>OY856411.1:1203185886-1204385886 GCA_963693085.1 Alisma plantago-aquatica | reverse complement strand
CCGGTCCTGAGACCGCATGGAGTCACACGGTCTCAAGACCGCATGAAGCCAAACGGTCTCAAGACCGCATGAAGCCAACCGGTCCCGAGACCGCATGGAGTCTCATGGTCTCAAGACCGCATGAAGCCAAACGGTCTCAGGGTCCAAACGGTCTCTGAGCCCAAACGGTCTCAGGGTCCAAACGGTCTCATAGTCCAAACGGTCTTAGAGTCCAAACGGTTTCAGGGTCCAAACGGTTTCAAAGTAAAATTGCCCAAACTGTTTGGACTTCACTTAAAGCCTATAAATAAGACCTGAGGGGACCTCCCAAGATCATCAAGTCTCAGACTTCCAAAGGCTGCCTCTGACACTCTAGAGCTGTTTCACCTTTCATCCTCCACCCCAAGGCTGCCAGTCTGAGATCCACACTCCATCCATAAGTTGCTTTGTCTCTCATCGCCAAAGAAGGTGGGAAGAGGAGACCTCATCATCGAGCAACCTGTGAAGTTTGAAGATCGTCTCTCTCTCTTTATCTAAGGGGTTGACCTTCCTCTTTCCTTTGTGGGGATGACGTTCTCTCTCTCTCTTCTCGCCTCCTTCTTTGTCCTTGCTATGAGCGAGTAGTCTCATTCACTAGGGTGCGGGGAGTAGCCCCGCTACCCATGCTTTCATTTCATGCAATGCAATCCATAATTTTCAATAGATTTATACTTTCTTTTCAGTTCTACATCAATCGTTTAAATGAATGCTTGTTTCTTGATCACCAACTTGTGTTATCTTTTATCTTTTAGTATGAATTGTCTACATTTGTACTATTAAATTCAAATCTCGATTGAATGTTGGTTCTTAATGCATGTATCCACCATGCATCTATTTCGGTATCTAGGAGTGTTTTTCAAGAAGTCGAGTAAACTCACTTTCATCATAGTACTTTCATACTATGAAATAAAATCAGTTGACGTATGGAAGTACAACCTTGATAAGTCGAGGAACATAATTTGCAAAGGGAATGATGTAAAGTAGGTGACCATTCATTTGAGGATGGCTGGTATTGCAACATTCCCACACTTCTCGTAGTTAGTTCTCCGAAAGGAAACTAAATCTACAAAGATACTAACTGTTTAGACTCTTATTGCAGGTTATGTTCTTATGCTACATGTTTTGATCTATGCATAGTGGTGGTGAAAACCGATCACATCCTAGTGGTTTCTTATCATTGTTAATAAACTTAAATTTACTTCCTTTCCTTATTTTACCTGCGCTTAGTTTAAAACAACCAAATCCAGTCTAGAGATTAAATATCAACTATTAAGGAGTTAAGTGAATTTCTTACGTTTTCCATCTTGTTACTACCAACAAGACCGTTGTCCTATGGATTCGACCCTTAACTATACTACGATAAGACTTCCACGTATCCTAGCATATGTGGGTGGAATTTTAAACTAGTATAAGCAAGGCTAAACCTAAAGACTTACTATCTTTAGGATTTTTAGTGGTGCGCGCAATTCCACGTGAGTGGAAGCTCCATCACCCAACATTTTTTTTATCCATACTATGACAAGAATTTGATACAAATTGTTCTATCACCTTAGCCACAACATATATACACAAGATAGCAATATTTGTATATGCCACACAAACAAACATTAACATGCTAACAAAATTCCGATTTGTTTGAAACACCATATACAAACTTTTCCTGCCTGGACCTGAGAGTATAGGGATGACTAGGATACACTAGACATCTAATCAACTTTCTCAAGGATTCATTATTGTAGCTCCTCTTTTCTTCCACATGTTTGTTTTCGTCAATTCTCATTACCTAAAAAGATGTGGCAAACCACAAGGGTGAGACCCATGTCCTAGCAAGAGATATAACCTCCAACAATGATTATTTATTACAACATTTTAAATAGTAGATAACTAAGAAGTTGGAGTATTTAATAATCAATTGAACATATTGAACAGTTCAAGTATACTAAACAGATTAAGAAAATCATCTTAACAACAAGTATGATCATCAATGTGTATATAGATAACAAATAAACCCAATTCCCCAGATAGATATCTACTCAAATATCATCAAATCACATCTAATAACAATCATTATCATTAATCTGACTATCATCATATTCCTTGGTAACAACACAAGCAATCTAGTAGCATAAGCATCCCTGACGTCATGAATATGTCTATTAACATAACATGGCTATCAATATTGGCATCTCAAATAAAAGGAACAGATCTATATCATAAGTAGAACTAACATCATAGCACAATTAACTGCATAGGCGTGATTAGCAGTTTAAGCATCTATAATTACATACGCATGGCTAACAATATTTTTAACATATCTAGTAGCATCATCTCAGCCATCAGTGTCAGTATATTAGACAACATAAGCATGTGTACAACATGAGAATAACTACAACATAAGCATATCTATTATCTCTTATTGTACTAAACATGATCTCAATAAAAAGAAAGCAAACAATGGTTATCATCCAATATGAAGCAGTGTGTATAACCCTAAATAGATATGCTACACGGCTGTCTTACATCTTTTATTACGCCCTGGGGAGATTGAGTCATACCACTCAAAGTCCAAATGACCACCGCTTGGTCGCAATCAGTTCCATATAGGATCTAGGAAGAGTCAGACTCCAAGATCTTCTCCATACTTAGTGAGTACAAGTCTACACCACAATGACATATAGTCAAACTACAAAACAATGACATATAGTCTTGTAACTAGCCCACCTTGGTACATGTCACGACGCTAGCATCTAGGGTATTCAAACCCAATCATTGAGGTACAACAGCAGTTGTCCTCTAATCACTTCATATTATAATCACTGAGACCCAACCAAAGTCGTTCTAAAAAAGCAAGCTAGGTATGACCACATCCATCCACCCAAAACACTTGGTGTCAGGATGAGAAGCACCCCACATACTCAATAGTATGCACTATGAGTTTCCCTTAGGAATACTCGTTCCACCATCCATCAAATTCTGAAACTAAAGTTGGTTCTATGGCACAGGGCACTACATGATTAGAGTTTCACTTGATTAGTTATCTCCAATTGGGTGAATTAAGGTTGCATCAAACAAGTGGACGTACAAACCCTAATTCACTTCTAGCAAGCGTATAAATATCACAACTTTAAAAGATATAGAACGTGTGAAACATAATTTCTCATCTCATCATCACATGGCACTATTCACTTGACATTCATGATGCTACTCTAGTCATCATACTATCACAAGATATAAATCCTTTTCACAATATCACAGGGTATCAACCCTTATCAACACAAGAGGATTACACCTCATTCAGGGCTCAACCATGCCCAAAGGTCATTAAGACCATCATACTATCATAGGATATAAATCCTTTTAACAATATCACAGGGTATCTGTGAGAACCCCTTATACTAAATGAGATTACTGAAAACATAAAGCACAATCAATCACTAATTAATCACATACCCAAAAATATGGGTAAATTAAAACCGATTTCAACGTCAGCACTCGCTCTAAAACATTTGCATAAGAGCCCAACATATTTTTTATATCCATACTATGCCAAGAATTTGATACAATTGTTCTAATACCTTAGCCACAACATATATACACAGGAGAACAATATTCGTATATGCCACACAAACAAGCATTTATATGCTAACAAAAGTCTGATTCGTTTGAAACACCATATACAAACTTTTCCTACCTAGACCTGAGAGTACATGGATGACTCTAGGACACACTATAAATCTAATCAACTTTCTCAAACATTCATTACTATACCTCCTCTTTGTTGCCATAGGGTTGTTTTTGTCACTTTTGATTACCTAAAAAAATGTGATGAACTACAAGGGTGAGACCCAGTCCCAACAAGAGATATAACCTCCAACAACGTTTATTGATTACAACATTTTTAAGTAATTAAAAAGTTAAGAAGTTTAATTAGATATAACAAATAAGCTCAGTAGTACTAATGATTAACAAAATATATAAAGGAGCAGATAATAACTATCATCATTAGCTAGACTATTATCATTTATCTTGTTGATAATATAAACAATTCAGTAGCATATGCATATCTAGCATCATGAGTAAGTCTAGTAACATATAATCTCTATCATTATGAATAAGTCTAGCCACATAAGCATAGCTAACAACATAAACATGTCTAATTGGTTGAACATATCCACATCATAAGAAGAGCTAACAACATAAGCAAAACTATCTGGATACACATGATTAATAGTATATGCATCTCTAGTTACAAAGGCATGGCTAGCATCCTAAACATAACTAATAACATGAGATAGCTAGCATCATGACTATAATCAGCAGTAGTAGTATAGTTATCAACATAAGCACAACTACTGTATGTACACATCTACAATCTTAAGAATATCCACAACCTAAGTATATCTACTATCTCTTAATTGCACTAAGCATCATCTTTATGTAAAGATAACAAACAAGGGTTATCATCCAATGTGAAACTTTGTGTATAACCCTAAACAAATATGCTACACAATTGTATTACATCTTTTATTATGCCTTGGGGAATTTGAATTGTACCATTCAAAGTCTAACCGACCCCTGTTAAGGGCTATTCAATTTTTTACAAGATCTAGGAGTGCCAGTATACTAAGATCTCTTCCCATCGGTCAGTACGAGTAAAAAGGTAGTAACATATCAGTCAAAGCTACCACCATAGTGACATATAGACCTATAATTAGCCCACCTTGGTCAGGTCACGACGCTAGCATCTAGGGTATTCAAACCCAATCACTGAGGTACAACCACAGTTGTCCTCTAATCACATCATGTTATAATCACTGAGACACGACTGCAATCATTCTCAATCACATCAGATGTATGAGGCATGACCATAGCCATCCTCCACAATCTGCATTGTGGATGATAAGGATATATCCTCAACCTGCCACCCCCACATACTCAATAGTATGCGCTCCGAGTTTCTCTTAGGAATACTTTTTTCATCATCCAACAAGTTCTGAGATTGAAGATGGCTCTACGACATAGGCACTACATGATTAGAGTTGCACTTGATTAGTTATGCCAATTGGGTGAATTAAGGCTGCATCAAACAAGTGGACATACAAACCCTAATTCACTTCTAGAAAGCATGTAAATACCACAACTACAAAAGATATAAAATGTGTGAAACATAATTTCTAATCTCATCATCACATGGTACTATTCACTTGCCAATCATGAGACCACACTAGTCATCATACTATCACAAGATATAAATCCTTTTCACAATATCATAGGGTATCAACCATTATCAACACAAGAAGATAACACCTCATTCAGGACTCAACCATTCCCAAAGGTCATTAAGACCATCATACTATCACAGGATATAAATCCTTTTTACAATATCACATGGTATCAACCCTTATCAACAAAAGAGGATTACACCTCATTCAGGGCTCAACTATGACCAAAGGTCATTAATATTGGGTTTTAGCGGAGACAGAGAAGGCAGCGGAAACAAAAAATTTTCTCCCCCAACCCATACCGAGGAAACGCGTCAACGTCTATATAATAGGAAAGGATGGTTTGCGGAATCATACCTTGTCCCGAGGCTTGCTCGGCGACAATACCTCGCGTAATGCACGGTCTTCAACTCCGGACTTCGACGGTGTCTGTGCAGCTCCTGGTCGCACCGGGACTGACAACTCCTACTCGAACCGGACTGTCAGATGACAGTTGTCCTCCTAAGCGGCAGTGTCCTCCCGCCTATGTAGTAGTCCACACGGACCACCTAGAACTCCACTCTCCTTGTTCCACAAGGAAGTGGAAGGAGTCGCACCCTCCTGTTGACGTACTAGTCGCCAACACGCTCTCCTGCCTCCTGTTGCAACTGTAGTTGTCCTTCCCTTACTGCACCTCCCTTTTGCGGGAAGCACTTGCTGGGGCTCTCTCACGGTTACCAAAACCAGAGAGAACGACAACTTGCAGAGCAACTGGTTGCACTGAGCTGTACTTGTGAGAAGCCCCCAATACCCCTATATATATAGGAGAGTCATGGGACATGGTTCTCCATCCCGGGCAATGTGGGACTAAAGCAGGAGTAGAAGGGTTCGGGATTTTCCACCAAAAGCAACCATCTCGCAACCTGAACCGATCGGTTCACAAGTGAACCGGTCGGTTGGGGACCTGAACCGATCGGTTCACCACTGAACCGATCGTTTGGGACCCTTGAACCGATCGGTTCACTCATGAACCGATCGGTTGGGGTTCCAGGTTGGTTCCCGATTGACTTTCCTTGTTTCTTTTCCAATTGGCATCGAATACCAATATTATTCCCAATCGAATTGGGCAATTTGAAACGAAAGGAAAATTCTCACCAATCCTACTTTCCCAAGTTGCTCGATTGCACCAGTTGAACCGATCGGTTCAACACTTGAACCGGTCGTTTCACTCTGTGCATGAGCCGATCGGTTCAACAATTGAACCGACCGGTTCAACAACCTCAGCCGACCGGTTCATCACATGAACCGATCGGTTGGGAGTGCAGGTTGTGCAGAATCAGTCAAATGTGATTTCAATCAATCCGATACTCCAATCAATGCATCCAACACCTTGAACCATATGATATTGAGCCATCAACTGATTGAGTGTTTAATTGAACTACCAAACTCTTTTAGTAATCAATCTAAACATTGTTTTGTGGACAAAACTCCTCTTCCAGGTTAAATCCTATGTGTGTGACCCTGCAGGTCCATTTCACGTTGGCAGTGAAAGTCCATAACACTTATGACTTCACAAGCAAAGAGCGGTGCCTAGTCACACATCAGTGCTACCCAAGTGAAAGTAGAAAGTTGGAGAACAACTTTCATCCTACAATCAGTGAATGGTGTTACAACGAATGTATAATTCCTTTGTCACTGATATCCCGAATGAACTCGAGGCATGGAACAGTCATCCTGTCAACGTTCATTCACTTCCTTGATCTCAGAGTAGACTGGAAGAGATATGTATGACATCAATATCATATACTGATTCACACATGCGTGCACGCCTTTCTCAATCCTACTCATCAAGTGGCCATGGATATCAAACTCCCTCAGGAGGGACAAATCCCATATCTATCACTCACCCCTCAAAAGCCCCATGTGTCAAAGCCACCCAATCATCACCTTTATAACAACCCATGTTTCAGGACTGTGTTTGATGATGTCAAAGTGTGCCCAACGACATGTGTTGAGTGCAGTGATTTCAGGTCTAAGAATCACACTCACCACCATCACTGTGAGTACTGACTGTGACTACCATATCATGGTTCCATGTGTCAAACTCACGGTGGGTCTGTCCGGTACCTTGTTCTCTAACAAGTACCTATGTGTTTGGTTTGATATCTCTATATCATGACTAATGAGATTCTGTCATCAACCAACACCACAATCTAGTCTTGTATGTCATTGCTGTCTATCTACCTTCCACAATGACATCCGACTAGGGACATAACAAGAATGTACAAACTCTTAGCATCTGTATGATCTCATCGTTCAGGTCATGAACCTGAAGGCATACGTTTTTGAGTACTATCATTTTCTAGACATTCAATCTGTTCTATCACTATCTCATATGACTGAACCATAAAGAATTGGAAGCTCGCCTTTTATGTTTATCAAATCAATCTTAATGTATCCCACCAATCATCACATGATTGGCTCTCAGGGCATACATACCAACAGACTCCCACTTGCACTGCGAGGCAATCACCCATGAATCATATTCATAGTGATCTTCAAACATGTCCCACATGTTACTGTGTTGTAGTGCCAACATAGTGAGTAATGGCAACACCTTGCCAAAGTCTGTATAAATTGCATGTCTCTCATCTCTTCGCTGTATGTCACACGTATGAGATGGAGTTGCCGTAATATGCGATCTTGTATCCCATTTGCTAACCTTTAGCCACATTGCATGATCAAGGATTCCAGACTTATCATCAATGAGTGGAATATAAGTTCATCTTATGAACTTTCAGATCCATATAGTATCCACTGCTGTTCACTAACACATAGATACTCGGCTTTTCCCTTTTAAATGGCTTTATTGGAACACTTCCAATTATCATCAAACATTCACTTTTATACATCTCATGTATATATATATTGCGATTAATTTTCTATCTTTTCGGAAGTTCGCATTAATGTAACTCCTTACATCGAACTCTTCTCCATAGAACTAGTGCTTCACAAGCACTTATCAAGTTCTCATGGTATTCCAGTAACACTTACTGGAAGCAGACAATCATCCACTCGTCATGTCACACATACGAGTTATCAGGATGAGCACATCATATTGCCATGTCCTACATACAATATGATGAATGCATTTTATTCTTGCCATGTCATACATGCAAGATAATGGGATGATTACATACATGATAGATCCATATCTATCCTTAGTGTTCCCATTCTTCATAAGAATTGGACACTTGGCCTTGGGATACTAACTCCATGTAACATGGACAAGTTTTCTCCCACTGAATCTGTGCATACTGAACACTTCAGTACAGACTGCCAATGTATGCTTTCTCTTTCCAGGTCAAGAGATTTTCGAGAACTATCTCCATAGATCTCTATTCCTATCACATAGGAAACATCTCTATCTTCCTTAAAGATAATTTCCACTTTTGGATTTCCATTCTAGAACAATTCCATTTCACATAAATATGTGGAATGTGAATACGCTCCCACTAAATCATAGATCACTTCTTTATCTTTGACATATCAGTCAAACCCTTTGACTATATTATCAAAATAAAGATCCAATTTTGAGTTGCTTGTACTCAATCAATCAAATTGATTAGTCCATTGTAACTTATAGACTTCATTTGCATTAGTGGATTCATAAACCTTATAGGTTGTGTCACGTACACATCCTGGTTTTATTCCTCATAGGAATGCGGTTTTAGTATCCATATGCCAAATGTCTTAGTCATTAAGTTGCAATGAGCAAGCATCATCCTTCTCAAAATGTTATCCATGTGTCTTAACACTTAAGACTCATCTGCACTTATGGATATGATCCAATGAGTTTTACCATCAAGGTCATACCTTATGGTTCACATGGAAGTCATTTAGGATGTAATGGTTTTTAAACCATAACTCAAGATTCGGTTCCTCATATTTATCTTGAAAGTTGAATCATAACATGAACAACTGATCACATAGATAATTGAGGTGTATCTGTTAAAGATATAAGAACTCACAACCCTTGTGATTCTTAATTTCTTTTATTAGTGTGGGGTATTCATTTATTAAGAAGAATTCAGTTATTTGATAATCATTCTCTAACTCCTTAGAGTATGATTCCTTCTTGATTCAGACATCACCATGCCTTAATCATGAGTTCACTATGATACATTATCATAAACACTCATAAGGATCTCAAACATTTGGTCCAAGTATTTCATTCATTGATCTAATCAAGAATTAATACTTTACCAAATTTGTACTTCATTTATGATAATCTTGAACACTTCAAGATATTCATATTGGTATTTCTCTAAACACCATTTGAAGTATTAGCATTTATTCCAATAGGTATGTAAATATATCACATGTATTATACCTAATAGGATAATCATTCTCTCACTACATTAGTGAAGATTGATTAATCATGTCCAAGATATTCATGTCCCTTACTGGTTCTTTAACCAAAAGAGTCTAGTTTTATCCATCATATGGAAACTAGAAATGAATTTCTCATGATTAATGCTAATTAAATTGTTTGAGTTATCTATAACTTTTAGGTATCATCTTATCTTATGCATATCAAATATCATAAGATAAATAAGGCATTGCCACAAAGATCACATCTTTATAAATTGAAACATCTCTTTATTAATTGCCATCATTGTCATACAATATGCAAAAATAAAGTGTTTCTATCTATTGGCAAGTATGAAATAGCAGTTCATAACTGTATTATATGCCTTATTGGATGAAAATAAACTAAAGTATTCCTATCTATAAAGGCAACACTTGCCCCAAGTAAGAATGCTTTACACTTTACATCTTGATATCATATATCTCAAAAAGTGTTACAAGTTTATTTACATGACACCTTCAAGTAGAGGCTTCAGTCGCCTCCTTCTTCTTTTGTTCTTCCAGGTAGAGAGGACAATTCCTTTTCCAATGTCCTGGCTTTTGACAATGGTGGCAATTTCCTTTCTTGGTCACGCCTCCCTTGGCCTTGAGAGCTGAAGATGGCTTGGACTCCTGGCTAGCTTCAGAACCTTTCTTAGCTTTGCCCTTGCCCTTGCGCTTGGACTTGCCTTTCTTGCTCGTGATCACCATCACGGACTTAGGCTTGTCCTTCATCATCTGTAACTCGGCTGTCCTCAACATGCCCAACAACTCTGACAGTGGCCTATCAAAGTTGTTCATGTTGTAGTTCATCACAAACTGACTGTAAGATTCTGGCAACGATTGCAGTATCACGTCAGTAGCCAACTCTTGGCTCAGTGGAAATCCCAGTCTCTGCAGGTTCTCCACATACCCAGTCATCTTGAGTGTGTGAGGACCAACTGGATCTCCTTCTGTCATGACACACTTGAACAACGCCCTAGAAACATTGTACCTCTCTTGCCGTTCCTGATCTTCATACATGTTCCTGAGATGCAAAATCATCTCTATGACACCCATGTTCTCATGTTGCCTCTGCAACTCATGGTTCATTGAACATAGCATCAAGCACTTTGCATCAATGGCATCATCAGAATGCTTCTTGTAAGCATCCCTTTCTGCCTTTGGTGCATTAGGAGCGGGTTCCTCTGGAATTGGAGTATCCAGGACATAGAGCTTACGCTCTTGAGTGAGAACAATTCTCAATGTCCGATACCAGTCGTGGAAGTTTGTCCCATTTAGCTTGTCCTTGTCAAGGACCGATCGCAAAGAAAAGTTGTTGTTGTTTGTTGCCATTTGAACTACAAAAAGGAAAATATGCAATTTTAGTCCAAAACTCATTTTTGACTTATTTGATTGATTTGAAAGTTTGACGATATAATTAGGCCTTTAATTAATTATCGATCCCACTATTTTACTTCAAATTGATGGCCCTCACCATCAATTCGGAAGATTGCAGCGTACAATCTTCTAGTGGGCAAGATCCTGAAATCCTCTAAATCATGAGTCAGCTTTGGCTGATCGCCCACAACTTAGATCTCTTAGGTAGGCAACTCTTGCCAATTGCATCATATGCAACTCTTGATAAGATGTCATCTACAACTCCTTGCAATGATCATCTCTATGCCTCAAGGTACTAGATCCCATCTAGATCACCTTGTTAAGTCCGACCCAAAGCAAACACGATGAATATGCACCTTGCTTTGGCAGACCCACACATTCATCCTT
This sequence comes from Alisma plantago-aquatica, assembly GCA_963693085.1. Taxonomy (NCBI): domain Eukaryota; kingdom Viridiplantae; phylum Streptophyta; class Magnoliopsida; order Alismatales; family Alismataceae; genus Alisma; species Alisma plantago-aquatica. The sequence goes on along the minus strand of OY856411.1, from coordinate 1,204,374,490 downwards.
CACGCTTCCACGAGATAGACGGTGCACCACGCTTTGGCGTGCCCACACTTGGTCGATCAAGCTTTTCACGTGTGTTGCATTTGGAAGGCATCTAAAACTTAATATTTTAATGAGGGATTTTGTTTTATATACATATACATATCCAATCACCACAATACATAGTACGTATCACATACATGCTATATCCCACAGAAAACATGCAGAAACGATAAAAAGCGATGATTATGGCCATCCTAATGTGATTCCTCGAGCCAAGAGGAATCACGGTCATCTAGGTCTACATCACATGCAACCTGTACAAGATGAACTCTGTGTCTTGCCATCCGAGTAGATCAACTCATCACATGAACGATCTGTACTCTCCAGCCGATCGTCTGGGTGCCACCAGCCGATCAGTTGGCTCCTCCAACCGATCGGTTCGCCTGGTCGTCGTGCATCTCGTCATGTATACCACCCGCTCGTCTTGCTCCTCGAACCGGTCATCAACCGATCAGTTCACTCCTTGAACCGACCGTCTGGAAGATCAACCAATCAGTTCACTCCTTGAACCGACAGTCTGAGCAGTCGTCTTGATGTCCGCCGGTCTTTGACATAACAGGAAATAAAATCTATCCTATTTATTACATTGCTTTAAAAGGGAAACCCCGAGTTACATTCGGGGGGAGCAAAGGTAGGAAAGAATCTCGAATTATTTCGAGTTACATCAGGAATAGGAGAAGGAAGATCGGTGCGCAGACCGAGATGCAAGCAACCACAAACAACCACACACAGATAGGGGTTTATAGGCCATAATCACGCTACACACATCCACCACAAAACTCGTTTAAGGGCGACGCGTATCGAGTGCATTAATAATACATATCATATATGTAATTAGGGATTTGTGGATTTAGGATTGGACATGCATAAAGCCGATATTATTCGCATCATATGCAATAAATAAAGGCGACAAACCAAAATCGATCATATCGATATTCCTAAAATATAGAACAGCTGACGTGGCTCTGATACCACTATTGAGTTTTAGGGGAGACAGAGAAGGTAGCGGAAACAAAAAATTTTCTCCCCCAACCCATACTGAGGAAACACGTCAACATCTATATAATAGGAAAGGATGGTTTGTGGAATCATACCTTGTCCCGAGGCTTGCTCGGCGACAATACCTCGCGTAATGCGCGGTCTTCAACTCCGGACTTCGACGGTGTCTGTGCAGCTCCTGGTCGCACCGGGACTGACAACTCCTACTCGAACCGGACTGTCGGATGACAGTTGTCCTCCTAAGCGGCAGTGTCCTCCCGCCTCTGTAGTAGTCCACACGGACCACCTGGAACTCCACTCTTCTTGTCCCACAAGGAAGTGGAAGGAGTCGCACCCTCCGGTTGACGTACTAGTCGCCAACACGCTCTCCTGCCTCCTGTTGCAACTGCAGTTGTCCTTCCCTTGCTGCACCTCCCTTTTGCGGGAAGCACTTGCTCGGGCTCTCTCACGGTTACCAAAACCAGAGAGAACGACAACTTGCAGAGCAACTGGTTGCACTGATCTGTACTTGTGAGAAGCCCCCAATACCCCTATATATATAGGAGAGTCATGGGGCAGGGTTCTCCATCCCGGGCAATGCGGGACTAAAGCAGGAGTAGAAGGGTTCGGGATTTTACACCAAAAGCAACCATCTCGCAACCTGAACCGATCGGTTCACAAGTGAACTGGTCGGTTGGGGACCTGAACCGATCGGTTCACCACTGAACCGATCGTTTGGGACCCTTGAACCGATCGGTTCACTCATGAACCGATCGGTTGGGGTTCCAGGTTGGTTCCCGATTGACTTTCCTTGTTTCTTTCCCAATTGGCATCGAATACCAATATTATTCCCAATCGAATTGGGCAATTTGAAACGAAAGGAAAATTCTCACCAATCCTACTTTCTCAAGTTGCTCGATTGCACCAGTTGAACCGATCGGTTCAACACTTGAACCGGTCGTTTCACTCTGTGCATGAGCCGATCGGTTCAACAATTGAACCGACCGGTTCAGCAACCTCAGCCGACCGGTTCATCACATGAACCGATCGGTTGGGAGTGCAGGTTGTGCAGAATCAGTCAAATGCGATTTCAATCAATCCGATACTCCAATCAATGCGTCCAACACCTTGAACCATACGATATTGAGCCATCGACTGATTGAGTGTTTAATTGAACTACCAAACTCTTTTAGTAATCAATCTAAACATTGCTTTGTGGACAAAACTCCTCTTCCAGGTTAAATCCTATGTGTGTGACCCTGCAGGTCCATTTCACGTTGGCAGTGAAAGTCCATAACAGTTATGACTTCACAAGCAAAGAGCGGTGCCTAGTCACACATCAGTGCTACCCAAGTGAAAGTAGAAAGTTGGAGAACAACTTTCATCCTACAATCCGTGAATGGTGTTACAGCGAATGTATAATTCCTTTGTCACTGATATCCCGAATGAACTCGAGGCATGGAACAGTCATCCTGTCAACGTTCATTCACTTCCTTGATCTCAGAGTAGACTGGAAGAGATATGTATGACATCAATATCATATACTGATTCACACATGCGTGCACGCCTTTCTCAATCCTACTCATCAAGTAGCCATGGATATCAAACTCCCTCAGGAGGGACAAATCCCATATCTATCACTCACCCCTCAAAAGCCCCATGTGTCAAAGCCACCCAATCATCACCTTTATAACAACCCATGTTTCAGGACTGTGTTTGATGATGTCAAAGTGTGCCCAACGACATGTGTTGAGTGCAGTGATTTCAGGTCTAAGAATCACACTCACCACCATCACTGTGAGTCTGTCCGGTACCTTGTTCTCTAACAAGTACCTATGTGTTTGGTTTGATATCTCTATATCATGACTAATGAGATTCTGTCATCAAGCAACACCACAATCTAGTCTTGTGTGTCATTTCTGTCTATATACCTTCCACAATGACATCCGACTTGGGACATAACAAGAATGTACAAACTCTTAGCATCTGTATGATCTCATCGTTCAAGTCATGAACCTGAAGGCATACGTCATTGAGTACTGTCATTCTCTAGACATTCAATCTGTTCTATCACTATCTCATATGACTGAATCAGAAAGAATTGGAAGCTCGCCTTTTATGTTTATCAAATCAATCTTAATGTATCCCACCAATCATCACATGATTGGCTCTCAGGGCATACATACCAACAATTAAGACCATCATACTATTCCCTGCAAGATCATCATTATCTTTACATGCCTTATAACAAGGATCAACACCATCACTTCAATACTATAGAAAAGGCCTTTGGCGTCGGTTATTTAGAGCCTTTAGCATTGGTTTCCAAGTGACACCCAAGTGGGCACCGCTAAAAGTCGACACCTTCAGCGTCAATTTTTAACCGACGCCATAACCCTTCCCGCCACCAAAAATGCACCAGCAAGGGAACTATAAGCATCGGTTCTTAATGAAAACTGACACTATATCATTATCAAAGACGTCTGTTATTAAACAAACACCGACGCCATAACCCTTCCTTCCACCGAAAACACGCCAACAAGGGAACTATAAGCGTCAGTTTTTTGCTAATAACCGACGCTATAACGGGATAATGATGTCAGTTTTATGCTAATAACAGACGCCATATCCCTGCCAACATGGACGTGCTTCCCAACACGGCCATGGTTCCTGGCTACAATAGGCGTCAGTTCTTACAGATCACCGACACCAACAAAAGAAAAGATGTCAGTTTTTTACTCACAACCGACGTCGTATGTCTTTGGTGTCGGTTTTATACAAATAAATGATGCTTATATTCTGATTTTTTTTCTTATCAATTTGCAAGCCTGCTGTATGGATGGTCAACAGGATGGAGAACCTACAGTTCAGTTCTGAACTGCAAGTTTACAACATCCATTGATATCAACCAACAACAGGCCACAAACCTACAAAGTCATTCACATTTAGACATATGTATTGATCAGATACATGTAGAAACCTACAAAGTCATTTACATTCACATTCAGTTCCATTCATTTCATCTCTTTTCACATTCAGACATTCATGTATTGATCAGAAAAAGTCATTCACATTCACACATATGACGATTTAGAAAAAGTCATTCACATTCACACAAAAATGTTTATGAGATCAAAGTTTAGAAATATCATTCTTTATTCATCATCATCAGCATTGTCATCATTGTCCCAATTATATTTAAAAATTCCAACTACTTGTAGGACTTTTGTCCATTCTTCTCTTACAACATCTAATTCCTCCCTCGTATAGGGAGTATGTACATCTAATAACTTTCCACCTATGCTAAAGTCAGTTTTAAACACCTACAAAGAAAATGATGTATATATATAATTAATAACTAATGAGACTATATATAATACCTGATGTATAGTATTGATTTCCATTACGGCATATTTGATGATTAGGTCCATAAATTGCATTACATAATAGGCACATGCCCAGTCGTTGTCTTGTGTAGCACACTATAAATTGAAACATACAAAATATTCAAAAATACAAATAAGCATAGTTCACATAAATAATATATACATTGGAGTCGGGGAATTACTTTCACATTCTCCCAAATTAGTGGCTGATTCTTTTTCCTGGGGACCTTTCCTCTAGCTTTTTTGAACTTTTCTAAAGCCCTACATGTTAATGTAACACATTAAATTGCATAATTAAATAGTAATGTAATAACAAATGTTAACAAATATAAAAATATGAAATATTTCTCATGGGAATAATGGCCTTTTCATTGTGTGTCCATATAATGTATCCAATTCCTTCCCCGCGGGATCTAGATAATAGACAGTGAACGTCTTGGGAACAATAAATAGTAACTCCCAATGCCTACCACTATAGGTAAGAAAGTTAAAAATTAATAACTCAAAATCTACAATAAAAATGTAATTTTCTTAAGTCCAAATAACAAGTAAACTTACTCGACATTGAATGGAGCTATTATCACCATCTTCTTATTTTTACCAAAATATTCAAAGGCAGCACAACAGTATGAAGTAACTGAAGAAGGGTATGTATCTACAAGACTAATCAAAGATGGAACCAAAAATCCCACATGGGAAAATGCAAAATCTGTACATATCGTGTGTAAGTGGCTGCAAAACATGTATTACGTATGCATTAATATATAAGAAACCAGATCATCGTATATAAAAAAAGGTATATGGATGTATAAACAAGATCTCACCATATCCACAACTCTATCATATATGTGTTCAACCAATCATAATGAAACAACTCCAAAATATCTTGTATATATAGCTTGTTATTGTATGATTGACCTGCATTAATATGTATGCATTAATGAGTATGCATTAATGCGTATGCAAAACTTGTATTATTTATGCATTAATATGTATGCAAAACTTGCATAAATAGATTGTTATCGTATGATTGACCTGCAACATCCTCCAAAATAGTAACATTTATAGGGCAAATTGAATCATGTTTGCCTATCCATACTGCCATACCCCTACAATTAGGACCTAATGAGGCATGTAGGTCCCTTGGAAGCCAACTTGGTACTTTAGGAGGTGGAGGTGGAGGCAGAGATGTAGCGAATGTCTTCCTTTTGACCTGTATATATAATTTCAGTTCAATTGACTCATATATACACACTAACAAATTAACATAATTTAAATTTACCATACAATATTAGTATAGATGACATCCACTTTGGGCCACATTATCACTCTGCCTTCTGTCTCACCAAGTGTTTTAGAATCTGGGTGGGCATATGGCAGTGGAAGATCCCTCTAATCGTGGAGTACACGTATTACCACACCAGCTGGTACTGGAGTCCCATGACATATGTCCCCTAGAAGGGTTGGGTATGACTGTACCTCTGCAATGATATATTCTTGTCTTTTTAGATGGCATGGCTTCAACCCCTACAAATTTACGTAAAGAATGTTATATACATATATACATTAACATATCATCTTGAAAAGACTAGCTACTATATATGTCATAAAAATAATTACAGCGGACGTGCTAGGTGGTGGGTCTATAGGATTACTCCCAACCTCTACAATAGGAGAAGAGTGGCCCGCCACAGGTACTATATGAGTGGCAGTCTGAGATGCATGCCACTTGCTAATTGCTTCATTGAGTCTCTTATCAAGTGTTTCCTCGACTCTCCTATCAAGTACTTCCTCGACTCTCCTATCAAGTGCTTCCTCGACTCTCATTTCAAATAACTGATCTATCTATACATGGACAAAAGAAATGCTAGCTTCTGATTATTGAATTCTCTTTCACAATAACATTCTAAAAAAAGAATAAGTTATCTCAACTTGTGAAAGTCCCGCTCTTGGGACTGGTTTGCGTTGTGATGGCCCAAAGAACGCTTTGATACCCACACCAGCGCTTGCACCCTTAACACATCCAGGATGCTCTGGGTTACCCAGAACAACTATCAATTCATTCCTTGTGCCCTCAGGGATGAACTTGCCTTCCTTCCTCTGCTCGTGCAACTCTCGCTAATCGACATCAACAAAAATTGGTAAGTAAACATAACAATAATCAATATTGATCGATTTCTCTAAGAGTTGAATTTTACCATTTTTGCATCCGCCTTAGTAGTTGTGGGCTTTGTTATATCTCCCTTCTTGTTTTTCCTCCCAGCTATCCACATAGCATGGCGAGGCAATGGTGCAGGACCAATAGTAGAGTACTCCTGAGTAGCAGCAAACTAAGCAGTAGACTCAGCCTGTAGTCTTTGGTGAATGCCTGCATAGCCTCTTGGACCCATTGTGTGTTCATGCACATTCAGTGCACACCTTGCTCTTTGAGCATCACTGATAGCCTTGTTAGTAAGCACATTGATTTGGCTAGTAACACTAAAGGTTAATCTTGAATAGGTGAATACATAAAATGCATATTAATTAAAATGGGAGTGGCGCTTAATACCTTGAATTTATCCATTTTTCTTTGGGTAACAAACTCCTCCCAGTCTTTGGTGTCCAGCTAGTTCCATTGCTCAGTGGCTGCTATCAGCCTAAATTTATTTTTTAAAGAGAATACAAACAAAAATTATTAGTGTAGAGTTAGTCAAAAAGTGATCAATGTCTAGAATTGGAAATTAATCAAGAACCTCTTCTCAGCATCGCGTATGTAATCTCGGGTGAGATTTCTCCTATAGTTCCTTAGGATCCTCCCACAACATTGCATCACGCATTTACGATGCATCTTTTCAACCAGATCAAATATACTCTACAAAATAGAATTGCTAATAGCTACAAAAATAGAATTGAAAATAATAATAACTCACGCATAGTTCCTTCCATACTAAGTCTTTCTTCCCCTTAGGAACTTTATGCCAGGATTCAAAAATAGGACTACAATGGCTGCGATTAAGAACTCCAAGATATGAAATAAATGAGTTGCGGTTCACTCCAACTGGATTTCCTACATGATCAAAATCCACAGCCAGTTTGGGTCCATTGCCCCTTTGCTGTAGTAATTTGTTCATCATTGTGATGCCCCTCACTTTCTCAATTTTTTTTGTTGCTCATCAAGTGCCCCAATTTCTTCAGGGGGTACATCACCAACCTAAAATGTGACAAAAAAACACACTTATAGGATATAACTATAAATGAACATATGGATAGAAACCTTAGGGATATATTTTTAAAACTTGCATTGTGAGGCGGTGCATTGACATCCTCACCCTCATGGTAATCATTAACACGGTCATCAGGAGAATGGTCAGCCATATGAAAGTTCACATTCACATTGTAAAGTTCACATTGTAAAGTTGTAAAGTTCACATTCACATTGTAAAGTAATTCACATTGTAAAGTTCACATTCAGAAAAATAGAACATATAAAAAATATAAACATGCATGCATGCCTCTAATATTGCAATCTTTTATCAATTAACAGTCCTTCATTGTGATCTCCGTGCACATACAAGTCATCATTAGCTTCAATATTTGGTGGTGTTGTCCACCCAACTGAAAATGGACTGGTGTCATCATACTTATCATAGTACTGTTCTTCGTCTATAGGATCTTCAATGAACTATCTTTTCCCATGAAGAACAACTGACCATTTATCATTTGTTGGTCCATCGATATAAAATACTTGTTTCGCTTGTGATGCCAATATGAATGGTTCACCCTTCTCGCCAATCTTTTCAAAGTTCCCTAATGTGAAACCCAATTCATCCACTATAACTACTTTGTTGTTATCAACCCAATTACATTTAAAGAGCGGAATCCTGACATCTATGTAGTCCAACTCCCATATGTCTTCAATGACACTGTAATATGACATTTTAGCTTCATGTGGACTCTTCTCATTTGCACTTACAAAAAATAATGAAGATGCTTGAAGGGTGACCCCACTATTTTGGACGACACTCTTATCATCTTGATGCTTTGTGTAATATGAGAATCCATTTATGTCAAACCCTTCATAAGACATAACATTCAATTTTGGTTTAATGATGAGGCATTTGATAGTTTCAATAAGATTATCTAGTGTTTGAGATAGTTGATGTAAGACTTTATCTTCAAACCACTTAATAAATGTCTTGTTATGCTCTCTAGCAATCCACATTGAATTGGCTCGAGGATATTGTCTCTTGATGAAATTGGTATGTTCCTCAATATAAAGACTCACTTCGTCGATTTTGTGTAAAATATTCAAGTGACCTTGTTCCAACTGCTCACGGCTGAATACTTTCATCCGTGATCCCAAAATTCCTTTGCTAAAATGATCCTCAATATTCTTGTCATTAATAGGAGCGTCATTAGCACTCAGAAAGTCATTGCAAAATTCCATAACCTCTCTCGCCACATAACCCTCAATAATACTCCCTTCAGGCTGATAACGGTTTCAGACATCACCTTTAAAAATGCTCATGTATCGTTCAAAGGGATACATCCAATGCAAGAAAATTGGTCCCAACATTTTCACTTCCCTAGTCAAGTAGACAATAAGATGTACCATGATATCAAAGAATGAAGGAGGAAAATACATCTCAAGCTGACATAGGGTAACAACCACTTCTCTTTGTAATTTATCAAGAGTATTAGGGTCAATAACTTTGTTGCACAAACTATTGAAAAAGAAACAAAGTCTGGTGATTGCAACCCTTACATGCTTTGACAATATAGACCGAATTGCCACGTGCAATATTTGTTGCATTAGAGTGTGAAAATCATGAGATTTAAGACCTATCAACTTCAGATCTTTCATTGATGCCAATGTACAAATGTTGTATGAGTAACCCTATGGCACCTTAACATTTACCAAGCATTCACAAAAAGCTTTCTTCTCCTTTCTTGACAACGTGTAACAAGCGGGAGGTAAGTATGTTCTCCGATTGCTACTAACTACTTCTATTAATTCTGTCCTTATTCCCATTTCACGTAGGTCCATTCTGGATTTTATCCCATCTTTAGTCTTACCTGGTATATTCAACAGAGTACCGATGACGCTATCACAGACATTTTTCTCAACGTGCATGACATCGATACAATGCCTGACTGCCAAAGAACTCCAATAAGGAAGATCCCAAAATATTGACTTCTTCTTGAATAAATATTTGTCACTCTGTGTGGCCATCATACATTGTGATCTCTTATCAAATTCAATGGAAAAGTCTTTTACTCTTTCATAAGCATTGTCCCCTGTTATAGGTTTAGGTGCACTCCATTCCTCATTCCATCCATTGAATGCTTTGCGCAACCTACGATACTGATGGAATTTTGGAAGAAACCTTCGATGACCAAGATATACAGTCTTTCCGTCGTGTTTTAGTTGTATTGAATCAGTGTTCTCTTCACATATAGGACACGCTTCAGATCCTTTGACACTATATTCAGACAAATTCTCAAATGTTGGAAAGTCATTCACAGTGCAAAACAACATAGCGTGCAAACGAAATGTCTCTCTTCGTGAAGCATCATAGGTCATCACACCTTCACCCCAGTGTTTCTTCAAGTCATCAGTCATAGGTTCAAGATAAACGTCGATATCATTTCCAGGTTGTTTAGGGCCCGATATCAACAATGACAACATAACATACTTATTTTTCATAAACAACCAGGGAGGAAGATTGTATATAAAAAGCATAATTGGCCAAGTGCTATGTTGGCTTCACAATGTCCCGTATGGATTCATCCCATCTGTACAAAGCCCAAGTCTTAGATTCTTGACTTCTTCACCAAATTCAGGGTACAATAATACAATCTTCTTCCCCTGTGGGGAATCTGATGCATGTCGTAGGATCCCATCATTATTTTTATTAACATCTGCATGCCACCTCAAATTCTTCGCATCTGTCGGATTGGCAAACACGCGTTGAAACCATGGTATTATAGGTAGACACCACATCACCTTGGCAGGAGAACCAGTTTTGGACTCCCCCGAAGTCGTCAATTTATACCTTGACACACCACATTTGGGACAATCTTTCAAATCCACATAATACTTTTGAAATAATAAACAATCATTCGGGCATGCATGTATTTTCTTGACCTCCATTCCCATTGGGCACAACAATTTCTTTAACCGGTATGTTGAGATTGGCAGCTCATTTCCTTTAGGAAGAATTTCTTTCAACAAAGACAACAATGACGTGAAGCTTTTGTCACTCCATCTATTGTTAGCTTTCAGCTTATACAATCTCAACACATCGCTAAGCTTCGTAAGCTTACAACCTGTGTATAACGGTATCCCAGCATCATGCACAATGTTTCTAAACATGGGAGGTGGATTGGTGTGCTCTACTCCACAACTATCCAACATCGCATCAACGATGTCTACTGGAACTGGTGCATTCACATCTACGTCATCAGAGGCAATTTCTTCTTCTACACAAGCACTGCTATCGACATCCACTGATTTCAGGTTTGAAATCTCTCCATGCCAGTGCCATTCTGTATAGCCTTGTACAATCCCGTTGCACATGACATGACTTTTGATTTCGTCACCAGTGCTAACTTTCAAGTTGTTACCGCAATGCCTACATGGATAGTAGAACCTATCGCCAAGTTGTTTCCTATGTTCCTCGGCAAATCTAATAAACTGATCAAGACTAGAAATAAACTCTAGGGTGCAATAATTTGGAATGTACATCCATGATCTATCCATTCTATGATCAAAGAGAAAACAAGTATATATTAGAACAAGATTAAGGTCTAGGGTTAAAATATTAGGGTTTATGGTTAAAACTTTAGGGTTTAAGGTCTTATATATAATAAATGGTTAAAACATCCTAAGTGAGATTAAGTGTTCAAGAATAGTCCCAAACTGGGGACTATCCAAGATTACTCCTAATGAGTAAATCTTGGACGGGTTTCTAGGCCAACAAATACATGTGATGTCATTCTTATATATAATAAATGCGACCACCTATCCCATTATTGAACACCTAATCTCACTAGTAAGTGTATAATGTGTATTGGGGTTTCAAGAAAATTTTGGCAGCATTTCCCCATTGTTCTCCAAGTTCATATGTACTTAGAGAACAAATGGGGAAATGTTGCTGAATTTTTTTTGAAAACCCAATAGACACTATACACTTACATCCTAAGTGAGATTAGGTGTTCAAGAACATTCCCAAACTGGGGACTATCTAAGATTTACTCCTAATGAGTAAATCTTGGACGGGTTTCTAGGCTAACAAATACATGTGTTGTCATTCTTATACCTACAATCCTAGTTTCATCATTCATATCCTAGTTCTTCAAGTTAGGGTGATTATTGATGTCTTTAGAAGCATGATTGGCAATCTAGGGAAAGTTCATCATTTACATTCCAAGCATGTCATGTGTGTGCATTAGAGTTCATCATTAAGGAAGAAGGGTGATTAGGGTTCTCAATATACTCAATAAGGAAACAAGTTACCAATTTCATAGTTAGGACGGTAGAGATACCCTAGCTAAGATCTAGATCTAATGGTTCATAATGAGTCTGTGATAAAGTTACATCACTAGATGATTATATAATTTCAAAAGAAATACACAAATAAATTCAAATGAGTAGATAACTAAATAAAAAATAGTAGACAAAAAATACAAATAAGTAGATGAATAAATACAAATCTATTGATAAACTAATATAAATCAGAAGATGATCAATTAATTCCTGAATCAGTACATAAATAAATACAAATAGTAGATGAATAAATACAAATCAATTGATAAATAAAGTTAAATCAGTTGATAAATAAAGTTAAATAAGTAGATGATTAAATAATAAGAAAATCAATACATAAATAAACACAAATCAGTAAATAACTTAATTAAAAATAAAAAAACCCAGCAACAGCCTAGGCATGCCTTGGCGTCGCCCAAGCATCCACCCAGTCCACCCAGGCCACCCAGAGGCCTAACTAGACAACAACAACAGTGGAGAAGTAGGTGGCAGCAGTCGAGGAAGCATACCTTTTGATCTAGAAGATGAGCGTCACGGCGGCGGCTAGAAGGTGAGTAGGTCATAGCTGGGAGGAGCGGTGACGATGAGCAGGGAACCGACGATCAAGCAGGAAACAATGGCGGCATCGGCGAGCAGGGAGAACGAGCGGCGGCGAGAAGGGAGAAGGAGCGGCACAACGGAGGCAAGCAGGGAGCAACAGGGAGTGGCAGGCGGCGGCACACAAGAGGATGGAGCAGGGGTCAGAACCGCCATACCTATTTCAATCGGCAATGATACAGAGAAAGGGGAAGAGTCTGCTTCACATGGGTGCTATTAAGTTAACAATCATCGTCGATTATTAAAAACAACAGATGCTTATAACAATAGGCGTCGGTTACCACAAAACAGCTGACGCCAAAGGGGGTTGAAATTTTTCATGCGGACAATGCGGGAAAATACATCGGTGTCGGTTATTGCAAGAGAACCAACGATAAAAATGTGCCCAAAATCTGTCTCGCAAAAAACCTTATCATTGGTTCATTAGTTAACAACCGACGCCGTATGTTAAATTTTTTTCCACTAGAAAAATTTGGATTTGACGGTCAATTTTAGGTGTCAGTTGCTTATTAAGGAACTGACACTAAATTAAAAGCGATACCCGTGTCTGGCTGCTCTTCACAGATAGATGTCGGTTTGTGTATTCAACCAATGTTGTATGTTTTAGGCATCAGTTTCTCGTATATAACTGACGCTTGTAAATGTGACGTTATAAGCCATTTCTGTGGTAGTGCTTACATATAATATACCAGATCAACACAATATTGCATTAATGAGATAGGAGATATTCATAAACAATCATAGCAAGGTTATATTAACATTAAGAACATTCATTTATTACATCAACATGCAAGGAATCTAGATATGATTAACCCTCATCATATTCATAATGCACATGTTTATCATAAGAAAGTATCAACCATGCGACTATGATATCCACCACTTAACATATTAAGGTTATGATCATTTTAAGGAGGTTATTCCACCATCATTCCATCATATAAGAATGTTAAACATGAATACTCATCTTTATCTATTTTCATTAGATTTAGGTTCAACATGATAAATTATATCAATGTTATTAATCAACACTTATACCCAAACCCTAACTCACGTCATCCCCATTGGAACATGGATGCATAAGGTGAAGAATCACCATCACATTCCATACCATTCTCAAGTATGAACCCACACATAAATCAAGGTGTAACCATAAGGTCATAGCATACTATGGTTTCAACAACAATAAGAGAGTAATCCATGATTGTATAAATCATTCAAGGACTATTCATACCAAATTACCATCATTTAGTTCTATTAAAGCTAGGTATAACAAGCTATACCTCATTAGGGATACATATCAACACAATATGATTATCATCCCTTCTATTCATATGAGTGAATAGGTAATATTACCTTATTTAGGGTAACCCTCCATTTGTTCCATCATCTTTCAACCCATATATCTCCATATCACTATGCCACCCAGAACCATTGGATGTTTAAAAGCTAAGAACATTGGTTGCTTACATAAGTAAACACCTTGAATGAATCATCTATAATGTTATTGAGTTTTGATCTATAAAAGTCACCATTTAACCCTAGAATTCCTTTGATTAACAATAATAAGGGTTATGTTGAGAGTAGGATAAAACCCACAATCGACTGTTCATTTAAAACAAGCCATCCATTATCAACAAGTAAGCTCCTTAAGTTGATCATATAAAGGAAACCATCTAAATAAAATTATTCGGACAAACATATTACATTAGTCATGATTCCACTTTATTGGAGAGATACACATTATATCTTGACCATTGGGTCATGTTCATATGTTAAAACCATCAATTGTAGTATAGGTCCGACCATTGCATCAAATGACCCAAGAATCCATTGGTCTAAGGCTTAATTGATGCTACAACTATATGATTAACTCACCATAGGTTTTGGAGACCTGATCCACCATAATTAGTGACCATTAAGTCACCATAGGTTGTTAGATCCACACTATATTCATTAATCATCATTAAATATTAAGCTAATGTCATCATTGATTGGTAACATCAATAGGGTACTTAATGGTTGATCATTAAACTTCTAATTGAACCAAACCTGACCTATGGGGATGACCATAGGTTGTCACCATCATTGTACACCTTTTATCCTGACCATAAGTTGTCATGAAGACAACACCATAGGGTTGTTGCAATGGTACCATCATAAGGTCATGGGTTTATAGAAGAAATTAGCTTTAAACCCTAAAATTGACCATTGGTTGATAGGTGCTTAGCACCATAGGTTGTCAAAACAACCTAATAAAAGTCATATTATACCTTAGGAATAATGTACACATGATCACATGTTCATCTAAAACTGAAATCAGAATAGGGAACATTATTAAAATCAAAATCCAAGTGAAGCATAGCTTTTTAGTGCACGAATCATCATTTTCAAGCAAGAACATGAGCTAGAAAGCTTATGGTAAGCAATAAACGTGGATCGAGTTACAAAAATTACCTCTAATTAGAAGATAAAATCCCAAAAAGAAGAAAATACGAGCAGGTAGGGTAGGAAATTCAAGCATAAGTTGTGAACTCGTCCATCTAGCACCTTTCTTCATCAAATGAGCAAACCCTAAGCATAAGGAGCAAGAAAGGTAGGGTTTTAGAGCTTTAGAGAAATTTATACCATGGAACAACATGGTTCCGACCCAAAGAAAGATAGGAGGAAGGAAAAAAAAGAAATAAATGGAGGAAAGAAGGGAATTATTACTCTTTTAGGTCAAGATCATGAGAAGGAAGCTTTTCAAACCCTAAAAGGAAGTCAATTGCAACCCTAGATTCTTTTTCCAAGAAGATCCCCTCTTTCTTCTTCTTCCTTGGATAGAAAATTCTCAGAATAGAGGGAGGATGAGGTTAATATAAGGAGGGAAGTGGTGGAGAGAAAATGGCTCATTTTTGTGCTTAGGGATAAGTATATGAAGCTTTAAGATGAAGAAAAAGAAAAAGTTGAAGTTCTAGTATCTTCCCAAGTGTCCATGGCCTTAAAATATTAAGAATATACAAGCACACACACAAGAAGCTCTCCCACCATCCATAGAGACATTAATATCCCTAGTTTCTTGAATTTCCAAGCAAAAAGAAATAATTCATTAATTGATAGCTACTAAAGGTAGCTCATCCATGAAGGGGTAAACCCTAAAAGACCCTTGAGGAAAACACCTTCAAACCAAGGTTTAAATAGGCACCCCATGGCTCAAAAAGATCAATAATGATGAGAGAATATCCAAGGAACATAATTCAAGTGATAAATTGCAAAGAAAACCTCTCATTTAGGTAAATGGTAGAAAAGTCCAAAATGTGCATAAAATTGCATAACTTGCTCAAACAATGTCCAAGTTGGACCAAATTAGAAACTTAAGTTTGTGTTATGATTTAAAAGAATATCACAAGGTTAGAATAGGATTATAGGAATTAAATTATGATAATTAAACTTATTCAACTCATTAAGCAAGTTTAGGGGCCTTACACACCTTACACATACTCTCTTTCGTGAGCCTCAACTATATATACCTCTCTTTTCACCTCCTAGTAAACCTTTAGACTCCTTTACCATGTCTTTATTAAGTGGTAGACCCTAGTAGCTCAAGGTGGAAGAGGAAATCCAAGCAACTTGCCCAAGGTAAAGCCATGGTTATCTCCTACCTTGGATGGGCTATGCTTCTCGAACCATGATTTTTTCTTTCTTTCCTTCTTCACAAAGTTCCTTATTATGGTGTCTTCCTTTCATATGGAAGTGTTATGGTCAAGTATTGGACTATTGATAAATAATCTTCAACCTTGGGAACATGGAGCTTTGTAGATTGAATATTTAGTGGTGATCATGAGGCGGGTTATATAACTTGAACTCAATTTTATTATTATTCACCGTCTATCATGCACTGCTTGGTGATTACTTTTCTACTTCAACTTTTCTTGTTTGAATGATGGTTCAAAATGTTCTAATGGACATATGGGGTTGTTTTGCATGAACTAGAGTAGTAATGGACGAAGAGCTTGAGCTTGAAGATGATGAAATCGATATTGGTTTGTGAAAACCCTAACTCGATACAAGGGTAAGGGCATGAAAACCGATACACATGAAATCCTACCCCTTTTGGTTTGTTACATGAGTAGAACTATTGTTCTTTCAATTGTTTAACTTTTCACCTAAGTCTAAGAATAGGGCAGGCTGATATTCAAAAGTTATCCAAGTTGATACACCTACTTGCACCATTATATGGATGAACAACATAACTTGTGATGCTATAGAATGACATGGCTTGATGACTCAAGCTCGTTATGATCAAGGGATGTCTAGTGAAGATGGATATCAAACTATGATGCTTTAGTTGAGTGTGGAGGCCGATATGGATATCCCTAACCCTAATCTGATACACTCATAACCTGACACCCTCTAGCCCGATACATCATGTGAACATGGGGGCAATACACTCTTTGAAGTGTTGGCTGATACACCAAGTATTGGTGAGCCCAATAGGTGAGAGAGATAAGGTGTTGAATAAGGGTTCACCCAATACAAATCAAACCCTAAAGGCCAATATCCCATGGTAATACATGTGTCCAATACACAAAGGGATAAGCTAGGCCGATACCCTAGTTGATGGTGAGGCTGGCACACCAGTTAGTTGAGTAGCCGATACCCTAGTAGATGGTGTGGCTGATACACAATGAGTTGATATGGCTGATATACAATGGGTTAATGTGGCTGATACACAAACTGATAGGGTGCCCGATATCCTAAAATACATTATAGCCGATATACCTTCTCAAGAATTTCTAAATCGATGCCATTTGATATGCCTTGGCCGATATAAGTAATGATATCTTGGCCAACACAAACACATGTGTCTAGGCCAACACAAGGTGTAACTTGTAGGCCGATACACCTAGGCTGACACACCTTGACGAGTGTAGTCCTATACACCTTGAATATAACCAATGGATACACTATAAAGTAATGAGATGGATATAGTTTGAAAAGTGTAGCTAAGTATACCCTAAAGAGGTTCAAGTCAATACAACAAGTTAAAGTTGAACATAATATCCTAGTAACGATGAAAGAGAAACTTGTACTACTCATATGAGAAAGATAATACCATATGTTGATAATCAATTAATGATAATTGATGGGAGTAATCAGTATTATTGAATACTTATGGAAATGAAATAACCTCTTATATGTGAGGAGTTATAAATGAGGGATTCATTTGTTGAATACACCCTAAAGACCCTAATCGGTTACAATAAAAGTCCTAACCCTAATTATGAGAGGGTTGTAACTTAATTGAGTGATTATCTGTGATACAATTGAATGTAAAGATAATAAAATAAGCTCCTAGAAATGAGGAGTTATGGTCTAGGGTTGGTGATTGAATATAACCCTAGAAACCCTAATCAAGTTGAAAAGAGAAATCCTAACCCTAATCACAAGAGGGAACATAACGAGAAATGGGATGATGATAATATTCAATGGTTACAATAATGAAATATTAACCATGAATGCCTTATGGATATAGTCGGATGGGGGATAGAGTGGTTATAATCTCTTGTAACTTGATTATGCCTTATGAGGCCTATGGAATAATAGTTTCACAGAAAGAATATATATAGGTATGTTGACCTGGGAAAAACATAATTGCCTAGAAGGTGATGTGGCATTCATGAGATTGATATCCCATTATGAAAATGATAGGGTAACACAGAGGTGTTCTAACTGTTAAAGAATCTTAGACAATATGATATACCTTTTATTTTATTATATTTGTAATTGATTAAGGGCTTATTCTCTTACAACATGGTTCTGATATTTAAATTGATATCTCTTTTATCATGAGACCTTAACCAAGCAAATGTTTTGAGATAAGAATCTAGCCAACTATGGGCTATGGAGTTCTAACAATATATAGATTGAATGGGCCTTGTGATCCATGCGAAATACTTGAACAACATTTATGATGTTTATATGAGTCTTATGATCTAGAGTTGGTTGTTTCCTAATGAGAGGTGACATTGTTCAATAATGAACTAAGAAGATTGATACCCTGTAGCATGTGATAATAAAGTATATGGGTTTGATGACCTAGAGATGATTGTTGCTTAGTAAGAGGTGACACTATTCAAAGATGAACTGAGGGTTTGATACCCAAAACATATGATCATGATTATTAAAATATTAAAGGGAGGAGATTCCGAGTAAAATGTTCAAGGGATTGAGATCCTAGGAAGGGAATAATGAGATATATTCCAAGTGATACCAAAATTCTTGAAACATGTATTATGCTTTCCTTGGTAGTAATTACCAACAGATCATGCTTGTAACTTGATTGATGCTGAAAGATGTAATAATGCACTTAACCTATCAAGTGAACTAAAAATATAGTTGCCCTGGCCATAGATCTATTCAGTGTCAGAATTTGCTAAATGGTGAAATGAGTTTTACTCTGAGAGCATATTTTTGAAAATGCATGGGTGCAAGTTGAGTACCTCCTTGCTTCCTTCAATCCCTAGGTTTGACTTCGAGCCATTTCCTAAAAGAGTAAGGTTGTAGGTCATAGCTCTAATACAAAAGAAGAGTATGGTTGCGTCCATGACTCAATATATATACATGATTGACTGTAGGTCATACCCTGAACAGAGAACATGCTATGTGTTGTATCTCTATAGCGAAGAGCCTCTATATGCCAAACTAGCTAATTGCAGTTTGACTCATAATGTCTCTGCCATTCTTGTACAGACCGAGAAAGATGAGATCGTGGATTCTGAATCTTCCATAGGCCTATATGGCGTTGATGCTTACTTTATAGTGGTTAGTTGGAGATGCAAGGTATATTCCCATATCCATAGGGCATAAGATTAAATGTTGAAAGATGTAATCAACCGTGTTGCGTATTTGTTTATGGATCAAATACAGAAATATTGGTTAAATCCTTGCTTTGCTTTTATACTATTTAGTTTGTAACAGTTCTACATATTCTTCATATTCCTTTTAAATAGTGATTAAATGATCTATTACTTAGTTGTAGATATTTGAATTAATGAGATGATGAGACTTCTCTATTCTGCATATAATCAACAATTATGCATGTTTAATTCAAAGGTTTCTTCTGCTCTCATTCATAAAAGTTTAACTGTGATAATAGTAATGTTGGTAGAGAGTTATATCTCTCATTGAGACTTATTGTCTCACCCTGTGGGTTCCATAACTTTTTAGGTGGACATGTATAAGAAGGTAGTGATCGTATAACCAAGAGTAGGCAGTAGCATTAGGAACAATAGTAACAACTCATGTTGAGTGTGTTGTTATGAGTCTAATAGAATGGAGCCCTATGTGTCATCCCTATACTCTCAGGTCATTGGGGATAGTTTTCATATCTGTTTTTATGAACGATATGAGATTTTGGCTAGAAATGCCTTGATGTATGATGTTGCTTTTGTGTACATTTTTGGTAAAGCAAGTGTTGTCTCATATCCTGCTATATGAAGGAATGATGTATGTATAAGCTGACAATGAAGCATATGTAAATATGGCCTTGGGCCTTTTTGTGAAAAGTTCCTGGCAGTGGATCTTTGAGGAAATATGGTTTTAATTTTTAGTGAGTTTTGGTAATTCATTGTTAATGGTTGTTTTCGTGAGGTTCAACATGATGATTGTTATCATTGGATAGCGGTTGTCATAAGTTTGGTATTAAAGCTATAGGTTCGCTGAGTCTATAGGGACATAGAATTAAGGTTGTTGAGTCTTTTCTATGTGTCCTCTAGTATGTCTAATAGTGGCTTTTACTAATGTAGAAGAAAGGATAAAAGTCTAAGGATGTCTAGAGAGCACGGGGATCATGTTGTTGAAAGTAGTGTCTCTGCACCAGGAGAAGGTGCAAAGGATCAGGCAAGAGGAGAATGAGTTCTTGGGAATCCCCAGCTAGATTAGTCTATCTTAGAAAGTCATGCTTTTCATGCTCTTTTTGGGCAGGTTATGACAACCTTTCTACACATAGTGGATAGGACACTAGCGATACCACCTAGGGCACCAGTCCCTAATACTGAATTCTCAAGTTCTGGTAAGCCCTTTTAATAGCCATGTCATGTTAAAACAATGAAAATCGTGGGATAGACTAAAATATGGCAAGGAAACAGAACATGCCACAAGTGTAGACAAGTAGGACACTTGAGGAGGCAATGACCAATGAGGGACAATGAACTGACCATCAAGGAAAAGTCTGCACAATCTCAGGGATAGGTGACTTGTAGCTCTAAAAATCCAAAGTTTTCTGTACCACAAGTACAACAAACACCTAGTGCATTAGGGTAGTGGTCATCAAGTAAGGGTAAAGGTCCTAATTTTCCACCTATAAAGGCTTCTAACTTAGCCTCCACATCAGTAACAATTCCAACTAAGTAATGGTATGAGGACAAGACATGTTTAGATGTGGACATGTTGGCATACTAGACCCTTTTGTCCAAAAAGAAAGGTTGAGATGGCCCATCAGTCGAGGCCAACTCAACAAGACTTACAGAAGTCATATCCTAATAGTACAAAAAGGCAAAAGTGACAAGAGGAAACAACTATACTTCATGTTGTGAGTCAACCTGAGATGCTAGATGACCTGCAAGGGGTGGCAGGTCAGATAGAATTTTTTCATTCTGAATTGTTTTCTCCTTACTTTACATGTTAATCATAAGAGGAATAGTTGTTGTATGAATTTCCTTTGATTAATCCATGGAAACATGAGAAAAGATGAAGAGGATTAGAATTTATATTCTATCTAGTATTCTCTAAATTGTTTTATAATTTCTTCAGCTCATATAAAGAGAAAGAGGTATGAAAGAGATATCCGAAAATAACTAGAGATGCTATGTTTTACAACTCAAAAGAAATGTTTAAGTTAAGAGACATGATATAAAATGAAGTGCATGCTACCTAATCTTAGTATTTGATACTCTGGCTAGGTATTCTATTAATGAAGACAAGGTAAGTATGGGACTCTTAGATTACTATCTTTCTCATTACTCTGACCAAGTAGTCATTTTCATGTAATCTAAAGAGCAATATGATATCAAAAATATGGCAAAGAGATTCTTATCACATTCTAAATGATAATAAAGTGAAACCTGAGTAATCTCAGACAAACACATGAAAATAAGAAAGTATATAATGCAATCATCATGAGATATGAAAAGGAAACATGGAAGATAATCACTTCTCAATAAATAAAATAAAGATAATAATGATCCTTGTGGTAAGACAAGGAGATGTTCAAAGAAGGAGTAATGACATGTAATCATCCTTATAGTTTCTATGCCAATGGCAAGGAAACCAAGATGAAACCAAATTGAATAACACATGAGCAGTGATTACTCATATAATAACCAAGGTAGATTGGTAATCTCCTTCTCTATATTAAGAATTATTGGATGATGCTTCGTTAATAAGTGAAAGCATGTTTCCTTTATACTTCCTCTCTTGGATATGATGTTCAAGTGAAGTCTCATATCACTTGATATACATGGTTTTGAAATAACCTTGAGATGGATACTTGAAAAGTATCACCTAGGGCTTGGACTTTAGTTCTAAGATTATAACATTTGAGAATAGTGTTACTTTATGAACCTTAAAAGATGGTGGAAAGGTTCTTCTGATATGTTTAGGTTTGATAAAGATGTGATGTATCTTTGGCATGTGTGATAGATACCAAGGTCAGGAATCCTAGTATCTAAGAAATGCCAATTGTGTGTGAACCCGAGAATGTCTCTCTTGATAAGATGATTAAGTGGTTGACTACCTAAGAAGGATTTACTTTGAGATCAATCTGGCTACATGTACTCCACTTGTAGTATGGATATCACTTGTTAGGGGTTTATGCACCACATAAGATGAGGATGACAAGGATGCACAAGTTGAAGAAATAGTTGCAAGATCTATTTGGGTAAAGTTCATTATGTTGAGTGAAAACCCTTGGAGTACACCTATCAATTTTGCAAGTAAGTTGGATTTTGAAGGGATGTACACTGATGAGTAGAATTTCTAATCTCTATCTAGATCAGCTGAAAAGAAAAGTACAACTAGAAGTGTATGTCACAGTAGTCTAGTTGGTATGAGTCATACATGAGCTTTGTGTTGAATCAACAGATCAAAGTAGCACAGCGGAAGCATGGTAGGCCTTGTAATCTTAAGTAAGTAATGTATGCATATCTAGTCTTTCTTTGAAAGAAGACATGCTGAGGTTTAAAAAGGGTATGGTGATCCTAAAAGTTTGAAAATATTATCATATGATATAGTAAGTTGAGAAGTAATACATAAGAAGGATTTGATCCATGAGGTAAATAAGGATAAGTATGTATAGTGCTTTTATGGCTAAGAAAGTATCACTTAGCATAGGGTTGATTTTGTAGCCAGTAATGGAGAAAATAAGTTGAGTATGTAACTTGTACAACAGATCCTGTATTAACCTTGGATGGAGGAACAATATGGTGGTTAAATCTCATGACTTTTTCCTGACATCAAGAAACTATGTGAAAGTTTAAGGTGCAATGCATTAGTAATATCTATCTCCTTTCGCCTGGGATTTCGGGGGCAAAATCCTTGTTAGGGATTTATAACTTCTAAGGACCCCCACCTGGGTTTTGGTATAACCCTGGATGTTTTGCCTAAGTAAGATTATTAGAACCTTATCTTAGTCTTTTGAAAAGTAATTAAGACTTAAGGAGAGTTCAAGTTTCAAGTTTGGTCATGTTTGAATGTTGTTTGAGCAATGTTTGCTTATTTTGGACCAAAGTATAATTTACCCAAGATAAGGGGTTATCTTGCAATATGTCACATGATGGGTGTTACCTTAGTACTTTAGCATCATAAGAGAGAGCGTGATGCTAAGGGGCACCTTTTGGAAACCCTAAATTTCAAGTTGAGCTTGTGCTTTATGTGCTAGTTTTGGTGCAACTTGCAACTTACCCAATATACGGGGTTGATGTGTAACTTATCACCTCTAGAGTGTTCCTACTCTCTCTTAGCATAATATGGAGGAGATAGAGATAAGGGGACACCTTGTTTGAGTTTTAGTTGAGTGATAACACTCTTGGTGATGTTAGAACCATAAAATGTTGAGTACCATGAACCCTAGATGAGTTGTCTCATGTTGTGAAGGGCATATGAGGGTACCTATCGGTTTATACACCATGGTGGGAGTTCCCTATTGGTTTGGAAACTTTCAAAAGAATTCATGTCAGGCTAAGAACCTCAAATAGGTGAAGCCTATTGGTTTGAGACTTCCTTGCAAAAGTGGTATCAATTTGTATACAAACTGATGATGAGTTGTGAAATCTTGTCAAGGAAGCTACCCAATGGTCGATACCTTACCCTTGGATTATCAATAAGAGTTTTGCAAGTCAAGATAAATGAGGTTGCATGTTGTCACAATGCATATACACATGTCACCCATGTACATATGGTCATGACACCTTACACATACTCTCTTTCATGAGCCTCAACTATATATACCTCTCTTTTCACCTCCTACTAAACCTTTTGAATCCTTTACCATCTCTTTCTTAAGTGGAAAACCATAGGAGATCAATGAGGAATAGGAAATCTGAGCAACCTTCCCAAGGTAAAGCCATGGTTATCTCCTACCTTGGATGGGCTATGCTTCTCAAACCATGATTCTTTTTTTTGATGGTAAAACCATGATTCTTTCTTTCTTTCCTTCTTCACCAAGATCCTTATTTTGGTGTCTTCCTTTCGTATAGAAGTGTTATGATCAAGTCTTAGACTTTTTATAATTCATCTTCAACCTTGGGAACGTGGAGCTTTGAAGCTTGAAGCTTTAGTGGTGATCTTGGGGTGGGTTATATAACTCAAACTCAATTTTGTTATTATTCACCTTCTATCATGGAATACTTAGTGATTCCTTTTCTACTTTGACTTTTCTTGTTTGAATGATGGTTCTAAAAGTTCTAGTGGATATATGGGGCTTTTGTCCATGAACTAGAGTAGTAATGGACAAAGAGCTTGAGATTGAAGATAATGAAACCAATATGCACAAACCGATATTGTTTTGTGATAACCCTAACTTGATACAAGGGTATAGGCATGGAAACCGATACACATGAACTCATGCCCCTTTTGGTTTCTTACATGAGTAGGACTACTATTCTTTCAATTGTTTAACTTGTCACCTAAGGCTAAGAACAGGGCAGACCGATGTTTAGAAGTTAGCCAAGTCGATACACATACTTGCACCATCATATGGATGATGACATAATTTGTGATGCTATAGAATGATATGCCTTAATGACTCAAGCTCGTTATGACCAAGAGATGTCTAGTGAAGATGGAATATCAAACTATTATTCTTTAGTTGAGTATGGAGGCCGATATGACCAGCCCTTACCCTAATCCAATACACTCATAACCTGACACCCTCTAGCCTGATACATCATGTAAAGATTGGGGCAATACACTCTTTAAAGCCTTGGTCGATACACCAAGTATTGGTGAGGCCAATAGGTGAGAAAGCTAAGGTGTTGAATAAGGCTTCACCCAATACAAATCAAACCCTAGAGGCCGATATCCCATGGTAAGACATGTGACAAATACGCAAAAGGATAAGCTAGGTCGATACCCTAGTTGATGGTGAGGCTGACACACTACTTAGAATTGGTATTGAACATCCCATCAGTTATAGTGAAGGCACCCATAGCAATGATATATTTTGGTTCAAGCATTTTCTCATATAATCCTCCTCTACTTGATGTCGATTCATCCACACCTCCATTCTCAATCCCACTGCTTGTTGGTTGGGAGTTGCATGAGCGGTAACGTCCACGTATGACTTTGAGTGGCTGATACCCTAGTAGATGGTGTGGCTGATACACAATGAGTTGATATGGCCGATATAAAATGGGTTAATGTGGCCAATACACAAAGATATAGGGTGCCCGATACCCTAAAATACACTATAACCGAGATACCTTCTCAAGCATTTCTAAACTGATGCCATTTGATATGCCTTGGCCGATACAAGTAATGGTATCTTAGCTGACACAAACGCATGTGTCTAGGCCGACATGAGGTGTAACATGTAGGCTAATACACCTAGGCTGACACACCTTGAATATAACCAATGGATACACTATAAAGTAATGAGATGGATATACTTTGAAAAGTGTAGCTCAGTATACCCTAAAGAGGGTCAAGTCAATACAAAAAGTTAAAGTTGAATCTAATATCCTAGGAAGGATGAAAGAGAAACTTGTACTACTCATATGAGAAAGATAATACCTTATGTTGATAATCAATTAATGATAATTGATGGGAGTAATCAAGTATGACTGAATACTTATGGCAATGAAATAAGCTCCTAGATGTGAGGAGTTATGAATTATGGATTCAATTGTTGAATACACCCTAAAGACCGTAATTCGTTATAATAAAAATCCTAACCCTAATTATGAGAGGGTTGTAACTTGATTGAGTAATTATATGTGATACAATTGAATGTATAGATAATAAAAATAAGCTCCTAGAAATGAGGAGTTATGGTCTAGGGTTGGTGATTGAATATAATCCTGGAAACCCTAATCAATTTGAAAAGAGAAACCCTAAACCTTATCACAAGAGGGAATATAACTTGAAATTGCATGATGATAATATTCAGTGGTTACAGTAATGAAATCTTAACCATGGATGCCTTATGGATATAGCTAGATGGGGGATATAGTGGTTATAATCTCTTATAACTTGATTATGCCTTATGAGGCTTATGGAATAATAGTTTCACAGAAAGAATATATATAGGTTTGATGACCTGGAAAAAACATAATTGCCTAGAAGGTGATGTGGTACTGAATAATTAGTTCACATGATTGATATCCCATGATGAAAATGAAAGGGTAGCACAGAGGTGTTCTAACTATTAAGGAATCTTATACAATATGGTATACCTTTTATTTTATTATATTTGTAATTGATGAAGGGCTTATTCTCATAAAACATGGTGTTGATATTTAAATTGAAATATCTTTTATCATGAGACCTTAAGCATGCAAATGTTTTGAGATAATAATCATAACCAACTATGGGCTATGGTGATGTGACAATATATAGATTGAATGGGCCTTGTGAGCCATGCGAAATAATTGAACAACGTGTATGATGTTTATATGAATCTTATGATCTAGAGTTGGTTGTTGTCTAATAAGAGGTGACATTGTTCAATAATGAACTAAGAAGATTGAAACCCCATAGGATGGGATAATCAAGTATATGGGTCTAATGACCTAGAGATGATTGTTGCTTCGTAAGAGGTGACACTATTCAAAGATGAACTAATGGTTTGATACCCAAAACATGTGATCACGATGATGAAAATATTAAAGGGAGGAGATTCCCAGTAATATGTTCAAGGGATTGAGATCCCAAGAAGGGGATAACAAGACATATTCCAATTGATACCAGATTTTTTGAAACATATATTATGCTTTCCTTGGTAGTAATTACCAACAGTTCATGCTTGTAACTTGATTGATGCTAAAAGATGTAGTATTGCACTTAATCTGTGAAGTGAACTGAAAATGTAGTTGTCCTGGCCATAGATCCATTCAATGTACGAACTTGCTGAATGGTGAAATGAGTTTTACTCAGAGCGCATATTTCTGAATATGTGAGGCTGCAAGTTGAGTACCTCCTTACTTCAAGCCCCAGGATTGGCTTCAATCCATTTCCTAAAAGAGTGCGGTTGTAGGCCATAGCTCTAATATAAAAGAAGAGTATGGTTGCGGCCATGACTCAATATATATGCAGGATTGACTGTAGGTCATACCCTAAATGGAGAACATGTTATGCGTTGTATCTCTATAGCAAAGAGCATCGATACACCAGACTAGCTAATTGCAGTTTGACTCGTAATGTCTCTGCCACTCTTGTACTGACTGAGAAATATAAGGTCGCAGATTCTGACTCTTCCTTTGACCTATATGGAACTGATGCTTACTTCACAATGGTCAGTTGGAGATGAAATGTATATTCCCATCTCCGTAGGGCATCAGATTAATTGTTGAAAAATGTAATTAGCCATGTAGCATATTTGTTTAAGGATCAAATATGGAAAAAATTTTAAAGTCTTGCTTTGCTTTTATACTATTTAGTTTGTAACAATTATACAAGTTCTTCATATTCCTTTTAAAAAGTGATTAAATGATCTATTGCTCTATTGTAGATATTTGAATGAATGAGATGATGAGACTACTCTACTTTGCATATAATCAACAGTTATAAATTTTTTATTCAAAGGTTTCTTTTTCTCTCATTCATAAAAGTTTAAAAGTGATAATAATAATGTTGGTGGAGAGTTATATCTCTTGTTGGGACTTGTTGTCTCACCCCGTGGGTTCCACAACTTTTTAGGTGGACATGCACAAGAAGATAGTGATCGTATAACCGAGAGTGGGAAGCAGAAGTAGGAACATTAGTAATACCTCAAGTTGAGTGTGTTGTTATGAGTCTAATAGAATAGTGTCCTATGTGTCATCCCTATACTCTCAGGTCCTTGGGAGATAGTTTTCATATCTGGTTTTACGAACGATATGAGATTTTGACTAGGAATACCTTGATGTATGATGTTGATTTTGTGTACATTTTGGTAAAGAAACTATAATCTCATATCCTTGCTATATGAAGGAATGATGTATGTATAATCTGATAATGATGCATATGTAAATATGGCCTTGGGCCTTTTTGTGAAAAGTTCCTGGTAGTGAATCTTTCTGGAAAAATAGTTTTAATTTTTAGTGATTGTTGGTAATTCATTGTTAATGGTTATTTTCATGAGGTTTTGTGTGATGATTGTTATTATTGGATAGTGATTGTCACAAGTTTGGTATCAGAGCTATAGGTTTGCTGAGTCTATAGGGACATAGGATTAAGGTTGTTGAGTTTATTCTAAGTGTCCTCCAGTATGTCTAATAGTGGCTTCTACTAATACAGAAGAAAGGATAAAAGTCTAAGGATGTCTGGAGAACACGGGGAACATGCTACTAAAAGCAGTTCCGCTACACCAAGAGAAGGTGCAAAGGATCAGGCAAGAGGAGAATGAGTTCTTGGGATTCCCCAGCTGGATCATTCAATGTTAGAAAATCATGCTTTTCATGCTCTATTTGGGTAGGTTATGATGATAGTTTTGCACATAATGGACATGACACTAGCGATATCACCTAGGGCTCCAGTCCCTAATGCAAAATTCTTGAGTTCTAGTAAGCCCCTTAAACAGCCATGTCATGTTAAAACAATGAAAAAGGTGGGAAAGACTAAAATATGGCAAGAAAACAGAACCTTCCACAAGAGTATACATGTAGGACACTTGAGGAAGCAATTCCCAAGTAGGGACAATGAACTGAACCTCAAGGAAAAGTCTACACAATCTCAGGGATAGTTGACTAGTAGATTTAAAAAGCTAAAGTTTTCTGTACCACCAGTATGAAAAACACCTAGTGCATTAGGACAATGGTCACCAAGTAAGGTCAAAGGTCATAACTTTCCACCTATAAATGCTTCTGACTTAGCCTCTACATCAGTAACAAGACCAACTAAGCAATGGTATGAGGACAAGACATATTTTAGTTGTGGATAGATTGGGCTTACTAGACCCTTTTGTCCAAAAAGAAAGGTTGAGATGGCCCATCAGTTGAGGCCAACTCAATAGGACTTACAAAAGTCATAGCCTAATAGTACCAAAAG
The DNA here is from genome assembly GCA_963693085.1 of Alisma plantago-aquatica. Taxonomy (NCBI): domain Eukaryota; kingdom Viridiplantae; phylum Streptophyta; class Magnoliopsida; order Alismatales; family Alismataceae; genus Alisma; species Alisma plantago-aquatica. The sequence goes on along the minus strand of OY856411.1, from coordinate 1,204,345,237 downwards.
GAAAAAGTGACAAGAGGAAACAACTATACTTCATGTTGTGAGTCAACTTGAGATGATATGACCCGCAAGGGGTGGCAGGTCAGACATAATATTTTTATTCTAAATTGTTTTCTCCTTACTTTACATGTTAATCATAAGAGGAATAGTTTTTGTTTGAATTTCTTTTGGTTAATCCATGGAAACATGAGAAAAGATGAAGAGGATTATAATTTATATTCTATCTAGTATTCTCTAAATTGTTTTATAATTTATGTAACTCATATAAAGAGAAAGAGGTATGAAAGAGATATCTGGAAAGAACCAGAGATGTTATGTTTTACAACTCAAAAGAAATGTTTAAGTTAAGAGACATGATATAAATGAAGTGCATGCTACCTAATCTCAGTATTTGATGCCCTAGCTAGGTATTCAATTACTAAAGACAAGGTAAGTATGGGACTCTTAGATTTCTATCTTTCTGATTACTCTGATCACATAGTCATTTTGATGTAATCTAAAGAGTAATATGATATTGGAAATATGGTAAAGAGATTCTTATCACATTCTAAATGATAATAAAGTGAAACCTATGTAATCTCAGACTAACACATGAAAATAAGAAAGTATAGTATGCAATCATAATGAGATATGAAAAGGAAACAAGGATGATAATCCTTGCTCAGTAAAACAAATAAAGAGAATAATGATCCTTGTGGTAAGACAAGGAGATGTTCAAAGAAGGAGTAATGACATGTAATCATCCTTATAGTTCCTATGCCAATGGAAAGGAAACCAAGATGAAACCAAATTGAATAACACATGAGAAGTGATAACTCATATAATAACCAAGGTAGATTGGTAATCTCCTTCTCCATATTAAGAATTCTTAGATGATGATGTAGTAATAAGTGAAAGCATGTTTCCTTTATACTTCCTTTCTAGGATATGATGTTCGAGTAAAGTCTCATATCACTTGATATACATGGTTTGGAAATAACCTTGAGATGGATACTTGAAAAGTATCATCTATGGCTTGGACTTTAGTTCCAAGATGATGACATTTGAGAATAGTGATGTTTTATGTCACACCCACATCCCCCGATTTCTACTAATCATGAGATTAGGGCATAACTTTGAGGATTATACTTAATGCAAAGTTCACTCCCACCCTTTTCTTTTGATTTCCTTTATTTCAAACTCTTTATTTTCTCACATTCAATCACATAAACAAACTTTACAAGAGAATTAAACTTTGATTACTCTAATATGATCTCAACATTAATGATACACATCCATACATTCATTCTATTTCTCACACTTCCATGTACATACATCAGATACATTCTCTCTTACTAAGGAAACAAAGATACAAACATCATTTACAACTCTCTCACATCTATACAAGGACCTAGAATGACAGAGACTGACTAAACTCAACTAATCTCATACTTAACTCCTATGGTAGATATACTCTGATGCTTTGACCTTCTTCAAGTCCACACGGTTTTCCTAAAAATTGTGAGTAGAGGGGTGAGCCTAGTTTCTTAGTGAATGAGTACTTCATAGAAATAGTTTAAAGCACTGATATAATTATAGATATATTTTGAGCAACTGATATCAATTATAACAACTGTAAGATTTAAAGAGTCCAATCATTCACAATCATAAATATGGCAGGATATTCTAGATATCTACAAGAGTGAATCAATATATTAACATTCTTGATTGATCATAAAGAGAATAATTTAGAAACATACAATGAATAATTGAATAACAGCACACACTTGTTTAACCTCTCATTCATTTTATTATGCCCTGAACCCACATGAGGTGTACCACAACATGTGATTGAATCACATCAAGCTACGATCTCACTGTATAAGGCTTAGAAGCATGCCTGGGTTCCTAAGCCTATCTCTTGAGTAAGACTCCGTCCACAGTGGGCCTCAACATGTCTGCCTCTCGGCGGCTAACAGAAGCAACTATATATATTAGACTCCACCTCTTAACTTGGGTACTCAGACGGTGAGTCAAATCCCTCAGGCTTATTATGCATCAGTGGACCTACTGACCACTGATCACTCAACACGTAACATAGGTACCACCGGCATCCCCGGTTGGTGTTGGGTACCACACAACTGTAAGGAGTCTTCCCTACTGGTCAAGACCCTCACACCCTACTAATGCACTCCAGCTTACCTTGATCTAGACTACCTCCAGTTAGGAAGCCATTTCCTCCTCACAATGCAAGCCTCATTCTGTGAGGATTCTACAGTGTTTAGGGCATCTACATGTCTAATATACTCTTTAAATTCACAATTCAATCATCACATCAACATATCTTTGATCAGCTTTGTAAACCATTCATTTCATAAACCATCTGATAATATTTACCACAACTGAACTATTAAGCATCACCACATCTCAACAGAGAGACATTGATATCACAATACTTGTTTCACTAAACACCCTATCATTAGGGTTTCATTTACCTCATTCACTTATCACATAACTCACATAAGGATTGTATACATCACACATCAAGAATAACATTGAATCAAGATGTCTAATTGCAAACCTCCAACTTTCCATTCATTTAGGGTTTGACCCTCCTTACTGATGTATCAAGCAAACATTGATGTCATCGAATGAAATCCAAGATGTTATCTAACATATATGTAATACACATACAAATAAAACAATCATTCGTAACCATGGAGATTCAACTAGGCAAACTTCTTTATTCAATTATACAATAATTTCAGTCATAACCAAAAGTATTAGATTTTAGTATATTCATGTAACCTTTACCATTACTTTAAGAATTTTCATTTTGATGGATTGCAATCATTTCTGATGTGATTTCATAATCTAAAATTCATTACACAGACAAATAATCCATATCATATCAACTTGCAAAAGCTAGATCAAATTGACCATTTAGGGTTGTACTTGCATACTAATCAATTGAAAATTATTAATGATTTAACTAATTTGCATGCAATCTACTATTTAAAGGAAGTACCCACTAAACTTAAGGTGTGAAAACACCTTAAAAACGTAGCCCGTCTCTAAAAATCTCGAATTCATCACAAGACTCTATCAAAATCTGCAGTTTCTTCTTCCTTTTAGACCTAAAGAAGGTCTGTTGAAGGTTAGAGGTTAATCCAAACCACAAATTCATTGGATCAGGGATTCCGAGCAAGGGGAACTGAGGAGGAAGAAGAATCAACGTTTAAAACTACTTACCAAGTCAAATCTATAGCAACCCTTTTGGGTTTTTGCCATTCTTCCCCAAACATTGCCCTAGCAATCACCTTCGAGGTCACCCTCTCATTGAGAAAGATTCTGAGATGATAGAGGATTGAATCGTAGTTCCAACACACTTTGTTTCATTGAAAACGGATAAGTATAGCTCGAGATAAGATCGTTTTATGATTTACCTTCCTGGGCGGCGTCGGTCGCGGTCGCGGTCGCGGTCGCAGTGTCGACGTAGCGTCACGGGTCACGGTGTCGACGCAGCGTTATGGGTCGCAGTGAAGACTGTGGTTGCAGTATCGACACAGTGTTGGTCGCGGTGTCGAAACAGCGTCGTGGGTCATGGTGTAGAATGTGGTCGCAGTGACGACGTAGCGTTGGTCGCGGTGCTCTGTATATATTTACTAAAAAGGGCATAACTCTCTCATTTTAACTCCAATTTGGTTCATTCTTTTTTTTTTGGATTCATAATTTAATTATCTCCAATCCTACCATATTATTTTGCTAAAATACTCAAAATAATAATCATTTATTAATTATTTCCTCCAATCTCATTAACTCTCTTCTTGCACACATGTATGGGTTAATGTTATCTTAACTCCAACTCAGATCTTTATAGTATGCTTAATTTATGATTATGAGTTTCCCAAACAAGTATTTAAGGTTACCAAAGTTAAGACAAAGCACAAAATAGAATATTACTAACAAAAGTATGCCCAACATTAAGATTATCTTAAATCTCTTAGATTACCAGTAAGCTAGGAACGAGTTGTAACATTTTACGACCTTAAAAGATGTTGAAAAGGCTCTTCTGATATGTTTAGGTTTGATAAAGATGTGACATATCTTTGGAACATGAAATAGTTACCAAGGTGAGGAATTGTAGTATCTAAGAAATGTCAGTTGTGTATGAACCCGAGAGTGTGTCTCTTGATAAGATGATTAAGTTTTTGACTACTTAAGAAGGGATTGAATTTGAGATCAATCTATCTATAAGTACTCCAATTATAGTATGGATATCACTGGTTAAGGGTTTATGCACTACATAAGAAGAGGACGAAAAGGATGCACAAGTTGAAGAAATAGTTTCTAGATCTGCTTGGGTAAAGTTCATTAGGTTGAGTGCAAACCCTTGAAGTACACCTACCAGGTTTGCAAGTAAGGAGGATTTTTAAGGGATGTTGATGAGTAGAATTTCTAATCTCTATCTAGATCAGCTGAAAAGAAAAGTACAACTAGAAGTGTACGTAATAGTAGGCCAGTTGGTACAAGTCATACATGAGCTTTGTGTTGAATCAACAGATCAGAGTAGCGCAACAGAAGCATGGTAGGCCTTAAAATCTTAAGCAAGTAATGTATGCATCTCTAGTCTTTCTTTGAAAGAAGACATGTTGGGGGTTAAAAAGGGTATGGTGAACCTGAACGTTTGAATATCTTATCATATGATACGGCAAGTTGAGAAGGTGATACATAATAAGGAGTTGACCCATGAGGCAAATAAGTATAAGTATGTATAGTGCTTTTACGACTAAGAACATGTTACTTAGCATAGGGCTGATTTTATAGCCAGTAAAGGAGAAGGTAAGTTGAGTATGCACCTTGTACATCAGATCTTGTGTTAACCTTGGATGGAGGAATAGTATGCTGGTTAAATCTCATGACTTTTTCCTGACATCAAGGAACTATGTGAAAGTTGAAGGTGCAATGCATAACTAATATCTATCTCCTTTCGCCAGGGATTTCAGGGGTGAAATCCTTGTTAGAGGCTTATAACTTGTGGATTTTGGATAACCCTGGATGTTTTTCCTAAGTAAGATGATTAGAACCTTTTCTTTATATTTTGAAAAGTAATTAAGACTTAAGGGGAGATCAAGTTTCAATTTTGGTCATGTTTGAATGTTGTTTGAGAAACGTTTGCTTGTTTTGGACCAAAGTACAATTTACCCAAGATAAGGGGTTATCTTGCAATATGTCACATGATGGGTGTTACCTTAGCACTTTAGCATCATAAGAGAGAGCATGATGCTAAGGGGCACCTTGTGGAAAGCCTAAATTCCAAGTTGAGCTTGTATGGTTGATGCTTGTGCTTTGTGTGCTAGTTTTGGTGCAACTTGCAACTTACCCAACATATGGGGTTGATGTGTAATTTACCACATCTATATTTTTCCTAATTATCATCTAGAAGAGAGAGAGAGAAGGGGGCACCTTGTTTTAGTTTTGGTTGAGTGATAACACTCTTAGTGATGTTAGAACCATAAAATGTTGAGTACCTTGAACCCTAAATGTGGTTGTGTCGAGTTGTGAAGGGCATATGAGGGTACCTATCAGTTTATACAGCATGGAGGGAGTTCCCTATCAGTTTGGAAATTTCAAAAGCATTCATGTTGGGCTAACCATCTCCAATGGGAGAAGCCTATCGGTTTGAGGCTTCCTTACAAAAGTGGTATCGGTTTGTACATAAAATGATGACGAGTTGTGATATCATGTCTAGGAAGCTACCCAACGGCCGATACCTTACCCTTGGATTATCAATATGAGTTTTGCATGTCCAGATAAATGAGGTTGCATGGTGTCACAATGCATTGACATGTGTCACCCATGTACATATGGTGATGACACCTTACACATATTCTCTTTAATGAGCCTCAACTATATATACATCTCATTTCACATCCTACTAAACCTTTAAACTCTTTTACCATCTCTTACTTATGTGGATGACCCTATGAGCTCAATGAGGAAGAGGAAATATGAGAAACCTGCCCAAGGTAAAGCCATGGTTACTCCTACCTTGGATGGGCTATGCGTCTCAAACCATGATTCTTTCTTTCTTTCCTTCTTCACCAAGTTCCTTATTATGGTGTCTTCCTTTCATATAGAAGTGTTATGATCAAGTCTTGGACTTTTGATAAGTCATCTTCAACCTTGGGAACATGGATCTTTAAAGCTTTTGTGGTGATCTTGGGGTGAGTTATATAACTTGAACTCAATTTTATTATTATTCACCTTCTATCATGTAATACTTGGTGATTCCTTTTTTACTTCGACTTTTCTTGTTTGAATGAGGGTTTTAAAAGTTCTAATGGATATATGGGGCTGTTATCCATCAACTAGAGTAGTAATGGACAAAAATCTTGAGCTGGAAGATGATGAAACTGATATGCACAAACTGATATTGGTTTGTGAAAACCCTAACCCGATAGAAGGGTATAGGCATTGAAACCATTACACATGAAATCCTACCCCTTTTGGTTTGTTACATATTAGGACTACTAGTCTTTCAATTGTTTAACTTGTCACCTAAGGATAAGAATAGGGCAGGATGATATTTAGAAGTTAGCCAAGTCGATACACCTACTTGCACCATCATATGTATAACCGACATAACTTGTGATGCTATAGAATGATATGCCTTAATGACTCAAGCTCGTTATGACCAAGAGATGTCTAGTGAAGATGGAATATCAAACTATGATGCTTTAGTTGAGTGTGGAGTCTGATATGGCCAACCCTAACCCTAATCTGATACACTCATAACCCGTCACCCTCTAGCCCAATACATCATGTGAAAATGGGGGCAATACACTCTTTGAAGCCTTGGCCGATACACCAAGTATTGGTGAAGCCAATAGGTGAGAGAGATAAAGTGTTGAATAAGGTCACCCAATACAAATCAAACCCTAGAGGCTGATATCTGATAGTAAGACCAATGGCCAATACACAAAGGGATAAGCTATGTCGATACCCTAGTTGATGTTGAGGCTGACATACTAGTTAGTTGAGTGGCTGATACCCTAATAGATGGTGTGGCCAATACACAATGAGTTGATATAGCTGATATAAAATGGGTTAATGTGGCTGATACACAAAGAGATAGGGTGCCCGATACCCTAAAATACACTATATCCGATATACCTTCTCCAGCATTTCAAAATTGATACCATTTGATATGCCTTGGCCGATACAAGTAATGGCATCTTGGCCGACACAAGGTGTAACATGTAGGCCGATATACCTAGGCTGACACACCTTGATGAGTTTAGCATGATACACCTTGAATATAACCAATGGATACACTATAAAGTAATGAGATGGATATACTTTGAAAAGTGTAGCTGAGTACACTCTAAAGAGGGTCAAGTCATTACAACAAGTTAAAGTTGAATCTAATATCCTAGGAAGGATGAAAGAGAAACTTGTACTACTCATATTAGAAAGATAATACCTTATGTTGATAATCAATTAATGATAATTTGTGGGAGTAATCAAGTATGATTGAATACTTATGGCAACGAAATAAGCTCCTAGATGTGAGGAGTTATGAATTAGGGATTCATTTGTTAAATAAAACCCCAAAGACCCTAATCGGTTATAATAAAAGTCCAAACCCTAATTATGAGATGTTTGTAACTTGATAGAGTGATTATCTATGATACAATTGAATGTAAAGATAATAAAATAAGCTCCTAGAAATGAGAACTTATGGTCTAGGGTTGGTGATTGAATATAACCCTGGAAACCCTAATCAAGTTGAAAAGAGAAACCCTAACCCTAATCACAAGAGGGAATGTAACTTGAAATTGCATGATGATAATATTTAGTGGTTACACTAATGAAATCTTAACCATGAATGCCTTATGGATATATCCAGATGAGGGCTATAGTGTTTATAATTTCTTATAACTTGATTATGCCTTATGAGGCCAATGGAATAATAGTTTCACAGAAAGAATATATATAGGTTTGATGACCTGGAAAAAACATAATTTCCTAGAAGGTGATGTGGTACTCAATGTTGAAGTCAAGGGATTGATATCCCATGATGAAAATGAAAGGGCATCATAGCGGTATTCTAACTATTAAGGAATCTTAAACAATATGATATACCTTTTATTTTATTACATTTGTAATTGATTAATGGGTTTTTCTTTTACAACATGGCACTGATATTTAAATTTATATCTCTTTTATTATGAGACCTTAATCATGCAAATGTTTTGAGATAATAATCATAGCCAACTATGGGCTATGGTGATGTAACAATATATATAGATTGAATTGTCCTAGTGAGCCATGTGAAATACTTGAACAACATGTATGTTGTTTATATGATCTAGAGTTGGATGTTGCCTAATGAAAGGTGACATTGTTCAATAATGAACTAAGAAGATTGAAACCTAGTAGCATGTGATAATCAAGTATATGTGTCTGATGACCTAGAGGTGTTTGTTGCCTGGTAAGAGGTGACATTGTTTAAAGATGAACTGAGGGTTTGATACCCAAAACATGTGATCATGATGATGAAAATATGAAAGGGATGAGATTCTGAGTAATATGTTCAAGTGATTGAGATCTTAGGAAGGGAATAACTGACTGGCCTAAATTGTACATCCAAAAAGGAGAGGATCTAGAGTAGTCCGACTTTTAAGAAAGTAACCCGACACTTAGGCCCTCGCAACTATTATACGGGGTCTGGTGTAGTAATAGGGGTCAAACCACATGGACAAGGATGGCAGGTGTTAAGCATACAAGGTCACACACTCATATACACCTGCTACAAAGGGGTTGTTTAACAGGTGTTCCCAAATGAACGATGGAACTTAAACCAAGATAAAACAAATAACCAATGAAAAGAAGAACAAGGCATAATAAAATAAGACAAAAACAAAGATATGGAAGGGAAACTTGGATTGGGTTTCACCTAATAAGACTTCTCACCAACATGCAACATCATCTCTCCCTCTCCTATACTCTTATCTAGATTACAAGAAACCATAAAGGTGTCTATTCCCATCTCTCTTGAGATAAGGATAAATCTAAGTCTAGGCATAACCTCTCTCTCAAGATGACTACACAAAAACCACATAACAAAATGTATGATCATCAATCTTTAGCATTCCAACATTCTCATGCATTCATACTACTCCATAACACAAGATAAAAGTGATATTACTCTATCGAGATATCAACAATCAAACATCACAAGATGGTAGCTAAGCATACAAGTGAAGCATTAAAACCGGTGCATGGAGATAATCTTGACAAGAATATATGTATATCTAAAATGGAGAGACAATATACATGTTGGGAGAGCCTTAGTGGCTACTCCCAACCCAAATTAAGAAGTTTAGCCACACATGGCCATGGGTAGCATAACGACATTACAAGAAGATAGATACATCAAGTTCCACAAAGTGATGAGGGAAGTATAGAGAGATGGAAGTGATAGATCTAGATAGAGAGAGAAGAATGTGATACAACTGAGTACTTCTTTAGATCTAGACCCAGAGGGTCGATGGTGTGGATGGTCTTCTTCTCTCAAAGAAGATGGAGCCTTCAGTCTTCTCTCTCCTTAGCTTCTGCCTTTGGAGATCCAAGACTGATTGGATGGATGAATGGAGATGAGTCTGGAAAGTGGCAGCACTTCGTGGTACTATCAGATCTGATCTATGATCTGATGATTTGATAAGATGGGTGGGTTCCCTATTTATAAGAACACTCCACCAACTTAACACCTCAATTATGGTCCAGGTCTGGTCTTGGAAAAATCTTGATCGTGGTTGAGGCCTTATCGCTATTCTTCCCTCGGTCGAGGTCAGTTGATCTGGTGCTTCAGTCACAGTTTGGTAAACTACCTCTTTGGGTGAGGGTCATGATTGAGGTTGGTTTACACCCCCCCTCGGTCGCAGTCTAGGTGATCCCCTTCTTGATCATAGTTGAGTTGTTTTGCCTCTCTGTAGGACCATGGTCGAGGTGTGTCTCGAGGTAGCGGTCTTCAAGATGGTCGTGGTCCCAAAGTGTTTGAGTGCAATTTGATTGTGAGCGCTAGGCATTAGGGTGAACTTGGAGACCTTGACCTCATGAGATGGTCCATGCTGAATGACTGGGTCACGATCGAGGTGATAACCGTAACCTGGGCTAGATATGTAAGGGGTGAATGTGTAAGTGAAGTTTTTGAAATAAGATGCTAAAGATATACTAGGAAGGTATAAAATATATATAAAAAGCGTGTAAAATAAAGTGTTATCAACTCCCCCAACTTAGAATCAAGCTTGTCCTCAGGCTAAGTGTAGGCTTGCAATCATAGAGAGAAATGGCAGCATGTATGATAAAATTTTGCAAAACTTAGCATTGCTGTGTTATCTCATTCTTGCATCAAGACTGTCATGGTATGCTTTCTTAACCCCTTAAAAGTCTCATTCCTCCCTCTTATATATAGAGTTGCACAACTTCAAGTTCTTGCCATTAACTTTGATTGTAAAAGGTTTCTCCTTCTCAACATATCACCCCTTCCCTTCAAGTTACTAACCATACTAATACAACATCTCCTCGAGGGTAACTTTCACACTCTTTCTTTATTTTCAATTGGCCCTATGCTAATGTGTTCGGGTAGGCTTTGGGCTTTAAGTATTTTCCTCCTCTCCTGAGCTCCCTCACCCACAACTGTCGTAAGGACAATGTTGCCCTTTTGGACATCCGACTTTAAGTCAGGTGGTTATGTGATTCTGTTCTATATTTGAGGTGGGTAAATTTGCCTTCAAGGTTCCACTTATGGGCACGACATATCTGCATTCGTGAGTGCAACAATACACCAGCCGTGCAAAAACTTTTGGCATCTTTTTGGCACAACTCTCATTATATTTTTTTCTTTTTCTTTTTGGCTTTTTACACCTTTTTGTCTTGGGTGAGAGGGATTTAAGCGGTCTTCTGAGCGGCCAAGCCTCTTTTAGTCCCAAGAAGGGATGGATTCACTCGAAAGGGTAGGTGTTTCCTTCAATACGTAGATAAGGATTTTCTAGTTGGAATCGTCAGGTGAGGGTAGTTGGTCAGGATTATGGCTAGATGAAGTTCTCTAGTCTCCAAGGGTTTCATGAGCAGCGTTGTTGCATACACAATGTCTTATTGCAAGAATGATAGAGCATTATTGCTATGTTTCTCGTTTTATCTTTATGTGTATTATCTACTCATATATTTCTCTCTAGGAAAATGATAGTACTACAACTTTTAGCAAGAAAATAGACTAAATTCTAAGTTCTAAGGTAACTTTGCAAAAATTTTAGGGGAAAGAGAAACCTAGCAGATCTAAGATATGTACATGTAAAGTTTGTGGAAATAAGTAAAAAATTTTGAAACAGGAAATTTTTTGAAAATTTGAGAGGTAAAATGGTGATGAAATTGTACCTCTCTAGACCGTTTATGACCCCTCCCCCAAACTTATCTTTCACCCTATTTTGGGGTGTCAAAATTTGAGTGAGACGTATAAACGGGCTCTCTTTATTTTTTATTTTCTTTGTTGGAGGTCCACTTGGACTTAAGGAGCATGCTTGCATACACTCCTCACAGCGGATGATACTGTTCATATTGCATCCTCTCCACTTTTGTGCTCAGTTTGGCAAGGGCCTTCATCCATGCTAGATAGTAGAAGCCGTAGTCATTTGACAGAGGCACCTGTTGGGGGCTCATGTGGCAGAACTGCGTCCTCTTGAAGTCTTTACCTATCGTGTGCTTGTACCCTTTGTTGTGACTTTTCAGCATATCAACAATCACCTCCGTGCATGTGACATCCTTTTCTTTAATTGGGGTCTTTGCGGTAGTCATGTTTGTCTTCTTATTCAATCCAAAGGTTGTGTCTAAGCTGTTATATAATATTGCAGTTCTTTTTATGATGCCTACCACCAACAAAGTCTGATGACTGTCATGAAGAATTGGTAGGAAGATGTCATCCGGTAAGGATGTCGTGAGGCGTAGTTGTAGGTGTTCCTTCTTTCCCGATCTTTTATCTTTTATGATGTCATCTACAAGTAGGAAGTATGCCATATGTACGTTTGGCATGTTGTCTCTCAAGAGGGCCTCGTAGGCTGACATTATGCTTACTGATAGGTATCCTCCTATTCTGAGCATGTCTCGGAGGTCATCCTTCAACACACATATCCCTTCTTTTTCAAAAATAGCTTATGTTGACGAGTCATCATCTTTCAAGGAATCCATTATGATTTTTAGTGATTTTGAAGGTAGGCTTACACAGCTCCATCTATCAAAGTCCTTGAAAGTTGGTATTATCTCCCATGTCAGTTTGTCTGGTCTTTCTTCTGACGGATCGTCATCTTGTACTTCTCCTTCTTCTGGCTATTTTGCTGAAGGTTGTTCTGCTTTGTCTCTAGTCACTGGTGGCTGTTGAGGCTCTTTTTCTGGTAAGCTTGCTTCAGTTGCTTCAATGTCTACATTCCATCCTTCCTTCCATGCTTCAGCCCTGGTTGGTTCTGTTGGGTTGATCCACAAGGTTCTCAGTTGTTCCCTCCAAGTTACCTTTTCAGGTACATGGATCTCTTTATGAAGTCTTCATGGTATTGTATTTGAAGGCATCTCCGAGTCGCTAAACAAGCGACAATCGTAGATGACCTCCATTGTGTAAACACCACAAAGCCCATGTAGATCTTCTACGCATAAGTCCTCCAGTGGGATGCCCTTGTTGATGGCTTCCACCATGGCCTAAATATGATCAAGATGCAATCCCCTGAGCCAACCTCCTCTTGAGGCACATTCTTATAGATAGAACAAAGTTTCCAGGTCCCTTTGAATCCATCGTCTACTGATTGTATTGCTTTCTGCAGACGTAGCAATATTTTTAGTACATCCCTTACTTCTTTCCTTTTATATATTAGAGTAGTGATGTCCAGTTTGGTTGTGCAACAATTTAGCATTGTCGTCTTTCACTCATAAAGATCGATCTTGATCAGATCCCAATGCTTGACGTTCCTTATGGGTAGGACTAAAAACCTTGTTCCCTTTCTACGCATTGCTTCTTTCATCTCAGTCACATCATCAACCTCGTAGTCTTCATTATATAAGAGGATTGCTAGATGTGTGGTGCCATTGAAAATTGGATGCACCTTGTCTGAGTGTAGGAACTCTTCGAGGAGTGTGGCGCACACCACTTTAAATAGTTTCTTGTGTACTCGTGCCCTTTTTAAGAATATCCCTCTGAAGTGTTCCCTATTTAGACTTCTACCCTTGTGATATATTGCATCTGCTCTGGGTAGATTATCATTAAGGATATATGCCAAGATGTGGACATCTCTGCATGTGATTCATGACAACATGGTCATATTCACTCCCATCATCTTGCATGGCAGAGGAGAAGCTACACCTAATTTTCTATCCTTGACTGGTGTGCTCTGCTCCCTGACATGTTCGTTCGTGAAGAAAGCAGTAAGCCTACCTTCCACATCATCTAAGATCCTATCCTGTTCTATAGGGATGGTTGTTTTTTGGTTGTGTGTGGGTCCTCTATGCTTGTCGGCATTATTGTAGTTACTATAGCTACCATCTCTAAGGAAGCTTCTATAGCTGTGCCATCCTTGACATTGCTTTCTTCATATGAGTGACCTATCTTGGTTGTTGCCAGTTCTGCTAGAGTTGCTTCCATTTTTTCCATCGTAGATTTGGTCGGCATGCTCGTTGTGAATTGGGGAGTGTAGGAAGCTACTGCACATTTCCATCCCAAATCTCAGATCGGCTAGCAAAGTGTCAATGTCCCTGATCTCTCTAGACTTCAAATCTTCTGTCCTTACACTCTCTGCTCTGGTGATGGCTTCATGCGTTGACTTTCCTTTGGTCGGGGTAGATTTTTCTTCTATTGGTACCCCCTTATTCTTTTCATATTGTTCCTTGTCCTCCTTAGGACTGTTGTTTAAATCTAATTCCGCAGAAATTGTAGTAGTCTTTTTCTTTGTTTTGTTGTCCATAGGAGAGTCAGACGATGGTGGTGCTCCTTTTTCTTTAGGTGCATCTACCAGTGTGGTTTTTACATTGGAACTTTCTTCCTTTTGCACTGAACCTACACCTGTTCCTCCCACATTGTCATCGTCGTCGGGGTTCAAAGGGCTCGATGAAGCTTGCGATGTCAATGGCCCTACCATGTGCTTGCTCTTCTTCTTCTTGCACTATTGGTTGTCGAACTCCTTGTGTTCATCTTCCAACTTTTGGTAGTCTGCTTCCAATTGCTGGTGCTCCAGGTCAAAGTCGAGGTCGCGCATCGCCACCTCTTATCCATTTGTTAAGTGGTCTCTATCCACTCGTATAACATCCGTTTCTCTCCTGAGGGCTTCCATTTCCTCCGTTAGGGCCTTCTACGCTCCCATAATAGTACTCTGGGTGTTTAGCACTCCTTGCATAAACTGCGGCAATGCCTCAGTCCTCTCATTTAGTGTTTTCACCTATGTAGTTAGTGTACACAGGGTGGAGGTTATACTTGAATTAAATTCAGATTTTGATGCATGTGTTGCCATAGTGCATCAAACGTATTACCCAGTATGTGGTTGAAGGTGGGTAGATGGTGTGGTTGTGGCTCCACATGTGTCGTGGATGCATGTGGTTCCTTCGACAGTAGTGTTGGCAATGTTGGGTTGGGTGCTCTATGCACTGGCTGTCCTGACATTGGAAGGATTACTTCTGGAGTCACCGTCTTTGGTTCAGCTTCGCAGTCCTTGCCTTGCTGGTGGGGGTCTCATTCTCTCGTCGCCAATTGTTCGGCAGTTGCTGCCTTAGATTGTAGGCTTTTACTTGGTGTGTCTTATGGGTTTTCCTGGATGTCATACTCTATTGTTTTCTCACACGGGTGGCATTCCTCAATCACTATTGTTTCGGTGATTATGGGAGGTGAGGTTGTCTTCAGAGCAGTAGACTTTTCTACTGCCTCCTTCTTCTTCCTTACAGCCAGCTTTTTCTTCTCTTTGGCCTCTTCTCTGTCTCTACAGGTTTGTCCTTATGACTTGCTTCATCAGCTACCGATATCTTCTCTATGACATTGCGGATGGCCCGTGAGTACATGTTATCAATGTCATCTTGGGTGGGCTGCAACTTGTGGGCATCATAATACGCCATCTCTGGGAGGGGAAGGAGTTTCTTTGAACTTCTCTTCTTGTAGTACAACTTGTCTCCCTTCTGAGCTAGGATTCTAGCATTTAGGAGGGACTTGATGTCAATCTTTGTATATCCTTCTATCACCTTATACCTTTTCAACCCTTCTACACCCATAAAGTGGGAGGCTATCTTTGTTATCTGGCCTCCCATGCAGAACTCTTAGTTCCTTTTGGACTCTCCTCCCACGATGGTTGACAGCCTTTCGATTAGAATTTTACCAATATTCAAATGCTTCTTTTTCAGCATAGACCAGATCATGAACAAATCTCCTTGTGTAACTCCCCCTGTTTCCGGTCTCGTGTATATCGTGTTGGTTGTTATCTTTTGTATTACCCTGACGAAGAATGAGGTGATCATGGTAGCCTTGGAATTTTTGGAGTTATGCTCATCTTCTCCAGTCAGGTCTTCCCACATCTGGTGGCTATCATATCTGATTTGTCAATTTCTCTCCCAGGGTGGCTAAGCAGGCTTGGGCTTCTATAGTTGTCTTCGTGAATATAGTATTCAACATCACTTCTGTTATAGTGTGAGACTTCCCCCTATTCTCACCTCTTGCTTGTAGTCTTCGCCGCCCTTTTAGCATTCTTGATCATTTACTAGGAGTTTCTCTAATGAAGACATGAATTCAGCCGTCAACTGCTTTGAGGACGGGGCTTCATAGGTGCATAGGTTTGCACCCTCTAAGAACTTGATGACCCTGTCATAGATCCCTATCTTTTTGAAGTTGTCTACGTCCAAGTACCTCGTAGGCCTAAATATCCTGACCTATGGCATCTAGTCGTATTGTGACTGGTGCACAATGTCTCTTAGTATGAAGGTAGGCTCACTCTACCCTTGGGCCACCTCTTTTGTACCTTCTTCCTTCTTGTTGGCTATCTCTGCCTCTTGTCACTTTGTTGTTTTAGAAGCTATCACTTTTACCTTTTTGTTGCTTCTAGTTGCCTTTAGATCAGCCTTCCTTTAGCCCAGAATTCTCAGCTCAGACTCTGTGGGCTGGTACTCTGAGGTTCCTGTCTGTGCTGTACTTTGTGTAGACTTGACCTTTTTGGTGTTCGATGACCCATAATATTTTGGCACTTCTCCATCCATAGCTACAGTTGTAGCCTCCTGGATGGTGGCAGGCTTGTATTGGTTTCCAAAGCCTTGGCTATCTTTTCTACAATCATCTCTATCTCTTTTAATGAGGTTTCCCTCTTTGCTAGTGAGTCATTAGTTGAAGAAGACATCCTGAAAATTTTCAAGTTGAATTTGTAATTAGTATGTCTTTCAATTCATTAGTGATTCTATTTAATCTATATGTATGTTTTATATTTTCAGCCATTCACTTAAGACCACGGCCCGTGGTCATTACTTATGAAATGAAGGACACCGCGACCACGGTTCAAGATGGAAGGGATGCAATCATAAACAAAGGAACCAGACAAGGGAGATCGCGGCCCGCGGTTAACACCGCGACCGTGGTTAAAAATACCCTTATTATCATCTATTCGTGAGCACCGCGACCCATGGTTGAAAATAAGGTCTGCGACCCGCAGTCATGATTCTTGTGTCGCGATTGCGAAGCAGAGGGTTGACCTGTTCCATTCGAAATGAGGGGTTTGCGGAGGGTTGAGGCTTCGATCATGGTTGATAGATGAGGGTAGCCAAAAGGACATTGTTCGAGATTGAAACATGCTCAAAAAAGTTGCACTTGGGTGGGCGTGACAAAATCAACCAGAAAGAGGGAAAAATTTGATCGGCGGAGTCGTTGATTAAGCAACGAATCCAAGGTCAGTGGATGGGTAAAGGAGTGCGAAAATAGAGAGGGAAAGAGTGGGTTAGGTCTGAATAAGGTCACGATAGTGGGCGAAGAGTCATAGCATTAGGAAGTAAATGCATTTAGAAGATTACCTTTGCGATTGAAAGAGAGATTCGATAAAACTCGGGGTGGAGGATTAGCACAGCGGCGGTGATTCATGCTACTGAAGCGGCGGCGGAGTGAGTTCAGTTGGCGTTGGTGTCGTTTGAGAGTGCACAGACATTTTGTTACAACCCCAATTTTGGGTTCCTTTGGTGAGAAATGTAATTTCTCATATAAAAGATATTTGGACAAATGATGATATAATTTTTTGTGAATAAATGGATTTCGTTTAAAATAGCCTTGTTGTTTGATTTGTGGGCTTTATTGGCTATTGGGCCCAATAACAAGGAAATTCAATTAATTAATGAATAATTGAGTTGTTGAGAAAAGTGAGATGAGGTAGAAACCTCTAGAAGGCAAAGGAATGTAATCCAAGAATGAATTTCGTGCCTCTTGGGTTCCAAGGAGTCCAAAGTTGCAAAGATAAAGCAACAAGAAAAGAAAAGACCAATAAAGTATTTCCTTGTTAATAAAGAAATTAAAAACATTGATGAAATATGGAGAATGAGTGGAAAGAGGTATAATGGAATAATCCTTGGTGGAATTTCGTATTCCAAGGATTCCTAATGTTAAAAGGAATTCCAATAGGAAAATAGAAGAGAGATAAAGAGAAATCCTTAAAAAGAGAATTAAAAAGGAAAAGAAATTGAGTAATAAAAGGGAAATATGAGAAATTGACTTTCAAAAGATGATAAAGGCAAATAGATGTTCCCCAATATGGGAATCCGTGCCTTTAGGATTCCTTGAGGTACAAGGAACTCAGAACAATAATTTAAAGACAAAGGAAAGAGAAAATAGGTGTGAAATATATATAATTAAGTGATGTCTTGCACCTAACTAAAAGACACGTTTTATTTTATTTAATGAGCCCAATTTTGGTAGAGAGATAGATTAAATCATTACTAAGTTTCCCTCAAAATTTGGGAGTAAAAAGATAAATGGATTGAGAGATATGATTTTTGTAAGTTTCCTAAAGTAACAAGGATAATAGTAAATGTCATGATTTTTGTTTAAAGCAGTGCGATATCATGGCCGTTTGATCCATGATCAACAGTGGTCGGGTCATCACCCACCTCAGGCTCTGATCGAGAAAAACAAGGCATAGGGTCTGAAGCTTCCTGGACTCCTTTCTCCCTACTTTCTCGATCGTTTTTCGCGAAATAAAGTCTGATGGATTTGGGGGAGAGAGAGGAGTACAATGAGCCATTATACGATCATTGTCCCTCCCTGAATAGGAAGTCCCAAAATCCCAGTTAGCTTTGGGCAAGTAGTCTTGATAGGGAAACATTTGAATCGCCTATCAAACCTATATAAAAGGATTCCCAGGGGACTCCTGTCCCCAGAGTAGCACGCAATCTCAGTTGCTTTCGCGAGTTTTGGTTCATGTTTTTCCAACCCACCGCTTCCTTCTTCCTACGGTCACAAGACCTTCTTGGCGATTCAGGGCAACACCAAGCAATTGCTTAAGGCTGGAGACTCTGGGTTGGTTCACGGAGAG
Source organism: Alisma plantago-aquatica (assembly GCA_963693085.1). Taxonomy (NCBI): domain Eukaryota; kingdom Viridiplantae; phylum Streptophyta; class Magnoliopsida; order Alismatales; family Alismataceae; genus Alisma; species Alisma plantago-aquatica. The sequence goes on along the minus strand of OY856411.1, from coordinate 1,204,326,680 downwards.
GGTGGGAGGCATCGAAGGGGAGATGGAGGCCCCGACTGCCTCATCCGAGAGGGTTGCGGCGGCCCTGTTTCAGGCCGGCAGGCCTGCTATGGGGGCGGCGCCACCCGCCACCATGACCCCTCAAAAGGGGCTCTCTGAGTTTGGCAGGCTGAGGCGAAGGAAGGGAGACCCGTACCGGCGGTTGGGGAGGAGGATCTCACGAAGTCAACACTGGTGTTGACCGCTGCCTGGAACTGCATCACAAGAGAAGGCGGGCTCGTGAGGTTGAAGAAGATCGCGTGACAAAAAGACCAACCTTCTCTCAGATGCCTGTAGATCGGAATTAGCAAGGAAGGGAAAATATGTCCTTTCATCTATAATCCCAGCCGACCGCAATATGAATTTAAAAGGGGTAAGTTGCTGACATGTCAATTAGTAATTGGTTAACATATGCTTTTCTTACAAAAGTCATAAGTTTTGATAGGAAACTCCGATGAATAAAGCTAATACATGAAAAATGATCAGAAAAATACAAGGAATGCATTAAAAATGGTTTGGATATCTAAATCTGTATAGTTTTGTAAAAGTGCATATTTTGATGGAAAAAGTGTTAGTTTATAATTAGAAAATCCTAATTGTTAACCAAAGATGGTTTTAATCTTGCAGTTAGGTTAATTCGAGCATGTTTAGCTTGATTAATGATTAAGATGGTTTTTAACCTGTTTTGGATAATAGAATTGCAAGTTTAGGGTTTTGAACTTAATATAATGGTTAAGATGCTTAGAAACCCTAAATTAGAGAAAAAGAAAAGAAAACATATAGCAATCTAAAAATTAGGATTTTTTTGGTCCAAATCTGATCCTAAGATCTTAATAGAAAATAAACTAAGATAATTAGGGTTTGATGGATATTTTGATAAAATAAAGGAAAAGTGGTAAAAATGAAGTGAAACCTTAATTATGGGCAAAACCCTAAAAAGGGCTAGTAACCCTAGGGCACGATTAGGCCTATTCGATTTAAATACCATGATTCATGATAGAAATATATTGGATGCCTTTTTTAGGATTCTTGTACTTGCTTGAGTGGATATCTTAATTGATTGGAATATTCTGCATGTACATGTATGTGGTTAATTATGAATAACCGCCTTAGTTTCCCGCGGATTTTCCGAATGGTTAATCGCATTGAATGCAAATTATCTGTTGGATGTTCATACTTGCAAATCATAAAGTCACTATGATTATCACATTAAAAATAAGAGTATGTATTCTCGCACCTACATGCCACCCTGATGGATGATGCCAAAGGTCAGGCCCAGATGGGTAGACCAATGGACACCTTGAGTGGTGACCCCAGGCACCAAGAAGGTGGCCTATGATATTGCATGACTAGTGGGCACCATGAGTGGTGACCCCCTGGCACCAAGCTCGGGATTGAGAAGGTGGCCTTAAGTCATTGGCAAAGGGCACCCTAAGGTGGGTATGCTAGGGTTAGGGCAAAAGCGGTGGAGAATGTCATACTGGAAAGTGTAAATTGGCTTGTTAATTAATTTGATTGTGAATATTAAATTGTTAGCCATATTTGCAAGATTTTGGTTGTTCCCACATACCAGTATATTTCGATATACTGACCGACATTTTGTTTGTCGGCGTTTTAGGAACAAAAACTGAAAGAACAAACAGTAAAGTGTCACATTGTGGAAATGATAAATAAAGTACAAGGAGGATTAGATAGAGTAAATCAAGATATGGATAGATAGATTTCCAAAGTTTTCAAAGGTAAGTAAAGTTTTTATTTTATACCAAATTCCAATTAGTTAGTAGAATTTCATAATTATTATTGATTATTTGTCGAACCTTTGATCTTGTTAAGTGAATAACGGCTCTGACCTTCGGATCTCCCTTGATTGGGGGTTACCGGGAGGCGGGGTCGTTACAATTGGTATCAGAGCCTAGGTTCCTCACTTAATATTTAATAATTATTCAATTTTACAAATCCTATAGAACCCAAGGGAGTTGTTAGAGGATTATCCGAAAGACAAAGCTGTCTAGAAAAGGATCACGACTGGGGGCTGGCAATATTTTCCTCTGCACCGCTAGTCGGAATACGAGGACTCCCAGATCTGTGTGACTTCCTGGCCAAAGTCTTAGGGTATGATTCGAAATAAGATACCTTTAGGACTCTCTCATCTTGTTCATCCCTTCTCAACTCAAATTCTATTAAGGACCTTAAGGATTATGGTTTTCTCTCTTCTCCTCACCCTCTTGAGGTATGGGAAAAGTTAATAAGGTCTAAGAAATCCTCCACCAAATTAATAAAAAGCATGTAAATAAGATGTCATGGACATCAACTTAATATATCAAGCGCAAACTAAAGAATAGATACATGCTTAGGTCGTATGACACGAGTTGTCATTGCCCTCAGGAAATACCTGAGGCTAGACCTTCTTGTCAGGAGGATAAGTAGAGAGAGTTAGTCTTGGAGGTAGAGGCCTCCATTAAAAGTAGAGACCTAGCACATCCTTTGAGGATGATGTTAACCCTAACCCTAAGTGAAGGTTAGAGAGAGAGATGACATAATAAGTTAGATCTCGTGGTTGACTGAGTGTTTGGTTGGACATGCCTTTGGAATGCCATAAAAGGGTAGATGACCTAGTACCTTTGGCGACCAACCCTGGAGAGGGTCGTGCATACTAGAGAGAAGGATAACTCCTTCATGGATGAGGTTAGAAGAGAACCTATAGCTACCCTATGGGCTTAGACAAGTAGGGTATAGCTTGATGAAACCCTGGTTAAGGGATCATGGAGTAAGCATAAAGGTCTAGGAATGATATTGAGCAAACCTAAGTTTGAGCATATGCTTCACCCATGTGAAGGTATGCTAGTAAAGCTTGATCCTTCATGGAGAGATGACCTCTAGTAGTATGCCTGGATGTGGAGTTAGCTTTAGAGGGAGAGTAAGAAGGAACCAAGTAAGAAGGTTGGAAACCTAAAACCTCTAGACGTGAGGAACAGTGGGGAGTCGAGGATGATGTGACCTATGTGGATGATAGTGGTTGTCATATGCTTGACCCATGGAGGTTGAGGATGTCTTGGTTTCCATGAGAAGAATCAAACCCTAGAGAGAGGATGAGACTTCTAGCACCTATGTGCCTGTGGTATAGGAGTTTACCTTATGAGATAGGCAGAAGAGTTCCTTAGACCTAGAGAGGTATGGTAGCAGGTCGTGAACCCTTATACCTTGTTGGTTTTCCTTGAGGAGGACTCGACCCTGATGTGTTACTCGAGTTGAAGGACGACAGGGAGTGCATGTCATGCCTTATACATGCTTGATTCGTGGTTAAGAGATTGAACATGCAATTGGATACCCCAAAGGTGAACCTAAGGTTCCTAGGCCTAAGAAGGGAAGCTGTGTACCCAATGCTCATGATGAGATTTGAGTCTCTATGGTTTCGAGCATGGTACTCCTCAGGTGTAGAGGAAAAGGAAACCCCTTAAGTTAAGGGTATGTTGGATGAACCCTTCACGCCTAAGTTGATCTAATGTTGAGGAAGGAGAACAAGTATGACCTAGCATGGTGACCTGCTTGTGCCTTAGTAGCCGCCGGGTTAGGCACGTTCATTTTAATGTAAACCCTAAGAACAGTTGTGACCTTGTGGTCAAGAGTTGTAGTTTCCTCCCATCCTGGGAGAGGGGCCCTTTGGTAGGGTGTATACCGGTTTTGTTGGTTTTGAGGTAACCTAAAGAAGTTTCATAGGATCTTGAGAAGCTAAGTGAAAAGTACATGGTATGAAATTAAACTTGTAGACCTATAGTTAACCATCTCTAAGTGCATGTGGATGTGTTACCATGGAGGTAACCAGTACGGGGCATGACCAAGGTAGGTTGGTCGCCATGAACCTTATGAAAGGATGAAAGACAGCACATGAATGTAGAGAGAGATGATGAAGGCTTGGGTAAGGTTCTAAGTTGGACATGTACTATAATGGAATCCTAAGTCTATCCTCGGGTCAGGTAGGGATAAGACCGATGGAAGAAGGAGTTTCCTAATTCCCTAGTTGCACATGACCATAGGGTCGGGAGGTAACAACTATCATTGTCTTAGGGCCATGGGTTAGGAGATTGATCACCTTCATGAACTCATGGGACCCCAAAGGGCATATGAGTAGGGCACTCTCTGGATGCATAAGGGAAGAGGGATGACCCCAAAAGTGTCGGCACCCTATAGACCTAGAGGAGATGACCAAGGATTGTGTGTAAACCCCAGTAAGTTCGAGACCAGTTTTCCTTGGAAGTAATGTGGATATCATGATGTTTGTGATATAGAGACATAAGCTGCACGCTTCAACTTGTATTTGTAAGTGTACGGGCAAAGTGGGTTGTACCATCTCTACTCTTGGAACAGGAAGAACTCTGTATTTGGACTGCAGCCAAATGCTTATTTCCTCTTGTTATGGGAGTGAGAGATAGGACAGTACGCATGCCATACACTAAGGATAAAGATGATGTGAGTTGGAACGTTGCTACAAGGTATGAGGATAGAGATGATAACATACCCTCGTGGAACAATGATACATGGATGGTTTACAAACACTAAGAGTATTAAGGAAATCATCTTGTGAGGATGTTTTATCTTGAACTAGGTGGATTTTTGCAAGTGTTACAAGGAATCACAAGGTGGAGCCTGATGACTAAGAGGATGAGCTCAGAGATAGACTTAGAGTTTGAGATGAGATGGTAAGTAGAATACATGGAGGTGTATGTCTTCAACATTACCTAACACCTAAGGATAAGAAGTGGTAATGAATGCTCTGGTTGAGATATAGCTGTCTAGTTAGCTGAAAGCTAGAAGAAGTTGAGGTTGTTCGAATAACCCTATGGTTGGAAAGTGGATGTGTTTTGGCTAACACACAGATGTAACAAGATATGTTGAGCAAGTTAATGGTTGTTTGGTTATCCAGTTTAGTCCTTGATGTAGTAAAAGGATGGTGATAGAACCTCAGGTGCACTTCTTTGGAGAGGAAGGTAATAAGACCCTTTTGAGAGTGGTTTAGGGTTTCCGAGGTATCAAGCTTGAGGAATCATAACAATACAGGAGGTCATGATATACCGTGATACTACAAAGATAGTCAGTGATAGTAGTACTTTGGATGCTTAAGATGAAGATGCATGTAAATTGTGGCCATGCATGATAGAGGTGAAGGACAAACACCAGTAACCCAGTGCTTTGACATAGAGGATAAAAGAGTCCCTGAGAGGGAATGGGAGTTCATCACTATGGATGTTGTGGTAAGTCTCCCTTTGACCCAGAAGGTCAAGATGCAATATGGGTTATGGTAGATCGCCTTACCTAGATAACACGAGCAAGAGAGAATGCTGTCAAGAGACAGATTCTGTTGAACCTACATAAGATAGAGAGATGGTTCAACTACAACATGATGTGAGTTCAAAAGTTCTTGAGTATCATCTAAAAGTTCACTTCCATAAGGTGGAAGTAGATACATGAAAAACTCGATGATAGTATGGTTTATCACCCCTAACTAATGGTTAGTATGATCCAGACTAGAGGGTTTGATGAGAGCAAGTGTGCTTGTTCAGGGTGATACAAAGAGACAGTTCTTAAGATGTGACGTTAACCACCATAGCCTTTATCGGGATGCAAGAAGTTCTAGAAGGAGGTGGTGTCGGTCACCACTTCATTAAGATGATGTTGGTGAAAGAGGCCTCACGAATGTCCGAAAAGAACCATAGTGTGTGCAGATGAAGTCGCTTTGATCGTGCAATGGCCGAGAGAGAGCCCAGTGGTGACATGAGTCACAAGCTGATGCAAAGCAGACTGACATGTAGTTCACTGTGGGAGAATATGTGATGTGAAAATCCGACCCCTCTAAGCTACACCTGAGAAAGCTGAGTCCCCGATATATGGGTCCATTTGAGATGGATTGGTGGAGATGGTTGTGTAACCTTACCCCTCAGGATAAAATGATGTGTTGAATGAGTCTGATCTAGAGCACTATGTGAGGTACCCAAGCTAGGTGTTGTGCCCTGAACCTATTCATCTTTTAAAAGGCTGAAAAGTCCTGAGTCACCTATGAGGGTACAATATACCAAGGTAAGAAAGAACTCAGATGGAAGAATATGAGATAATGAAGGTTCTTGGGAAACACCATGGAAAGGGTGAAGCCACATGGGAGCCCTGATTGACATAAGAAGACTTATCCTATTTGTTTGCTTGCTTGATGGAATTTTGAGGGCAAAATTCTCATAAGAGAGGAAGGATGTTACAACCCCAATTTTGGGTTCCTTTGGTGAGAAATGTAATTTCTCATATCAAAGATATTTGGACAAATAATGATATAATTTTTTGTGAATAAATGGAATTCGTTTAAAATAGCCTTGTTGTTTGATTTGTGGGCTTTATTGGCTATTGGGCCCAATAACAAGGAAATTCAATTAATTAATGAATAATTGAGTTGTTGAGAAAAGAGAGATGAGGTAGAAACCTCTAGAAGGCAAAGGAATGTAATCCAAGAATGAATTTCGTGCCTCTTGGGTTCCTTGGGTTCCAAGGAGTCCAAAGTTGCAAAGATAAAGCAACAAGAAAAGAAAAGACCAATAAAGTATTTCCTTGTTAATAAAGAAATAAAAAACATTGATGAAATATGGAAAATAAGTGGAAAAAGGTATAATGGAATAATCCTTGGTGGAATTTCGTATTCCAAGGATTCCTAATGTTAAAAGGAATTCCAATAGGAAAATAGAAGAGAGATAAAGAGAAATCCTTAAAAAGAGAATTAAAAAGGAAAAGAAATTGAGTAATAAAAGGGAAATATGAGAAATTGACTTTCAAAAGATGATCAAGGCAAATAGATGTTCCCCAATATGGGAATCCGTGCCTTTAGGATTCCTTGAGGTACAAGGAACTCAGAACAATAATTTAAAGACAAAGGAAAGAGAAAATAGGTGATAAATATATATAATTAAGTGATGTCTTGCACCTAAATAAAAGACACGTTTTCTTTTAGTTAATGAGCCCAATTTTGGCAGAGAGATAGATTAAATCATTACTAATTTTCCCTCAAAATTTGGGATTAAAAAGATAAATGGATTGAGAGATATGATTTTTGGAAGTTTCCTAAAGTAACAAGGATAATAGTAAATGTCACGATTTTTTTTAAAGCAGTGCGATATCATGGTCGTTTGATCCACGATCAACAGTGGTCGGGTCGTCACCCACCTCAGGCTCTGATCGGGAAAAACAAGGCATAGGGTCTGAAGCTTCCTGGACTCCTTTCTCCCTACTTTCTCGATCGTTTTTTGCGAAATAAAGTCTGATGGATTCGGGGGAGAGAGAGGAGTACAATGAGCCATTATACGATCATTGTCCCTCCCTGAATAGGAAGTCCCCAAATCCCAGTTAGCTTTGGGCAAGTAGTCTTGATAGGGAAACATCTGAATCGCCTATCAAACCTATATAAAAGGATTCCCAGGGGACTCCCGTCCCCAGAGTAGCACGCAATCTCAGTTGCTTTCGCGAGTTTTGGTTCAAGCTTTTCCAACCCACCACTTCCTTCTTCCTACGGTCACAAGACCTTCTTGGCGATTCAGGGAAACGCCAAGCAATTGCTTAAGGCAGGAGACTCTGGGATGGTTCGCAGAGAGGGTGGGAGGCATCGAAGGGGAGATGGAGGCCCCGACTGCCTCATCCGAGAGGGTTGCGGCGGCCCTGTTTCAGGCCGGCAGGCCTGCTATGGGGGTGGCGCCACCCGCCACAGTGACCCCTCAAAAGGGGCTCTCTGAGTTTGGCAGGCTGAGGTGAAGGAAGGGAGACCCTCACCGGTGGTTCGGGAGGAGGATCTCACGAAGTCAACACTGGTGTTGACCGCTGCCTGGAACTGCATCGCAAGAGAAGGCGGGCTCGTGAGGTTGAAGAAGATCGCGTGTCAAAAAGACCAACCTGCTCTCAGATGCCTGTAGATCGGAATTAGCAAGGAAGGGCAAATATGTCCTTTGATCTATAATCCCAGCCGGTCGCAATATGAATTTAAAAGGGGTAAGTTGCTGACGTGTCAATTAGTAATTGGTTAACATATGCTTTTCTTGCAAAAGTCATAAGTTTTGATAGGAAACTCCGATGAATAAAGTTAATACATGAAAAATGATCAGAAAATACAAGGAATGAATTAAAAATGGTTTGGTTATCTAAATCTGTATATTTTTGTAAAAGTGCATATTTTGATGGAAAAAGTGTTAGTTTATAATTAGAAAATCCTAATTGTTAACCAAAGATGGTTTTAATCTTGCAGTTAGGTTAATTCGAGCATGTTTAGCTTGATTAGTGATTAAGATGGTTTTTAACCTGTTTTGGATAATAGAATTGCAAGTTTCGGGTTTTAAACTTAATATAATGGTTAAGATGCTTAGAAACCCTAAATTAGAGAAAAAGAAAAGAAAAGATATAGCAATCTAAAAATTAGGATTTTTGTGGTCCAAATCTGATCCTAAGATCTTAATAGAAAATAAACTGAGATAATTAGGGTTTGATGGATATTTTGATAAAAATAAAGGAAAAGTGGTAAAAAGGAAGTGAAACCTTAATTATGGGCAAAACCCTAAAAAGGGCTAGTAACCCTAGGGCACGATTAGGCCTATTCGATTTAAATACCATGATTCATGATAGAAATATATTGGATGCCTTTTTCAGGATTCTTGTACTTGCTTGATTGGATGTCTTAATTGATTGGAATATTCTGCATGTACAGGTATGTGGTTAATTATGAATAACCACCTTAGTTTCCTGCGGATTTTTCGGATGGTTAATCGCATTGAATGCAAATTATCCGTTGGATGTTCATACTTGCAAATCATAAAGTCACTATGATTATCACATTAAAAATAAGAGTATGTATTCTCGCACCTACATGCCACCCTGATGGATGATGCCAAAGGTCAGGCCCAGATGGGTAGACCAATGGACACCTTGAGTGGTGACCCCAGGCACCAACAAGGTGGCCTATGATATTGAATGACTAGTGGGCACCATGAGTGGTGACCCCCAGACACCAAGCTTGGGATTGAGAAGGTGGCCTTAAGTCATTGGCAAAGGGCACCCTAAGGTGGGTATGCCAGGGTTAGGGCAAAAGCAGTGGAGAATGTCATACTGGAAATTGTAAATTGGCTTGTTAATTAATTTGATTGTGAATATTAAATTGTTAGCCATATTTGCAAGATTTTGGTTGTTCCCACATACCAGTATATTTCGATATACTGACCGACGTTTTGTTTGTCAGAGTTTTAGGAACAACAACTGAAAGAACAAACAGTAAAGTGCCACATTGTGGAAATGAGAAATAAAGTACAAGGATGATTAGATAGAGTAAATCAAGATCTGGATAGATAGATTTCCAAAGTTTTCAAAGGTAAGTAAAGTTTTTATTTTATACCAAATTCCAGTTAGTAAGTAGAATTTCATAATTATTATTGATTATTTGTCGAACCTTTGATCCTGTTAATTGAATAACGGCTCTGACCTTCGGGTCTCCCTTAATTGGGGGTTACCGGGAGGCGGGGTCGTTACACATTTTGTTCTTTGGTTAGAAGGAAACTGAGGTTTTACGTGAGAAGAATAGTGGACCAAGGGTTTTTAGAATATATAGGAGAGACATCACGACCAGCGGCGCAAACAGGAACCACGGTCGCAGTTGGCCCTCTCTATAGAAGGAATTTCATGGTCGCAGTCTGGTTCATCAAATGGGGAAACACCACAGTCACAGTTTGGTTGGTTTAAGGAAGAAAAACCCTACAGTCGCGGTGCATTTCCATGTATGGAGCAAGGTTGACACCTCGACCGTGATAATGACCACGATCCGCGGTCCACTCAAACCAACTCAAAACTTAAATGAAAACATGAACTTGATTCTTCTAATTAAAGCACATTTAGAGAGAACATAAGATATATAAAAGCTTACTAGATAAGAGGGAAACTAACAAACCAAAGAGTAGGGAAAACAAGAGTTCAAAACAAAGGAAGAACATAAACTTAGGAAATCAACAAAAACTTGGGTTGCCTCCCAAGAAGTGCTTGCTTAGAGTCTCTAACTCGACCTTCTCATAATTCACTTCTCAAATTCCACATCTGACTGTGGTGTCTCCTCCTTCTCTTCATTTCCTGACTGGCTGGGTTCCTCCAAACTAATTTCTGACCTTCTTACAAAGGCTTCATCTTCATAGAATCTTTTTACCTTATGTCCATTAACCTTGAAAATGCTTGTCTTTTCGCCTAAAATTTCCATCATTCCTAATGGGTAAATCTTCACTACTGAGAAAGGGCCAAACCACCTCATTCTTAGCTTTCCTAGAAACAGTCTGATGCTCATGTTAAATAGGAGGACCTTATCCCCTTCATGAACATCCTTGTTTTTCAAGTGGGCATCATGCCATACTTTAGTCCTTTGTTTATAAATTCTCGCATTCTCATAAGCATGCAATCTTAGTTCCTCGAGCTCTGAAGCTGTAGAAATCTTTTCTGGCCTGCCTTGTCAAGGTCCATATTTAGGAATTCGATGGCCCATAGAGCTTTGTGTTCAAGGTCAAGCGGTAAGTGATAGGACTTCCCATAGATAAGCCTATAGGGTGTGGTCCCTATAGGTGTCTTTTACGTAGTTCGATAATCCCATAGAGAATTGTCTAGCTCCATTGACTAGTCCTTTCTCGTATGACACACTGTCTTTTCCAGAATTTGCTTGATTTGTCTATTCAATACTTCTACTTGTCCCAATGTTTGGGGATGGTATGGTGTGGCAACTTTGTGTTTCACTCCATATTTCTTCAGGAAAGCTTCAAATTTTCTTTCTCCAAAGTGTGATCCCCTGTCACTTGTGATTGTGTGCGGAACCTCAAAGTGTGGGAAGTTAGTCTTTTCAAATAGCTTAATCACTATCTTGGAGTCACAAGTTTCGGTGGTCACTGCCTCAACCCACTTTGAAACATAATCAACAACAACAAGAATGTATTGGTTTCCCTTTGACGAGGGGAAGGGCCCCATGTACTCAATTCCCCAGACATCAAAGAATTCAACTTCTAACCAATCTGCCATGGTCATCTCGTTCCTCTTGCTTATATTCCCTGTGAGCTGACATTCTTTCAATGTGTTAACAAAAGATGTTGCATCCTTAAGAGTGTTGGCCAATAAAACCCAAATTGTAGTACTTTTACTGTGGTTCTTTCTTCACTATGGTGCTCACCATATGGTGAAGACACTTCTTTAGAATCAAAGGGACCTCAACCTCTGGTATGCACCTTTGGTACAGATTATCAGCACGCCTCTTAAATAGTAAGGGGTCATCCCAGTAGTAGTTTTTGACGTATGAAAATAGTTTCTTCTTCTGGTTGTACATAATCTCTGGTGGTAGTTGGCCACAAGCTAAATAGTTACAGATATTAGCGAACCAGTACAATCTCTACTCATCAAACTGAGCCATCAATAGGGCTTCATCAGCATAATTTTCATTCATGGGTAACTGATTTTCTTCATCGAAAACTATTATGGACAAGTGGTCTACAACCACATTTTCTTTTCCCTTCAAATCAATGATTTCATGATCAAATTCCTGCAATAGTAGAGCCCACCGCAAAAGTCACAGTTTGGTATCCTTTTTCAGCATCAGTTATTTAATTGCTCCATGGTCTGTATATACCTTTACCTTTGATCCTATTAGGTATGACCTGAACTTGTCAAAAGAAAAAACTATTCCTAACATCTCCTTCTCAGTTGTGGTATAATTTACCCGTGCCTCGGCAAAGGTGTGACTGGCATAGCAGATTACATGGTGCTTCTTGTCTTTCTTTTAACCTAGGACAACGCCTATTGCATAATCACTAGCATTGCACATTATTTCAAATGGCAACTCCCAATCTAGAGCTTGTAGGATCGGTGCAGTTGTTAATGCTTCCTTCAAGGTATTGAAAGCCTCTATACATTCATTGTTGAAATTGAATTCGACGTCCTTGAGTAAAAGATTGGACAAGGGCTTTAAAATCTTTGAGAAGTCTTTTATAAAACTCCTGTAGTATCCAACCTGACCAAGAAAACTTCTCACTCCTGTTACAGACCTTGATAGTGGCAATTTTGATATGGCTTCTATATTACTCACGTCTACTTCGATCCTATTTTTAAAAATTTTGTGTCCCATGACTATTCCATTCCGTACCATGAAGTGGCACTTCTCCCAATTTAGAACCAGATATTTCTCCTTGCATATTTTTAGGATCAGGGATAAATTTCTCAAACATGCATTGAAATCCATACCATAAACTGAGAAATCATCCATACAAACTTCTACAATGTCTTCTAGGAAATTTGATAACTTTGAGATCATGCAACATTGGAACGTTGCAGGTGCATTGCACATCCCAAATGACATTCTTCTGAACGCATATGCACATAGATGCACGTGAATTTTGTTTTCTCTTAATCATCTAGGTGAATAGGGACTTGGTAAAAATATGAGTAGCCATCTAAAAAGCAAAAATAGTCATGATGAGCGAGCCTTTCTAACACTTGGTCGATGAATGGCAGGGGGAAGTGATCCTTCCTTGTGGCTACATTCAGCTTCCTGCAATCTATGTAGATTCACCATCCTGTAACACTTCTAGTAGCGACTTTTTCACCATTATCTCTCTTCACTACTGTCATTCCTCCTTTTTTAGGCACAACGTGAATAGGACTCACCCAATTACTATCGCTAACCGGGTAGATAATTCTAGCGTCTCATAGTTTTAGGATTTCCTTCTTTACAACTTCTTTCAACATTTGGTTTAGTTTTTTCTAGGGCTGAACTAGCGGCTTAGAGGATTCTTCCAGATGTATTTTTTGCATGCAGAGAGCTAGGTTAAACCCTTTTATGTCCTATATAGAATATCCTATCACCTTTCTATGTTCTTTCAGTTCCCTTAGCAATCTTTCCATTTGTTCTTCCATCAGGCATGCATTCACAATAACATGGTTCCTCTTTTCATGGTCTAGAAACTCATATTTTAGCCCTTTCGGGAGTGGTTTCAATTTGGGCTTCAGCTTAGGTGCCTCTTCTCTTTGGAAGACTGTTCGAGTGAAGCATACTTAACTATTTCGATAATTTCTTCTTTTCCACTAAGGTATCCTTTATCTTGATTCAGATAGTCAAGGATTTCAACCACCTCAGGGTCTTCTACAGTTAGATTGGGGTTGTTTAAGGCTTGCATGAGGGGGTCCATGATTGCCTTTTCTTCTTGCACTTCCTCACAATAATGGTTGTAATTTTCCATAAAGTATATCGACTCAAAAAGAGATGGTCCCTTCATGGCATCTTGAACTCAGAAGTCTATGTGGTCATTACCCACACGTAGGATAATAACCCCCTCTGTGACATCTATCAATGCTCTTCCAGTTGCCAAGAATGGTCTCCCAAATATCATCGGGGATTTGGGTCTTCGATTGTGTCAATCACCACGATATCATAGGGAATAAAGAATTTTCTGACTCGAATGGGCACGTCTTCAACTATTCCAACAGGTTATTTGAATGTGTGGTTATCCAATTCAATCCTCATGTTTGTTTTAACCATATCCGTCAGACTTAAAGGCATAAGACTGATGCTTGCTCCCAAATCTGCCAAATCTTTTCTCTCTACATTGTCTCCAACACCGAATGATATATTGAATGCTCTAGGGTCCTTCTTCTTTATTTGTAGCTCTTCCTAGATGAAAGCACTTGACATATTAGCTAACTGCACTGTCTCGATACGGTCCCCGCCCCTCCTCTTGATGATGAGATCCTTGAAGAACTTGTCATAGGTCGACATCTTCTCTGTAGCATCCAGGAATGAAACATCTAGATGCAATTTCTTTACCACCTCCATGAACATCTTGTATCTTCTCTTCAGATGTGCCTTAATGAACTTATATGGGAATGGGACTCTCGGTGCATATGGACTCCTCTTCGTGAAAATCTCTTTGACAACATCATGTTTCCTAACGTCTTTCTCCTTACTTTCTTCCACTTTTTCTTTATCAATAGTTTCTTTAGGAGTGACTTCTCTCTCAGGTGGTTATTCATCTTCTCTTCTTTCCTCATCGTTGCTTCTAGTTCCTGAATAACTTAGTATCCTCCCAGATTGGAGGGTAGCCATATTTATAGTTTCAGTGTTTGATGGAATTTTTCCAGAAGGATTCTTTACCAGCTCTGCCAACTGAGCCATCTATTCATCGATTTGACATTGATGGGGCTACATGTCGGTCATCTGAACTTGCATGGTGGTCAAAACTCCAGAGTTAGCAAGAGTACTTTGAGCTAACTGATGTTCAGTGTAGCATACCTTTTAGTGAAATCAAATAGCTGGGCGACTAAATCTGGTTGCTTATTATCTTAGCCCAGACCCATCCCTTAGTTTTGGTTCTTCCCTTGGCTTAGTCCCATACTTTGATAGTTTAGATTCTTACTTTGACCCTGATAGTTGTTCTTATTTGTATAATAGTTTTTTGTTCATGTATATTTGGTATGTACGCTTCTCTTTTCAAACCATGGGGGTGGTTTTTATGAGTTGTTCAGTTCGTGTGAGTTTTCTATTGCATCTTTGTTTTCATAGCTAAAACCTGGGTGGTCCGGCCTCTTGAAGTTGGCATAGGAAACATTCGAAGTCTCTTCTTCACTTCTTATTTCATCACTCTCCTCTGGCCTGGTGTAGATACAATTATCATCCCCATGTCATCCTTCTCCATAGGTGACACACTTCATGACCTTCTCAGTATGCTTCTTGCTCTTAACTCCAGTATCTTTCAGCTATTTTACATCAATTTCTATTTTCTAAATCTATTCCGTTATGGTTTCTAAAGCTTTGGCTTCAATTGATGGTCCTTCAGACCCTACTTTCCTCGTAGGCCCTCTGTCGTTCTTGTAATAGTCTATGCCTGCTTGCAGCGTAGCCATGTTTTCTATTATATTCATGGTTCTACTTGGTTTCTTCTCGAGGAATTCATTGTCAGTGGTTGTGCTTAATGAATTCCTTTCCATAGGAGTTAGCCCATTATATAAAGTGGTCATGGGTCAATCCCTAAGATACTCCTAGAAATGTTCCCATGCTTTGTGCAAGTTCTCTCCCGACTTCTGTGCAAAAGAGGTAATCTTCTGCATGCTGCAGATTGTCCTCTCGGTAGGATAAAACTTAGTAACAAAAGCATATGCCAGAGGTGTCCACCCATCTATAGATTGGTGAGGGAAATTGAGGTACCAAGATAGAGCCTTGTCTTCAAAAGAGAAGTTGAAGCCTTTATAGTATATCACCTCTTATAGGACTCCCCTCATCTTGATGGTATCACAAATATTTTTAAATGCATCGAGATGATGGTATGGGTTTTCACTCATCAAATTCCTATGAAAGTGTTTATTCTGATCATTGAGACGACAGTTGGTTTTAACTCAAAATTTTCTACGTTGAAGTGTGGTATGATGATCGGACATCTAGACTCGTTGGCCCTTGTTGCCGCCAATTCTCTAAGAGTCTTCCCTTCTTCATCATCCTCACTGTCTCTATCCCCACCATCATGCTCTCGTTCATTGTCATGATTGTTATGGTGGTGTCTTCTTCGACGTCTGTGGCGTCTTTCTTCGTCGCATTGGTCTTCTTTGCGATGATTGTCAATGATCTTCATTCCTATGGTCTTCTTCACATTGATGACCATCACTGTAACGACCATCTCTGTCTTCGTCTGAGCCTGGTGGTGGTGGGTTGTGTTGATTCCTCACATCTCGCGCGTCCCTAGTGAGAGTAATGTCCACGCAAGGTGGCATAGTAACTCGAGGTTAAGGAGAAAAGTCGAATGAGTTTGCTTCCTCCGGGGTGCCTGAATAAACTACACAGTCGAGTTAGTAAACTAGACGTGTTAAAATGAACTATTCGACACAAATGCAGGGCAGCAAACTTAAAGTAACAGTGCAGTGAAGCTTATTACTAAGCTTGAGGCATGGGGGTATAGTGAATGGACTCAAGTTCTTAACAGTGTCGTTTTGCCTTGTCCCCAGAAACGGTGTCAAAAAGTTGACCGGCCTAAATCGTACGTCCAAAAAGGAGCAGATCTAGAGTAGTCAGACTTTTAAGAAAGTAACCCCACACTTAGGCCCCCACAACTATTATATGGGGTCAGATGTAGTAATCAGGGTTGAACCATAGGGACAAGGTTGGCAGATGTTAAGCATAAAAGGTCTCACACTAATATACTCCAGCCAAAAGGGGTAGGCTAATGGGTTTTCCTAAAGGAAAGATGGAACTTAAACCAAGATAAAACAAATAACTAAAGAAAAGAAGAACAAGGCGTAACAAAATAAGACAAAAATAAACATATGAAAGGGAAACTTGGATTGGGTTTCACCTACTAAAACTTCTCACCAACATGCAACATCATCTCTCCCTCTCGTATACTCTTATCAAGATTACAAGCAACCATAAAGGTGTCTATTCCCTTCTCCCTCGAGATAAGGATAGATCTAAGTCTAGACATAACCTCTCTCTCAAGATGACTACACAAAAACCACATAACAAAACGTATGATCATCAAGATTTAGCATTCCAACATTCTCACGCATTCATACTCTCATGCATTCATACTACTCCATAACACAATATAAAAGTGATATTACTCACTCGAGATATCAACAATCAAACATCACAAGTGATATTACTCCATCAAGTTCCACAAATTGATGAGGGAAGTACAGCGAGATGGAAGTGATAGATCTAGATAGAGAGAGAAGAATGTGATACAACTCAGTATTTCTTAAGATCAAGATCTAGAGGGTCGATGGTGCGGATGGTCT
This sequence comes from Alisma plantago-aquatica, assembly GCA_963693085.1. Taxonomy (NCBI): domain Eukaryota; kingdom Viridiplantae; phylum Streptophyta; class Magnoliopsida; order Alismatales; family Alismataceae; genus Alisma; species Alisma plantago-aquatica. The sequence continues at coordinate 1,204,309,856 of OY856411.1, read as the reverse complement.
TCTTCTCTTAAAGAAGATGGAGCCTTCAGTCTTCTCTCTCCTCAGCTTTTACCTTTGGAGATCCAAGACTGATTGGATGGATGAATGAAGATGAGTCTAGAAAGTGGAAGCACTTCATGGTACTATCAGATCTGATCTATGATCCGATGATTTGACAAGACAGGGGGTGGCCTATTTATAGGCACACTCCATTGACTTAACCCCTCAACCGCGGTCAAGGTCTGGTCTTAGACAAAGCTTGATCACGGTCGAGGCCTTATTGCTATTCTTCCCTCAGTTGAGGTTAGTTGATCTGGTGCTTTGGTCACGGTCTGGTAAACTACCTCTTCGGGTGAGGGTCGTGATTGAGGTTGGTTTAGCACCCCCTCGGTCGTGGTCTAGGTGATCCCCTTCTTGATCGTGGTCGAGTTGTTGTGCCTCTCTTTAGGATAGTGGTCGATGTGTATCTCGAGGTAGCGGTCTTCAAGATGGTCACGGTTCCGTAGAGTTTGTGTGCTAATTGATCGAGAGCACTAGGCATTAGGGTGAACTTGGAGACCTCGACCTCATGAGATCATCCATGTTGGATGAATGGGTTGCAGTCGAGGTGATGACCGCAACCTAGGCTAGATATGTACCTGAAATCATGAGGAGAATGTGTAAGTGAAGTTTTTGACATAAGATTCTAAAAGAGTGGGGAAAGTTAGCAAAATATATACTAGGAAGGTATAAAATGTATACAAAAAGTGCGTAAAATAAAGTCTTATCAATGATGAGATATATTCCAATTGATACCAGATTTCTTAAAACATGTATTATGCTTTCCTTGGTAGTAATTACCAACAGTTCATGCTTGTAACTTGATTGATGCTAAAAGATGTAGTAATGCACTTAACCTGTCATGTGAGCCAAAAATGTAGTTGCCCAGGCCATAGATCCATTCGGTGTTAGAGCTTGCTAAATGGTGAAATGAGTTTTACTTAGAGTGTATATTTTTGAATATGCAAGGGTGCAAGTTGAGTACCTACTTTCTTCCTTCAAGCCCCAGTATTGGCTTCTAGCCATTTCCTAAAAGAGTGTGGTTGTAGGCTGTAGTTCTAATACAAAAGAAGAGTTTGGTTGTGTCCACTACTCAATATATATATATATGTAGGATTGACTGTAGGTCATACCCTAAACATAGAACTTGCTACATGTTGTATCTCTATAGCAAAGAGCCTCTATACTCTAGGCTAGCTAATTAGAGTTTGACTCATAATGTCTCTGCCACTCTCGTACTGACCAACAAAGATGATGTTGCAGATTCTGACTTTTCTGTAGATGCTTACTTCAAAGTGGTTAGTTGAAGATGAAAGGTATATTCTGATCTCTACAGGGCATAAGATTAATTGTTGAAAGATGTAATCACCTGTGTAATGTATTTGTTTAAGGATCAAATACAAATTCATTGGTTGAAGCCTTGATTTGCTTTTATACTATTTAGTTTGTAACCGTTATACATGTTCTTCATATTCCTTTTAAAAAATGATTAAATGGTCTATTGCTCAGTTTTAGATATTTGAATTAATGAGATGATGAGACTGCTCTACTCTGCATATAATCATCAGTTATACATGTTTAATTTTAATAAAGGTTTCTTTTTCTCTCATTCATAAAAGTTGAATTGTGATAATAATAATGTTGGCGGAGAGTTATATCTCTCGTTGGGACTTGTTGTCTCACCCCGTGGGTTCCACAACTTTTTAGGTGGACGTGCATAAGAAGGTAGTGATTGTATAACCAAGAGTAGGTAGCAGTAGTAGGAACAGTAGTAACAGCTTAGTTTGAATGTGTTGTTATGTGTCTAAAAGAATAGAGTCCTATGTGTCGTCCTGATACTCTCAGGTCCTTGGGAGATAGTTTTCATATGTGTTTTTACGAACGATATGAGATTTTGGCTAGAAATTCCTTGATGTATGATGTTGCTTTTGTGTATGTTTTGGTAAAGAAACTATTGTCTCATATCCATACTATATGAAGGAATGATGTATGTATAAGGTGACAATGTTGCATATGTGAATATGAGCTTGGGCCTTTTTGTGAAAAGTTCCTGACAGTGGATCTTTGTGGGAAAATGGTTTTAAATTTTAGTGATTTTTGGTAATTCGTTATTAATGGTTGTTTTCGTGAGTTTTTGCGTGATGATTGTTATCATTGGATAGAAGTTGTCATAGACAATGTGGTGGTAGATGATCTAATTGTGAATTCATCTTCATCTTCATCAACAAACAATGTGCAATTTTACTCTACGGAATGCACAAGCAGAGATTGTTGGCATCTCTTAATCGGTTGAACTTGTAGATGGAGGTATTCATGTTGGGAGGTTTGTTGTAGTTTCTGATCAAAGTAACATTGGCACAACAATTTTTATATGCACAGAGTGCAAATGCTATGATATAATATATACAATCATTTTTCAGTGATAAGAAGCGTGAAGGCTTCAATTATTTGAATGATGGGTAATTTTTTTGTCTTTGGAAGGTTAGTTGTACATGAGGAAGGAGGTCTAAGGAATATGTTGATAGAGGAGACACATATCTTAATATATGATATGCATCATAATATCCCTAAGATGTATAAGAACATGAAGGACTTGTATCAGTAGTAATAGATGAAGAATAATGCAACGATATTTGTTGAAACTGCTCACTTTGTTAGTAGGTGAAGGCAAAGTATAAGAAACTTGTACAATTTTTGCAATGGTTTCCTATCCTTGATTGGAAGGGGGACCATGTTACAATAGACTTTTTGTTTGGTTTTCCTAGTACAATTAAGGGATAGTATTTCTTGGGTAGTTGTTGACTATTTGACTAAGTGATCTTACTTTATGACATTCAAAACTACCTACTCAGAGGCTGGAATAGATCTATATTGATGAGATAGTCTGTCAGAATGGATTACTACAAACTATCATCTCAGATAGTGGATTGCAATTCGCTAGTAGGTTATGGTATCATCTACTTGAAGATTTAGGTAACAATTTGAGGTTTCATACAACTTCTAAACCCTGGATTGATGGTCATTTAGAGCGAACAATCTAAACTCTAGAAGATCTTCCCAAATATTGTGTGTTGCAATTCCTTGGTAGCTGGGATATACACTTGAATTTGATAGAGTTTTCATACAATAACAACAACTACCATAGGTGTTTCGACATGGCACTATAAAGAACATCGTATGGTAGGAATTATAGATTGCCAATTTGTTGGTATACTGGTTGTTATCCACTTTTGGCTTCTAGAATGTCACAACAAATGATTGAGAAATAATAGATCCTGAAACATGAATTGAAGGCAACATATGATTAACATAAATTGTATACTAATAATCATACAAGGTTGTGTGAGTTCTTATTTTATGACTATGTTGATATTAAGGTATCACCTTGGAAGGGAGTTTTGATGTTCAAAAGAAGGGCAAGCTTGCTCTAGGTGCATACGGGCCTTATCCAATCATTTAATAGGTTGGAAAAGTGGCATACATGTTGTAGTTGTCACCTATGTAGAGTAGATTTCATGATGTCTTCCACAAGTTTATATTCAGGAAGTGCCACTCCAAGACAAACCATATGATTCATATAATTGACATCCATCTTGCTGATGATGTCATATATAGTAGGTCTAGTTAAGATCCTAGACAGGCATGTGCAGAAGTTCAGAAGGATTGATATACCTCTAGAAAAGATTTTAAGGAAACACCATGGTGTTGAGGAGGCAACCTTGGCATTTATAGGATGAGATGCATCAAATTTAACCAAATTTATTTTAGGATTTTGGAGGAAATATCGTATTATAAGGGGAGTGTTTGAATAGCCATGAACCTAGATTTATCTTAATTTTTCCCAATTTTCTATAGTTGTAAAGTTTACTATATTAATATGGATTTACTTGAAATTATTTAAAATTTAAACTTCATGTGTTGTGATTTTTTGCACACATATTTTAAATGGAGAGAAGATGATATATTGAATTTTATTTTGTATTTATGACTTATTTTTTTCCATTAGTGTTGCATTGGCCGATGGGATAAAACAATTCAAGGGTATCTATATGTGGATTCATTCGATTATTCAATGGGACACGTTCGGGTTAAGTAGTTGGAGTGATGGGGCCACATCATGCCAAGCTAGCTGTGTGATGTGTACCCTTGTCCATCTCACAAGGTTGCCTTGAAAGGAGGCATGAGGTAATACATACCACTTCCATCGTGCTTTGAATACATATGCTTGATGAGGGTCACCTTTTTGGATGAAGAAATCTCCTCCATTCTCACCTTTTTAACCTTTTAAGAATAACTAATATGATGCAACCAGTGATATCTAAGTCACATATATTACTTAACATCAAACATGTCTCAGCATCTTCAATTTTGGTCAATCTTCAGAGCTCGATGACATATTCTCAAATCCATTGGCCATTGAAGTCTTGAAGATTGCTATATGTGGTTAGTATTTGAAGCTTAGTCCAAACATGGTGATTGTAATTTAGAATTCCAAGAAGTATGAACAAATGTTGGAACATCCATATACACAAATAATTAAGAGTAGTTTATTTGACTGAATATTCTATCTATCAATAATGTTGTACAATGACCAAATCTGGGTACCTGGTCTGATATTTCCTTTTCTTATCCCTTTTACAAATATTTAATTATTAATTTTTTTATTTATTTAGATTAAATCAATAGTACTTGATGTCAAAAATGTTTAACAATGACCATTTTATATCAATTAATTAAGGAATTATTGCACAGAGTTACTAATGAGTCTTGACCCAACTTTGACACTCAAAAACATTCCTAATCCTATTTGATGAAAGGAAATACACAAATAAAAACAAATGCATCAAGTTTATTAATAGGATAGAATTAACACATTAAATGTGTAATTATCATACAAACAAACAAACAATGCCTAATATTTTTGAAAGAAGAAATTGAATTTAAAATTGCATTTTCTTATCTTAGTTAGCCTACTTATAGATTTTCATGAATATGGATATGATTTTATTTTCTAAGGAATTAAAATAATTTTTTTTACATTGAATTACATTTTTTTCATTAAATTACACCCCTAGATGAATGTCCATTCATTTTTTTCTCTCAACATCGTGCCACCCCCTCTCTGTAATGAACATTGGACTTCATCATTGTGCAACCCACTATGAACATTTGGGAAAGTGTCAAAAATATTTCCTTATCCTCATTTATTTCCTTCTTCTTCTCCTTTCCTCTTCTCTTCTTCTCCCTATCTTAGTTTTTCTCCTACTAGATACTTCTTTTTTTGTGAACCATGGCCGCACCTCTTGTGCTAATTCTATGAAACAACAACTAGAAACTAGGTATCCAACACAATTGTTCCCCCTTCATCTCTTTATCCTTTCTTTCATTCTCCTAGATATTTCATTGGCCTCTCCTCTTCTTCCTCCCCTCTTCATCCAAGTCCCACCCTAAACCATAGTTGTCTCTATAATTGAATAACCGTCGTGTAGATTTCTCAATCAGTAGGCATATGCAAGTTAAATTTGACCACCTGGCATTTGTTGTCCGATCTATGTAGTTAGTACATAAAGGGGCCCTAGGAAAGTTAGATTCTTCCTTCAACATCAAGCATGGACGAACATAGTGCAATGTATTGAATGTTTTGGTCATTCTTGAGGAGCTTTCCTTTCCTCATAGATTCCCAAAAGAATTGACACCTAGAAGGTTGTTACTACTATCCATAGTGATTTGAGGAACCAAAACATATTTGAATTCAGTCGATAAATCTCCCTTAATGGCTGGTCAAACATAAAAGTGGTTTAAGCACTAAAAATGGTTGGAAGTACCTCAATTCTGAACAGGAAGGGAGGGAACCGTCATCATACATACCAAGGTGGTGTGACAAAGTAAGTTTTATATTATTTTTTAAAATATATTTCATAATTTCTCTGTATTGATTATTCATGATGTTAGTGTTATGATTTTTAGAGGATAACCTAATCATTCTTAGTCAAGAATCAATCAATCCTTAGGACTCTAAATAGAGTGACTTCATTCCTAACTTATATAGAATAGAAAAAGATGAGAGGGAATGTCTATAGAGAGAGATGGGAGGGAGTACCTATAGATGAGAAGGGTCCTTAATTAAGGTATGCCCAAGGAGTAGGGGACACTTAGGGTTTTGTCCTGGTAGACTTATACTACCATAAAGGTAGCCTCGTGTGCTAAGCAAAGTAGCTCAGAGACATTAGCCAAACCCATGGCATATGCTATCCTAGACACCTCCACCCGTCATATCCCTAACTCAAGGACTACCCTAGACTCACAATAGGGTGAATTATGTTTCATGCAGGTATTATGTGTGAACTCTAGCTCTGATACCAACTGTGATAACCCCAATATACTTTACATGTTGATATTCCATTGATATGTGTGCACTCATATCAACAATATATCAAGAGGGAAAACACAAGGAATTGTAGTTATCATCTAAAATATGTGAAAGCCAGATCATGTTCACAATATCACATATATTTCCACAGAAAACAACCATTCATAACAAGAATATGGTCATGGTTACATTATTTGCATGGAAGAAAGACTAACTATGATAAATAGAAAAGTACATAGGAAATAAGACATCGTATATATCAACTAAGGATAAGGAAATTAAACACAAACTAGCTATAAGAATGGAAAGGAAAATTTGTCTATGCTAACATCCTCCAAGGAGCTTTAATACATGCTTTTTGGTACTTTGAGTGCATTTATTGGTTCTTTGTACCTAGAAAATATGTGAAATAGCCGAATCAACATAATGTTGTTTACATGGTTGGAAATATACATATGTTTTTTTGGTAAGCAAAAACAACCTGGGGCTTTTTTTTGTATTTTTATGAGTAGTTTATGTACAATGTTGGCTAACCCCATAATTGAGAAAAGCCTAAAGAAAGAAATAACAAAAAACTTAGCCAAAGAATAAAGAATAGAGACCTAGCTAAGAAAAGATGGGTTGTATAGAAGAAAACAGATGAATCAAGTATTTTCAAAGAGACTAATACACATAACATCTCAAAGCACAACGTAGAAGGTATTGGAAGACATCTTCATACCAAAAGAAACTCCATTTGATAGAACTAAGAACTCATATTCCAACAGGAACTGCCAACTCAGAACATTTCAAGATACACTCTGAATTCTAAGGAAGACTGCCAACCACGGTAGGTCTTCAGAAAAAGATAAATCTCAATTCAACAACATGATAATAAAAAGAGGACTCATGAGTTCCATCTCACAGACTGAAGCAACTATTATAATAAACCTAAATCTCACAGCCATCACCAGGAGGACAAGGAACCATAAACCAGAGAAAAACCATAAAAACATTCAAAGGTCTGACTCTTCATCAAACCAGAATGGGAGAGGGGAACATCAACACCTTGTACAGGGAACTCTTGATCTACCAGCTATGAAAAATTCAAAGGGGATGCTACAACTTCGTCAAACATGTCTATATAAGACATAACACACTACAGATCTTTAGAGATAGGCAGATCTCGAATCATCCACATGAATAAAGACAAATGTACTTCAAAAGCCCAGAAATATACATATGTATTATGCTTGCATACTTAAGTTAATTGAAGAAAATAAAAAAAGTAAAAGCAAACATTATTTAAGGTAGAAAATCATGTAAACTCAGATTATTAGAATTATTTCAATGAACATGCATTACTATGGTGGACTTAGCACTTAATCACATATATTGCTGGGTCCATTCCATGTGTACAGTGTACTCTAGGGATCTCCCCGTATACCATGTACTCCAAGGCAGTTCTATTAACATTAATACTTTTCCTCTCTTTTACAGAGATTAATGAACACCATCAGTAACTACATTTCATTCTCTTCTCTTAATGTTCTTAGTTCTCAAGGCAAAAAAGTATAATACATGTACATACATCCAAGCAAGATTCTAAAAATTAGACAAGAAAGTACTCATATTTATTTTCATCTACAAAACTTGTCTTATACTTATATATACGTTCCTGGTGTATCAGATCTTGATTTCCAAGGAGTCTAGAGAAACAAGTAGGTGGATCACCCTGAAAGGAAAATAAATACCTAGTGTCATTATGTGTTCTTAATGCTTCATATTAGGGTTTTGACCCACTTAGTGTTATCATCTAGTGTCTTTGGCTCATATCAGGGTATGAAAGGGAGAATCCTCATTTTAGGGTTATGAGAGTAGATCGTATATTTTAGATGATAACCACAATTCCTTGTATTTTCCCTCTTGACATCTTGTTGATATGAGTGCATGCATATCAATGGAATGTCAAAATGGAAAGTATATAGGAATTGGGGTCATCACAGGTGGCTTCCTTTATTTTAGAGTCGATGAAGAAAGATGTTTTGCAAACAAATATGCATCTAGTGAACATGGGTTAAAGATGAACAACGGTGCACCCACATCACAAGAACTAAATAAATAAATTCCAACCACTCCCTGGTAGCGAAGGTAACATCCAAAAAGGAATCATTGAGATCAACAGAACCCAGTTTGTATAATATCTATATAACCATCTTATCCATTTATTAGTTAATTAGGAAAATGATGATACTAAGCCAGTGGATACTTCATGTACATAATTATATTAGTTTCTAGGTTTGTCATTCACTTAATCATGTTTTACATATGAATGTATGTATGGTAGTGTAAAGCTATCAATACCTCGTAAGTTTATAATTGAATAAATTTAGGAGATGGTTTAATATGATTGTAATTTATATATATTTTATAACAATTTGGAAGTTAAAAATGTGATGCATGTTCATATAACTAAATCAGATAAGACAAACCATTGAAACTAAATAAAAAATAATGATATACATGTGCAATAAGTATGTTGGTAAGATGAAAGTTTTGGAAATATAATAAGTAGTAAATTTGATGTTAACTTTGTTTTAATAATGATCATGATCATGGAAACATCTAATTGGTAGTAGTAGTAGTTATTATGTTGCATAAAATTTGGTGTACTAATATACCAAAATATGTTCATAACTTCTAAACAATGATATACTACATATTTTTCTTAATCCTATAGAGATATGCAAACATAAAGGACATCTTGGAAGACTTTTGTACTTTATAAAAATATGACTCTCACCTTCTAGTGTGTATGTAATGACATAAGTATGCATGTACCAATAATTATACATTATTGTGACCTAAATATCAATGTGGAATGAAGAGTGTATTTTATGTTAATTTAAGTATTATCACTATCTCTATATTCATAAAAGATAAATCAAATAAATGTTAATGAGAAGTTTTAACAACCAAGGACACATGATAGGGACATTATGTAGGAAAGTAAAATGGTAAGTCTAGTTAATGGAATATAATAAATCATAATGAAAATGACTCTAATAACTTGTTGGGAAACTAAAACCGTAGAGATGGATTAGGAGGATACTTCTATGAAAATAAATTGAAACAAATGAGTCAATTGAAATGTCAACATATAACCTTCAGTATCAGGAAATACACATATGCATATTCATAAACCCTAACTAAAAAATAGGCAACCCATAATACGTTTCGATATACTTCTAAACATCAATGGGTAACCGTGTACTATTGAGTGTATAAACACTTAGGTTGATAAGGATGAACTTTGAATTTCACTCCTAGAAATAGGGTTTAGTTGTGAAGATCAAGTATGGACAACTTCTATTTAAATTTGGGGATTTACAAGATTTTAACACCAATTTCATATAATTAGGCATATTTTGGATGTTACTTCTTCGTTCTTTCTAAATTGGAATTTTATGCCTCTTTGAGCTGTAATCATTTGAATTATATTGAAATTATTAATTTTTATATATATTGAGTTTGTGAAATCCTCCTTCCATGTAAGTTGATTAATCCATTCCTTTCTTCATTTTCCTTGCAATCCTATCCTCCTCCCTCTTCTTATTGGTCAGATCCTTATTGGAGCTTGAGCTATTAGTTAAAGACATCTTCTTTCTTGCCTTTTCAACATAGGGTTTTCTTCCCCCTTGGAGAAGGAGATAGCTTGGCTGGGAGGAGTGCTCAAACTAGGGTTTCTACCTTCTTTTCTTCAATCTACCTTGTTGTGTGATGTTTCTTCATCATCTCTAGAGCGATCTATATAACTTTCTCCATGATTATTGTTCACCCTTACCTTGAATGTACATGATCTTGCCCTAAAACATTGTTCCAAGTAGGAAGATGTACCTTTATCTAGGGTTTGATCTAGTATGATGGTTCTTGAGTAGTTATCCTCCTGGATGAACCCTAAACTTTGTGCATGAACCCTCCTTTGTAGTAGGATCTTTAGACCTTACTTGCATATGAAAAATGATGGCTTTTTCTATCTCAAAAGATGGTTCATTTCTAGGGTTTCAAGCTGATTTTCCTCCTTGAAAAACCCAATGGTTTGGTTTTGGTTCAGTTTTTCTTGACCTTCTTGTACCAACCGATGGCCTTGACTTAGTTTCATTTTGGACATTATGTGATTGCCAAGTTTTGGACTCCATGTTGGTCACCAATGTTTGTACCTCTATGGGGTGGATGAAGATTTTCATTCACTGTGGTCGCCAAGAATTCACCTATGTGGTCATTGAGTTTTTGACCTTATGTGGTTGTTGAGGTGTTTAACTCTTATGTGATCACCAAGGTTTGGAGTCCATGTTGGTCACCAAAGATTTGATCTTAAGAGGTTGCTAAGATTTTGAATTCTAAGTGGTCTATGAGACCTGAACTTTGTTGGTCTCCAAGTTTGTATCTTTGATGGTCGCCAAGGACTCTAACCCTAACCCTAGTGGTTGCCAATGTGGCTAAACCTAGTGGTATCTGAGTGACCCTAATCCTAGTTGTCGCTAATGGACCCTAACCATAGTGTTCCCTGGTGGACCCTGAACCTAGCGGTCACTAACAAGTTCCTAACCTATGTCTTGAATGAGAATTTCTAATTTTATGATCATTATGTTTCTTAATCTATGATCGACGGGTTTTCTGATTCTATGAATGAATCATGTGTTTAGTAGTATGAAATCAGATGGTGATATTTAACCTTATCCAAACATAATCCTATGGAGGTATTAGGATTATATTTTTTGCTCAAACCTAAGTATCTGAATCAATGGTTAGTTGAGAGGTTATTCATAATGCTAGCTTAATCTGCTTTGTTGAATCTAACCCTAATGCAATTATGATGGTGGCTAATCATACTTCGTTTTCTTGTATAATCAGTATGGTGAACGAATACTCTCTCAATGTTGTTGTAACCCTAATATGTTGTCATGTGATAATCATAGTTCTTGAATATCATGTTATGTTAAACAGATATATCACATGTATGGGATGGTTTGATTGAGACTTTGGTAAGGCATGGAAAGATAATGATGTTCTGACATGGAATGGTGTGATGGTCTTAATTACATTTGGACATGGTTGAGCCCTATGAAGGTGCAATCCTCTTCATGATGTGACAAGGATTTGTATTATGTGATGGTGTGATAAGAATTATACTTCATACGTTGTATATCTTCTAAAGTTGCAACCTACCCATGTTTTTGTAGAACTCTTTTAGAATTTGTATGTAACTTGATGGATGCAACTTTAACTCACCTAATTGACCATAACTAATAAAGTGAAACCCTAATCATGTAGTTTCATGTGCCACATGATTTTCTAGATAGTGAAATGAATATTCCTTTAATGGAAGTTTGAAGTCATATACTAATGAGTATATGCATGTTTTTGAGGATGTCTACGGTCATACCTTGGTAGGAAAATGATACAGGCCATACCTCAGATGATTATGACTCAATAAATGTGATATGATTGAGGACAACTGCAATTGTACCTCATATGTTTGGGTTTTTGCATACCCTAGTTACTAGTTTCGTGACCTATATACCAAGGGTGGACTAGGCTATTTTGTAATTGACTATATATATTATTGTGAAAAACTCGTACTGACTAAGGGTGGATGACATTAGGATTCTGGCTCTCCTAGATCTTATACGGGACTCATTTTGACTTAGCAATGGTCAGTTGGAGTTTGAGTGGTATTCCTCAAATTCCCCAAGGCTTAATAGAAGACATAATCCAGCATTGTGGAATATTTATTTAGGGTTTAACATGATTCACATTGGATGTTAAACCTTGCCTTGTTCTTATAATTCGTAGTTGTTATACAATGCAAGTAAATGATAGTCTTACATGTAATTTTATATACTTGTTAATCATGCCTACTACTATGCCTACCTTCTTAACTTGCTTAATCTATTTAATCTACTTAATCTACATAAAATTTAACTAGATGTAATCAATAACGTTGTTGAGTGTTATATCTCTTATTGGGACATTGATCTCACCTTGTGACTCACCACATCTTTTTAGGTGATCGTCAGGAACATCATCAGGTTCGTTGTGGTGAGGAGGAGTAGCTTGGAGAGTGGTAGGAGCAGAAGGTTGGCTAGTAGTTAGTAGTGACCAAGAGTCGTCTCTGTACTCTCAAGTCCATGTAGGGGATGTTTTATAGATCATATGTACATCAACTTGAGTTTTTGGCAGTATGTTGATGTTTGTATATGGCAAGTGTATGTGGAACCCTATCTTTTGTATATAGGTTGAGGCTGAGACCACTTCACATACATATAAATGTTGGTATATATGCCCAAAGAGCCAATCATATGTTGATTAGAGTGATGCATTAGACACTTGATTTGATAAATCATAAAGGTAATTTCGTCTATTATGTTTGTCTCAGACTTGAGATGATGACACAAACATAAGTAGACGTCTAGAGAATGATGATACTCAATGTCGTATGTCTTCAAGTTAGTGACTTGGAGGATAACTTCATACAAATGATAAGAGTTCACACATTCTTGTTATGTCCCTAGTTAGTTATTATTGTGGAAGAAAAAATAGACAATAGTAAAACATAAGACTAGTGTGTGTGTTGACTAATGATAAATTCTCGTTAGGCATGACATGTGATATCAAGTCAAGCACACAGATACATGTTAGCGAACAATGTATCGAATAGACCCACCCTGAGACTGATACATGGAAACCATGGAATGGTAGTTAGAATCATATCTCATAGTGATGGTAGTGATTGTGGTTCTTAGACCTAAAATCACTGAACTCATCACATGTCATTGGGTACACTTTGACATCATCAAAATCTATCCTGAAACATGGGTTGTTATAAAGGTGATGATTGGGTGACTTTGACACATGGAGATAGACTGTGAGTGATAGAAATGGGATTTTCCCTCGTAATGGAGATTGATATCCAGGGCCCCTTGATAAGTGAGAGTGAGAATGTATGGCCATACCCATGTGATTCAATATATGATATGTGAACCACATGCATCTCAAACAGTCTGCTCTAGTTCAAGGAACATGGATTGAACATTGAGAGGATGATGATTCCATGCCTCGAGTTCAATATGATATTAGAGACAAATGAACTATACGATTATAGTAACACTATTCATGATTATAGGTTGAAGTTGTTATCTAACTTTCCAAATTAGTTGGGTAGAAAAGATGTGCGACTAGGCACCACTATTTACTTGTGATGTCATAAGTTGTTATGGAAATTCACTGCCAATGTAATTTTGGACCTATAGGGTCACATACACAGGATACACTTGGATTAAAGGAGTATACTCATGATGTTTAGATTGAATGATAAGGCTGGTTCAATATTCAATTAAATAATAGATAAACCAACTGGACTTAGAATCATCAAGTTCAAGTGTTGGACTGACTGATTGGAGTGTCAGGTTCATTGGAATTGATTACTAAAGTGTTTAGGCATTCAATTCACGCACCAAAAGTTGATTGTACTACCAAACATGCATCTCAAGTGTTGAGACAGGTGTCTGGGGTGCCAAACACTCATCTCAAGTGTTGAGATAGACATCTGGTTTGTCAGGATGGTTGGAACAAAGTTGGCTGCCCAAACAGAGGTGAACCGACTAGTTCATATTGATGAACCAACCAGGTCGGCTCAGCTCACCAGATGACTGTCTTGCATGTGCGTGATCACTTGGTTAGGCCAGGGAAGGTTCAAGATATTTTCCCAAATTTGTTTGGATTGCACAATACTTGTTGTACAAGAAAAATCAATGTTTAACATTGATTAGAATTGAATTGCCAATTCTGTGTGCAAAAATGAAACTATAGAAGCATGAGACGATCGTTTTGCACTATGAAATGACTATTTCGTGCACAAGACGTTCATTTCATACTATGATATGACTGTCTCATGGTTTGTAGATTCCAAAACATTCATGTTTCTAGACCCTTGTACTCCCACATCAATTGGGAACCCTGACCCTACCCTCTAATATAAATAGAGGGGTATTGGGGGCTTCCCAATTCACACAATTAGGATCAGTGGCCCTAGAAATTGTTGTCCTCTCTGGTTGTGGTAACCAATAGAGATCCCAAGCAAGTCCTACCCGACTAGGGAGGGATAGAGAGGGAGGAGAAACTGAGATCAATTGTTGCGGGAGAGCATGTCGATGACTAGTACACTAACAGAAGGGTACAACTTCATCCTGTTAGTTGTGGAACCATAACGTGAAGTTTCTGGTGGTTCGCATGGACTAATCTAAAGGAATGAGTCCTTTGGCTTCTGCTAGGAGGATGATGTCTGTAAAGACCAAGTCTCTACTATTAAACATGATAAACAAAAACACCAATGGTGTGGCAGCGGAATAATTAAATCTTGACTTTATTCAAAATGTATAAAGAGTACATTATAAAATTTTCCCAATTGGGAGTACAACTTTATACAAACAACTAGGATCTAGGTAGAGGAAGACTTAACTAATACAACATTGTCTCCAAGCAAACAACTATATAACATAAAAGCAAACATGATCACTCAAGCTATATATTCCTTTCTTCTTATCCTATCCTTAGGTTTAGGTCCACCAAGCTTCCACTGCGCACTCTGATCCTAACCTGGATGGTTGGGGTCATCCAGCAAGAGAGGGATAAAACAAGGTATGTGTTAAAAAGAAAGTATCAAATAATAATAAAAAGATTTACAATATAAAAGATTCTCCACAATAAGAGATTTCAAAAGAAATGAAGCAAATATATGAATATGAGAGAGAGAAACTGCCACATTTAAATATCAACAATTATCACATTTGCATGAATATAAATTATGACTCAACATCCTCTCAATGTAGGGTGAGGCACCTACCGGACCTCACCAATGGCAGGGGGACTAAAACCCCAGTGCCTAAAAAGTGGCAGGGGGACTAAAACCCCAGTGCCTAATATATAAAATGGCTGGGGGACTAAAACCCCAGTGCCCGGCAGGAGGACTAAAACCTCAGTGCCCTGTGGGTGGTTTGTACTCATGTACACTACATTGTCAATTGGCCAATAACTATATCATGCATAAACATTCACTTGGCAGCATAGTGAAAAGTATGACAAGATGCAACAAGCATTGGGAATAAAACCCAAATAAATAATCTCAATCAACAAGCCATCATAGGCAACATCATTATACAAGTACTTCAAGAGATGAGCCAACATAGGCAACAACAAGATTCAAGATTTACAATTAAATGAGTCACAAAGACATCCACAATATATAACATTTCCAAGTATTTCAAAAGATGAGCCACATGGTCAATAACAAGATTAAATCATTTCCAAGTAAAGGAGGCAATATATGAAGAAGAATGATTCACATGATTCCAATGATTAAGCCACAATGGCATAAACTAAGTAAAGAGTCAATAAATGTAATTAGAAGGATAACAAGGCTAGCACAATGGTAAGTGGGGTTGGATAAAAGCCCAACTGAGAGTAGGTGTATTGCACATTATCATCACATTTAAATTCCACAATAATAGGATCCACATACATAGGGGTCACATACTCAAATAGAGGCACATACAAAATAAGTTTCACATACCTTAGATTAAATACATTACCATCATATCCACCACACATATAGTATCCAAAATCCATATATCCTAGTTATAAACATAACACATGTATTAATATATGTAAGAACATAAATCATAGGAAAAAACCCTAATTTTACAAAACTACGATTTAGAGTTCAAAACCAAGTCCAAACGATTACTCATAATCTCCTGATTAAGAAAACATATTTTATTATATAAAACAGGGTTAAAATGAATTAATTATGTATTTTAAAACATTTAAACCATTAAAAGAGTATCTTAGGAAAACTTCGAAAAATACTTTAGAATCAGGCTACAAAAACCACAAAATCAGATTCTTCATTACAAATCCTTTCCAACGACTATTTATTCATATTTTTTTGATAAAGGATCGATTTACTATGAATTAAGTAAACATGACCAATCAGAAATTAAGAAAAAACCACGTAGGCAAAAATAAAACAATTTGGGCGCCACAGTGGCTGGACCCACACTGACATGGGCCAATCAGATTTGGCCATGTCAGCCGATCCAGGCTCGCTGGGCCTTGGTCAAAGGCGAGTGAGGCGAGATACAGAATTACCAAACTACCCATGCTCGGGTGTTACCATCTACTGACCCTGCGAGGGTAATTTGGTCAACTCTAACTTTCGATTGTTACACAAGAGAGGAAGAACAGGGGGGCGAAAAGACGATAGTACCCCAGCCAAGGAAAATATTACATTGCTCGCGCGTGACCCTCTTGGTCATTCCATGACCTAGCTTCTACCAGCCACGGTCATGGCGCGAGCAGGCACCCCGGAGCTCAAGCTCCTTACCCAGCTTGCCTCACAGGGCCAACCCTCGCACAAGGAATGAGAAAAAAGGACCGCTGAGGTCCGGCGAAGGTGGAGCTTCCATCGCCAAAGCGCGAAGACCCCAGAACCCAAGAAAACAGGCCAACGAGGGTTGAGAACAGGGGATCACCAACTGAGGTCAAAACCGCTGAACGAGGGGAGGAATTCCGCTGGTAAAGCCACCAATGCAACCGAGGAGTTAGGTGTTTCTCACACGCAGCAAGGTAGGCGACAAGGTTGGGGTCCCAAGTAGCGTCTTGATGAGACGAATTCAATGCACGCAACATCCACGGAAACGGTGAAGCAGAGGAAGAGATCGGATCGAGGGATCAGAGGCGTCGGGTCTGCTCCAGACTCGCGAAACGGCTGGAGGAAGGGGATGATTCCCCCACCGTTTGATCACAGATCAACGGTCCATGTATTGCGCAAGTAGCCAGTAATGCGTGACAGCGAAAAATAACCCAAACCTTAGCGTTACGCATCAATTAATGAAATCAATTAAGCTACTATATTCATACCATAATAAAAGCTTATAAAATGCATTAGAGGGGTCAAATCAACTCCAAATAATGCCAAATTTGAACCATAGGCTGATAATAAAGTCTAGAACAATGTTATGCAATTAGATCCACGTTTAATACATAATAAGACCATTAATAAATATATAGCTCATAAAAGAGTATAATAACATATTAAAATCAAGGAATTATATGAAAAAGCTTATTAATGAGAAACATGTGAGTAATCTCGAGATATAAAACACATTAGGGTACAAATACTCATTATTCAACAAAATAACATATTATTATGAACTAAAATCATATTTTGAGGAGAGAGAAACAATTAAGGTTAACATACACATAGATGAACTCAAATACACATTAATAATAATATATTTATCCAAAAAGCTCCAAATTAATATAATCTACTATATGATCCCATTAAAGACCAAATTACATAATTAACCCTAACTTATCTCCTAAAGTGGGTTATTTGTGCAAACACCCCTCAATTTACATCAATGAGGGTAAATAGTGATTTCAACATCAATTTCTGCTTAAATTGCACAAGGAGTCCAAGAATGATCCAAAAGGATGTGGAATTTATAGAAAAGGTCCAAATGGACTCGAAGGTCAAGAAAAGCTCAAAAGTGGGTAAATTGCAGGGAAGACCCTGAGATTCAGTATGTTACAGCACACCACCCCTTAAAGAGGATTTCGTCCCCGAAATCATAACAAGAGGAAAGAGAGGGTGAGTGTGCAACATCCCAACCATATACAACTAGGTTATAACCCTTAATCTAGGGTACCACATAAAACCCACATAAGTTAGGTATTACTAAGGTTTCCACAAAACCTATAGCCTTTTATCATACCCAACATAATAAGCATCTTCGCCTAATAGGCACAACTCTATCATGAAGAGGCAGCATATCTATTATACTAACACTTGTGCCACATTTTATTACATCTTAACATTTGAATATGTGTATTATGGGTATCTCCCTCATTAAGTGTTTTAAGCATATTTAGGGTTTACAAGGCCATTACAACATATATTAATGCATTCCTAACAACAATTAATGTATTAGGTCAAAACCTAAATAACTCAACATTATTACCCAATAACTACATCATGTGGGATTATGCCATATAATTTTATCCAATAAATTATTAATCTAATAACAAGACTAAATGTGTCACATTAATGGCTTATATCTAAGTTACATATTGGCACAACATCTAACATACTCATATCATGTCATCACTAATCATTTTCTCTCACAACACTAATTACTATGAATTAACATCACATTATGTGAATCTAACTACTCATCTTCTTATTACTGATTTTATTCATAAACCAACCCATGTTAAGATGATCAACGAGATGTATTTTAGTCAACAAGGTGCTATGCCTAACATGTGTTGATAATTAGGTCACAAATATGATTAAGTGATTATAATCCATTTACATGCATTAAGGTATATCATGAGATGACACCTAATGTCACTAGAGTATCAAGAAAGGCATTAAGGGTTTATATATACATATGTTGTCAAGGCTAGATGATTACATCTTAGGGTTTAGGTCAACATGAACATTACATATTAAAGCATCCTTAGGGTGTATTTTACCATACACATTTTACCATTAGGGTGACTAATCAAAACTATGTATATCCACATATGAATAATTAATGATTATGTGCATCAAGAGTATATTAAGGTTCAAGCATATGGATTATGTGACTTATCCATTTGTTTATAAGCAAACACAATGACTTACAAGCATATTAGGTTTGTTCAACACTAAACATATAAGCTCACTAATCCCATATCTAAGGAGTTAGAGTTTCTTGATTTCAAGGCATTAAGGGACTCCAACCCCCTTAAAGAGGATTTCGTCCTCGAAATCAAAAACCCCAAAACCTATCAAGGTACTAGCACTACCTTTCCACTCAAAGGGTGACTAAGTCAAACTATTTTAAGGTTATAAGATCCAACATAAAAAGCCTTACTAAACTCTATCTTCTAAACTCAAGGTATAGCATAGGGCATAGGGTACACAAAACCCTAAACATGGAAATCTAAGGCTCATATATGGTACTTAGGGATTACAAGATGATTTTTGTTTGAGAAAAGAAATCAAATCATCATATAAGTGTTTCTAAGGCTATTCAACAATAAGGCAATATGTCTAAAGGTAGACTATTTCGAGCTGTCCATTTCAGATCAGGCCAGGCCAGGTCATATGAGCTCAGGAGTCCTCGTGACCAAGCTAGTGGGGCGGAGGAAAATATTGCCAGCCCCTAAGCTCTGACCCTTTCTAGACACCATCACTTCAACTTCTTGCTCTAATAGTTACTCAATTAGACAATTCACCAAAAAGTTGACAAATTTTATTTCTAATAATAAATTATTATGCTCCTAAATCAAACATTCTTTATAGGTCAACTCTAAGGTGAAAAACTTACCAAAGAAACTATATATGATAGGGGTTCTATCTAGGAGACAATTTTGAACTAGTCAAGAATCCGACTACCTTGATGCTCTGATACCATGCTGTAAAGACCATGTCTCTACTATTAAACATGATAAACAAAAACACCAATGGTGTGGCAGCGGAAGAATTAAATCTTGACTTTATTCAAAATGTATAAAGAGTACATTATAAAATTTTCCCAATTGGGAGTACAACTTTATACAAACAACTAGGATCTAGGTAGAGGAAGACTTAACTAATACAACATTGTCTCCAAGCAAACAACTATATAACATAAAAGCAAACATGATCACTCAAGCTATATATTCCTTTCTTCTTATCCTATCCTTAGGTTTAGGTCCACCAAGCTTCCACTGCGCACTCTGATCCTAACCTGGATGGTTGTGGTCATCCAGCAAGAGAGGGATAAAACAAGGCATGTGTTAAAAAGAAAGTATAGGACAAATAATAATAAAAAGCTTTACAATATAAAAGATTCTCCACAATAAGAGATTTCAAAAGAAATGAAGCAAATATATGAATATGAGAGAGAGAAACTGCCACATTTAAATATCAACAATTATCACATTTGCATGAATATAAATTATGACTCAACATCCTCTCAATGTAGGGTGAGGCACCTACCGGACCTCACCAATGGCAGGGGGACTAAAACCCCAGTGCCTAAAAAGTGGCAGGGGGACTAAAACCCCAGTGCCTAATATATAAAATGGCAGGGGCACTAAAACCCCAGTGCCCGGCAGGAGGACTAAAACCTCAGTGCCCTGTGGGTGGTTTGTACTCATGTACACTACATTGTCAATTGGCCAATAACTATATCATGCATAAACATTCACTTGGCAGCATAGTGAAAAGTATAACAAGATGCAACAAGCATTGGGAATAAAACCCAAATAAATAATCTCAATCAACAAGCCATCATAGGCAACATCATTATACAAGTACTTCAAGAGATGAGCCAACATAGGCAACAACAAGATTCAAGATTTACAATTAAATGAGTCACAAAGACATCCAAAATATATAACATTTCCAAGTATTTCAAAAGATGAGCCACATAGTCAATAACAAAATTAAATCATTTCCAAGTAAAGGAGGCAATATATGAAGAAGAATGATTCACATGATTCCAATGATTAAGCCACAATGGCATAAACTAAGTAAAGAGTCAATAAATGTAATTAGAAGGATAACAAGGCTAGCACAATGGTAAGTGGGGTTGGATAAAAGCCCAACTGAGAGTAGGTGTATTGCACATTATCATCACATTTAAATTCCACAATAATAGGATCCACATACATAGGGGTCACATACTCAAATAGGGGCACATACAAAATAAGTTTCACATACCTTAGATTAAATACATTACCATCATATCCACCACACATATAGTATCCAAAATCCATATATCCTAGTTATAAACATAACACATGTATTAATATATGTAAGAACATAAATCATAGGAAAAAACTCTAATTTTACAAAACTATGATTTAGAGTTCAAAACCAAGTCCAAACGATTACTCATAATCTCCTGATTAAGAAAAAATATTTTATTATATAAAACAGGGTTAAAATGAATTAATTATGTATTTTAAAACATTTAAACCATTAAAAGAGTATCTTAGGAAAACTTCGAAAAATACTTTAGAATCAGGCTACAAAAACCACAAAATCAGATTCTTCATTACAAATCCTTTCCAACGACTATTTACTCATATTTTTCTGATAAAGGATCGATTTACTATGAATTAAGTAAGCATGACCAATCAGAAATTAAGAAAAAACCACGTAGGCAAAAATAAAACAATTTGGGCGCCACAGTGGCTGGACCCACACTGACATGGGCAAATCAGATTTGGCCATGTCAGCCGATCCAGGCTCGCTGGGCCTTGGTCAAAGGCGAGTGAGGCGAGATACAGAATTACCAAACTACCCATGCTCGGGTGTTACCGTCTACTGACCCTGCGAGGGTAATTTGGTCAACTCTAACTTTCGATTGTTACACAAGAGAGGAAGAACAGGGGGCGAAAAGACGATAGTACCCCAGCCAAGGAAAATATTACATTGCTCGCGCGTGACCCTCTTGGTCATTCCATGACCTAGCTTCTACCAGCCACGGTCATGGCGCGAGCAGGCACCCCGGAGCTCAGGCTCCTTACCCAGCTTGCCTCACAGGGCCAACCCTCGCACAAGGAATGAGCAAAAAGGACCGCTGAGGTCCGACGAAGGTGGAGCTTCCATCGCCAAAGCGCGAAGACCCCAGAACCCAAGAAAACAGGCCAACGAGGGTTGAGAACAGGGGATCACCAACTGAGGTCAAAACCGCTGAACGAGGGGAGGAATTCCACTGGTAAAGCCACCAATGCAACCGAGGAGTCAAGGCGAATCGAAAGGCGATGGTGGTGAGGTCGGAGGAGCAACCGAGCCAAAAAACGACAGGCGCCGACTGAGCTCGACGGTGGCTCTAGAGGTTACAGTGGTAGGGGACTCCACGAGCCAAACTGAAAAAGCGAAAAGAAAGGAAAGAGGCTAAGGATGGTTACCTAGCCCATGATTTGACCGACGCGATCGGAGCTTCAAGGTACTGCTCGCCGTCGCCGGGGGAGGTAGAACGAGTAGGACCCGGAGTTTCAGAGAAAGTCGGAAGAAATTGGAGGGATAGGATGAAGTCTCGGAGCCTGAGGGTGCTCTAGAGCCCCTAAAACAGGTGGGGGAGGAGCTGCGGCTCCCTCTGCGACTACTCGGTGGAGAGGGGGAAAGAGCCCAGGTTAGGCGTTTCTCACACGCAGCAAGGTAGGCGACAAGGTTGGGGTCCCAAGTAGCGTCTTGATGAGACGAATTCAATGCACGCAACATCCACGGAAACGGTGAAGCAGAGGAAGAGATCGGATCGAGGGATCAGAGGCGTCGGGTCTGCTCCAGACTCGCGAAACGGCTGGAGTTAGGGGATGATTCCCCCACCGTTTGATCACAGATCAACGGTCCATGTATTGCGCAAGTAGCCAGTAACGCGTGACAGCGAAAAATAACCCAAACCTTAGCGTTACGCATCAATTAATGAAATCAATTAAGCTACTATATTCATACCATAATAAAAGCTTATAAAATGCATTAGAGGGGTCAAATCAACTCCAAATAACGCCAAATTTGAACCATAGGCTGATAATAAAGTCTAGAACAATGCTATGCAATTCGATCCACGTTTAATACATAATAAGACCATTAATAAATATATAGCTCATAAAAGAGTATAATAACATATTAAAATCAAGGAATTATATGAAAAAGCTTATTAATGAGAAACATGTGAGTAATCTCGAGATATAAAACACATTAGGGTACAAATACTCATTACTCAACAAAATAACATATTATTATGAACTAAAATCATATTTTGAGGAGAGAGAAACAATTAAGGTTAACATACACATATATGAACTCAAATACACATTAATAATAATATATTTATCCAAAAAGCTCCAAATTAATATAATCTACTATATTATCCCATTAAAGACCAAATTGCATAATTAACCCTAACTTATCTCCTAAAGTGGGTTATTTGTGCAAACACCCCTCAATTTACATCAATGAGGGTAAATAGTGATTTCAACATCAATTTGTGCTTAAATTGCACAAGGAGTCCAAGAATGATCCAAAAGGATGTGGAATTTATAGAAAAGGTCCAAATGGACTCGAAGGTCAAGAAAAGCTCAAAAGTGGGTAAATTGCAGGGAAGACCCTAAGATTCAGTATGTTACAGCACACCACCCCTTAAAGAGGATTTCGTCCCCGAAATCATAACAAGAGGAAAGAGAGGTTGAGTGTGCAACATCCCAACCATAAACAACTAGGTTATAACCCTTAATCTAGGGTACCACATAAAACCCACATAAGTTAGGTATTACTAAGGTTTCCACAAAACCTATAGCCTTTTATCAAACCCAACATAAT
This sequence comes from Alisma plantago-aquatica, assembly GCA_963693085.1. Lineage (NCBI taxonomy): Eukaryota > Viridiplantae > Streptophyta > Magnoliopsida > Alismatales > Alismataceae > Alisma > Alisma plantago-aquatica. Next base: position 1,204,286,064 of record OY856411.1, on the reverse strand, counting down.
AAGCATCTTCGCCTAATAGGCACAACTCTATCATGAAGAGGCAGCATATCTATTATACTAACACTTGTGCCACATTTTATTACATCTTAACATTTGAATATGTGTATTATGGGTATCTCCCTCATTAAGTGTTTTAAGCATATTTAGGGTTTACAAGGCCATTACAACATATATTAATGCATTCCTAACAACAATTAATGTATTAGGTCAAAACCTAAATAACTCAACATTATTACCCAATAACTACATCATGTGGGATTATGCCATATAATTTTATCCAACAAATTATTATTCTAATAACAAGACTAAATGTGTCACATTAATGGCTTATATCTAAGTTACATATTGGCACAACATCTAACATACTCATATCATGTCATCACTAATCATTTTCTCTCACAACACTAATTACTATGAATTAACATCACATTATGTGAATCTAACTACTCATCTTCTTATTACTGATTTTATTCATAAACCAACCCATGTTAAGATGATCAATGAGATGTATTTTAGTCAACAAGGTGCTATGCCTAACATGTGTTGATAATTAGGTCACAAATATGATTAAGTGATTATAATCCATTTACATGCATTAAGGTATATCATGAGATGACACCTAATGTCACTAGAGTATCAAGAAAGGCATTAAGGGTTTATATATACATATGTTGTCAAGGCTAGATGATTACATCTTAGGGTTTAGGTCAGCATGACCATTACATATTAAAGCATCCTTAGGGTGTATTTTACCATACACATTTTACCATTAGGGTGACTAATCAAAACTATGTATATCCACATATGAATAATTAATGATTATGTGCATCAAGAGTATATTAAGGTTCAAGCATATGGATTATGTGACTTATCCATTTGTTTATAAGCAAACAAGATGACTTACAAGAATATTAGGTTTGTTCAACACTAAACATATAAGCTCACTAATCCCATATCTAAGGAGTTAGAGTTTCTTGATTTCAAGGCATTAAGGGACTCCAACCCCCTTAAAGAGGATTTCGTCCTCGAAATCAAAAACCCCAAAACCTATCAAGGTACTAGCACTACCTTTCCACTCAAAGGGTGACTAAGTCAAACTATTTTAAGGGTATAAGATCCAACATAAAAAGCCTTACTAAACTCTATCTTCTAAACTCAAGGTATAGCATAGGGCATAGGGTATACAAAACCCTAAACATGGAAATCTAAGGCTCATATATGGTACTTAGGGATTACAAGATGATTTTTGTTTGAGAAAAGAAATCAAATCATCATATAAGGGTTTCTAAGGCTATTCAACAATAAGGCAATATGTCTAAAGGTAGACTATTTCGAGCTGTCCCTTTCAGATCAGGCCAGGCCAGGTCATATGAGCTCAGGAGTCCTCGTGACCAAGCTAGTGGGGCGGAGGAAAATATTTCCAGCCCCTAAGCTCTGACCCTTTCTAGACACCATCACTTCAACTTCTTGCTCTAATAGTTACTCAATTAGACAATTCACCAAAAAGTTGACAAATTTTATTTCTAATAAGAAATTATTATGCTCCTAAATCAAACATTCTTTATAGGTCAACTCTAAGGTGAAAAACTTACCAAAGAAACTATATATGATAGGGGTTCTATCTAGGAGACAATTTTGAACTAGTCAAGAATCCGACTACCTTGATGCTCTGATACCATGCTGTAAAGACCATGTCTCTACTATTAAACATGATAAACAAAAACACCAATGGTGTGGCAGCGGAAGAATTAAATCTTGACTTTATTCAAAATGTATAAAGAGTACATTATAAATTTTCCCAATTGGGAGTACAACTTTATACAAACAACTAGGATCTAGGTAGAGGAAGACTTAACTAATACAACATTGTCTCCAAGCAAACAACTATATAACATAAAAGCAAACATGATCACTCAAGCTATATATTCCTTTCTTCTTATCCTATCCTTAGGTTTAGGTCCACCAAGCTTCCACTGCGCACTCTGATCCTAACCTGGATGGTTGTGGTCATCCAGAAAGAGAGGGATAAAACAAGGCATGTGTTAAAAAGAAAGTATAGGACAAATAATAATAAAAAGCTTTACAATATAAAAGATTCTCCACAATAAGAGATTTCAAAAGAAATGAAGCAAATATATGAATATGAGAGAGAGAAACTGCCACATTTAAATATCAACAATTATCACATTTGCATGAATATAAATTATGACTCAACATCCTCTCAATGTAGGGTGAGGCACCTACCGGACCTCACCAATGGCAGGGGGACTAAAACCCCAGTGCCTAAAAAGTGGCAGGGGGACTAAAACCCCAGTGCCTAATATATAAAATGGCAGGGGGACTAAAACCCCAGTGCCCGGCAGGAGGACTAAAACCTCAGTTCCCTGTGGGTGGTTTGTACTCATGTACACTACATTGTCAATTGGCCAATAACTATATCATGCATAAACATTCACTTGGCAGCATAGTGAAAAGTATAACAAGATGCAACAAGCATTGGGAATAAAACCCAAATAAATAATCTCAATCAACAAGCCATCATATGCAACATCATTATACAAGTACTTCAAGAGATGAGCCAACATAGGCAACAACAAGATTCAAGATTTACAATTAAATGAGTCACAAAGACATCCACAATATATAACATTTCCAAGTATTTCAAAAGATGAGCCACATAGTCAATAACAAGATTAAATCATTTCCAAGTAAAGGAGGCAATATATGAAGAAGAATGATTCACATGATTCCAATGATTAAGCCACAATGGCATAAACTAAGTAAAGAGTCAATAAATGTAATTAGAAGGATAACAAGGCTAGCACAATGGTAAGTGGGGTTGGATAAAAGCCCAACTGAGAGTAGGTGTATTGCACATTATCATCACATTTAAATTCCACAATAATAGGATCCACATACATAGGGGTCACATACTCAAATAGGGGCACATACAAAATAAGTTTCACATACCTTAGATTAAATACATTACCATCATATCCACCACACAGATAGTATCCAAAATCCATATATCCTAGTTATAAACATAACACATGTATTAATATATGTAAGAACATAAATCATAGGAAAAAACCCAAATTTTACAAAACTACGATTTAGAGTTCAAAACCAAGTCCAAACGATTACTCATACTCTCCTGATTAAGAAAACATATTTTATTATATAAAACAGGGTTAAAATGAATTAATTATGTATTTTAAAACATTTAAACCATTAAAAGAGTATCTTAGGAAAACTTCGAAAAATACTTTAGAATCAGGCTACAAAAACCACAAAATCAGATTCTTCATTACAAATCCTTTCCAACGACTATTTATTCATATTTTTCTGATAAAGGATCGATTTACTATGAATTAAGTAAACCTGACAAATCAGAAATTAAGAAAAAACCACGTAGGCAAAAATAAAACAATTTGGGCGCCACAGTGGCTGGACCCACACTGACATGGGCCAATCAGATTTGGCCATGTCAGCCGATCCAGGCTCGCTGGGCCTTGGTCAAAGGCGAGTGAGGCGAGATACAGAATTACCAAACTACCCATGCTCGGGTGTTACCATCTACTGACCCTGCGAGGGTAATTTGGTCAACTCTAACTTTCGATTGTTACGCAAGAGAGGAAGAACAGGGGGGAGAAAAGACGATAGTACCCCGGCCAAGGAAAATATTACATTGCTCGCGCGTGACCCTCTTGGTCATTCCATGACCTGGCTTCTACCAGCCACGGTCATGGCGCGAGCAGGCACCCCGGAGCTCAGGCTCCTTACCCAGCTTGCCTCACAGGGCCAACCCTCGCACAAGGAATGAGCAAAAAGGACCGCTGAGGTCCGGCGAAGGTGGAGCTTCCATCGCCAAAGTGCGAAGACCCCAGAACCCAAGAAAATAGGCCAACGAGGGTTGAGAATAGGGGATCACCAACTGAGGTCAAAACCGCTGAACGAGGGGAGGAATTCCGCTGGTAAAGCCACCAATGCAACCGAGGAGTCAAGGCGAATCGAAAGGCGATGGTGGTGAGGTCGGAGGAGCAACCGAGCCGAAAAACGACAGGCGCCGACTGAGCTCGACGGTGGCTCTAGAGGTTATGGTGGTAGGGGACTCCACGAGCCAAACTGAAAAAGTGAAAAGAATGGAAAGAGGCTAAGGATGGTTACCTAGCCCATGATTTGACCGACGCGATCGGAGCTTCAAGGTACTGCTCGCCGTCGCCGGGGGAGGTAGAACGAGTAGGACCCGGAGTTTCAGAGAAAGTCGGAAGAAATTGGAGGGATAGGATGAAGTCTCGGAGCCTGAGGGTGCTCTAGAGCCCCTAAAACAGGTGGGGGAGGAGCTGCGGCTCCCTCTGCGACTACTCGGTGGAGAGGGGGAAAGAGCCCAGGTTAGGCGTTTCTCACACGCAGAAAGGTAGGCGACAAGGTTGGGGTCCCAAGTAGCGTCTTGATGAGACGAATTCAATGCACGCAACATCCACGGAATCGGTGAAGCAGAGGAAGAGATCGGATCGAGGGATCAGAGGCGTCGGGTCTGCTCCAGACTCGCGAAACGGCTGGAGGAAGGGGATGATTCCCCCACCGTTTGATCACAGATCAACGGTCCATGTATTGCGCAAGTAGCCAGTAACGCGTGACAGCGAAAAATAACCCAAACCTTAGCGTTACGCATCAATTAATGAAATCAATTAAGCTACTATATTCATACCATAATAAAAGCTTATAAAATGCATTAGAGGGGTCAAATCAACTCCAAATAACGCCATATTTGAACCATAGGCTGATAATAAAGTCTAGAACAATGCTATGCAATTAGATCCACGTTTAATACATAATAAGACCATTAATAAATATATAGCTCATAAAAGAGTATAATAACATATTAAAATCAAGGAATTATATGAAAAAGCTTATTAATGAGAAACATGTGAGTAATCTCAAGATATAAAACACAATAGGGTACAAATACTCATTACTCAACAAAATAACATATTATTATGAACTAAAATCATATTTTGAGGAGAGAGAAACAATTAAGGTTAACATACACATATATGAACTCAAATACACATTAATAATAATATATTTATCCAAAAAGCTCCAAATTAATATAATCTACTATATTATCCCATTAAATACCAAATTACATAATTAACCCTAACTTATCTGCTAATGTGGGTTATTTGTGCAAACACCCCTCAATTTACATCAATGAGGGTAAATAGTGATTTCAACATCAATTTGTGCTTAAATTGCACAAGGAGTCCAAGAATGATCCAAAAGGATGTGGAATTTATAGAAAAGGTCCAAATGGACTCGAAGGTCAAGAAAAGCTCAAAAGTGGGTAAATTGCAGGGAAGACCCTGAGATTCAGTATGTTACAACGTCAGCCTTCAATCCATAGAGAGTCCATAGGAGCCATTGTAGGAGTTGTTTGAGTCTGTCATCTGTGGTGAAGACCAGGAGCTGCAAAGACACCATCCAAGATTGTAATTGTAGGGTGATGTCACTAGACTTGCTCCCAGACTAGGTATAACTGTGCAACCCTTCCTTCCTAGATACATTTTTTTTACAAGATTCTACTAAGTTTTGGGAAATAAGAAAATAATTTTTTTGATTCCACTACCTATATCAGCGCCTGAATTTCCTACAATGGTATCAGATCCTCGTCAATCTACGGTGTATGTGGGATTTAAATCTATGTGATCAGATTTATTTTTTCATTTATAATTGTGATGTGAATATTAAAATGATTAATGTACATATGTACCCAATTAAATACTAAATATGATCACAACTAATATATATATGATATACTATGCAATCCATATGTGTTGCTGTAAAAATGTTTTGATGGCGGATGTTAGTGTGGTTATGGACAAAACCCCTGATCTATGTGTGGATGTTTGTGGTTTATTCTTGTTGTTAATTAGTCTTCATACAAATCCTCTCTCTCCTTTCCAATTATAAATTAATGTTCTTCTTTCTATTTCCCCTCAAATGTAACTCGAGGTTTCCCTTTTACCATGTAAAGAATAGGATAGTTTTAATTTAAGCATCATCGTGAGAAGCTATTCTGCATTGGACAAATCAACCATTTGGACGACCAAGGAGGCCATACAACAAGAGGCGAACCGATTGACCGGTGGCCCAACCGATCGACTGGAGGAGACCAGACGGTCATTTTAGGATCCCTATTGAGAAACCAAGAGGTGAGCAGACCGATTCAAGTGTTGAACCGATCAACCTGGATTGGAGCAAGCATGGATCTTCATCAACAATAGGTTGCATGTGATGTGGACCTTAGGTAGTGACAATTCATTGTGGCTCCATAGAATTGCATTAGACTGGCCATAACCATCTCTTGTATATTTTTGATTGCATGTTAACGTTGTGGTTATAGAATGTATATGATACATACTATAGTATGTGATGATTGGATAAAGTATATGTATTTATACATACATACTCCCTCAATTAAAATATCAAAGTCTTAGATGCCTTCCATTAGCAATACATATGAAAAGCTTGATCGACCAAGCATAGATTTGCACACAGCATGGTATGTCGTCTATCTCATGGAAGTGTGATGATAGGTATGTAGATTTGCACAAAGCATGGTGTGTATATATCATATTAGCTATTGGGTCAGGCTTGACTGGTGACTTGGAGAGCCCAACCCCAGAGGCATAAAAATGATTATGGCAAGGAGTTGCGCATATCATCTATCCCAGAGTTGCATATGATGTAATTGGCATGTTGGCCTACCTAAATAGTCAGACTGTGGGAGATTGACAAAATCTGACTCATGACTTGATGAAATATGGATCTTGGCCCACTAGAATATTGTACGTTACAATATTATTAATTGATATTGAGGGCTATCAATTTGAACAAAATATTGGGAGTGGTAATTAATTAAAGACCTAATTAATATCGTTAAATTTATCAAATCAAACCAAATAAAAATGCTTTGAAAAGTTGTAAAATTTATTTGTAGAATCAAATGTCAAATACAAACACGTTTAAATTACAATCAGTCTTTGAAAAGGACAAAATAGGATAAAGTTCCATAATTGGTTAAGGACTTTGAGAAATGTTCTCATCTATGAGCAAAAACTTTATGTCCTTGATAGACCAATGCCAGAGGAACCCCCTCCAAATGTGCCTAAGGCTAAAAGGATGCTTAATGGAAGAATGCCAAGGATGCCATAGACATTTGAATAACTAATGCTATGTTGTATGAACTTTGAGTTGCATGAACAACATGGATACATGGACATTCTCAAGATGGTAGCACATATTAAGAATCATGTAAAGCAAACAAGGTATAATATGAGTGCAAATTGACAAATGGAGTTCTAGTAGAACCCCATATGCTCAATATTATTGGACACATGGAATGACTGGGAATTCTCTTAGGTCAAGAGTTGACCATGAAGATGATTATTTAAGTGTGGCATGAATCATATAGTCAGTTTATCTAATGCTTGGCATGTTGATGCCAAAGCAAGGAAGAAAATGGACAAATCCATGATGATGATCAGCAGAAGTGAGTCCTAGGGCAAAGGCAAGGCCAAGAAGTGTTTTGAGTCTAAGATAAAGTCTAATTCTTCTGTACTCAATATATGGAGAAGGGTAAGTCTAAAAAGAATCTTTCCTTTTCACAGAAAGGGTAAAGTGCCACCATTGTCACTTGTCTGGACAATGGAAAGGAATTATCCTCTTCATAGAGGATCTCAGGAAGAAGATAGAGATAGAGATCTCTACTTCAGAACTTGAGAAGAAATAAGCTAGAATTTTATGGAGCAAGGGATGGTGCCACTACAGTTGTGAGCTATCATTCAAGGGAACATCATAGAATTAGTGAATTGCTATTATGTACTTTCCATTAATAAAAAACATCATATGTCTTGTATGACAAGGACATTATGTTTCATTTTAAAATATATTATCTTTTACGGCAATGCCCCGTGTCACGGAACTGTTTTTACCCCAATCCCAATCCCACTTCCTGGATAGTAGAAAAAGGATAGAAGCGCCCGTCCCTAAGTGGCCCAATAGGATCAATCACACGGGCATATACAATAAGAAATAAATAACTCAAAAATTGGATAAATAAAGTACAAACTAACCCAATATGGAGATTTTTCCAATATATGCTCATCATCAAAGTATGTAGAGTGTGGAAGTGATCTTATTAAGTATTCCATTTGTATTGCCTAAAATCAAGAAAATCTAGACACAATCATGCAATTGCACGATACTCTATCAAAAACAAGTAAAATAGTTTATAAGAAATTAAGTATAATTGGCAGGACTTATATTCAAAAGAATAACAAGCAATTTGCATAACCAACAATTATTCGACACATTTTTCAAGAAATTCAACTTTGAATATGAGTTCCCATTTTGTTGTAATTCGAGAAGCATGCTTATATATTTTGTGTGAATATATTACCCCAACATGATGGGGAAGGTCACTAGGTTCCTTCTCACCATAGGAACATAGGAAGCCAATGTACAAGTCCCACCTCCAAAGGAGGGGGTTTTTGTACTCAATATCAACATTATCAACATTATCAATATCATCATCATTATCAATATACGGGAAGTCATAATTGGCATGCAATTTATGTTTTCATGTTTTTCAAAATATAGTATAGAAAAATAGAAGACTAATCATAGGGAACAGTAGCTCATCCAAGTAAATAGCCAAGCATATGGTCAAGAGATACATAAAAGTATCTTTAATACAATCAAGGAGGAGTTATATAATAGAGTACCTTTCACTGAGGATTTCAAGTACAGATCAACTAGTAATAGGTCGACTCTTCGAGTTAGATCCTAAAATACAATGTTTGGATCAAGGGTCAAGATCATGATATTTGAAAATCATGTTTCAATATTTGAGATTAGGGTTACACTTTCCTATGTCAACCTTAGGGTTGGGTCATTCACTTATAATCAATATTTCAATATGTCCAACATTCAAGTGTACAATATATTCAAGTGTGAATGACTTACTTAGGTCTTGTAGGATCATATGTGTTAACCCCTAATGATCAATATTCAAGTCATCATCACATTCCTAAATCATCATCATGATACTTAACATAATTGAGATTTAAGATCAATTTGTGTAGAGTCATGAATCATACACATGATCAAGGTTTTCACAAGATTTAGATCCATTATCACAATATAAAGGTTAACCCTTAGTTAAATGTGCATGGTTCACATTTTAGATGAGATAAGTTACAAGATCAGATCTAAACTCATATTTTGCCAAGTTTGGTTTCAAGATGATCATTATAATCAGAATTAGGGTTTATCAAGGATTAATCATCATTGTTGAATCATTAGACAAATTAAATAAGAAAAGGAAAACGATCTAGGAATATCAGTGATAATAATTCGGAATTAGGCTTAAGGAGTATTTTTAATGGATTCACTAGATTTTTATGATCAAAATGGACTACTTAATTATCATTTTTGGAGTTTGGATGCATTGGATACGATTTTTGCAAGATCTAACTATCAATTGCAATTTTAAGCAAAAAGGGATATAATACCTTAATTACAAAATGTGAGGGTCTTTGGATTACACGATTGAATGGCCAAGATGGCACCACATAGGCACATGTATCCTTTTCTTGGCAGCCTGGTTCAGAGGCTAAATGGACGATTCAAGCTCTTGATTTGAACTTGGGTCTTAGTCGGTTAAGTCTCCATTTGACTCCTCTGGATCGGCCAGTTTGGGGACTTGTCTCCCTGGTTCCCCCATTCTAGCCTCGCACAAGCAAGCACAGGTGTGACGGAGGTAGCTCACCGTCATGGAAGGGAATCAGAGCAGGATGCATCGAGGAGGGTAGAAAGGATGTTGTCCAAGATCACCACGCGCTCGCGAGTAGGACGGTGGTAGAAGATTTGGGTGGAGAGCTGAGGAGGTACGACACCCAATTTGGGCAGGTCGGTAGTGTTGCTTGGAGTAGCAGGAGGTCGGAGGAGATTTGGGGGCGTTCGTGTATATGTGTGAGCACAGAAAAGGGGGTAATCCCTATGGAATGATGGGGGGAGTCATATGCGGAGGTTTTTATAGGATTTTGGGGTAGGTTTAGGGTTAAGCGAGTTGGGTTGGCGGCCATGGCCGTCAGAGTGAGATGGGAGAGCAAGGCAGGCTTATTGGTGGTGCAACAAAGAACAAAACTTGGTGAAAATAGGTTCGGTTGCATTTGAAATCACGAGAGGAGCATTTTGGCTCGCTCAAAATTTTGAATCTTGGCCAAGGGCACGAGATCTCATTCTCGGGCGCTCAATTACTCCTCCCCACTGATTGTCGAGGTAGAAAACAAAGGAATGGCCACTAGATCCGACATGGATCTGTGAGAGGTAGATCCAAGGGCTGGGATCACCCCCAGATCCTTGTCTTTGATCGCTGACATGGAAAAATGTCAAGTAAAAGACAAAAATAATGGTTTTCAACACATTAAATTCAAGAAATCATAGTAATTAGTAGGAACGTCTAATTGAAGTAAAATGTGTACCATAGGTTCACAAAAATGTGAGGAACATATAGAAAAATTTTGAGAGATAAAATCTGAATTTTGATTGACTAATTTGTTTCTTTGGAAAAAGTGATGAATTAATTAAAAAGGTGTTATAATGTATATAATGTTCACGTAGTTGGGAATAGCTAGTCATACGGCTCCCGTCCCGCTCCCGTGCGACTGAGAGGGCGACTAGGGTTCGCTGCCGCCGTTCCGAGGGGAGGGGGCTCGGCGGCCTGGGTGCGCCGCCCTGCTCCCCCGGGGCCACCTCTCCCGTCTCTGCTGTCGGATCGGATCTGTGCTGGTGCTTCGCTGCTGTGCTCATCTCCCTCTGCTTCGCGCCCCTCTCTTTCGGCGGCTGGGTTTTGGATCCTAGATCCAGGTCGGCTGGGCTCGGAAGGGGAGCCGAGAGCTGCGGTGCCTTCTTTGGTTGTTGCTAGCTTGTCGTCAGGGGTGCTTGAGCTGTCATGAGGAACCCCACGATTTCCGGTCCTGCAGGTGTCTTTAGTTTTTCTAGTCTCTGCCTGTAGGCGTTTTCTGTGGTCGTTGGTTGGTCGTGTTGTGCCTTGGGTTCCTTCTTGGGCGGACAGTGGGCTCGGGCGCCCTTGGTGCTCCAGGCAGAGGAGTAGAAAGCTAGGTTTTGGGCTTCGTGTGGGTCTTCCGCCCCCTGTTCACAGTGGTGGTCGGGAGTGGTGGTGGAGTTCCCGGCACCCTCTACTCCCCGCCTTTGTACTAGCATGAGCCGTCCTTCCTCTGTATCTGCATCTGTGGGTCTTTGCCTCCTTCCTGGGTCTCCTGATTGGTGCAACCTTAGTGCTCTTCATTGGTAGTTGTGTTTCTCGTCCTTTTTGTGGGACGTTGTGTTGTTAGGTAGGTGTTGTTGCTTTAGTAAGCTATAGGTTCTTTGTTGTCGTGTGGGTTGCGTCCTCCTTTCATGTTAGGTCTTTTTTTTTTCTTTGTTATATGGCAGCAAGTGCGAAGGTGATCACTTCTTCGGTCACTGGTTTGGAGCATATACCTTATATCAGATATAATCTCAGGTTGAAGGAATCTCTCATAAAAAGTTGTTTTGGTCAGCGATATAGAAGAGAGATCAATACATCATTGCTCTTATCACGTTCCGATATGAGTTTGTGGTTATTGTATCTGCTCTTTACTTTTTTGTGTTCGATTGGTGTATCTCCCTTTACATGTAGATGCCGTATGGCTTTAATATAATGAATGTTGTGTCTTCAAAAAAAAATGTATATAATGTTCACATTGATCACCATATCTCAAATTTGAGTCTCAATACTGACTATGAAGCCATGAAAAATAATTGGGGATTATGAGTGAGTATAATGAGGGCAAAAAAAGTAATTTTAGTAAGGATTGGTGAAAATTCACTTAGTCACACTCCGTGTCTCATAAACTATACTTGATAGTTATAGAGACAAATGTGTATGACACATACAATGAGGGACTTGATGACTCAAACATGTATACCTATAGCATTGTCATCTAATGCACATAAATGAGAAATGCAATTCTAGATTCCAAAATGGTGTTTCTCTAGACTCTTTTGGTTATTGAACCAATAGAGACATGCAAGTCTTATTTATTGAGCAATATGACAAAATCATCTCCACTAGATGTAGTGGGAGAACAAGTGTTCTATTAGGCCTAGTACATGCTGATGTACAATAGACCTTTTAGAATGAATGTTAAAGGTGGTTACTAGTACCTCACTATATTTACTGATGTGATCAACAAATATGGAAAATTGTATTTAATGAAATACAAAGTATGCATCTCTTAAAGTGCTCAAGGGAATCATAAATGAAGTACATAGCTAACTAGGTAAAAGTATTGAGATACTTCAATGTGATCAATGTTCAAATATTTCAAACCAAGAGTTTGAGGACCTTCTGAAGATATGTGATAGTCTATCACAATGAACTCCACCTAAAAATGACGATATGTCAGAAGGAAGGAATCACACCTTGTTATGGTATGATTATTAATAAAACTAGCTAAAATTCCAATTTCCTTTCGGCACATGCAAAACACTAAAAGAATGTACCGTCTAAAATGGTTCAAAAAACACCATATGCAATATAGTGTTGGAAGTGTTCCTATATGTCTTTGATAGTGATTAAAGATGAATGCATGTTCAAGAAAGTTTTTTCTTAAAAGGGGCTTTGTCCACAAATAACATAAATGTTATTTTATCAAATGTTACTCTTATCCCAATCCTACAACAAAGTTATTTGTTGATCTGGATAGATATATTACCCATGAGGAACCTAGTTCCAAAGGAATAAGTTGGAGTAGAAGTAGAACTCAAAATGTTTGAGATGAACAAGAAAACACTGAACCTAAAAGAGGTACAATGGAAACAATGAGAATCACAAAGTGTTGTGAAATCTCAAGTTCCTTATGTAACACAAAAACCTTATAGTTCTAGTGGATCATGCCTTGAGTTAGATGGATATATGATATCTTATAACTCAGAAAGGCAATGAGTCGATGATGTTGATGATGACGCAAACAAATGGTCTAGAAGCTATTGAGGAACCACAGTCTGAGATGTGACTTTATTCCATAAGATCAAAGATGGACTGCATGCACACTAATAAGGTATGACCTTGATGGATCCACCTAAAGGGGAAAAACCCATATGGTGCATTTGGGTCTTTGAGAGAAGACAAACATGGAAGGGTAGATTGGCTATGATGAGCTTCAAACAAGTTCAAGTTGTTGAACATGTTGAAGTCTTTCACCAATTACCATGGTTAAATCTATCAGGATCATGCATGCAATTACAGCTTAGTAAGACTGCAAGATTTGGCTATGGATGTTAAAATAACATTCCATATCTGGACTAATTGTATGGAATGTGTATGTGACACAACCGAAAGGTTTTATAAATCCATTAACGCAAATAAAGTTTGTAAGCTATAAAGGTCAATCAACTAATTGAAGCAAGCATCTTAGAGCTGGAATCTTCTATTTTGACACGAAAGTCAAAGGGTTTGACTTGAGTCAGAATAAAATTTGTGATTACAAAAGATTTAGTGGGAGCATATTTATATTCCACATAATGATGCAGATTAACATCCTTATCCTGCAAATGTTAACACTTGTAAAGGAAAGTACCTTCTCTATGAAGGACTTAGGAGATGCATCCTATGTGATAGGAATTGAGATCTATACTGATAGATCTAAAAAGATTCTTGACCTAAGAAAAAAATACACTTGCAAGATGTTGAAGGGTTCAACATGCATTATTCATAGAGAGAAAACTTGTCCATGTCCCATGGATTTAGTATGTCAAGAGCCTAGTGTCCCAGTTCTTATGAAGAATAGGAACACATGGATAGATGTCATACACATTCGTAGTTGGATCTATCATGTATGTACTCACCCCATTATCTGGTATGTATTGGACATGATGAGAAGATATCTCATAATTTTATATGTATTAGACATGACGAGAGGATATCCGGTCATCTCATGTGTATTAGACATGATGAGAGGATATGTATAGACATGTCTAGTAATCTTGTATGTACTGGACATGATGATAAGGTATATGTCAGATGATCATGAGAGTCACTGGAATACCATAAAAGAACATCTTTAGATTCTTGTGAATCACTAAAAGGATTAGTTCCTTGGTCATTGTAATAATGAAGAGTTGGGTGTAAAGTGTTACACCGATGTAAGATTCCTAACTGACAAATATATAAATCGCAATCTATTTTGTGTTTGAACTTAAAACAAGAATTGTAAGATGGAAGAGTTCTGAGCTAATGAAAGTTATTTAAATATATGATAAAATTCGAGTATCTCTATATTATGAGAACAACAAAAGATACTCTATGAAGTTCATATGGGAGAACTTATGAGAGGTTTCAACCATTGATGACTCAGTAGAAATACTATGATAGAAATGGAGCTATATGATAGGCAAGGAATCTTAGATAGCATACTATGACACTTATATCTCATATAATATGTCGTACAATGAAGAGATGTGAAAATTGCAACATACCGATAAAAGCAAATGTTTCTAGAGTGCTTATGTAGCAAAAACATGATGGATGAGTTAAAGAATACTTGGAATATGGTTCGTGGATGATTGGATCTAAGTACAAGTGGGAGTCTATTGGTATGTATGCACAGAGAGCGAATCATATGATGATTAGAATGAGGCATTAGATACTTGATTTGATAAATCATAAAGGTAATTTTGTCGATTATGTTTGTCTTAGTCTTGAGATGATGACATAAACATAAGCATATGTTTAGATAATCATGATACTCGATGTCATATGTCTTCAAGTACGTGACTTGGAGGGTGAGATCATATGAATGATAAGAGTTCATACATTCTTGTTATGTCTCATATCACTTATTACTATAGAAGCAAAAATAGACAACAATAATACATAAGACTAGAGTGTGTGTTGACTGATGACAGAGACTCATTGGTCATTATATGTAATATCAAGTCAAGCACATAGATACATGTTAGAGAACAATGTATCAGACATACCCACCATGAGAGTGATACATGGAAACCATGGAATGGTAGTCAGAATAATCTCTCATAGAGATAGTGGTGATTCTAGTTCTTAGACCTGAAATAACTACACTCATCACATGTCATTGGTTACACTTTGACATCATCAAATGCAATCCTGAAGCATGGGTTGTTATAATGGTGATGATTGGGTGACTTTGACACATGGGGATAGACTATGATTGATAAAATGGTATTTGTCCCTCCTACTAGAGCTTGTTATCTAGGGCCCCTTGATAAGAGAGACTGATAATGTATGGTCATACCCATGTGATTCAATATATGATATGTGAACCACATGCATATTAGACAATATGCTCTAGTTCAAGGAACATGGATTGAATGTTGAGAGGATGACAATTTCATGCCTCAAACTCAATCTGGATATCATAGACAAAGGAACTATATGATTACAGTATCCAAGGAACATGAATTTCACATTAGATTTCTCTTTTGGAATCTTCTTTTATGAATTATAACATTTTTGGCATGTTTTTATTATATTTATAATAATATTTTTTCATCATAATTATTATTCATCCAATCATGTCCCATATCTTCATATTACAGACAAAAGAATTATATACCATTAATGTGCACAAATTATTATGAAATATCCATTTATATCATGTGACATATTTTATGTGTCCATTATTTGCCCAAGCATAATGTGAAAACTCTAGGTTACATTAGGATGTTTTATTCACGCATTTATGTATTAGGATTTTAGTTAAGCTACTAATGTGGATATCTTTATCCTTATTTGGCTAAACCCAAAGAACCAAGTTGACAATCCTCCAAGACATATGATTAGGATCAAGAGGCTAGGTTTCAGTTCGTTACATGTTTGCTTAAAACCTTAATTAAACTGTAATTAAACCTTAATATGGGATTTGATATTATGTGATTTGAAAACCTTAATTAAACCTTAATATTGACTTTGATATTATATGCTTTGAAAACCTTAATTAAACCTTAATATGTGCCTTGATATCATGTGCTTTGAAAACCTTAATTAATATGTGCTTTGAAAACCTTAATTAAACCTTATTAAGAACATGCTTTCTTATCATAATTCGTTTCTTAAAACCTTAAATATACTTTAATATGTGCTTTGATATCATTTGAGAAGCTTAAATTTCAAGTTTAATCCAGTTTGGACATTGTTTGAGCAAGTTATGCAAATATATGCTTATTTTGGACTTTTATGCAATTTACCTATTTCTATGGTTTTTCTTGCAATTTGTCAAATTCTTGTTGTTCCTCATATGTTTGCACATCACGTTTGATCTATTTGTACTTTTGGGCACCGTTTCATACCTTGGTTTTAGTGGTGATAGCTTGTGTTGAGAGTTAGGGTTTGCTCGCTTGGATGTCCAAACACATGGTTGACCTTGAGTGTTAGACCACTTAATGTTGGCAGTCACCATGGATGTGATCTCTAGTGTTTGAATTCTCCAAGGTTTTTATGTGCTCCCTAGTTTTGGTGGTCTCCACATTTTCTTGAGCCACCTAGGGTTGGCGGTCAATGAGATTTCTGATCCATCTTGGTCACCAACATCACCTAAGGTTGTCGGTCATTTGGTTTTTTGACCACCTTGGTTGCCAAAAACCTTATTGGTTGATGATCTTATTGTAATGGTCTTCATGTTTTGTTATATATAGTCATCCTAGTTGCATGTATGAGATGCTTGCATGAACGAGATTCTTTGACCTTTGACACATGGCAAACATGGCTAAACACCTCTACCTTCTCTTCTCTCTCACCTATAGTCATATATACCTCCATCTTCTAATGCAAACAAACCTTTTAAACCCTATGTCTCTCTTATTGCTTTTGTATATCAACCCCCTCTTTCTTTGTGGATAAGAAGTAGATCAAGGTTGAAGAAGGAGGCAGATCTTGCTTGCATTTGCAACTAGGGTTTGGATCGACCCTCATTAAGGTCATTTAGTGCTTCCTTGCTTTACTTCTTGGTCTTAGTAAGTGAGATCTCCCTTCCTTTATTCGTTTTCCTTGATATCCTACCCTCCTCTCTCTTCTTCTTGGTCAGATTCTTGGAGGAACTTGGAGGTCAAGTTCCACATTATTTTCACTATAATAACTACCCTTATTTCTTTTAGGAAATAAAATATTCAATGACTCCATAAGTGGAAAATAATCTTAGATTCGTAATCTACACATTAATATACACCTTTGGGTGAATTTTCACTCAATTTGGAGAATATTTGATTAAAAGATGAATTCAAGAGAGAGAAAGTGTGTGGAACCTTCAAAATATTAATTATATGTACAAACAACTTCAACATGTAAAATTGATGGCAAATTTGTATTCAACACACTAAAAATTAATTGTGGACGAAGTTTCATCACATTTGGACCATCCTAATGTCATTAATGCATGAGGAAAGAGAAACTAGGATTTGATTAACTAATGCATCAAAAGTCTTCAAAAGGAAAATCTAATTGCATATTCGGGTTCTACATGTCCTAATTAGACTAGTTGCAAAATTTGGCTTTAATTGAATGTTGTTTGAACTCCCAAATGAATTAGGAACGAAAACTAAACTTAAAAAGCTTAATATTTCATGTATATACTTGGTTTCTCAAAGTTCCCGCATTAAATGTATGTAACATGTATTTTTCATTTTCTGTTAATATGTGTATTACTTTGGATGGCTATGATCTAATCTTAGTGTCTGACTAGTTGACTCAGAGTCATCCTATGCATGTTCCTTTTCTCTCCCATCCATCTTTCCTTTTCTTCTTCGCGTGCAGTAGCATTGTTCTCACCAAATACCGATGTTTCTTTCCTTTCCTCAATTTCCTTTTCTAACCTTTCCTTCACAATTCTCTCACCATTCCTTACCATTCCATCCAGATTTTCTAGGGTTTTGTGGTCTGCTCATCCCAACCAACGAGAGGTCTTCTCCACTTCCCTTGTTTTCCCTGTTCGTCTTGGACTTCTACCAATACAACCCCTCACATGTATAAATAGCTCTCCATATGCCTTTGACTAAGCCTTATGATCTGTTACCAGTGATCTTTTGCCCCTCTTTTTCCCCCACAAACTCTGTCCCCTACATCTTGTGGTTTGTGTGGGAACCTAGAGCTCACCAACAAGGATCTCACTGTAGCTTCGCTTGAAGGAGGATCAAAATCTCTCAAGTATACCTCTCAAAGCTTCTGAGACCCCCAATTTTGTCCCAGAACTGGGGTCGGGTTTCCCTCTATTCTCATGGTTTTGAGCTGGGGTGTTATTCACAAGTTTCGACTGCGTTCCTATCTGTTTCTCGTTCTCTGCATCCGAATGGCTAGTGAAACTCATCGCCTACCTACTCTTGACCCACCTTCCTATAGTTGTTCATGTATCAGTTCCTCCTCTTATTCGTTCCTAGCAGAGGTCAGGTTTTGGTATGCAGGTGGTTTCCAATGGTGTCTTCAAGCTCACACTGATCGGCGAGGTGTGGGGGACACAAATGATGATACTACATCTTTCGGTTGCCGATTGAATCTATTGTTGTATCCTCAATGTGAATCTCTAATTGAGGTATCTTCTTGCTCATTTAGAATAGAAGAAACAATGAGTTGTTTGACCGTGTTTGCCCCTCTTTGCCAATTTCTTTTGTTTTGGGGTCCAAGGGAAGTTTGGTCTTTTATCCCTATTGATTCATCATTTTATCATTCTGGGTTTGTGACTAGTTTTTTGAGGTCTAAAGCCAGATGGCCTTTGCTGATAGGGCCATGTTACGCGGGTCTGATAAGTGGATAAATGATCATATACGTGGACTAATTGAGTTTTCTGATTGGTTGTTTATTCGAAAATTCATATTAAATTATTTGTATCTTAGGAAAATAAAGTAAAATATGTTTTGAAATTAGAAAAATATGAGCTTTTGTTTTGAAACTCTAGGGATTAGATGTTATTCATCCCGTTCTCTAGTACGGGCCAGATGTGGTTAATTTGAATGTTTACATCCCTAGATAGCCAGGCTGACTAAGCAGAAGTGAAAGTGAAATTTGAAGAAAGGTACATGGATCTTTTTGCAAGAGCGTCAGCCACTTGATTGGGTGACTTGCTGACGAAGATGAGCTAAAGGTTGGGCAGGTGGTTCCTTGCTCGGGCATATTCTCTTCTTAAAGGTTCCAGCTTGCATGCAGTCAGACCAGCTTTATGGAGAGAGCTAATAACCATGGATGAGTCTGTAAGTATCATCGGAAACTGCCAGTTGTTGCCGATACATAAGTGCATTGCATAAAGGATCCCTCTGATTTCAGCTGCAAGCACAGAGGTGGCCAAGTCGTGCTTGCCACTGCCAAGGAGGTATCTTCCTGAGATATTGATAGCATGGACTTCGAGTCCCATCCTATGGGAGTGATGTTGGAAGGCGGCATCAATGAATACTCTCTGATGGTGTCGCTGCGGCCTGGTCAGAGGTCGAGGGGTTCCAAGCTTGGTGGGTTTGGAGCTCCTGTGGATCGCCATGATAGTAGCAGTTTTTTCTTGAATGAAGGACACTGTCACGGAGATAGGGTGTTGTTTGCCTTCATGAAGGAGCGCATTACGTGCTTGCCAAATAGACCAACATCCGACACAGTGCAATGTGACTGCCTCCACCGAATCTTTGCCCTAGATGATATGGGTGATCCATTCATCGCCAGAGGTAGTGTAGAAGGTTGGGGCCATGTGCAGCAACTGCCACACAGCCTTGCTTGATGGGCAGTCTTTGAGACAGTGTGTGATAGTATCCTAATCTGCTTGGCAAACCGAGTAGAGAGGGTCATTACTGATATGTCAACGCACAAGATCAGCTTGGGTTAAGAGGGCTTTGTTCTTAAGAATCCAACAAAATGTGTGGATTTTGGGAGGCGTAGGCAGCTCCCAAACACTAGTCCAGTTGTTGTTGGGGATATGGGGGTTCTACAACAGTTTAATCAAGGAGTAGGCAGAGTTAGAAGAGAAATCTCCGAAGGGGGTGAAGGGCCAAGACCAAGAGTCCCGTCTGGAAGAAGTAGCGGGCACACAGGTATTCTCTATTCGAGTCCATGTGATCGGTGGGAGGTGGGCATGGATGAAGCTCCAGTCCCAAGCACCTGTGGAGAGCGCCATACTCTGCACTTTGAGGTCTTAGAGATCATCTGGGATGACTATCATGGGATCCAACTCGATGATGGATTTCCCCAATAGCCATCTGTCATACCAGACGTTCGTGACTGAGCCAGAGTTCACAACTTTGGGGCAGTAGTCTTTAACCTTTGGTAGGTGCTTCCTGATAAAGGACCAAGCAGCAGAACCTGAGGTTTTCAAGATAGTTCCTTGTTTGATGTATTTATGCCGCATAATGTCGACCCATTGTGTTGGGGCATCGTTTAAGAAATTCCAGGCATTCTTCAACATAAGGGTGGTGTTTTGGTCTCTGGCGGTCTTGATTCCAAGACCTCCCTGAGCTTTGTTCCTGGTCACTTTATCCCAGGAGACTAGGGAGAGCTTCTTCTGTTCCCTACCTCCGGACCAAAGGAAGTCCCTGACATGTTTGTCGATGTCGTCGCCGAGAGTGGGTGATAGGCATATGGTCTGCATAGTGTATGAAGGAATGGTCTGTAGAGCGGACTTGACAAGAGTAATTCGGCCCGCAAGGGAAAGGTGGCAGGCAGACCAGCTATCCATGCGCCCTTTGATGTTTTGAAGGATGTATGCATGGGTTTTCTTATTAACTCTATGATGTAACATGGGGATGCCCAGATAGCGGCCAAGGTCAGTCATGCCTGAGATGCCCATACAGCGGCAGAAGGCCCGCTGTTCAGCTGTAGTGGTGTTGGGTGAGAAATAGCAGCAAGATGTTTCCTTGGAGACAACATGTCCAGAGACTTTTGAGAATTATTTTAGGACTTTGTTGATGATCGAGGCTTGCCTCGGAGAGGCCTCGTCCATGAGGACTAAATCATCAGCAAATATCACATGTGAGAGCACTGGTCCGTCTTTGGTAATCAGGATCAGCTTCCATGTCCCTCGTTCGACCTCAGCATTAATAGCTTGGCTTAAGCGTTCCATACATAGCACGAACAGATACGGGCTAAGGGGGTCACCTTGTCTAACCCCCTGTGTACAAGAGATAGGCTCCATAGGTGCACCTTCCCAAAGGATCAAGGTGTTGCCAATAGAGATGATTTGCATGATCAGTGTAGCTAGGTTTTTTGGAATGCCTGTCTTCTTTAAGGTGTCTACGATAAAGGGCCAGCTCATACGATCAAAGGCCTTTGAAAGGTCGAGTTTGATGGTGACCCACTTCCTCCTACCTTTCATGTTCTTCATAGAATGGACAACCTCCTGGATGAGGAGGATGTTGTCGTTGATTCATCTGCCACAGATAAAACTTGACTGGTGAAGAGATACCCAATCACTGAGGAAGGGCTTTAGACATTCCATGATGACCTTGGAGATTAGCTTAAGACATCATTTATTTAGAGAGATCGGCCTTAGATTGCTGCATCGTTGTGGATGGTTTATTTTTGGAATGAGCACCAAAAGGGAGTCCACCATACGAGGGTCAATTTTGCAGGTGGTGAAGGCTTCATGGACTGAGGAGATGAATGAATGTTCGATGTGGGACCAGTGACACTGGATGAAACCATTATGGATATCGTCCGGGGCTGCGGCTTTCATAGGAGCCATGAGGAAAATAACGTGATTTATCTCGTTTTCATCAGGGATGGAGCCGAGGACCTACGGGTTGGCCAGAGGACAGAAAGCACCCGCGTAGGCCGAGATGACACTGCTGTCCGGTGGGTTGAGGCATGGGCTGCAAAGAAGGTTGGTGAAGAAATCCCGAATCAGCTGCTTGATGCTCGTCGTAGAGGTGATCTAGATCCTGTTCTCATCATGGAGTCTAGATATCTTGTTGTGGTGTCTTCTTGCTTTGACATAGGCATGGAAGAATTTATTGTTCCCATCCCTGTATTTCATCCAGTTGATGTTGGAGTGTTGCTGCCAGTCCACCTCCTCATGTAGAAGAATGGAACTCAATTGTTCCTGGAGCAACACGCATTGCAGTTGAGTAGAAAAAGAATTAGAGGTTTGAAATTGTACCTGGTACTTTTTGATCTTGCAGAGAAGTCGATCTTTTTGTTTATATTGTTTTTTGATACGATTGGAGTCCCATTTCAAGCTTGCGGCTTGGAAGGCAGGTAGGGTGTTCGTCATGGACTTAGCATCATCCCACATCAGAAGAAGTTCGGACTCGAAGCCGGTTGTGATGTCCTAGCTCATTTTTGTTTTAAAAAAAGTACCCTGACGCCTCTGTTGATGTTGACAAGAAAGCAGTATAAGATGGTGATCACTGTAGAGTCTAGAAAGGACGTTGATTTGCATGCCTCCCTCAATGAACATCCACCCCTCGTTGGCTAACATCCTGTTAAGTTTTTCTCGGAGGCGACCCTTAGCGAAAGTGAAGAAATGGCCAGAGGATGGCATGTCTCTCAGGCCATCCGTGGTGAGTAGGGAGTTGAATTTAAGACTGGATCTTCTATCAAAGCCCTTCCCACCTTATTTCTCAGTTGCATCTAGCATTGTGTTTTAATCGTCGACGAGCGCCCATGGTTCATTGATAGAAGATGTAAGACCAGTGAGGTGTTGCCATAGAAGGTCACGCTTTTGGGAGTTAGGACTGCTGTAGAAGAGTGTGAGTAACCAGGAATTGTTGATGTGACAATGAACATATTGGAGATGGCTTTGAAGGATATCAATGGAGCAACAGTGGTTATCCCATAGGATCCATATGCCACCTGAAAAGCCAAGCACTTCCACACGGTGTGAGGAGGTGTAATTGAGCTTCTTGATGATCTTGTCAGTGTTTAAACCACTACATCATGTCTCTAGGATGACTAGGATTTGGATTTTGTATTTCCTTTTATATTCTTTTAGAAGAGTTATTTTATCTTTAGACCATGGTCCCTGAATGTTCCAGTAGATAATGCTAGTCATTAAAACACGGTAGTAGGGGTGAGAATCAAGCTCAGTGTATGGTGGCGAGTAGACCTGATGAATCAGGCGCTGCGTCCATGGCTTTGTCAAGTCCCGGTTCATTAACTTCGAAGAGAAGAGCCTTCTTAGCATTTGTAGTGTAGTCAATGTTGCTGACAAACTGGGCGATCTTGCCCTTCTTGCATTCGCAGCCCTGACTTACTGTTTGGTAGACTATCCTCCTATTCTGGAGGATGACGCCATTACCTGCTCCATCCACACCTGTCGAGAACGCAGGAGGACCAGAGGTGTGGGAAGTGGGATTGGAGGCTTGGAAGTGAAAGGCCTCTGCTACTAAGGCACCTTCTCTTCCTTCACTGACTTCATCATCGACCAAGGTGATGACAGAGTTGTCTCCTCCCTTATGAATTGCGGACGAGGTGGCATTCGGGATCGGTGGTGGCTTGTCGCTCTTCCATGACTCTTGTCCCCTAGATTGCTTCCCTACTTTCTTCTTATTCTTCTTATGGGTAACCATCTCCCTACCCCCTTCTTTGTCCATGCTAGGCTCGCTAGAAGTTGTTGTAGCAGGATGTGGTGTGGGAGTCGTGGCTTTGACATCTGTGCTTGTGGCACGATTACTTGCTGTAGGTTGAGTCGGTGCTTTCTTGCCGGTAGGGGGCGTCTTTCCGGCATCTTTGCGTGGATATCTGACATATAGATCGTCTCTATAGTCAAGGTTGGGCCAGCGGAGGAAGATGGGTCGACACTGGGAAAAGATGGGATAAACTTGCAGTCACCTTCATTGTGGCCAAGCCTTCCACACTTCATACAGAAGGTGGGAAGGTTCTCATACTCTATCTGATACTTCTCATTGTCGAGGAGGAGTGTTGGGAGTAGAGGTTGGGAGGTATCTACTTTGACAGCGATGCGGGAAAATTTGCCCCTGTGACCGGATTGGGTGGTTGTATCTATCTTTATTGTCTGTCCAATCAGGTCATCGACGCTCCATAGAAGATGGTTTTAGAATAGGTGAATCGGCAGATCTGGAACCCTGGCCCAGACAACTAGTTTGCGTGGGATGGGATCAGAGGGGTGGAAGTCTTTAAACCATGACTGCACTGAGATGTAGTGATTAAAGATCATCCAAGGACCTCCAGTTAGGGCACGAATGAAATCTGCGTTGTTTGCTAGTTGAATAATGTAATATCCCTTATCGAGATCGATGGCCCTGAACTCATCAGTTAGTTGCCATAAGATAGGGATCCTATTCATGAGTGCGTTGAAGTTTACGGTGGTGCCGATAACTTTGATCACCACAGCGAACTTCCACAGTTCAAGTAGGGGCGGCAGGATCGCTGGATTGATGGCGATGGCAGGGATTGCATAGTCCTTAAATATTCGGATGTCAGCGAACGTCAACAGGTCCATCGACACTTGTGAGAGGGTCTCCGGAACCCGAGCCTGTCGCCCGGTCATGGCATCTCTATAAGATTTGGTGTACTTCTATGGGGGAGGGTCAGCGTGGCCCATTGTAGTATCTTCCAGGACGGCGGGGACTCCATCAGAGGCTGGGGTCGCGTTGAGATTAGCGTTAACTAACAACTCATTGCTGGGAGAAACAATGCTGGAAGAGTTGCGCCCGGAGCCACAGCCTCCACGGCCGCCTCTGCGGCAGCCTCCCAAAGCACTAAACCCTAGCGCCATTACCACCTTGATTCCCTTGGTTGAAAAATATGAGCTTTCTAATGGTACTTGTCGTGTCGACTAAATCTAATGTTATAAAAAGGTGATTTTAATGGATTTTCCTAAATAAGTAATAACTAACAAAATTTGTAAATAATAATCCATAAATCATAAAAATACAATAAAATATTTTTTGAACTCAAAAAAAGATAATCTAAAACATGGCATCATTTTGATAACCTAATTCACTAATATTAAAAAGGCAATTTTTAGGGTTTTGAATAATTAATGAAAACCTAACCCTAATTCTACATATATGCATCATAGGTACTTTGGAGACCTAGGCTTGGATCTAGGACTGACTTCATACTATTTAGATTCTTATGTAAGGTATGTCTGCATCTTCAATTATTCATTGAGAAATTAACATAAATTATCTTTCTCTTGGTCCTATGGACATTTACCTACACCATATTTTGTTCTTTTGGAAAATATGCTTCATGTGAAGTACCTTTTATTTGTTATTGATCTTGTGATCATATTATTATGTTTGGACATTCTTTTGGTCTCTTTATTATTCTTTGTTCATGATGGAACTCTATATGATGATATGTGATGTATTTTTCTCACTTGTGAGGTGGATGTTTAAGTTGGTCACTTTTGTGGTTACTACCCTGATTAATCTAACAATAATTTCTACTTGCCTCTACACATAACATACTATGTGATTCAGTAGCACTAGATTAGTGTAATTTCATTGTTTTTTGGGAAGATGTGTATTTCCTGCTTGGTGAAGTATGCTCCTATTTTTTTTGGGATGGAGGTGACCCCATACCCAGGTTTCAAATTTATGAGGTTTAGCCCACTTTATATATATTTGGGGGTTTTGTTATGTGTCATTCTCTATCAAGTTTCAAGTTTATGAAACTTGGCTGACTTTGTTGTTATATTGTTCTAGGTCTATGATTATCTCACGTGAACGCATGTTGTTATGGGTTTTTTGCCCAAAAAGATTATGTGTGCTTTTGTGGCACCTCTTTTATTATTGTTTTTATGGAAAGTATTTCCTTTATCATGTGATGGTGATTCTTTCCTCTTATGCCCTTTTGGGTAGTACTTTTCTTTTTCATGGGAAGAATTCTTTACTTGATGTCATTTTATTCCATATATTGCTCAATTCTATTTTAGTATGCGCATACTGACCTTTGTTTATGTCATCTACTTTTTCTCCTCTTACTGGGGTATGCTTCCAACCCTAGGTGAAGGAAAAGGAGGATATGGCATGAAGTTATGGTCTTATCTTAAGGAGTTAAAACTTGGAGACAATTTTGACATGGTTTAGATTTCCCTTTACTTAGATCCATATGTTGTATCTTTGATGTAAACCCTATATGGGAGATATGATGGAATTTTGTAATCTTTTGAAAAATTGAATATAGTCATGATTTTTATTCTGCTGTTATACACTTTGTTTTTTTGCAACCTATAGAGATTAGTTTCTATTCATCCTGTTCTCTATAAAATAGGCCAAATCAGATGAGGTTTAATGTTAACATCCTTCAATAGCCAGTCTAGCTTCCCAGAGGATAAACTAAACTGGGTAAAAGAGTACATAGATTGTTTTGCAAATGCGTCTGCCACATGGTTATGCTTCTGGATGATGAATAAAAGTTGTAGATCTGGCAGTGAGAGGAGGGCATGACAATACTCTCTTCTCAGTGGCTGAAGTTTGTAGGCAACTGATGATGCATGCTGTAGGAAGTTAATGGCTGAGGACGAGTCAGATAAGATGATAGGGGTGTTCCAACTCCTACTGATGTAGATCTGCGTAGCATGTATGATGCCCTTGATCTCCGCATCCAGTGCTGATGTAGCATATCTATATGTGGCAGAGCCTAGAAGGTAGACTCCATTGCTATTAGTGGTGTGCACACCAATGCCCATCTTGAGTGTGTGATGTTGAAAGGTTGCATCTACAAACACTAGTTGACGGTGCAACTCGGGATGAATGGAAGGACATTTCTCTACAGTAGAAGTGGGTGCACTGCTCTTGTTGACGACAAGGATTGTCTTGGTTTTTTCACAGATGAGAGAAACTAGAAGAGGAGGAGGGAGATGCTTGCCTCCATGGAGATGATCATTGCGTGCATGCAAATGGTCCAACACCCGATGCAGTGCAACGTTGTGGCTTCAGTCGTATCCTTTCTGTGGATGATGTGGGTTATCCAATCATCTATAGACAGTGTAAATAATGATGAGTCCATCTTGTGTAGTTACCATACTACCAAGCTTGTCAGATAGTCTCATAGACAATGGGTGAAAGTATCCAGATGAATGTACATTGCTTTAGCGGGAGTGGGAGCGACCAGACTACCTTCTAGTTGCCAAAGCTGATCGCGGCGTGGTGCCCCTTTATCCAGGTGTAATTCATGCTAGCCGAGAGCTCACCTGTGGGGTGCAAAGGCTAGGACCATGTGTCCAGTCCAGTGTCCTCACTAGGTATGCTGGTATACTCGATCAGGGGCCATGTTACAGGGGGGATATATGCCTTGATAAACTCCCAATCCCATGCACATGAGGGTAGCAACATACATTGCACAGTGAGGTCTTTGAGGTCTTCAGGGGCGAGGGTGTTGGGGACAATATCAAGGATTGACTTGCCCATCAGCCAGTAATCATGTCAGACATTGGTGCTGGATCCAAAGTTTATAGTCTTATGACATATAGCCTGGAGCTTAGGTAGGTGACTCTTGATAAAGGACCATGCCGAGGAGCCAGGTGCCTTTGACACTGTCCCATGCCACATATATTTGTTCCACGTCACCACCACCCAATGGGATGGAGAGTTACTAAGAAACTACCATGCATTCTTCATCATTAGTGCCACATTCTGATCTCTAGTGGCCTTGATCCCAAGTCCACCGAGTGATTTACTTCTATTAAATTTCTCCCACGAGACCAAGGATGTTTTCTTCTGTTCACAACCACCGAACCAGATGAAATCCCAGAGATGTCTGTCAATATCATTACAGAGCATAGGGGATAACTTCACAGTCTACATAGTTTACGAAGGGATCATTTGTAGTGAGCTTTTAGCTAGGGTGATGCGGTATGCAAGAGAGATGTGCTGAGATGACCAATTGTCCATGCGGCCTCTGATGCATTATCGAATATGGGAATGTCTTTGTTTATTCACCCTATGGTGCAACACTAGGACACCCAAGTAATGACCCAAGTCAGTCATTCTAGAAATACCCATGCGACGGTATAAGGCTTGCTGCTTTGATGTGGTAGTGTTGGGTGAAAAGAAGTAGCATGATTTTCCTTTGAAACAACTTGACCAGACATTAATGATAATTCATTTAGGACCTTGTTGATAGTAGAGGCTTGAGCAATAGACACTTAATCCATAAGCAGTAGGTCATCGGTGAACATCACATGGAAAAGTGACGGGCCAGCCTTGGTGATCATAATCGGCTTCTAGGTACCCCGTGATACCTCCGTTGAGATTTCTTGGCTAAGGTGTTCCATACAAAGCACAAACATGTACGGGCTAATGGGGTCGCCCTTTCGGACACCCTGGGTGGATTTGATGGGTTCCATGGGTGCACCTTCCCATAGAATTGAGGTGCTACTAATGGAGATGATCTGCATAATCAGCTTGGATAGACTACCAGGGATGCCCATTTTCTTAAGGATGTCCTCTATGAATGGCCAAATCATACGGTTAAAAGCCTTAGATAAGTCCAATTTTATGGCAACCCACTTCTTTCTGCCATGCTTGCTTTTCATCGAGTGGACAACTTCTTGTACAAGTATGATGTTGTCACTGATTCGCCGAACCAGGATGAAGCTTGATTAGTTTAAAGAGACCCAGTCATTAAGGAAGGGCTTTAATCTTTCCACAATAACCTTATAAATAAGCTTGAAGCAACATTTGTTTAGAGAGATGGGCTGTAGGTCACTACAGCGTTGTGGGCTTGCTATCTTGGAAATGAGAACCAATAGGGAGTCTACAATGCGTGGGTCAACCATACTGGTGGTGAAGGCCTCTTGTACTAAAGATTTGAAGGATCCCCCCACATGAGACAAATGGCATTGCACAAAGCCATTATTAATACCATCTGGTCCTATAGCTTTAGTTGGGGCCATGAGAAAAAGGACTCTCTTGATCTCTTCCACATCAGGAACTCAACTAAGAATGTTCGCATTCGGGATGTCCCTGAACACACCAGCATACCTGCCAATGTTGTTACTATTCGGTGGGGTGTCACTCGGTGTGCAGAGGAGACACTTGAAAAAATTACGCATGTGTTTCTTGATGTGCACTGGAGAGGTGATCCAGGCTCCGTCATCATTACGAAGCCTGGATATCTTGTTATGTTGTCATCATGCTTTGACATGTGCGTGAAAGAACTTGTTGTTTCCATCACCATATTGTATCCAGTTGATGTTGGATTGTTGTTTCTAGTCTGCCTCCTCCCTTAGGAGAATAGTGCTCAGTTGTTCCTAGAGCACGACACAGTGCAATTGATTTGAAATAGAAAGAGATGACTGGGATTGTATGTGACATCTATCAATTTAGTGTAGGAGGACATCTTTGTGTTTGTGATGGTTTTTAAGTTGTTTAGTTTCCCACTTAGTAGTAGCAATCTTGAAGGGGGGAAACACCTCTAGAAGAGGTCGTGAGCCATCCCATGTAGGGAGGAGTTCAAACTTGAACTCGAGGATGATGTCCCAACTCATCGTTGTCTTGAAATAGTTGCCTCTCGTCAGTGGGCGTTGCCCCGATAGCAGGATGGGGTTGTGGTCACTGTGAAGGTGAGGAAGAACACTAATGTACATGCCTCCTTCAACGGATATCCAATCTTCATTAGCAACGATTCTATCCAACCTTTCTAGTAGGTAGCCCTTTCTGAAAGTGAATCAGTGGCCCGAGGATGCCATGTCTTTCAGGCCAGTAATGGTTAGAAAAGAGTTGAACTTGAGGCAAGAATATCTGTCAAAGACACACCCACCACACTTCTTATAAATGACAAGCATAGTATTAAAGTCACCGACAAGAGCCCAAGCTTCATTGATGTGGGAAGCAAGGTTCGTTAATCGTTGCCAGAATAGGTCCTGCTTCTGTGGGTTGGGACTACCATAGACAAATGTGAGTAGCCAGGAGCTGTTGATGTGATAGTGTACATACTGAAGGTGACTCTACAGTATATAAATAGTACACCTATGATTGTCCCAAAGTATCCAGATACCACCAAAAAAGCCAAGCGCTTCAACTCTATGGGAAGAGGCATAACTAAGCTTTTTAATGATGCCATCAGCCTTATATCCACTGCAATGTGGTTCAATAATAACGAGAATGTAGAGTTTGTACCTCCTTTTGTATTCCTTAAGTAAGGTGAGTTTATCCTTGGATCCCTCTCTTTGGATATTCTAGAAAATCATATTGGTCATTCAGATAACTCAAGGGAAGGGGAGGTGAGTAGGATTGCTCAATGGATGGCAGTGAGTAGGCCATAATTGGCAGCTATTGCATCTAGGGTCATCTGTGTCAAAGCTGAGTGCCTTCTTTGCATTGTTGGAGTAGTCAACGTTGCCCACCAGTTGTGCAAGCTTCCCTTTCTTACGCTCACGCCCCAGGCTAATGGTTTGATAGATCAATGTTTTGTTATGGAGAATCACCCCACTGCCAACATCATATACTCCCACCGAGAAGCTAGGATGAGCGGAAGGTTGGATGATGGGGTTAGTTGCTTGGAAATGGAACGACTCTGCAATGGTGTTACTGGTCTGCCCTCGCTGACTTCGTCATCAATTAGAGTCACCACTGTGTTGTCACCACCCATACTTGTCGCGGCTGAGACTGATTTTGGGGTGGGTGGTGGCTTGCCGCTGTTTTGTGCCTCATGCACAAGATGTTGCTTCCCTGACTTCTTCTTTTGCTTTCGAGATGTCATTGTCTCCCAATATCCCGCTTTAGCACCGTTAGACTGGCTGTTGGCAGGTGCTGCTGGTTGAGAAGTAGGGTTGTCAGTGTCTGATGCTTTTACAGTGTCTTTCTTTGTCACATCCATCTGGGTCGATGGCTTCTTCCTTACGGATGTTCTTCTTTCTGGCATCTTTGCATGGATCTCAACTGTGTATTGCATCAAGATGGCCAATTATGTACTGGATGAGGAGGATGGGTCAGTGTTAGGAAATCTTGGGATGAACCTGTAGTCTCCCTCATTGTGACCTAGTCGACCACACTTCATGCAGAAGGTTGGGAGGTTTTCATATTCTAGTCTGTATCTCTCACCATTGATCAAGATGACCGGCAGGAGTGGCTTCATAGTGTCCACTTCAACGGCGATCCAAGCAAACTTCCCCTGATGCCCAGACTGGGTTGTAGTGTCGATCTTGATGGTCCTCCCAATCAAATCACCAATACTTGAAAGAAGTAGGTTTTAGAAGAGGTATATCGGCAGATCAGGGATCTTAGCCCAAACCACCAACCTGCGAGGGATTGGGTCAGAAGGCCTGAAGTCTTTAGACCATGAGCGCACTGAGAGGTAGTGGTTTAAGATCATCCATGGCCCTCTAGTCAGTGCACAGACAAAGTCATCATTGTTAGCCAATTGGATAATGTAGTAGCCTTTGTCTAGGTCTATTGCTCAGAACTTATCTCTGAGTTGCCATAAGATTGGGATCCTGTTCATGAGCGCATTGAAGTTAATGGTGGTGTCGATGACCTTGATAATAATCGCAAACTTCCATGGCTCCAACAGTGGTGGTAGAGTCGACGGGTTGATGTAGATGGCTGGGATGTCACTGTCCCACACCACACAGATATCTGCTGAGGTCAACAAGTTGGGGGAGACCTACGAGAGGGTGGTTGGTTCTCTAGTCAAACACCCTATCATTACATCCTTAGAGGACCTTGAGCTTTGATGCTGCATATGTGGATCGGATTGGACCATCATGGTATCTTCCAGCGACACAACGTCACCAGTGGTGGTGTGCGTCGATTGACAGGAAGAGGTTTCAAGAATGTAGCGTTTCATGTGGTTGTGTATGCACGGGGGGCGCCTCGCCCAGAGCCATGGGTGTCTCCACGGGCAGAGAACCCTAGCATCGCCAGAGCCACAAGCAGGGATTACTCCTCCCTCGACTATACACTTTGGTTGTTTTGATTACCACTAAATAAGATTTGAAAATTTTACACCCACTCCAAGATACCTTATGGGTCTATTTGGACTGGAGGTTCTGTTCTTCAAAATTTTAGTAGGGAGTGGATCCCCTCTGGGTCCCACTCCTTACATTCAATGAACAAGCAAGGTTTAGGGTCTTACAACGATAAACCCCTAACAAGGATTTTTCCCTTGAAATCCTACATGAAAAAAATGGGTACTTCCTATGCATCTCATCCTCTAACTCCCACGTGGTTTCCTCACACCACTATGATGCCACAAAATCTTCAATAAGAATATATCCTTCTTCTTCAACTTCTT
Organism: Alisma plantago-aquatica; assembly: GCA_963693085.1. Taxonomy (NCBI): domain Eukaryota; kingdom Viridiplantae; phylum Streptophyta; class Magnoliopsida; order Alismatales; family Alismataceae; genus Alisma; species Alisma plantago-aquatica. Next base: position 1,204,253,804 of record OY856411.1, on the reverse strand, counting down.
TACTCTCCTACCCATGATCAACACAGGACCCTCAATATACGACACATCCTCCTCCAACACAACTTCCACTGGTTGTAATGTCTGCTCTGTATCAGGGTGACACTTCGTCAACATGGAGACATGGAAAGTATTATGCAAGATGTGCAACTCTAGCAGTAACTCGAGCTTATAAGCCACCTTCCCAACACATGCCACAATAGGGTAATGTCCCATATACCTTGGAGCCAACTGACCCTTCTTACCAAACCTCACCACACCCTTCCAAGGGAAAACCTTAAGATACACACTATCCTCAACTTGGAACTATAACGATCTGTGAAGGTTATTAACATATGACTTATGTCTGTCCTGGGCTACTTTCAACTACTGTTGTATCACTTTGATCTTCTCTATAGTCTATTACACTATCTCATGACCCAAAAGTTGATACTCACCTGCCTTGTACCAACAAAGAGGTTATTGACAACGTCTTCTATAAATCACTTCATATAGTGTCATATCTATACTCCTCTGATAATTGTTGTTGTAGATGATTTCTATCAAACTCAGAAGCACATCTCAACTCTCAAGAAACTATAAAAAGCATACCCTTAATAAATCCTCAAAAGTTTGTATGGTTATCTATAATTGACCATTTGTCTGATGGTGGAAAGTTGTGTTAAACCTTAGTTGTGGCCCCATGGTTAAATGCAGACATTTCCAAAACTGGCTCATAAATTGTGGGCATCTGTCAGATACTATGGTTACTAGAATGCCATGCAAGCAAACTATCTCATCCATGTAGATCTGTGCTAACTTCTCTATTTTATATGTCGTCTTGACTGGAAAGAAGTGAGCTAAATTAGTCAACCTATCAACTATCACTCAAATGGAATCATGACCTTTAGCTATCCTAGGAAGACCAACCACAAAGTCCATGGTGATATGATCCCATTTCAACTACAGTATTGGTAATAGTTGTAAAGTTCCTATAGGCTTTTGATGCTCACAGTTGACCTACTGACAGACTAGAGACTAAGCCAAAAACTCTTCCACATCATGCTTTAGACCTAGTCACCAATACATATCCTTTATATTATGGTACATTTTGGTATTGCCATGGTGCATTGCATACATCAAGGAATGATATTCTTCAAGAATCAACTTCCTTAGGCCATCAACATCTGGAACCACCATCCTGTTATGAAAACAAATGATCCCATGATCCGACTCATGGAAGCCCTCATACATCTTGTTGTTAATTTTTGACTTGATATTCTATACCAAGGTATCACCCTTCTATGCGTCTTTGATCTATTATATCATCTTGGCTTCACCTACAATTGTTCCAACAACCATGTAAACAAGGAGACCTCCAACATTACATTCATCTGGCAAAGCGACACTAAGATATATTACTTGTGACATACCAAAGCATGTAACTATGCCTAGTCTGTAGATTACAATGAAGATGACTTCCTACTTAATGCATCAGCCACCACATTTGCCTTCCCTGAATAGTAGTTTATCATACAGTCATAATGCTTAATCAACTTCATCCATCTCCTCTTCCTCATGTTCAATTGTTTGTAGTCTATACAAAGCCTCATGGAACCATCCTTATTCTTCACAAACAACACGACAACATCCCAAGGGGAAGTGCTTGGTCTGATGAAATCCTTCTCCAACAGCTCTTGCAACTCTACTGGTGCCATCATGTAAGGTGCTTATGTTATGAGCTATGTTCTAGGAACAAGATTGATCTAAAAATCAATCTCTCTAAGAGGGGGTACACCTAGAAACTCTTATGGAAAGACATCTTCAAACTCACACACTACAGGTACCTCATAGATATTAGGACTCCTCAGTTTGGAATCCACAATAAAGACATCCTCAAATGCATGCACTATAGGTACCTCCTAGATACTAGGACTGCTTGTCTTGGCATCCACAATATGTGCCAAGAAAGCCTCACATCCTTATCTCATCAACCTCTCCTCTATCACCGCTGACACCAAAAACGTAAGAAGAATCTTCCTATCACCTTATAAGATCCAACAAACATCTCCATCCCTAAACATCACCATCTTCGAACTACAATCCAAAACAACCTTGTACTTCCTTAAGGTATTCATCCCTAGGATCACATCAAATCCATGCATGTCAACTGGCATAAGATCCACTTGAATGTTGTGTCCCAAAAAACAAAGAACATAGGATGGACACATCTCCTACAACTCAACAAAACCAACAAAAGGGCTTTTAAGAAAAAGGATATTAGGTCTACTACAAACATGCAGATTACATCTACTTATCACCTATTTGGTGATAAAAGAGTATGCCACACATGGGTCAACCATAACAGATACGAAAGAACAAGTAGATAATTTATATTGAAATTGTTTCATCTAACCTATCATGACTCATGGATTTTGACCACTCCCTCCGGCTGAATCCTAGCATAGAATCTAGTCGTCACTGGTTTTCGTCCATGACCCCTACCAACTGGCCTAGAAGATCCTACTTGTTATGCCTTACTACGTCCTCTACCACCACTACTACTATTATCCTTCCACTATAAACCTTGTTGACTCTGCCTTGGTTGTAGTGTCACTTCTTCATCCTTTAGAGGGAACATCCACCTCAGATGCCCTATGTGCCCACACTTGTGACAAGTCCTCAATTCAAGTTGAATCCTAGGTGGCCATGTCACAGACACAGATGTTGTGATGCGTGCTCCTTCTGGAGGAAAGTTGTGACTTCATCCTTTGCTCGGGGACCATTACGACGACACTCCTGATCTCTTCTCTGAAAAATCAGATCTATGTTGTGACTGTGGTGACGAGAACCTTAGATTCATAAAGCCACTAAATGATTATCTATGGATCTGATATGGTATCTTCTTAGTGTTGACTTCATGCTTCTAGATATAAGACCTCTCAATCCTCCTCACAAACTCCACAAAGGTAGAGGACCTCTTTATGTTTTCCAAAGCACTAGCTATTGTAGACAACTCTTTCTTTAGACCTTCTCAAACCTTTGGATCCTCTCTTTCTGTATTTCCTCTATATGAGGACATAATCTCATGAGCTTCATAAACTTCACCTCCTACTTATCGATAGACATTGAACCATGGTGCAACTTCTCAAAGTAGTTGTCTTCTTATCTAGATGCGTATCATGGAGGTAACAGCTCACAAACTCTCATCAAAACTCTTCCCAGCCTATCACCACTCCTGGTCTCTTCTCTTCTTCTATGGCCCACCAATGGCCAACATTGCCCTTATACAAATAAACATCATGCCTCACCTTGTCCTCTTCTGGGATGTGTAGGATCTTGAATGTAACGACCCCGCCTCCCGGTAACCCCCAATTAAGGGAGACCCGAAGGTCAGAGCCGTTATCCAATAAACAGGATCAAAGGTTTGACAAATAATCAATAATAATTATGAAATTCTACTAACTAACTAGAATTTGGTATAAAATTAAAACTTTACTTACCTTTAAAAACTTTGGAAATCTATCTATCCAGAGCTTGAATTATTCTAACTAATCCTCCTTGCACTTTATTTCTTATTTACACAATGTGTCACTTTACTGTTTGTTCTTTCAAATTTTGTTCCTAAAACGCCGACAAACAAAACGTCGGTCAGTATATCGAAATATACTGGTATGTGGGAACAACCAAAAAAAATCTTGCAAATATGGCTAACAATTTAATAATCACAATCAAATTATTTAACAAGCCAATTTACACTTTTCAGTATGACATTCTCCACCGCTTTTTCCCTAACCCTGGCATACCCACCTTAGGGTGCCCTTTGCTAATGACTTAAGGCCACCTTCTCAATCCGGAGCTTGGTGCCTGGGGGTCACCACTCATGGTGCCCACTAGTCATGCAATATCATAGGCCACCTTCTTGGTGCCTGGGGTCACCACTCAAGGTGTCCATTGGTCTACCCATCTGGGCCTGACCTTTGGCATCATCCATCAGGGTGGCATGTAGGTGCGAGAATCCATACTTCTATTTTTAATGTGATAATCATAGTGACTTTATGATTTGCAAGTATGAACATCCAATAGATAATTTGCATTCAATGCGATTAACCATCCGAAAAAACATCGAGAAACTAAGGCGGTTATTCATAATTAACCACATACCTGATTTGATGATTCGAATAGAAACATCCATGCAAATAAGAATCCAAGAAAGCAAGCATTTTCAACAAGATCATGAAATAGTCATGTAATTCCTTTTATTACTCATGTCATTAAGATCTATTAAATCTAGCTCGCTTCCTAGGGTTTCTATTCCACTTTTAGGGTTTCCTTGGAAATTAGGATTTCACTTCATCTTTCATTATTCTAAACCCTAATTTTATACCATTACTCATAAACCCCAAACATCTCATCTATGCTACAATATTAAGGTTATCTTAACAACATATAACCTTTTTAGATTAGAGGCGCCATTAACCATTAATTAAGTTCATTAAGCCTCTATTATATTAAAGCTACTATTTTTATCCTTTTAATTCTTGACAAGATCATTATACGCATTTATCATCAATTCAAAGTTCATTATGGTCCAAATCACATACGAACTCGATTTGTCATTAATTCCATCTTTTATTCATCAGAAAACCCTAATTACTACATTTAAGGCATTTATCCACAAATTAGGAACTTAATGCTCGAAATAGCTTAGATTCAACATATTCCAACTTTAATCATTAAATTAATCAATTAAAGCCATTAATAGTCAAATTAATCAACATTAGGGTTTCAAGGCTCATTAAAGTATATTCATGCATATGAAACTTTAAATTAACTAATTATATACAAGGTTCACCCTTTTTGTTCCTAATGTTCCTTTTTATCTTTAACAGGCTAATACCAACTTTAATCATCAATTAAACCCTACTAATCACATTAATCATTCTCAATTAGGGTTTCTTTAATCATTATTATGTTAAAGTTGATAAATTACATTAATTTTCAAATTTCAAGAGGAATTGGCTTATAAACATATTTTATTTAGATTCCTCTCGATTTTCTGAGCAAAATTCATATATTACTTGTTATCATCGGAGCTACCCATATTTATCTATGAATTTTGCATTAAAACACTTACTTAGCCAATAGGGAAGTGCCACGTCATCAACCCATGCAACCTTGCTTTTGGGAAAACATAACGAAAAGACGTTATTGCCCTTGGTTAAGTGATCGGTGATGTACACCACGGAGGGGCAGCAACGTTATTTGCACTTGCTTCATCTCCTTCCTCGCGAAGCAGCGCATTGTGCGCCGACCAGGCGGACCTGCGGCGTTTCGGGAGTCCGCCCTGCCTTCCTTGGGATCGAGGGCTGCTTCTGATCACTCCTTTAGCTTTGCCTCCCACCTCCGTGCTTGGGGCACCCCCAAACTACTATCTTATTGGCTGTGTTGGGCCACACGGACCTGCAACCCACGGCTAACATTGAAGCCGTGCGGCTACCGTTGCGCCCTGGTTAGGGCAGTGTTGTGATGGCAAAGCCTCTTCCGGAGTCGTGGGGCATCATTCTTCCACCTCAGACCCTTCGTAGCTTCTCATAGCTCCCTAGTCACGTCGTTCTTCTAGGTTAGGGTTTATAGGTGGAAACGAAGAAGAAGAAGAAGAAGTAAAAGAAAGGGATGGATGTGTGGGACTTTCCTGGACTCGTACTGGAGGGTCTACCCTTTATATAAGGGGGTATCCACGCCCCAGATTGCTTGCCCACAAAGAAAACAAGGCTTCTCCAACTTGGAAACCTATTCCTTCATGAAGAAGAAATCTTCTCTCTCCTCTCTATTCCTTTTGATTTTTCAATTTTCTCCCAAATATATTGGAATACGAAAATTCCTTCCATTATTCTTTTTAGTCTTTGCTTTTAAACCATTGATCACGAAATCATGATTTCCTTTGGTAAAAAATACCACTTTTTAACAATATTAAATTATTTTTTTATTTTTGCTTTATTGGTATTTTCTCTTTCCTTTTTATTGGGGCTCCTTGGACCCCAAGAAACTCAAAGAATTCGAAATTACTTTTTAAGGAATATTCATTATCCTTAAATGCATCAATACGCATTATTCTTCATTATCATGTGTATTAAAATATTTCTTTTTGAGGTTTTCTCTTTATTTCTCTTTTATTTTCCTCATTGGTATTCCTTTTATCATGAGGAATCCTTGGAATATGAAATTCCACCAAGGATGACTTAATTATACATCTTTCCACATATTTTCCACATTTTATCAATACTTTCAATTTCTTTCTTAATAAAGAAATACTTATTTGATCTTTTCTTTTATTATTGCCTTTTCTTTGCAATCTTGGATTCCTTGGCACCCAAGGAACCTAAATGTATGAAATCCATCCTTGGATTACATTCTTTTGCCTTCTAGAGGTTTCCATATCTTTCTTTTCTCGAATTCTTAATTAATTGAATTTCCTTGTTATTGGGCCCAATAGCCAATAAAGCCCACAAATCAAACAACAAGGCTATTTTAAACGAAATTCATTTATTCACAACAAATTATATCATTATTTGTCCAACTATGTTTAATATGAGAAATTACATTTCTCACCAAAGGAACCCAAAATTGGGGTTGTAACATCCTTCCCCTCTTATGAGGATTTTGCCCTCAAAATTCCATCAAGTAAGCAAACAAATAGGATAAGTCTTCTTATGTCCATCAGGGCTCCCATGTGGCTTCACCCTTTCCATGGTGTTTCCCAAGAACATTCATTAACTCGTTTTCTTCCATCTGAGTTCTTTCTTACCTTAGTATATCGTATCCTCATAGGTGACTCAGGACTTTTCAGCCTTTCAAAAGCTGCATAGGTTCAGGGCACAACACCTGGCTTGGGTACCTCACATAGTGCTCTAGATCGGAAACATGCAATACATCATTTTATCCTGAGGGGTAAGGTTAAACACAACCATCTCCACCAATCCATCCATATATCGGGGACTCAACTTTCTTAGTTGTAGCTTAGAGGGGTCAGATTTTCACATCCCATATTCTCTCACAGTGAACTGCATGTCAGTCTGCTTTGCCTCATCTCGTGACTCATGTCACCACTGGGCTCTCTCTCATCCATTGCACGATCAAAGCGACTTCATCTACACACACTTGTGGTTCTTTTATAACCTTCATGAGGCCTCCTTCACCAACATCATCATAATGAAGTGGTGACCGACACAACCTCCCTATAGAACTTCTTGCATCCTGATAAAGGCTATGGTGGGTAACATCACATCTTAAGAACGGTCTCTTTGTATCACCCTGAACAAGCACACTTGCTTTCATCAGACCCTCTAGTCTGGATCATACTAACCATTAGTTAGGGGTGATAAACTATACTATCATCGAGTTATTCATGTATATACTTCCACCTCATGGAAGTGAACCTTTAGGTCATATGTAAGAACTTTTGAACTTGTATCATGGTGTGGTTGAATCATCTTTCTCTCTTAAGTAGTTCAACTGAATCTGTCCCTTGACAGTACTCCTTCCTTTCTCATGTCATCTAGGTAGGGAGATCTACCATAACCCATATTACCTCTTGATCTTTCTTGTTCAGAGGAGACTTACCACAATACCCATAGTGGTGAACTCGCTTTCCCTCTCGGGGACTCTTTATCCTCTATGTCAAAGCACTGGGTTACTGGTGTTCATCCTTCACCTCCTGGATTGCATGGCCACATGCTACATGCAACTTTGTTTTAGCATTCAGAATGCTACCATCACTTACTATCTTTGTAGTATCAAGGTATATCATGACCTCCTGTATTGTTATGATTCCTCAAGCTTGATACCTCGGAAACCCTAAACCACTCTCAAAAGGGTTTTATTACCTTCCTATCCAAATAAGTGTATCTGAGGTTCTATCACCATCCTTTTACTACATCAAGGACTAAACTGTCTACCCCAAACATCCATTAACTTGTTAAACATATCTTATTACATCCGAGTGTTAGCCAAAACACATCTTCTTTCCAAAATTAGGGTTAGCCAAACAACCTCAACTTCTTCTAGCTTCCAGCTAAACTAGGCAGCTATATCTCAACCTGAGCATTCATTACCACTTCTTATCCTTAGGTGTTGAGTAACAAACACCTCCCTTTAATATACTTATCATCTCATCTCAAACTCTAAGTTCATCCTCAGGGTGATCAAACTCAACCTTGGTTAACTTGTAAATTCCACAAAGCTCATGCTAAAAACATCTGTATAAGATGACTACCTTATTTCTCTTGGTGTTTGTAATCCATGTATTATTCTTTCCACAAAGGTATGTTATCCTCTCTCTCCACATACTTTGTAGCAACGTTCCAACTTACATCATCTTTATCCTTGGTGTAAGGCATGCGTATTGTCCTATCTCTCACTCCCATAACAAGAAGAAATAAGCATTTGGCGGCCATACAAATACAGAGTTCTTCCCATTCCAGGAGTAGAGATGGTACATCCCACTTTGCCAGTACACCTTCAAATCTAAGTTGAAACGTGCAACTAATGTCTCCACAGCACAACCATCATGATATCAAAAATTACTTCCATGGAAAACTGGTCTCTAACCCACTGGGGTTTACACACAATCCTTGGTCGCCTCCTCTGGGTCTTATAGGGTGTCGACACTTTTGGGGTCATCCCTCTTCCCTCATGCATCAGAGAGTGCCCTACTCATCTACCCTTTGGATCCCATGAGTTCATGAAGGTGATCAATCTCCTAACCCATGGTCTTCAGACAATGATAGTTGTTACCTCCCAACCCTATGGTCATGTGCAACTTTGGGAATTAGGCAACTCCTTCTTCCATCGGTCCTATCCCTACCTGACCCTAGGATAAACTCATAGTTATATTATGGTACATGTTCAAGTTAGAACCTTACCCAATCCTTCATCATCTCTCCCTGCATTCATGATTGACTTTCATCCCTTCATAGGGGTCATGGCATCCTGCCTACCTTGTCAGGCCCCATCTCAGTTACCTCCATGGTAACATATCCACATGTACTTTAGAGATGGCTATGTATGGGTCTACATCTTCATTCTCATGCCATGTACTTTTCACTTAGCTTTCTCAAGATCTCATGAAACCTCTTTAGGTTACTCCAAAACCAACAAAACTGGTATGCACCCGACCAAAGGATCCCTCTCCCAGGATGGGAGGAGACTACAACTCTTGACAACAAGGTCACAACCGTCCTTAGGGTTTACCTTCACATGAGCATGCCTAACCTAGCAGCTACTAAAGCACAAGAAGACCACCTATTAAATCATACTAGGGCATACGTGTTCTCTTTCCTCAACATTAGATCAACTTAGGCATGAAGGGTTCATCAAACATACCCTTAACTTAAGGGGTTTCCTTTACCTCTACACATGAGGAGTACCATGCTCGAAACGATAGAGACTCAAATCTCATCATGAGCATCGGATACACAGCTTCCCCTCTTAGGCCTAGGAACCCTAGGCTCTCCTTTGGATATCCAACTGCATGCACAAACTCTTAACCACGAATCAAGCATGTCCAAGGTATGTCATGCACTCCCTGTCATCCTTCTACTCGAGCAACACATCAGGGTCGAGTCCTCTTCCAGGAAAACCAACTAGGTATAAAACCTCACAACAGGTTACATAAACCTCCTTAGGGTCTAAGGCACTCTTTATCTCATCCAATAGGTAGATACTTATACCATAGGTACCAGAAGCATCATCCTCTCTCCAGGGTTCGGTTCCTATAAAGGCCACTAAGATATCATCAGCCTCTAGGGATCAAGCATAAGGCAACCACTATCATCCACTTAGGTCGCATAATCCTCAACTCCCCAATATTCCTCCTATCTCGGGGTTTTAGGCTTCCGACCTCCTCGTTGGGGTCCTGCTTCCTCTCTCTAGAGATAATTCCTCCTCCAACCATACTTACTAGAGGTCCCTTCTCCATGAAGGCTCATTCTCACAAGCATACCCCTATGTGGTTGAAGCCTATGCTCAACTCATGTTTGGCTCAAGATTATCCATATCTCTTTATGCTTATTTCATAAGCCATCCATCATGCCCTTCTGGCCAAGGTTTCAACCTACTACCATTCCACTGACGTACTATGGGGCATGCTATCCCCTACTTGCATAAGCCATAGGGTTTCTATAGGTCCTTCACTAACTTCATCCATGAAGGAGCTACCCTTTGCTCTAACACGCATGACCCTTTCTCGGGTTGCCAAAGGTGCTAGGTCATCCAACCTCTCATGGCTCGTATGGAATCCAAAGCTATATCTATCCAAACACCCAGTCTACCATGACATCTTACTCATCATGTCATCTTTCTCTAACCTTCACTTAGGGTTAGGGTTAACATCATCCTCAAAGGATATGCTAGGTCTCTACCTTCAATGGAGGTCTCTACCTCCAAGACTAACTCTCTCCACTCATCCTCCTGACAAGGAGGTCTATCCTCAGGTATCTCCTGAGGGCAATGACAACTCGTGTCATACGACCTAAGCATGTATCTATTCTTTAGTTTGCGCTTAATCTATTAAGCTTATGTCCATGACATCTGATTTACATGCTTTTCATTAATTTTGTGGAGGATTCCTTAGACCTTATTAACTTTACCCATACCTCAAGAGGGTGAGGAGAAGAGAGAAAACCCTAATCCTTAAGGTCCTTAATAGAATTTGAGTTGAGAAGGGATGAACAAGATGAGAGAGTCTTAAAGGTATCTTACTTCGATTCATACCCTAAGACTTTGGCCAGGCACTCACACGGATCCGGGAGTCCTCGTACTCCGACTAGCGGTGTGGAGGAAAATATTGCCAGCCCCCGGACGTGATCCTTTTCTAGACACCTCTGTCTTTCGGATAATCATCTAATAACTCCCTTGGGTTCTACAGAATTTGTAAAATTTAATCATTATTAAAGATTAATTGAGGAACCTATGCTCTGATACCAATTGTAACGACCCCGCCTCCCGATAACCCCCAATTAAGGGAGACCCGAAGGTCAGAGCCGTTATTCAATTAACAGGATCAAAGGTTTGACAAATAATCAATAATAATTATGAAATTCTACTAACTAACTGGAATTTGGTATAAAATTAAAACTTTACTTACCTTTGAAAACTTTGGAAATCTATCTATCCAGAGATTGAATTATTATAACTAATCCTCCTTGCACTTTATTTCTTATTTCCACAATGTGTCACTTTACTATTTGTTCTTTCAAATTTTGTTCCTAAAACACCGACAAACAAAACGTCGGTCAGTATATCAAAATATACTGGTATGTGGTAACAACCAAAAATAAATCTTGCAAATATGGCTAACAATTTAATAATCACAATCAAATTATTTAACAAGCCAATTTACACATTTCAGTATGACATTCTCCACCGCTTTTGCCCTAACCCTGGCATACCCACCTTAGGGTGCCCTTTGCTAATGACTTAAGGCCACCTTCTCAATCCCGAGCTTGGTGCCTGGGGTTCACCACTCATGGTGCCCACTAGTCATGCAATATCATAGGCCACCTTCTTGGTGCCTGGGGTCACCACTCAAGGTGTACATTGGTCTACCCATCTGGGCCTGACCTTTGGCATCATCCATCAGGGTGGCATGTAGGTGCGAGAATCCATACTTCTATTTTTAATGTGATAATCATAGTGACTTTATGATTTGCAAGTATGAACATCCAACAGATAATTTGCATTCAATGCGATTAACCATCCGGAAAATCATCGAGAAACTAAGGCAGTTATTCATAATTAACAACATACCTGATTTGATGATTCGAATAGAAACATCCATGCAAATAAGAATCCAAGAAAGCAAGCATTTTCAACAAGATCCTGAAATAGTCATGTAATTCCTTTTATTACTCATGTCATTAAGATCTATTAAATCTAGCTCGCTTCCTAGGGTTTCTATTCCACTTTTAGGGTTTCCTTGGAAATTAGGATTTCACTTCATCTTTCATTATTCTAAACCCTAATTTTATACCATTACTCATAAACCCCAAACATCTCATCTATGATACAATATTAAGGTTATCTTAACAACATATAACCTTTTTAAATTAGAGGCACCATTAACCATTAATTAAGTTCATTAAGCCTCTATTATATTAAAGCTACTATTTTTATCCTTTTAATTCCTGACAAGATCATTATACGCATTTATCATCAATTCAAAGTTCATTATGGTCCAAATCACATACAAACTCGATTTGTCATTAATTCCATCTTTTATTCATCAGAAAACCCTAATTACTACATTTAGGGCATTTATCCACAAATTAGGAACTTAATGCTCGAAATAGCTTAGATTCAGCATATTCCAACTTTAATCATTAAATTAATCAATTAAAGCCATTAATAGTCAAATTAATCAACATTAGGGTTTCAAGGCTCATTAAAGTATATTCATGCATATGAAACTTTAAATTAACTAATTATATACAAGGTTCACCCTTTTTGTTCCTAATGTTCCTTTTTATCTTTAACAGGCTAATACCAACTTTAATCATCAATTAAACCCTACTAATCACATTAATCATTCTCAATTAGGGTTTCTTTAATCATTATTATGTTAAAGTTGATAAATTACATTACTTTTCAAATTTCAAGAGGAATTGGCTTATAAACATATTTTATTTAGATTCCTCTCGATTTTCTGAGCAAAATTCATATATTACTTGTTATCATCGGAGCTACCCATATTTATCTATGAATTTTGCATTTAAACACTTACTTAGCCAATAGGGAAGTGCCACGTCATCAACCCATGCAACCTTGCTTTTGGGAAAACATAACAAAAGGACGCTATTGCCCTTGGTTAAGTGATCGGTGATGTACACCACGGAGGGGAAGCAATGTCATTTGCACTTGCTTCATCTCCTTCCTCGCGAAGCAACGCGTTGTGCACCGACCAGGCGGACCTGCGGCGTTTCGGGAGTCCGCCCTGCCTTCCTGGGGCTCGAGGGCTGCTTCCGATCACTCCTTTAGCTTTGCCTCCCACCTCCGCGCTTGGGGCACCCCCAAACTACGATCTTACTGGCTGTTTTGGGCCACACAGACCTGCAACCCACGGCTAACATTGAAGCCGTGCGGCTATCGTTGCGCCCTGGTTAGGGCAGTGCCGTGATGGCAAAGCCTCTTCCAGAGTCGTGGGGCATCGTTCTTCCACCTCAGACCCTTTGTAGCTTCTCATAGCTCCCTGGTCACTTCGTTCTTCTAGGTTATGGTTTATAGGCGGAAACGAAGAAGAAGAAGAAGTAAAAGAAAGGGATGGATGTGTGGGACTTTCCTGGACTCGAACTGGAGGGTCTACCCTTTATATAAGGGGGTATCCACGCCCCAGATTGCTTTCCCACAAAGAAAACAAGGCTTCTCCAACTTGGAAACCTATTCCTTCATGAAGAAGAAATCTTCTCTCTCCTCTCTATTCCTTTTGATTTTTCCTTTTTCTCCCAAATATATTGGAATACAAAAATTCCTTCCCTTATTCTTTTTAGTCTTTGCTTTTAAACCATTGATCACGAAATCATGATTTCCTTTGGTAGAAAATACCTCTTTTTAACAATATTACATTATTTTGTTATTTTTGCTTTATTGGTATTTTCTCTTTCCTCTTTATTGGGGCTCCTTGGACCCCAAGAAACTCAAAGAATTCGAAATTACTTTTTAAGGAATATTCATTATCCTTAAATGCATCAATACGCATTATTCTTCATTATCATGTGTATTAAAATATTTCTTTTTGAGGTTTTCTCTTTATTTCTCTTTTATTTTCCTCATTGGTATTCCTTTTATCATGAGGAATCCTTGGAATATGAAATTCCACCAAGGATGACTTAATTATACATCTTTCCACATATTTCCCACATTTTATCAATACTTTCAATTTCTTTCTTAATAAAGAAATACTTATTTGATCTTTTCTTTTATTATTGCCTTTTCTTTGCAATCTTGGATTCCTTGGCACCCAAGGAACCTAAAGGTACGAAATCCATCCTTGGATTACATTCTTTTGCCTTCTAGAGGTTTCCATATCTTTCTTTTCTCGAATTCTTAATTAATTGAATTTCCTTGTTATTGGGCCCAATAGCCAATAAAGCCCACAAATCAAAAAACAAGGCTATTTTAAACGAAATTCATTTATTCACAACATATTATATCATTATTTGTCCAACTATGTTTAATATGAGTAATTACATTTCTCACCAAAGGAACCCAAAATTGGGGTTGTAACATTGAATTCCTTATCAAGCTCTGTTAACCTCATATCAACATCTGTTGGGTCTTCTGTAACCACATACTCGATAGTCCCAACATGTCTTAGCCTCTCAAACATCTTCCCAGAACTGTGGGAATCCGCATAAGGGACAAATACCCCAGCTTTAGATATGTTTGCTCTATCCTATAAGTGTGTAATCGTTTCCATGAGATAACCAAACATGGTCCAAAAAGTGGTATTTTCCATGATTTCACGATCAAAATGAGGCATCACGGGCTATTCTGGCCCCGTCTCAGACACTATATCAGCATATACTCACCTCCTACCACCACCTCTTAGTGAGACATAGCTACTCTCCCCTTGTTCTTTGTGTTCTCCAAACATATCTCCATAAGAATAAGCTATGATTGGATATGTTGGATAACCTAAGTCCTATGTCCATGTAGAATCAACAAAACTAAGGCTCCGATACCAACCTAAACTATAATGCCCTATCATAGTTAAATGAGATTACTTATATCAAAACACATGATCAATAGCTAAACAACCACATAACCAGAAAAGAGGGTAAACTAAAACTGATGTAAAAATTACGATCATGTCCATAATTATTACATAAAGGTCCAATGACTTACATGTCAACACATACCATATCAGGTATTTACTATAGGGAAATTGGGTGCAGATATAGGAAGCAGAAAAAAAATTATTTGCCCATTTCCCAACAACTAGTAGAATCTCGTCAACAACAATGTATCTAGGAAGGAAGGCTTGTAAGGTTATACCTGGGCATGGAGCAAGTCTAGTGACATCACCTTGCAATTACAATCATGGATGGTGTTTGTGCAGCTTGTGGTCCTTACCACGGACGACCGACTCAAACAGCTCTTGCAACGGCTCCTATGGACTCGCCATAGATTGCAGGTTGACGACGTTCTCCTAGTAGTAGATAAAGGACTCCTTCCTCTAGAGTAGTCAACGTGGACCATCGAGAACTCCACGTTGCACTGCTAGAGCTGATAGGAAGGAGGTGTCCCCTTCTGTTAGTGTACTAGTCATCGACATGGTCTCCCACAACAACTGATCTCAGTTGTTCCTCCCTCACTATTCCTCCCTAGTTGGGTATGAATTTCTTGGGCTCTCTATTGGTTACCACAACCAAAGAGGACAACAATTCTCATGGCCACTGATACCAATTGGTCAGGGTTCCCAATTGATGTGAGAGTAGAAGGGTCTGGAAACATGAATGTTCTAGAATCTATAGACCGTGAGATGGTTGTCTTGCACTGTTAAATGGTCATCTCATGAATGAGACGGTCATTTCATAGTGTGAAACGGTCATATCGTTCTTCTACTGTTGCCTATTTGCACACAGAATTGGCAATTCACTTCTAATCAATGTTAAACATCAAATTTTCTTGCACAACAAGTATAGTGCAATCCAAACAAATTTGGGAAAGTATCCCGAGCCTTCCCCAGCCTAACTGAGTGATCTCACACATGCAAGATGGTCGTCTCGCTCATCCAGACTGTCTTATGGCGAGTCGAGATGAGCCAATCAGTTCATTAGTATGAATCGGTCGGTTCACCTCAGTTTGGGCATCCAACTTCGTTCCAACCATCTTGACAAACTAGATGTCTGTCTCAACACTTGAGATGAGCGTTTGGCACCCCATACACCCATCTCAACTCTTGAGATGGTTGTTTGGAAATGTAGTCAGTTGTTGGTGCGTGAATTGTATACCTAAACACTTTAATAATCAATTCCAATCAACCTGACACTCCTATCAGTCATTCCAACAAATGAACTTGATGATTCTGAGTCTAGACAGTTGATTTATTATTTAATTGAATACCTAAATATGTTTAGCATTAAATGTAAACATCATTCATGACTATACACCTTTAATCAAAGTGTATCCTATGTGTGTGACCCTTTAGGTCCAGAATAACGTCGGTAGTGAATGTCCATAGCAACTTATGACATCACAAGCAAAGAGTGGTGCCTAGTTGCACATCATTTCTACCCAAGTAATTTGGGAAGTTAAAGAACAAATTCAACCTATATTTCATGACTCGACTACTAATTAACCACATAACCATAAAAGAGGGTAAGTTAAGCCAATTTAAACATTACCATCATCTTCAGAAACATTTACATAAAGGTCCAAAAACTTGCATATCAATACATACCATATTAGGTATTTACATGTATGTCTAGTGGTTGATTGCATAAAATGTATACAAAAGAGATGTTCCACATATACATGCCATATACAAACATAAACATACTGCCAAAATCTCAATTCAATGTACACATCACCTACAAAACATCCCATGCCTTGACATGAGAGCACATTGATTACTCTAGGACACTACTAACTACTAGCCAACTTTCGGATCCTACTACTCTCCAAGCCTCTATTCCTCACCATCATGATCCTGACGATGGTGCTGACGATCACCTAAAAAATGTGGTGGCCCACAAGGTGAGACCAACATCCCAGCAAGAGATATAACTCTCAAAAATAGTTATTGATTATAGCAAGTTATATTATTAAATAGATTAAGTTGATTAAACATATATTATAACAGTAAAGAAGATTAATCATGATATGTAAAGAAATGTGTAAAATTGTCACTTCTAAATGGTTGATTTCTCTTATCGCATTATATAATAACTAAGGAGTATACGAAATAAGACAAGGGTGATCAACCAATTTGGAACATGTTTGATGCTAGGAAGATAAGCTACTAGGCTAAATTAAGTCTTTTATTAAGCCCCGGGGAGTTTGAGGTATACCACTTAGACTTCAACTGACCACTACAAAGTGCCATTCAGTTTCGTGAAAGATCTAGGAGAGCCAAGATCCTAAGGTCTCATCTGCCTTTGGTAAGTTTGAGTCAACCACGCCAACATATATAGTCATGCTATAAAATAGCTTAGTCCTACCTTGCTATATAGGTCACAACACTAGTAACAAAGGTATACAAACCCCAACATCTAAGGCACAACTGCAATTGTCCTTAATAACATCATGTATACTAAATCATTACCATCTGAGATACAGCCTCGACCGTTCACCTTCCTGGGTATGACTGCACCCATCCTAAAAAACATGCATATATTCAACAATATTGACCGACCTAAATCCAACATCTAAACGGTGTGGATACAACCTTCGGATCTGACCCCTAATCTAACAACTAGGGAGTCATCACCTACCTTTATCTGTATTGTAGCAGTTGCTACAGTGGGATACTTTTACAATGGCCAATGGGCATCGTTTTGAAGGGTTATTGGATCAATTCAAACCCCATTCCAATATTTCCGTCTCCCAATTCTTCCCCTCTGTTCTCTTGTACTCTCGCAAGCCCTAGCCCCTCTGCTTTCATACTCCTTTCCCAATTGTCGTCTGGTGGTGCAGCCGACCCCTCTCCCTTGGGTTTTTAATCCTGTGCTGTGATCGGCGAGCAAGTTGGTCAAAACAGTTGCAGTCGGGTTCCTTGAGCACCGACAGCCTATCAACGTTCTTCCCCGAGGCCTGAGCCTCGATCGGTACATAGCTCAGGCGATAAGAACCCAAGTCACT
Organism: Alisma plantago-aquatica; assembly: GCA_963693085.1. NCBI lineage: Eukaryota > Viridiplantae > Streptophyta > Magnoliopsida > Alismatales > Alismataceae > Alisma > Alisma plantago-aquatica. The sequence goes on along the minus strand of OY856411.1, from coordinate 1,204,235,969 downwards.
ACCACCATGGGTCAGTTGGGCAGCCATGCCCTAGGCTAGATCGACACAATTAGAGAGTAGGGCTAAGTCTGTGAGCCCCCACCAGTGTGAGCCGACATCTTTGCGAGGGTCAAAAAAACCTAGGGCCTTGACCTGGACATTCCCTGACACCATCCTTTGTTGTGGTTGTGACCTAGTTGCGAGCAAGCGGGTGGGCACGTGGGAGCGATTAGCAGCCCAAACGTAGTGGTTGGGTAAGATGGGAGGCGACCAACAACCTACCTTATAACGTCCCAGGATTTGACTACCCATATCACCAAGGTGCACCTCCTTTTCTGAGATCCCATCACTAAAGAACTCCATATTTAAGCATGCTCAGCTTGGAGTGGTACTAGGATGGGTGACTAGTCGGGAAGTTGATCCTCGCTTGCGCGTCACTGTGGACAAAGTGCGCAGTTAAGGCTAGTGGTGGTTTTTGGGGCCAGACATCATTCTTGAAACTCTACTAGAGCCATGGGAAGTGGGCCCAGTTGTTACAAATGGTATCAGAGCCAATTACCCTCTAGTAGGTGGGGCCCACATGGGCATGGCATGCTAGTCTTGAGTCATGCGGTCCAGGCATGTAGGAAAGGGTTGTCCATGGTTGACGTAGCCACCCTTGCATTGGTATTCCGTGATCGGGAGCTGGGTGTCCATGGGCCATTGCAGGTCTGCACTGAAATGGGGAAGAGATTATGAGGCCTTATAGTTGAGCCTTAACAAGGACGTCAAGAGTCTAAGTGGGGGAGATTGTAACGTCCCAGGATTTGAGGCCTTGGATATAATGATATTAAAAGGAATGATTGGACTACCCATATCACCAAGGTGCACCTCCTTTTCCGGGAGCCCATCACTAAAGAACTCCATAGTTAAGCATGCTCAGCTTGGAGTAGTACTAGGATGGGTGACCAGTCGGAAAGTTGATCTTGGCTTGTGCGTCAGTGTGGACAAAGTGTGCAGTTAAGGCTAGTGGTGGTTTTTGGGGCCAGACGTCATTCCTGAAATTCTACTAGAGCCATGGGCAGTGGGCCTAGTTGTTACATACCTTGACCGCGAGCGAGTGGTGAGTGGTGACCAATGGTCACTGAGTGATAGTGAGCGGTGCCCAACCACAGGACAAGGAGCCCAACTCCTTCAGATCAATCGTCCAGATCAAGATCCAACGACCCGAAATCCCTATTTTTGAGGTAAAACTATGAAGAATGATATCTCCCACATTCTTGGGCCAAATGAGTCATACAATATATCATTTTTGATCTAGAGAACCTGATCTTTGAAATGGGACTAGTCGCACGACCTAATACTTTATGTAGTTCTACAATTTGTGCTAAATATGATGATATTTGATCTCTTTCTACATGTTTGATGCCATCTAATGCTTGAGCTTGCTCTTTGGTGCCTCAAAACCCCATGATAGCCTACTATTTGTACCTTGTACATCTTTATGCAAAAAGATTCGAACTTGTACATACTAGAATTCTAATTTGACTTGATGATGCACCTTGAACCTTGAAGCATACTTAACATGGATACTTTGATGTTAAATCTAAACCCTAGCTCGCATGTGGGACTTTTTATGTCTAAGATGATCATGTGAACTCTTAAATAAGTGATCTTAAATCCCTTGTATCCCTATATGTCTTATAGAACTTTCTTGTGAACTAATGTGGCTAAATACCCTAATCTTGGCTTGATATGTGATCTAGTGTGCATGTGATATCTAAATCTCTAATCTTGTGCAAGTCTTGCTTGAATGATCATCCATGTTATATAATGATCTCAAATTAGTATGTTAGTGATGTTAATGACTCATAACTCTAGTAGACCCCATCTATACTCTAATGATGACAACTTGCATGATTGTAACTCAATATGACTAGTTATACCAATGTTGATGCTTTGTTGATTAAGCTTGCTCAAATCATACAATTACTCTATTTAAGATCTTGGAACTCAAATAATACATCCCTGGTCTAGTTGTGATGTGTCATACTAAGTTCTACTGAACCCATGACGTACTATGTTTCTTGATAATGCCAATGTATGACCTAGTTGAGATTTTAAAATCAATAATGAATGATATGATACTAAGATCTAGGTGACACATCCAACCACCTTGATTATGATTAATGGGACATACTCTTGCTGATGTTAATCCAATTGTACTCATTTGAAATGTCAAGATTTCTATGTTGACTCAACTATCAAGATCTAGACAAAATTTCTATAAATGGTTTTCTTAATCAAATGGTTAATCTTGTACTCTACTCACAAGGTACACTTACTCTCTTGACCCTACTATGGTATTGTCTTGTTTGTATGTATGCTCATATGAATGTTTGGCTAGTTAATTACTTGTTTGAGCTACTTGTTCCCTATGATTAGTATGTTTGTTTTGCTTGATATATGTTGAACATACCTCGAATGTAATTGAACTTGTCCATTATACAAACCTCCTGTACCTGCCTATATTCTTGGGGTAAGGGCACAAGGTTGGGTGCATTACTTGACCATGTCAATAAAAGGGTTGGTAATCTTAAGCACCCTTACGAACCCTTCCAATGGGAACTTTGTCAATGGCCACGATATGTTGTTGAGTATAATGGAAAATACACTTAAAACATACTTTGTATAAAAGATCATTATTAAAAGTTCATGCCTTGTTCTACTTCTTGCATATATGATGTTTCTAGACAAGCAACTTTTCTTATACTCTTAAACTATTTACATGCCTTCTCATAGAGTACATAATGCTTTAAAATTAATATGTTTTTTTATCAATTGTGTAGTTCTCAAATGAAGATCCTCTATGCTCAAGACTCTAATATCTCAAATGAAGCACCAATGGGTATACTTAAATCTAGAAAGGGGTACATATCTCTTACCTCCATGTTTAGTATCTTGTTATCTCTTATCTTGTTCTGTTTTTGGTTTTTTTCATGCATATGTTATGTGATCAATTCTAGGGGACGCCCTGGTCCACTCGCCTTTGATTGTATAGCCATTAGGAGTGTGAAGTTAGGGTAATAAATGGTTCAGTGACAAATGGTATCAAAGCCATGACATATCCTCTATGCATGTTTAATTACCTAATTCCACCCACCCTAGAGAGTCTTCTAGAATCTCACCTCTTCTCTAAGGACTTCCCTAAGCCTCCCATTAGTTGATGATTAGTTAGCTTCGTATCCCTTCACGTGATTCTTCTACTCATGACTATTAATCACATGATTTCTCAATTTTGGGTAGCTTATGTATGGGGAAAACTAAAATGTGAACGAATTGGTAAAATTGAGTAAAATGATGATGATTCCATGATCTGACCTTAATTTGAATAACTTGATTACAACTAATGAAAGTACCCTTGTACTTAAATACTCATGTAAGACCTATCAGATCATGTTAACTCAACTTTACCAAATCTAGACAACATGCTTTCTATGTTTTAGGTAAAATTATAATGATCTTGAGATGATGAGATAAGGAGGTGTTGTACAATATACCTCATCTGGATGAGGTCCCTATTTGATTAAATCCATGATGCCCTATTTTTGACTAAACCTCAAACATAAATAAGCAAATTTCTCCCATATTTTGACATGAACGATGATTATGCTTTAGAATGACTAAGATCTTGGACTCTCAAATCATGATGAAGGACTTTGATACAAGAGGTGGCTTTCCTATTGATTCCTATGCCTCTTAATAATCTCTATTTATAATTTTATGATGGACATGGATCTCACTCTTTCCCTATTATATTCTAACTCTTGGAGTACTCAATTTCCAAATATGCTCTGCTTTGATTTTGAAGGAAGGGAATGATATTTTGACCTTGAATATGAGAATCTTGGACTATGGCTCCACATGATGATATTTACTCATGATCTCATGAGTACAACTTGATAGTTGATATTTTCCCTATTTGGATATACTTGATGACTCATGATTAATATGACTAATGTTCTAGACTAGGGTGGTAGTTATTTTATGACTCCACTAACCTAGGTCGCATCCCTATTGTGATTGCCTCTAAATTTTCACTTTGATTACTATTTAGAGTTTGGAAAGATTACCTTTGTCACACTATTTTAATTTCTTGACCTAAGCCTCTAATAGGTCAATCCCATGATGACTTTGATACTTGATCTTGAATCTTGATTTAATGACGGTCTTGAAATACAATATCAATATTTAGTGGTTAGGTTCCAAGAAAGACCTAGGTTTAGATCATTCATCAACCTTGAAATACCATGATAATGGACTCAAAAATTGATATCTCAAAAATTGCTCGTATCTCGAATGTTGCTCGAAATGTTGCTCAATTGTTGTATATGGATGAATGATCACCCCTAAGGAGTAACTAGGAATCTAAAACCTAGTTCTTAGACATTTGGATCTGTGACTTTTATGTCAAAAATCAACTCTCGATATTGCATAATGAAATATTGACTCATGATTATTGATCTTGGTTTGACTTGATCCCCCATGATCATCCCATTTAGATCTTGAGATCACCCTTGATATATGACTAATGACCTTCATGTTCCCAAATCTCGAATTGAAATGATGACTATGATGAATTTCTCAATTTATGACTTAAGGGTGAGCTCCATGTGGACTAGGGTGGGGCCTTCCATTGATTTTGAGCATGAAATCACAGTGCTGAAATATGATGTTGGTCTTGTATTATTGAAATGAAAAATCTCAATCATGGACCCCACATAGGCCAATTTAGAAGCTAGAACCCAAAACTTTTGGGAATAAAATTCATGCCTTACTCTTGAACTCTATTTGATTGACGTAATATGTGATCTCTCCAAATTGATGATGTATATGGCAATCTTTACAAATTTAAGACTCGTGTGAAGATCTTACTCATTTTAGTAATCCATGTGACTATGTGTCGATCTTGATACTCGATTGCTCAATTTCAAAATGAGATGGATATTGTAACTAGTGATTATACCATATGAGAATCCTAGGACGATCTTGACGATTGAATGGAAATTTTTTAATCTCAATTTATGACTTTATTTGAATTTTGGGGAAAACAACTCATATTAAGGCGGGGAGGATGTGATAACTTGGAATCTCACCCTTTGTAAGTAACTCTAATTTTGGACCTCACTCTAGCCCTCACCTCAAATTTTATGTTTGAATATGATGTGATGTGTAATTGGTAACTTTTGAGTGCATATGATACCTTGATGACCCTCAACTTGACCCCATTTTGGTTTTAAAACATAACACTCATCTCATCCTTTTCTTTTATTTTTATTTTATATTTGAATATATGTTGTCTTGTTCTTGTACTCATGTTATATATATCTCTCTTATAGTTTCAATGCATCTTGTTTCACTCAATTTGGATCTAGGAGGAAGGAGATATGCCAATTTGAAATTTGTCTTCGCTTAACCTTATTTTAACCCTTTTTATTCGATTTTGTACCCGTGTTGGGCCTAATGTTGGGAGCACGTAGTCCATTCCCCTCCTTGTACTCTCCTTAGAAATCCAGAGCCTAATCCCTCGACCAATCATGAAGCTAGGATGTATGGGCCATGAAACCTGTCTGTTAGATCTCTTGCCTTCAGATCTGACACCTAATCTAATGACTAGGGAGTCATCAGCTACCTTTATCCGTACTATAGCAGTTGCTACAGTATGATACTTTTGCAATGGCCAATGAGCATAATTTTTAAGGGTTCTTAGATCAATTAAAACCCCATTCCAACTCTTTTCGTCTCCCACTTCTTTCCTCTTTGTTCTCTTGTGCTCTCGCAAGCCCTAGCCCTCTGCTTTCATACTCCTTTCCCTATTGTCTTCTGGTGGTGCATCCGTCCCCTCTCCATTGGGTGTTCACTCCCATGTCATGATCGGCGACCAAGTTGGTCACAATAGTTGCGTCTGGCTTCCCTAAGTACCTACATCCTATCGGCGTTCGTCCCCAAGGCCTGAGCCTGAGTCAGGACATAGCTCTGGTGAGAAGAACCCAAGTCACCACCACCATGGGTCAGTTGGTTGTCCATGCCCTAAGCTTGATCGACACAAGCCGAGAGTAGGGATGAGTCTGTGAGGCCCCGCGGGTATGAGCCAACATCTTTGCGATGGTCACAACAACCTAGGGCCTTGACCTGGACTTGCCCCGACACCATCCTCCGTCGTGGCTATGACCTGCTTGCGAGCAGGTGGGCGGGCATGTGGCAGCGATTAGCAACCCAAATGCAGTGGTTGGGCAAGATGGGAGATGACCAACAACTTGACTTGACTGTGAGAAAGTGGTGAGTGGTGATCAATGGTCACTAAGTGTTACAACCCCAATTTTTTGGTTCCTTTGGTGAGGAATGTAATTTCTCACATTAAAGATATTGGAACAAATAATGATATAACTTGTTTTGAATAAATGTATTTTGTTTACAATAGCCTTGATGATTGTGTTGTGGGCTTTATTGGATATTGGGCCCAATAACAAGGAAATTCAATTAGAAAATGAATAATTGAATATTTGAGAAAAGAAAAATGTGGAAACCTCTCGAAGGCAAATCTAAAGAGGGATTTCATGCCTCTTGGGTTCCTTGGGTTCCAAGGAGTCCAACGTTGCACAGAAAGTGCAATAAGAAAAGAAAAGATCAATTAAGTATTTCTTTATTAAGAAAGAAATTGAAAACAATGGTAAAAGGTGGAAAACAAGTGAAAAGAGGTATAATTGAGTTATCCTTAGTGGAATTTCGTATTCCAAGGATTCCTAATGATAAAAGGAATATTAATGAGGAAAATAAAAGAGAAATAAAGAGAAATCCTCAAAAAGAAATATTTTAATAAGAAATACACATGATAATGAAGAATAATGCATTTAGATGCATCTAGAAGGATAATGAATATCCAATAAAAAGGATTTCAAAATAATACAGTTTCTTGGGATCCAAGGAGTCCCAATGAAAAGGAAAGAAAGATAAAATACCAAAACTGCAAAATAAGGATAATGGGAATACATAATTAATGGAATTATGTGGTTTTATTAAGAAGGAGTATTTTCCTACTTGAAGAGAATATAATTTCAAGGCCAATGAATTAAAAGACAAGATTAAAGAGGATAAGGGAGAGGAATTTCGAATTCCTAAATATCCATGCAACAAGGAATATCAAGGAAATAGGAGATAATGAAGAGAGAGAGAGATGGTTGCTTCACAACCAAGGAAAGTGTATTTCCTTTTGAGGTTGGGACTTGAGTCCTATTGAGTCACATCTTAGGGCTTTGTACTCTCCCCTATATAAGGGATACGAGCCTGGACCGAATCCAGAAGAACCCATATGTAGTCCTCCACTCTTCTTTCTCATTTACGTTCTAAAACCCTAGCCCAGGGTAGCAGCGTGAGCATGGAGGTAGAAGGAGCCAAGGCAAGGTCAACTTGGTGGCTTGATGTACCACGTTGCCAAAGAGCAACTTGGCCATAAAATTTAATACTTATACCAAGATAATTAGGTACTTCATTCTGATCTTCTTGAACACTTCAATAGATTCATCTTTGTATTTCACTAAATACAAACTATCATATCTACTGAGGTCATCAGTAAATACATTGAAGTACTAGTCATTACCTTTAGCATTTATTCTAAAAGGTCTATATACATCAATATGTATAATCCTTAATAGAAAAATCATCCTCCCACTACATCTAGTGAAGAACCTTAGTCATATTGCATAATGAATGAAATTAGCATGTCTCTATTCGTTTAACAACTAAAAGAGTCTATATATCCATCATATGGATTCTAGAAATTCAATCCCATTTATGTTCTCTAGATGACATCGCTATAGGCATTCAAGTTTGAGTTATCATGTCATTTATTACATGTGTCACACACATTTGTCTCTTTAACTATCAAGTATAGTTAGTGAGACATAGGCATTGCCATCAAAGATCATATCTTTAAAATGAAACATCAATGCATAACACTCTTGCCCATATAAGATGTACAATGTTTTTCATTGATGGTACGTATATAATAGCAATTCATTAATTCTATTTCATTCCCATGAATGTCATTATGTAACTATAATGGTAGTAACTCTTGCTCTGCATAGTTTCTAGCTTACTCCCTCTCAGGTTCTGAAGTAGAGATCTCTATCTCTATTTTCTGCCTTAGATCTTCTATAAAGAGGTCAGTTCCCTTTCCAATGTCAAACAGGTGACAATGGTGGCACTTTATTTCCTTATCTGTATAAGTAAAAAGGACATATTCCCTTTTACACTTATCCCTTCTCCATATCTTGAGTGATGAAGATTTGAACCTTAGCTTGACTTCAGAACACTTCTTGACCTTGCTTTGGTCAATGGACTTTACTCTACTGGTCATTCTCATAGGTTTTGTCCTTTCTTCATTCATGCTTTGGCATCAACATGCCAAGCACCTCAGACAGTGGTTTGGTCAAGTTTCTTAACATTTGATAAACTGGCTATATGATTCACACAACGATTTGTAGAATCATATGTTTGGTCAACTCTTGACCTATCAAAAATCACAGTTAATCTATATGCACAATCATATTGAGCATATGAGATTATACTTGATCTCCATATTTCTGATTATACTCGAACATCGCTTTGAAGACATTATACCTTTCACACTTTACATGATTCTTAAGATGTATAACCATCTCAAGAATTTCTATGCTTCAAGTTATTTATCCAACTCATAGTTCATATAGCTCAACATAAGGTTCTTGATGTCTTAGGCATCATTGACATACTTCAAGTAAGCATCCAATTTTAGCCTTAGGTGCATTTGGAGTGGTTCAACTGGCTCTAGTCTTTCAAAAACATTAGAGTTTACACTCACCATTGATAACACTTTTCAAAGGTCCCAAATTAGATTTGAAGTTTATCCCATTTATGAACAGATCGCAACGATAATGTATTTGTGTTTGTCATTTGGATTCTACAAAAAAAATTTGCAACTTTTTAAAATAATTATTTATTTGTTTGATTGAATAAATTTGACGATATTAATTAGGCCTTTAATTAATTATTGCTCCCACGATGTTGATCATATTGATAACCCTCATGTATCAATTTGGAAGATTACAACGTACAACCTTCTAGTCAGCAAGTTCCTAACTTCCTCTAAGTTATGAACTAGGGAGGGATGTCACCCATTAAGTCTATTCCTAGAAGCCAACACGATGAATACGCACCCTGCAAAGGCAGACCCACATACCCACTATCACACTTCCATGAGATAGATGGTGCACCATGCGAAGGTGTTCCCACACTTAGTCGATCAAGCATTTCATGTGTGTTTCTTTTGCAAGGCATCTTAAACTTAATATTTATGTTTGAGGGATTTGATATTTATATACATATACATATCCAATCACCACATTATTATAGTACACATCATATACATGCTATAACCACAACGAGAAACATGCAATATCGATAAAAGCGATGATTATGGCCATCCTATTGTAATTCCTTGGAGCCAAAATGAATTACGGTCATCTAAGGTCTACATCATATGCAACCTACTATTGATGAAGATCTTTGTACTTGAACCATTCTGAGTTTATCGTCTCATCCTATGACATGATCATCTCACCTCCTGGTCGGTTGGTTGGTCGGTCTAGCTTTCGATGTATGGACACCTCCAACAAGAAGTTGGGCCAACAGCCAGTCGATCTGACTCCACCTTTGCAATCCTCCTCGGACTTCCAGGTGGTTGTCTCGTCTTGTGTTGAGCGTCTTCTTCTTTGATGTAACAGAAAATAAACTATCCTACTTTTACATAATCTTTGGGAAACCTTGAGTTACATTCGAGGGGAGCAAAGGTAGAAAAGAAAGGATCTCGAGTTATCTCAGGTTACATGTGGAATAGAAGGTAGAGGCTTGGTATGTAAACTGAGATGCAAACAACCATAACCAACCAAGAACACATAGGTTTATAGGCTATAACCATGATACACATCCACCATCAAAAAATTTTTAGGGTGACATGTATCAATTGCATATATATCATATCATATATGTATATTAGTTTGTGGTCACATGTGGTATTTAGTCGGATATGCACATTATTCATTTTAAATATTCGCATTGTATGTAATAAATAAATGATGATAAAACCAAAATCCGATCATATTGATTTATCCCAAAACACAGTACGTTGACATGGCTCTGATACCACTGTTGGGTTTTATGGCCTTAGAGTAGGTAGCGGAAACAAAAATTTTATTGACCATTAACCCATAACAGGAGATCACATCAACAACTATGTAATGGGAAGGATGGTTTTATCAAGATATACCTGGTCCTGGGGCTTGCCCAACAACAATACCTCACAGCCATGTGCGGTCTTCAATGACATGTCTTAGACGGTGTCTATGCATCTCCTGGTCTTTGCCATGGACTCTATCCTTCACCACGAACTTTGGCTGACATCTCCTCCTAAGAGAAAGACATCTACCGCCTCTGCAGATAGTCCACACAGACCACCTAGAACTCCTACCATTCTAGAAGAACTGGCAGGAAGGAGACTACCCTCTTGTTGGTGTACTAGCACCAACCTACTCTCCCGAACTCAGACTGATGTTATACAATTGTCTTTCCCTTTTGATGCCTCCCTAGTTGGGTAGCACAAGATCGAGCTCTATAAATTACCAAAACCAGATAGGACAACAACTTTGTAGAGCAACTGATGTTATGAGTTGTGTGTTCTGAGAAGCCCCCAGTATCCCTCTATTTATAGTAGAGGGCAGGGTCAGGGTTCCCAGTCTATTCGGGAGTAGAAGGATCTAGAAATTCCATGAATAGTTTGTACTGCGATAGGTGAACCAGTCAGTTCACAAGTGAACTATTCAGTTGGGAGTGTGAGCTGATCAGTTCACCCAGTGAACTGGTCATTTCACTTCCCAGACTTGCCTGCAAATGACTTTCCTCAATCATTTCCAATTAATGCAAACATTAATCCTTATTCCAATCAAATTGAATAAGTAAAATGTGAAAGTTTTCCTCAACTAGGAAAATCTTAATTTCCTCAGTTGGCAAGACTGTGAGCCTCCTGTTTCACCAAGTGAATCGGTCGGTTGGCTCACACCAGCTGATCAACTCACAAGGGTGAACTGATTGGTTGGTAGTCCTGACATTGCCAACGCAGTCTCCAATCAACCTGACACTCTAACTAGCTAGTTCAACATTTGAACTTGATAGTTTTGAGTCCAGTTAGTCAATGGTATGTTTAATTGAGTACCTAAACACCTTTAGTCTCAATCTAAAAATCATTCATGGACAATCTCCTCTTCCAGAGGTATCCTATGTGTGTGACCCTATAGGTTCCAATTTACGTTGGCAGTGAATGCTCATAACAACTTATGACATCACAAGCAATGAGAGAAATCTAGTAGCTCATCATTTCTACCCAAGTAACTCAGAAAGTTGGAGAACAACTTCAACCTACAATATGTGATTAGTGTTACAGTGATCGTATAGTTCCTTTATCTCTGACATATGGATTGAACTCGAGGAATGGAACGTCATCCTATTCAACATTCAATCCATGTTCCTTGACCTAGACCAGACTGTCTGAGATGCATGTGAGTTCACATATCATATATTGAATCACATGAGTATGGCCATACAATTCTCAATCTCGCTTATCAAGCGGCCCTAGATATCATACTCCTTATAGGAGGGACAAATCCCATATCTATCACTCACATTCAAGTCCTCATGTGTCAAAGTCACCCAATCATCACCATTATAACAATCCATGTTTCAAGACTACGTTTGATGATGTCAAAGTGTACCCAATCACATGTGATGAGTGCAGTGATTTCAGGTATAAGAACCACAATCACCACCATCACTATGAGAGATGATTGTGACTACCATTCCATGGTATCCATGTATCACTCTCATGGTGGGTTTGTCTGATATACTGTTCTCTAACATATATCTGTGTGCTTGACTTGATATCACATATCATGACTAATGAGACTCTATCATCAGTCAACACAACTCTAGTCTTATGTATTATTTTTGTCTATTTTGCTTCCACAATAATATCTGATTAGGGACATAACAAGAATGTATGTACTCTTATCATATATATGGTCTCATTGTTTAGGTCCTCAACCTGAAGACATATGTCATCGAGTCACATCATTCTTTATACATCTATCATATCATCATATCATTAGTGAGACAAACATAATAGATGGAATTACCTTTATCATTATCAAATCAAGTATCATATGCCTCATTGCAATCATCATATCATTGGCTCTCTGGGCATACTATACCAACATCATCATATATGTCTATTCTCTCCTCTCTTGAGCTTAGGATATATCTAGATTATAAGATTGTCTCTCTCTCAAGATGGCAAACAAACAATCACAAATATAACCATATTACCATTAGCTTAGGCATTCCAACACTATCATGCATTCATGCAACTTCCGAACACCTAGATAGAGTTAGAAATACTCTTTCAAGGAACTGACTATTGGACACCACAAGATGATAGCAAACATGCAAGGGAAGTGTTAAGATCAAGAGTATGGAGATAATCTTTTCTAAGAGCATACATATTCAAATAGATGTAAGTATATACATGTTGGGAGAGCCTTATTGTCTACGCCCAACCCAAGCTATGAGTTTGTCCACTCATGTTCATGAATGTCATTACAGATTTACAAGAGAATAGGAACATAAAGTGTTGTTGGAAATAAGTGAAGGCGGAATGGGGTGAGGGGGAAAGATCTAAGCAAAGAAGGCAACGGGATACACCAATTATGGACAAGGTATGGCCACAATCCATGGTCAGACCCTCCTTCACAAATAATGAAGCAATGGAGTGAAGTTCTGCTCTTCGTCCTCCTTCCATCGATGGAGAACTTCAAATAGGGAATGAGTGGATGGAACAGGAGCAAACATTGGTAGATTTTCATCCTCCTTGGATGCCAACTGATGGAAGTGGCAACAAGTAGTGGTGAGCTTCTTCTCCAGCAGCACTTCAGCATCCTAGGCAATGTGCAACCCCTGTTACGTTGTTGGAAGTCTTATATTTATAGGCACCAAGACAAGTGGCCTTTACTTGCACCCTAAGCATATGAGGTGACCTCCTCGTATCACATGTCTAATGGCTTTGAGTGATAGTGCTTTCAGTTCCACCATTGGTTGGCAGCCATCGGGTGGTTTCAGTCTTTGGCCTTCAGATGAAAAGTCCTCCCTGCCATTAGTTTTTGTTGTAGGTATACCATCATTTGGTGACGTCTGTGTGACCATTTCCTGACAATTATGTGTGTCCATCAATTTTCGGTGCAAGATGGTCATCATTTGATGGATCTGATCAGCCATCAGTTTATGGGTCTACCATCCATCTGTTGGTGGTGCGGACAGACCACTGGCTGATGAACGATGATGGTATTTGATGGCAACACAGAATCACCATCAAGTGTCAAGCGATGTGCCTACAGACTGCCATCGGGGTCCATTGTCTATGACTAGATGGTTGTGATTCCTATGTTGTAATGCAGCCATTGACTGTGAACCAATGGTGATCCTGTCTATGGTAATATGCTCTACTCCCTTGATTACTTGCATGAAACATCCTTGTTATCCTCGAGTGGGGGTAAAAAGAGTATTTGCGTGTAATATGGTGAGTAATATTATGCATACAGAGTGAATATAAGGGGTAAGTTAAGGCATAAAATATCCATAAAATTGGATGTTATCAAGTATACGACTTTGGGATTCCATTTTGTTCATCGATCTTTCTCATTTTCTACCTTTAAATCCTATATTACTATCACTACTAGTTGACTTTTGATATTTCTAAGTATAGGATCTTGTTTTTTAAAATTAACATTACTCAAAGTCAAATCACTAATGACATCACTTGAACTACTAAAACCTCAAATATTCAAACATGTGATATGTATTCATAATGTAACCTCATAGAAACATAATTTTACCTTCTTTAATTTCAAATTCAAACTATAGCTTTCTTGTAGTTTGCTAAAATCTTCCTTATCTTTTATCACATGAATTTCTTTTCTCTTATTTGACATTTTTGGTAAGTTCCTTTCTTTATTTAGTGTTTTGGGGTTTCACCATTTCATAATGTGTTATCATTACATTTATTAAATGTATATAACATTGTAAATATGCATTATTTTAAAATTCATTTTATTATAACTTCATCCTCACGTTACTCTCATTAAGGAAGATACAAAAGAGATGATGAATTTTAGATTTAATTTTGTTCTTCAAGTATTCACTTAACACATTGTTTGATTGGTTATCACCAATGAGACTTGATTATTTATCATTTTCTTACATCTCACAATCTCTTTATTCCTGTCTTTTACTTCCTGATATTTCAAACCCTTCCTCATATTCCATCATTCTTTCCTTGTATGCTGCTCTTCCATCTGTCATTATTTAGTTCTATTACTATCTCAAAATCATGTTCGTCATTCATCAGTATGATTCTATATTTCATGTCATACATTTCCTATTATCCTTCTACTATATCAAGTTGAATTTCTGATTAACATTCTCCCTACTAGTTTCATTTATAACTAATACATTGCATGTGCTTCATTTCAATTCAAATGTCACACGCAAGGGTCAACATTCTTTTTGTCAATCTTTTCTATTCTTCATAGAAATCATATGTATATGGTTCATTGATTTTTTTTGCATCATTCTTGTTCTTCTTTTTCTAAAAATTATTTTTATATCATTATAGGGAACTTATTGAATACATATGATTAAGACTAAGTAATTACTTGATCAAGAACTTGAATTCAGGCATTAGTAAGGATGAATGCATTATAGATCATTCTCAGTAATTCCATCATTTCCTATCATTTCGTCTAGGTTCATATCCTGAACATATATTTTACATGTTCATTTAGTCCTCTTTCTTAATTCTTGTAAAAATCCTTCTCTTCTATGCACATATTGTATACTTTGAATCATTTCTTCTATTTTCCCTTTGTTTTGAAGTACATAAATGCATTTACCTCAATTATATGATCCATTTTTCATGATTTTTCTTTATATCTTGGCCTTTTATGTATTTCTTTTATTTTCTCCATATTCATATTTAGAGATTTCATGTAATACTAATCATTAAGCCTTATTCTTAGCCTTATATAATTTTCTTTTTATTTCTTTATATATGGTCTTTTATTTGACATACTTAACTATCATAAGTCTTTTCACAATTGATCCATCTCTTATGTGTCTTTCAACATTCTGTAACTCCTTTCCTTTTTACTTTTCTTTGTTTCAAATTGAAAAACATGTCTCAATTTATTTGTGATTTTGTTCTCTTTATTTATATTTTCTTCTTCACATTGTGTACTATATACTAATCTATCTTGAATCTACAATCCTTGTTCCTTTATTCTCAATTTGGGTTTTCTTGTTTGATTCCCAAACCTTGATCATAGATACTAATCCTAATGGATTCATAGCTATTCCAGTCATTCTCTTATATTTCAATATCTTAGTGGATGTACATTGTCATTTCAGTTGGGATTTGCTTCATCTAGATCTTACTCTTACTATATTGTTTATAGGATTGACTCGATCTCAATTACACATCCTACCTATCGGATCAAGCTAAACTTGCAATCCTGAAGCCAAGAGATACTCAGGATTAAACAACTCCTATTCATCTCAACCATGTGAAAGTATGTTCCCTTAAGTACACTCATATTGATTTTTGGCCAACTTTATCTCGAGAAAAACAAGCAAATTTGATGTAAATTATGGCTGTCCAACAATTTTAACTAAAACAAGTATGTATGGTAATTGAAAATTCTTGGTTTTAGAAAGGTAAGAGCATTTCTATTCATTTTAAATCAAATCAATAGTATAAAGAAAAATTCATTTCATATTAGTCTTTACGATACTATCCTTTCTAAATTTTTGGTCTTCTAACCTTAATACTTCTAGGGTTCTCTCTTCCCTATCCATCCTCTACATACATGACTAGGATAAATAGAGAAGTATAAATAGAGTATCTTGATACTAGTCAACTGAAGTATTTCGATATTGGGCATGGGTATTTAAATGCTTAGACTTCTGAGGGCTATAGTCACTTCACCTCCAAAATACCACATTCAGAGTCTGACTATCTGAATTAATGATCCTTGACAACTCCCTAATCTCTGATACCAACTTGTCACTCTTAGTTTCCATAATCACTGATAGATCATAAAATTAGGGCATAATTTAATTTAAGCAAGCTAAATATCGATCTTTACCTTTTATTTCCTTTTTCTAAAAATTAAATTGTATATGAAACACAACCACATGAATCAACCATATATAAGAAATAAAAACCTTTATTCTTTTATTTGATTGATAACATTAACGAACGGATTAAGAAATCCATACTATCTTTCAACAATATATGATTGATGGCTTGACTATTCTGTACAAACAACATCATGATCAAGCATTATTAAAACTTCATTTATATACAAATATTTCTACTTCTAAACAAAGGCATATAGTGATAGGGACTGACTCACTCAACTTCTCTAGCATCTGACTTGTGGCATGACTTTTATTATACTTTTAGATCTCCATATGTTGAGGGTGTACCTAAAAGTGACAGTTTTTCGTAGATGGCCAAAAAGAGTAAATGAATAATTGGACATACTAGATTAATCTCATAATCATCTTACTATGCCATAAAACTACATGAAGAGTACCATGACATGTGAAAGTATCACAGCAAGCTACAATCTCATCGTACAAATCTTATAGTAGACCTGAGACTCTAAGTCTTCTAACTAGCTACATGGACTACAAAATTCCTCACTATGTGTGGCCACAATGGCTAATGTTAGAGACCAGATAAACTAGACTCCTCTTCCAAACCTGGGTACTTATGCAGAGAGTCAAAAGCACTCTGGAAAACATTGTCTACTCCAGTGGCTCCAAAGGGGCTGACTCACTGAGTAGTAATTGAATCGGGTACCTAACTAAAACTATATTATACTTGGTAGCACCAAGACCTTCGATGAAAAAAGACATCACCAAAATATGTAGTTAATTTTGGATATCCCTACTATTATAATGAGTCCTTCCATGATATACTTAGGCTCATGTACCCCTCTAGTACGCTCGGGCTACCTCACCATGGACTCTTTTACTCAGTATGCATGTTTCATCCACTATGGTGCAGAACCCCTAAGGGAATCTACAATGTTCAAGGCATATAATATCCAATTCATTTCTTAATTTTTTTGGTTAATCATCTAATCAATATCTCTTAGTTTAAATTTGAAATCAATTCTTTTCATATCTTTTATATGATTTGTATTGTAAACTGAGCTATTGAGATACTCTACTTATCATAATGAGAAACATTGGAATGAAAGTGTTTGACTTACTAATTACCCTACTCTTAGGGTTTCATTACTTTCATTCACATTTAATAATAACCTGATAAAAGAATAGAAACATAAGCTTTAACTGATAAGTAGACTATTTCTACTAGCTCAGATACAACTAAACATATATAAAATCCTAGTATGAAACTACATCAGGGTTTCCACACCATTACTAAAGTATTGCACCTCAAAAATAAACTGATTCAATAAACTAAAACTCTTCAAATGAACTATGTTTTCTAACTTCCACATAGTTTATTCGCAAACTCCCAAGTTTTCGCTCATCTAGGGTTCACCTTCTTTATTGAGATATCAACAAAAGATTGATAAATCCCTAACTAATATATGGTGTATCATTACTAAACATTCAAAACAAACAATTGAATCATACACTAGAAGGTTTGGATTAGTAATTGTTCTTTACTTAGGTATAGTGAAAATTCAAATATAATTTGAAAATACCTATATTTTGGCATCTTCTTCTCACTTTTGCATTAACTTTAAGATTTTGGTTCAAGATTATTTGTATCCATTTATGATATGATTTCATCATCTAAAATTTATCAAATTGAGGAAATAATCCATTTCTAGAACTGAAAGGAAAACTTAGGGTTTATTGTTGCATATAGGAAGAACTGAATATTTTAGTGGATTTGATCTAATTTCGTGCAATATACTTTTAAATGGAAGTATTCACTCACCTAAGGTGTGAAACACCTTAAAAATGTAGCCCAAGAATTGATGTCATTGAATCCATATCAAACATCAAGCAATCCACCATTTTCTTCTTCCTTCCAACTCAGTAATCTTAGGAATAGATAATTATAGAGAATGAATGAGAAAAGAGGGTCATTTCATAGCATCTTGAATTAAATCAGAGGAGGGATGGAATCTAGACATGAAAGAGAAGATTCACCATGAATACCTATCTAAAGAAGCTAAACTTACTTACGTTCAACACTCCTTGAAATATATTTTTTTTATAAAAGTTCATTTCATTGAAGAAAGTAAACCATACAAAAGTAAAATGCAAGCTAAAAACCTACATTCACAAGGTTTTTCATGCTGGAGAAGCTAGAATGTGAGCAAGCAGCAAAAAGTAAGTGGATAGTTCATGGGGGAGGCACCCCTTAACAAGCCTCAAAGAGCATCAGCTATAGGAAACAAAAAGATTATGTAATTATCCTTGAGGCAGAATTTAGTAGGTTGATTCTGGTTTCTTCATCGAGCATTTCCTTAAGCTAGAAAAGATAGGTTGCTTCTTATTTACTAGCATCAGAGTCTACAATTTCAACCACCTCCTCCATTTCCTGGTGACCTGCAATGATGCATAATTTTTAGATCAAAAATTATTGTATTAATTATGGTGTTCTTGGGTTTGTTTTTATTGTCATATCTTCTATTATTTCTCTCATTCCAGATATTCTAGAAGATTGTTAAAAGGTAGTCATCAGCCAGGAGCTGGTGGCTGTTTCTGGGGGGATGGAGGTTGGTTGGGATTTTTGTTATTTTTGGTCTGAGTGTCTGAGAAACATGAAATGGTTGATGATTTCCCTAGAGATATAGCAGTGGTTAAAGATGTGGTCCACTGTTTCTTCCTGTCTCATGCAAAGGGAGCATCTAGATGGTCCTTGAAAGCCTCTTTTTTGATATTTTGGTCAGTAAGAAGTTTATTGTTCAGGAGAAGCCAATAGAAGATTATGTTTTTGTGACCATTTTTTTTCCATATGGTGGAGCAAGGAGGAGTGATACCTATTAATATGAGGAAGGAATAGGCATCTTTTGGCATGTATTTTGATTCCCAAATCAATGAAATTTTGTTTGAAGTATTATTTTCAAGCTCATGGATGATGTTGGTAAGTTCATTTTGATCTAGATGTTCTCAAAACCATTGTTTGAAAGATAAAACCCTAGATCAACATCTCCACACCCTTCCTCACTCAAATTCTAATTCTCCATCTCTCTCTATGGAATTAAGCATGAAATATGGAAGATAGTAGTGTGTTAGGTTACTCATATTGAGAAATTACAGTGCTTGGAATAATTGCAAACTATCCCCACCTTATATTTTCTTTTATTTTAGAAGACTTTCTGAATCTGCCAAAACTCCTTTTTATGAAAACTTTGTATATTTTTTGAAATGAAGTTAGAAAGCTCCAGTAAAAATTTTATGGAATTTGGAGTTACCAGTAAGTAATTAAAAATCAAAATCTACATTGCTATAATGAAGTACCAGTAAACTATTCTGAAAATTTGCACTAACACGTATAACAGAGTTATCCAATTTATATACAAATTTCAAAATTGAATCCAAGTAACCTATTAAATAGTAAAGATAATTAACTAAACCATTATATTTAGAAAAATTCTCTATTCATATAGTATCAAAACCCTAACATTAGCCACCTACAAGTTTAAACTTCTCAAACCCAAATTATTCAAAATACAAGAATATTTAGAGTTCTTCATTAAGTTTAAAACATCATAATTTGACATCTCATTATAAACTAAGCTTAAATAATGATCGCTCATGTTAAGCATGTAATTATCCTAATTATATGCTAAGATGAAATCGGATGATTACTGTAACGACCCCGCCTCCCAGTAACCCTCAAATAAGGGAGACCAAGAGGTCAGAGCCGTTATCCTAATTTTTGGATCAAAGGTTTGACAAATAATCTATAATAATTATCAAATTCTACTAAACTAAACTGAAAGGCTGTACTAAAATTTAACTTTTCATACCTTTTTCAAAAACTTGGATATCTACTTCTATCCACATGGAGTCGATTCTAACTAATCCTCCTTTGCTCTTTAATTCATATTTAATTCCACATATGTCACTTTATTGTTTGTTCTTTTCACTTGTACCTAAAACTCCGACAAACAAAATGTCGGTCAGCATAAAGTTGGTATGTGGGGGAAACAATAATCGTGTGACTATGAGAACAATGTACTCAACCAATTATCATTTAACATCTAAGATTACATTTTAAGCAATACTACTCAATCCTTACCTATCCCCTATCTTTGTGTTGTCCCTATAGTGGACTTGGATACTACCTCTCTCTATGGTATATCCTTACCCCCATGGCCCTACCTCATAGGTAGCCAATACTTAGGGTTATAGATTCGCATGGCCCTACCCAAAGGTAGCCCAATCCCTAACTCAAGGTGATTTGATGGACCTACCCCATTGGTAGCCATGTACTAAGTCATCTAATGACCTGATGGACCTACCCCATAGGTAGTCATGTACTAGTTCAAACCATTAAGCCACAGAGGGGACTAGGATCTGAGCTAGTAGGCACATATTGCAAGTGATACTCATATCCACATTATAGTTTGCATGAATTAAATTCGTCCAACAGTTTAATTTAAGTCATCGAGAAAAACTTCAGAAAACCTCGAAAAACTAATTCGAGATATTCATAAGCGTAACCACATACCTGTCAGGATGATTTGAGATAGAATAATCTATGCAAGTAAGAAATCTAAGCAAGCAAGCACATACAACAAGATCTTGAAATAATCATGCAATTTCCTATTATTACTCATGTCATCAAGATCCATTAAACCTAGCTCGCTTCCTAGGGTTTCTAGTCCACTTTTAGGTTTTCCTTTGCAATTAGGGTTCCACTTCACTTTTACTATTTTAAACCCCAATGTAATACAATTACTCACAAACCATAATTATCTCATCCATTCTTCTCAAAAGATATTAAAGTTATATTTTAACAACATATAACCCTAATTAACCATCAATTCGGTTCATTATACCCCTTTTACATTAAAGCTACCATTTTTATCCTTTTAATCCATGACAAGATCACTATGCTCTTTTATCATCAATTCATAGTTCATTATGGTCTAATTCACATATGAACTCTATTTGTCATTAATTCTACCTTTTATTCATTAGAAAACCCTAATTACTACATTAAGGGTATTTATTCACAATTAGGAATCTTTATACTCGAAATATCTTAGAATCCTCATATCTTAGCTTTATTCACAATTTTGAATAATTAAAGCCATGAAGAGTCACAAAAACTAATATCAGGGTTTCAAGGCCCATTAAAGCTTATTTATGCACATGAAACTCTAAATTAAACCAATTATGTGCAAAGTTCATCCTTTTTATTCTTAATGTACCTTTTTACATTTAACAGGTTAATATCAAATTTAATCATCCATTAAACCCTATTAAACACATTAATCATCTCAAAATAGGGTTTCTTAATCTTTAATACATTAAAGTTAATAACTTAAATTACTTTTCGAATTGCAATCATAATTAGGCTTCAATTATATTTTTATTGCATTCCCTGAGTTTTCCTGATCAAAATTCATATATAATGTGCATCCATCCAAGCTATTGTTAATTAGTTATGAATTTTGCAAAAGTTACCTTTTTGGACGAATCAGAAGCTGACACGTAGCCTCTTTCCCATGCAACGTTGCTTTGTGAAAACATAACGGAGTTATGAGTATGCCCTCACTTAAGTGACCATCCCTTCAACATGCGGAGGGGCAGAAGCGTCATTTGTGCCTATTCATCTTCTACCTCGTGAAGCACTGCGTCGTCCGCCGACCAGGTTGATTTTGCGAAACTTTGGGGGTCTGCCTCTCCTGCCTGGGGGCTCGAGGGTTGCTTCCAACCATGCCCCTAGCTTCGCCTCCCTCCTCCGTGCTTGGGGCACCACTAGCCCATGATCATGGTGGCTGGGTTGGGCCAAACAGGCCTACAACTTGCAGCCGCATGTGCAGTCGTATTGCTACTATGGAGCATTGTATAGGGCATGGCGATGCTAGCTTGACCTCGTTCTAACTTCGTGGCATCTCCAACTCCCATCGCAACCCCACCTGGGCTCCTTGCTGCCCCAGGGTCACGTTGCTCCCCTCTGCTACGGTTTTGAATGGAAACGATGTAGAAGGAGATGGGGAAGAGAGAGGGTGATGTGGGATCTCTCTGGACTCGACCAAGGTCTTACCCCTTATATAGGGGAGGGTAACAATGCCCTAAGATGCTTGCTTACGAAGAAACAAGGTTCTTTCCCACTAGGAATCTGATTCCTTCATGAATGAAGAAGTAAGTTCTCTCTCTCTCTTAATATCCTTTTGATATTCTTTATTCCTTAGATATTTGGATATCAAAAATCACCTCTTTTCTTCTCTTGTACTTGCCCTTTTAATCATTGGTCACGAAATTCTATTTTCTTTTAATAGAAAATACTTCCTTTTTAACAATACTACAAAAAATTATGTATCATATTATTCTCTTATTTTGCATTATTGGTATTTTCTCTTTCCTCTTTCTTCATTGGGGCTCCTTGAAACCCAAGGAACTCCAAGATTTCGAAATTCCTTTTTAAGGATACTTATTATGCTTCTAGATGCATCTATATTCATTATTTCACATTATCTTATTTATTTCTTATTAAAATATCTCTTTTTGAGGATTTTTCTTTATCTTTCTTTTTATTTTCCTCATTGGCATTCCATTTAACATTAGGAATCCTTTGGATACGAAAATCCATCAAGGATAACTCAATTATACCTCTTTTCACTTATTTTCCACATTTTATCATTATTTTCAATTTCTTTTTTAATAAAGAAATACTTAATTGGTCTTTTCTTTTCTTGGTGTATTATCCTTGCAACTTTGGACTCCTTGGGACCCAAGGAACCCAAGAGGCATGAAATACACCTTTGGATTATATTCTTTTGCCTTCTAGAGGTTTCTACATTTTTCTTTTCTCCAGTTCTTATTAATAATGGAGTTCCTTTTATCCTTTCCTTGTTATTGGGCCCAATAGCCAATAAAGCCCACAAAACAACCAATAAGGCTATTTTAAACGAAATACATTTATTCAAAACAAATTATATCATTATTTGTTCAAATATCTTTAATATGAGAAATTACATTTCTCACCAAATGAACCCAAAAGTTGGGGCTGTAACATCCTTCCCCTCTTATAGAAATTTTGTCCTCAAAATTCCATCAAGCAAACAAACAATTCAGGATAAGACTTTTACATGTCCATCATTGGCCCCTATCTGGTTTTGCCCTATCCATGGAGCTTCTAAAGAACCTTTATCATCACATATCCTTTTCTCTGAGTTCTTTCACCTTGGCATCTATAGACCTCACATGTGACTCAGGTCATTTCAGCCTCCCTTGGGGCTTACTAGGTTCATTGCTCGGCACATGGTTCAGGTACCTCACATAGTGCTCTAAATTGGACACATGGAACTACATCACATTATCCTGAGGGGTAAGGGAAAACTTAACCTTCTCCACCAAACCATGTCAAAAGAACTCATGCATCGGGGACTCAGCTCTCTTAGCTATAACTTAGAGGGGTAGGACTTTCATGTCACATATTCCCCCATAGTGAATTACATGTCAGTCTACTTTGCATCAGCTTACAACTCATGTCGTCCCTGGGCTCCTTTCAGCCATTGAATGATCAAAGCGACTTCATCTGCACACATTGTGGTCCTTTCTTGACCTTCACGAGGTCCCTTCACCAACATCATCTTAATGAAGTGGTGACCGACACAACCTACCTTGCAGAGCTTCTTTACATCCCAATACTGGCTATGGTGGTTATCATCACATCTTACAAAGATGTGTTTCTAAGTATCACCCTGAGCGAGCACTCATGCTCTCATCAAACCCTCTAGTCTGGATCATACTAACCATTTGTTAGGGGTGATAAGCGATACTAGAATCGAGTTCTTCATGTACCTACATCCACCTTATGGAAGTGTATCTTTAGGTTATACTCAAGAACTTTTGGACTCGCATCATGGTGTAGTTGAACCATCTCCTTCTCATATGTAGTTCAACCGAATATGTCCCATGACAGTACTCTTTCTTTCTTATGTCATCCAGGTAAGGCGATCTCCCATAACCCATATTGCATCTTGACCTTCCTTGGTCTAAGGGAGACTTACCACAACATCCATAGTGATGATCTCTCATTCCCTCTCAGGGACTCTTTTATCCTCCATATCAATACACTGGGCTACTGGTGTTCGTCCTTCACCTGCTGGCTTGCATGGCAACTTACCCCATGCAACTATATCTTAAGCATCCAAAGTACTATTTTCACTTATTATCTTGACAGTACCATGGTATATGGTAATCTTAAATCATGATCTCCTGTATTGTCATGATTCCTTAAGATCGATTCCTCATAAACCCTAAACCACTCTAATTGGGGTTTCATCGCTTTCTTTTCCAAAGATGTGCATATGAGGTACTACCACCATCCTTTCATTACATCAAGGCCCAAGTTGGCTAACCAAACAACCATTAGCTTGATCAACCAGTATTGTTACATCTGGGTGTTATCCAAACTTATCTCTTTTTCAACTTAGGGTTAACCTAAGAACGTCGTCTAGCCTCTAGCTAAAATAGGCAGTTGTATCACATCCAGAGCATTCATTACCACTTCACATCCTTAGGTGTTAGGTAAAGTTTAAGACATACACCTCCATGTATCCCGCTTTTTATCTCATCTCAGCTCTTAGTCTATCTTCATCAAGAAAACTCTGAGCTTATTCTCTTGGTTTCTCAAACTCAACCTTCATAGCTCATGATAACAACATCCCCATAAGATGACTACATTATTCCTCTTAGTGTTTGTAAACCATCCATGTATCATTCACTCCACCAGGGTATGTTATCATCTTTGTCCTCATACATCATGGCAACATTCAAACTCACATTACCTTTTATCCTTGGTGTATGGCATGCATATTGTCCTATCTCTCACTCCCATAACAAGAGGAAATAAGCATTTGGTTGCAGTCCAAATATAGAGTTCTTCCTGTTCCAAGAGTAGAGATGGTACAACCCACCTTGCCAGTACACCCTTAAATCTAAGTTGACACGTGCCACATATGTCTCTACATCACAAACATCTTGCTATCAAAGTTACTTCCATGGAAAACTGGTCTTAAACTTACTTGGGTCACCATACAATCCTTGGTCATATCCTTTAGGTCTATAGGGTGCTGGCACTTTTGGGGTCATCCCTCTTCCCTTATGCATCCAGAGAGTGCCCTACTCATCTGCCCTTTGGGTCCCATGAGTTCCTGAAGGTGATCAATCTCCTAACCCATGGCCCTCAGACAAAGATAGTTGTTACCTCCCGACCCTATGGTCATGTGCAACTAGGGAATTAGGAAACTCCTACTTCCATCGGTCTTATCCCTATTTGACCCTAGGATAGACTTAGGATTCTATTATAGTACAGGTCCAACTTAGAACCTTACCCAAGCCTTCATCATCTCTCTCTCTCTGCATTCATGGGTTGACTTTCATCCTTTCATAGGGGTCATGGCGACATGCCTACCTTGGTCAGGCCCCCATACTGGTTACCTCCATGGTAACACATCCATATGCACTTAGAGATGGTAGTCTATGGGTCTATAGGTTCATTCTCATACCATGTACTTTTCACTTAGCTTCTCAAGATCCTATGAGACCTCTTTAGGTTTCCTCAAAACCAACAGAAATGGGTGTACACCTTACAAAAGGGTCCCCCTCCCAGGATGGGAGGAGACAATCTTTTGACAACAAGATCACAAACATCCTTAGGGTTTACATCCATATGAGCATGCTTAACCTAGAAGCTACTAAGGCACAAGCAGACCACCTACTAAACCATCCTAGGTCATACTTGTTCTCTTTCCTCAATGCTGGATCAAGATCATACCTTCCCATGTCATCAACTTAGCTGTGAGGGGTTCATCAAACATACCTTAAACTTAAGGGGTTTCCCTTTCTTCTAAACATGAGGAGTGTCATGCTCAAGACTATATAAACTCAACTCTCACCAAGAGCATCAGGTACACCACTTCCCCTCTTAGGCCTAGGAACCCTAGGTTTACTTTTTGGGTATCCAACTACATGCTCAACCTCTTAACCACGAATCAAACATGTATAAGGCATGTCATGCACTTCCTGTCATCCTTCTACTCGAGCAACACTTCAGAGTTGAGTCCTCCTCAAGGACAAACAACAATATAGAAGGCCTCAAAACCTCTCCAGATCTAAGGAACTCTTCTTCTCATCTATACCATAGGTACAGAGGTACCAGCAGACTCATCCTCTCTCTAGGGTTTGGTTCCTCTAATGGCAACCAAGATATCATCAGCCTCCAAGGATCAAGCATGAGGCAACCACAAACATCCACTTAGGTTGCATCATCCTCAACTCCCCACTTTTTCTCATATCTCGGAGTCTAGGCTTCTGACCTTCTAGCATGGTTCCTGCTCTCTCTCTCTCTAGAGCTAACCCTACAAATAGCCTCACTACCAGAGGTCCTCTCTCAATGAAGGTGGATCAACCTCACAAACATACCCCTACATGGGTGGTACTTATGTTCAAACTTATGTTTGCTCAAGGTTATCCCTAGCCCCTTTATGCTTATCTCATCAGCTATCCAACATACTCCCTTGGCTAGGGTTTCAACCTACTGCTTGCACTACTGACATATTCTGGGTGCCTACTATGTCATGCTCATATAAGCTCATGGGGTTTCTATAGGTCCTTCTCTGACCTCATCAATGACGGAGCTATCCTTCATTCTAACATGCACGACCCTTCCCAGGGTTGGGTCACCGAAGGTACTCGGTCATCCAACCTCTCATGTCTCATATGACATCCAAGGCATGTCCATCCAAACCCTTGGTCTACCAAGACATCTAACTCATCATGTCATCTCTCTCTCTAACCTTCACTTAGGGTTAGGTTTAACATCATCCTCAGAGGATGTGCCAGGTCTCTACTTGTAATGGAGGTATCTACCTCCAAGACTAACTCTCTTTTACTTATCCTCCTAACAAGAAGGTCTAGCCTCAGGTCTCTCCTGAGGACAATGACAACTTATGTCATACGACCTAAGCATGTATCTATTCTTTTACGCTTAATCTATTAAGCTTATGTCCATGACATCTTATTTACATACTTTTTATTAAATTGGTGGAGGATTCCTTAAACCTTATCAAACTTACCCATACCTCAAGAGGGTGAGGAAAAGAGAGAAAGCCCTAATCCTTATAATTCTTAACAGCATTTGAGTTGAGAAGGGATGAACAAGATGAGAGAGTCCTAAAGGTATCTTATTTTGAGTCAAATCCTGAGACATTGGCCAGGCAGTCACACTAATCCGGGAGTCCTCATATTTTGACTAGCGGTGTGGTCGAAAATCTTGCCAGCCCCTGATGTGATCCTTTTCTAGACACCTTTGTCTTTTGGAAATCCCTCTAATAACTCCCTTGGGTTCTACAAAGTTTGTAAAATTTAATAATTATTAAAGATTAAATGAGGAACCCACGCTCTGATACCAAATGTAATGACCCCACCTACCAGTAACCCTCAAATAAGGGAGACCAAGAGGTCAGAGTTGTTATCCCAATTTCCGGATCAAAGGTTCGACAAATAATCTATAATAATTATCAAATTATACTAAACTAAATTGAAAGGTTGTAATAAAATTTAACTTTTCATACTTTTTTCAAAAACCTGGATATCTACTTCTATCCACATGGAGTCGATTCTAACTAATCCTCCTTTGACCTTTAATTCATATTTAATTCCACATATGTCACTTTATTGTTTGTTCTTTTTACTTGTACCTAAAATGCTGACAAACAAAATGTCGGTCAGCATAAAGCTGGTATGTGGGGGAAACAATAATCGTGCAACTATGATAACAATGTACTCAGCCAATTATCATTTAACATCTAAGATTACATTTTAAGCAACACTAATCAATCCTTACCTATCCCCTATCTTTGTGTTGTCCCTGTAGTGGACTTGGATACTACCTCTCTCTATGGTAGATCCTTACCCCCATGGCCCTACCTCACAGGTAGCCAATACTTAGGGTTATAGATTCGCATGGCCCTACCCAAAGGTAGCCCAATCCCTGACTCAAGGTGATTTGATGGACCTACCCCATTAGTAGCCATGTACTAAGTCATCCAATGACCTAATGGACCTACCCCATAGGTAGCCATGTACTAGGTCAAACCATTAAGCCATAGAGGGGACTAGGATCTGAGCTAGTAGGCACATATCTTAAGTGATAGTCATATCCACATTATAGTTTGCATGAATTAAATTCATCCAACAGTTTAATTCAAGTCATCGAGGAAAACTTTAGAAAACCTCAAAAAACTAATTCGAGATATTCATAAGCATAACCACATACATGTCGAGCTGATTTGAGACAGAATAATCCATGCAAGTAAGAAATCCAAGCAAGCAAGCACATACAACAAGAACCTGAAATAATCATGCAATTTCCTATTATTACTCATGTCATCAAGATCCATTAAACCTAGCTCCCTTCCTAGGGTTTCTAGTCCAATTTTAGGGTTTCCTTTGCAATTAGGGTTCCACTTCACTTTTACTATTATAAACCTCAATGTAATACAATTACTCACAAACCCTAATTATCACATCCATTCTTATCAAAAGATATTAAGGTTATCTTTTAACAACATATAACCCTAATTAACCATGAATTAGGTTCATTATGCCTCTTTTACATTAAAGCTACCATTTTTATCCTTTTAATCCACGACAAGATCACTATGCTCTTTTATCATCAATTCATAGTTCATTATGGTCTAATTCACATAT
This sequence comes from Alisma plantago-aquatica, assembly GCA_963693085.1. NCBI lineage: Eukaryota > Viridiplantae > Streptophyta > Magnoliopsida > Alismatales > Alismataceae > Alisma > Alisma plantago-aquatica. The sequence goes on along the minus strand of OY856411.1, from coordinate 1,204,206,866 downwards.
GAACTCTATTTGTCATTAATTCTACCTTTTATTCGTTAGAAAACCCTAATTACTACATTAAGGGTATTTATTCACAATTAGGCGTCTTTATACTCGAAATAGCTTAGAATCCCCATATCTTAGCTTTATTCACCATTTTGAATAATTAAAGCCATTAAGAGTCACAAAAACTAATATCAGGGTTTGAAGGCCCATTAAAGCTTATTTATGCACATGAAACTCTAAATTAAACCAATTACATGCAAAGTTCATCCTTTTTATTCTTAATGTACCTTTTTACATTTAACAGGTTAATATCAACTTTAATCATCCATTAAACCCTACTAAATAGATTAATTATCTCAAAATAGGGTTTCTTAATCTTTAATACATTAAAGTTAATAACTTCCATTACTTTTCGAATTGCAATCATAATTAGGCTTTAGTTATATTTTTATTGCATTCCTTGAGTTCTCCTGATTAAAATTCATATATAATGTGCATCCATCCCAGCTACTATTAATTAGTTATGAATTTTGCAAAAGTTACCTTTTTGGACAAATCAGAAGCTGACACGTAGCCTCTTTCCCATGCAGCGTTGCTTTGTGAAAATATAACGGAGTTACTAGTATGCCCTTGCTTAAGTGACCATCCCTTCAACACGCGGAGGGGCAAAAGCATCATTTGTGTCTATTCATCTTCTACCTCGCGAAGCACTGCGTCGACCATGTTGATTTTGCAGAACTTCGAGTGTCTGCCCCTCCTGCGTGGGGCCTCGAGGGTTGCTATCGACCATGCCCCTAGCTCCGGCTCCCTCCTTCGTGCTTGGGGCGCCACCAGCCCACGATCATGGTGGCTGGGTTGGGCCAAACAGCCCTACAACTTGCAGCCGTATTGCTGCTATGGCACATTGTATACGGCATGGCGATGCTATGTTGACCTCGTTCTGACTTCGTGGCATCTCCAGTTCCCATCGCAACCCCACCTGGGCTCCTTGCTGCCCTAGGGTCACGTTGCTCCCCTATGCTAGTATTTTGAATGGAAACGATGAAGAAGGAGATGGGGAAGAGAGAGGGTGGCATGGGATCTCTCTGGACTCGACCCAAGGTCTTACCCCTTATATAGGGGAGGGTAACAACTCCCTAAGATGCTTGCTTACAAAGAAACAAGGTTCTTTCCAACTAGGAATCTGATTCTTTCATGAAGAAGAAAGTTTTCTCTCTCTCTCTTAATATCCTTTTTTTTTTTTTTTGAAGAAGTCAGGAGGCAATCTTATTCATCCCGCCCTCCTCATGCGAGCCAATTCAAATAACTTACAATCACTAATTAAGCAATCAACAGGAAACATGGTAGTACTACTACCATTACATAAATCAAGACCTACCAGCTGTAGAACCTCACTAGGAGGAGTCACATACCTAGTGTATGCAAGATCGTTTTTTAGGCTAATTTTAGCCAACTTGTCTGCTACTTTATTCATCTCCCTGGGCACATGTTCCATGGTCCAGTTATGCTTTAATAATCTTTTGATCCTCCCTAACTGCTTAGCATACCTAGGGTTCTCATCAGTCCGCTGATGGACCATGGTCTTGGCCATCAGCGAGTCAGTTTCAACCTGGATAGAAGCAAGGCTGTGCTCATGGGCAACCTCCATTGCTAGTAGAATGCTTTCTAGTTCAGCTTCTAAAACATCCGAGGTGGCAACCTTTCTCACAGCTCCTCCCATCCATTTCCCCAAGTGATCCCTCACTACTACAGCACAGCTAGCCGTGCCATTTTTAACAGCGGCATCAGTATTTAGTTTAGAGACTCCGCGCACGGGAGGGATCCAGCAAAGCTCTTCCGTCCCTTCTTCTTCTCTGGCCCTGGGTTCTCTCATGAATGCCACTCTATTGAGTCTGATTTGCTCTCTAATCAGTCCAGTCTGCTGCGTGGTAGCCATGGTTTTGTTACTAAACACATACCTATTCCTTGCATTCCATATGTGCCAACATATGATTAGAAAGTTACATCCATGTTCCTCATTAACTTCCAGTTGTGTGTTGATCCATTGTTTGACGTCGTGCGTATGTGACGCCTCCATAAACCACGGGCTCGGCATCATGACTTCCCAGACCTCCTTGGCAAACTTGCAGTCCCTAAGTGCGTGCAGCATAGATTCCTCCTCCTCCTCGCACCTGGGACAAAGACCGGTAGTCGAGATATTCCTTTGGACTCGCTTCTTGTTAGTGAGTAACGCATTGTGCATCATGAGCCATGCGAACGTCCTGATCCTGGCCGAGACTTTAAGTTTCCAGATGCTCTCCCACTTCCCCTCCACTTTAACCCCTTTACCTTCACGTAGCCTCCTGTAGGCAGATTTGGAAGTGTAGATCCCGTTCACAGTATGAGCCCAGACACGCACATCCTCCCCGTCCTCCATGGAAGGGGGTCTAATGCTTTGCACTTTCTGGACTAAGTGAGGAGATAGCCACTCATCCAAAAATTTGATGTCCCACGCTCCGTCGAGTCCCACCATGCTTCCAACTTTCAGGTCCATCAGGTCCTCAGGAATAGACTTGAGTGTGTGATCCTTCAGGATCGGCCCTTCCTTCCACCACCGGTCTGTCCACACATTAGTGTTCAGTCCGTTCATGGGGACGATGTAAGAATTTTCATCTATAAACCTTGTTCCAGCCAGAACGGTGTTTCCTAGTCTCGAGCAGTTAAGCATCTTCTTATCCTTATATTTCTCGGCTTTTGTCCTCATGATGTTCACCCAAGTGACCCGCCTGCCACTCAGGACATCCCAAGAATGTTTATAGTTCAAAGCAAGGTTCCAGTCTCGCAGGTTCTTAATCCCCAACCCGCCATCCTTCTTCAGGCATGTAACCTTGTCCCAAGCAACTAAGGCCAGAGGATGTGCCTTGTAGTTTCCACCCCAAATGAATCTACGAATGATGCCTTCAATTCTGTCACACAGTTGGAGGGGGAGGACAGCAGTTTGCATCACATACGTCGGTAGCGCTTCGAGGGTGGTCTTCGCTAGAGTGATTCTTCTAGCTAGGGAAAGATCTCTTGCTGCCCACGCTTGGAGCCTACCGCTGACCGCATCCAGCACATTACAGTAGGTGTTCTTGTTAACCCGCTTGTGAATAAGGGGCACTCCCAGATACTTGCCCAGGTCATTTGTCTTTTGGAAACCACTCACCTCTGCAATGCGGTTTCTGAGTCTATCCTCCATGCTATGAGAAAAGAAAATCCTTGTCTTGGCGGTGGACACAGATTGTCCAGACGCCCTCCCGAACAGCTTAAAACACTCCTTGATAGTTCTCATCTGTGCTGTGCTTGCCCGAGCGAACAGGATTAAGTCGTCTGCGAAACAAACATGGGAGATAGACGGGCCTCGAGCACCCACCTTCACTGGTTTCCACACACCCTCTTCTACCTTCTTGTGAATGAGCTGAGTTAATCTTTCCAGGCATAATACAAAAATGTAAGGTGACAAGGGGTCGCCTTGTCGTAACCCACGCGTCGCTCTGAAGGCAGGTGTGGTCTTACCGTTCCACGCTATTCTAATGTTACCAAGTGTGATGGAGGACATAATGTAATCACAGATGTTTTGGGGGATGTCAGTTCTGCAAATCGTATCTCTGATGAACTCCCAAGACATTTGGTCGTAAGCTTTGGTTAAATATCCTTTTGATATTCTTTATTCCTTAGATATTTGGATTTCGAAAATCACCTCTTTTCTTCTCTTGTACTTGCCCTTTTAATCATTGGTCACGAAATTCTATTTTCTTTTAATAGAAAATACTTCCTTTTTAACAATACTACAAAAAATTATGTATCATATTATTCTCTTATTTTGTATTATTGGTATTTTCTCTTTCCTCTTTCTTCATTGGGGCTCCTTGGAACCCAAGTAACTCCAAGATTTCGAAATGTCTTTTTAAGGATACTTATTATCCTTCTAGATGCATCTATATTCATTATTTCACATTATCTTGTTTATTTTTTATTAAAATATCTCTTTTTGAGGATTTCTCTTTATCTTTCTTTTTATTTTCCTCATTGGCATTCCATTTAACATTAGGAATCCTTTGGATACAAAAATCCATCAAGGATAACTCAATTATACCTCTTTTCACTTATTTTCCACATTTTATCATTGTTTTCAATTTCTTTCTTAATAAAGAAATACGTAATTGGTCTTTTCTTTTCTTGGTGTATTATCTTTGTAACTTTGGACTCGTGGGACCCAAGGAACCCAAGAGGGACGGAATCCACCTTTGGATTATATTCTTTTGCCTTCTAGAGGTTTCTACATTTTTCTTTTCTCCATTTCTTATTAATAATGGAGCTCCTTTTGTCTTTTCCTTGTTATTGGGCCCAATAGCCAATAAAGCCCACAAAACAACCAATAAGGCTATTGTAAACAAAATCTATTTATTCAAAACAAATTATATCATTATTTGTTCAAATATCTTCAATATGAGAAATTACATTTCTCACCAAATGAACCCAAAAGTTGGGGTTGTAACAATTACAATAATAGTCTATAAGATTTGGAAGAAAATAAATGATTAATGAGTCATGTGAGGTACAAGTAGATAAAATATGTGGATGGGGCTAAGATTTTATCATTAACCCTAATATGTTAATTCTAGAACATAAATGATTGGAAACATGTTTCCAATCTAATAAATGAATATAAGTGGTTATAAATAGATTAATAATTAAATAAGGGAAATGTAAGAAATTTGAATAGAAAACTATAAATTTGGGATTTGGGGTCATTAGGGAGATTTTTAGACTATGAAAATGTCTTAGTACCCTAAGTTGAAGCTTTTATCAAATGAATGCGGAATTTGGGGGTTCCTTTTAAGTTTTTTGCGAGATGTTTGTATTTCTTTACTATTTTGTTTATCCTTTAGTATTATATTTATATATATATATACATATATATATATGAATGATATAAAGGGAGAAACTTAATGGAGTATATTGATAGACATATAGAGAGAGAGATAGAAGTTATGATACAATGGAACCATACACTCAAGTGGTGTTTACATATAAAAATAATTTTTGGGGATGTCCAAACCATTGGTATTTATTGTTATAAAAAATTTGGACTCGATTAATATTTTGAGCTCGTTGGATGTTTGTAGCCACTAAGTTGATTGACATAACTATATTCAAGTACATAAATTTTGTTGTATTTAGATGAATGATATTTAAATATACAAATGAGCCCAATTTTAGATATAGTTTGCTCACAGCAAATTTCAGAAGATAAATGGTTTTAATTTTAGAAATAATTATTGTATGATGGAAAACGACTTGAGTGTAATGTGTCTTCGGCAAACTTGAGTGTATTCTAACCTAACTCTCTCTGTCTCTCTCTATTCATATATATATATATATATATATATATATATATATATATATATATATATATATATATATATATATATATGTATATATATATATGTATATATATATAGTTATAGATGTATATATATGCATAAATATATGCATATATATACATATATACCTACATACATACATATATTTATTTATTTATTTATTTATAGTATGCTTAGTTGCATTGAAATAACCTTAGATTGTGGTGAATGAGAAAATATGGTTTTTTGTGTTGAGACTATATTCATACTCAATCTTGTCATAAATTTCTTAGTGCAAGAATGATATAGGATGAATGATGGACATGTAAGTATGAATTCACAATGACATATATGATAATGAATCTCTACATGGGCCTAATTGAGGTATATTCTTAAGAAAATAATTGTTTTGGAGCAAGTGTCCTAGTGATGATGATTTGGATAGAATGATATGGGAGTGAAATAGATACCCATGTTATAGTTTATTATGATAGTATGTTTAATAAATTATTTTAGTTCCACTGATTTGATGACTATGCTATATCCATATTTAAAAATGAACTATAATACTTACAAGAAAAAGATAGTAACTAATTCACATAAATACTTTTGCATGAAATAAGTTTATAAAATTTCATTAGTGTGGAATAGTAACATATGAACATGTAAATGATTGTAAAACTCGAACACTAAGGCCACATTTGGTACACATGATAGAGCACCGAAGAGGTTTAATTTTTCCCTCAGACACTATCTCTGCCATTTGGTATAGCCATCAGATAGCATATAATTTATCCATCCTAGCTCTATATCCAGTACGGGCGACATTATTAAAATCCATAGTGCCCCCTGGGTTTTGATTATCCCATTGAGATCATGACCGAGATGACCTAATTGAGGGACACTTCTAAAAAAAGGGCACCGGTCGTCTTCTTCATTTCTCCTCTTCTGCAAAAGAAATCCTAGGCCTTCTTCTCCTTTAGCTCTCATACGGCCATGGTCTCTCATCCAGTCATAGTCTAGTGTGGTGATATGTTCTCCTTCTCCCTCTCTAGGTTCCTACTCTAATGTTCTCACCATATTTCCCAATACCTTCTACATGCCAGTTAGAGGACAACATGATTGATGAAGTGTTAGCACTGTGAGTAGTCAAGGTGCACAACACATGACTCTAAACACTACTAGGAAGAGGGTGTTAAGAGATCAATGGATTTCCACCAGCAATATAGACATCTTATAAATAGTGATACAAGACTGCCTGCTACAGATTCATCTCTTCAATGGTGGTACAACCGTGTTGACAGTTTGCACTATGACTAATTTATGGACAGTGCACCTTTCTCTTGGCAAGCCAATCTAGGAAACATCAAATTTATAGTTGCCAAGGATCTCACTTGTAGCCACGGCTCATTGAATCAGACGCACGGTTGTTCTTGTTTGGCGTCAGTAGTCCTATTCTTTGTTGGAATCCTTTCTTAGTAGCATAAAATCGGTATCGTCAAAACAAACATGGGAATGGAAAAAGACCTTTTATTTGATATATTTCCAATGCGTTCCTATGCTTCATCATGTCCCTTGTTTCCCATCCTATCAACCAAACATGCCCTAAGCACCTTTTGTTCTCCTTTGGGTCTATATTAGGAGAAGTGAAATGGGTTATCCTCTAGCATCCTTGTGGATTGGATAAGGTTTGCATAACTATAAACTTAGGGTTTTGCGTGAGATATTATGGAAACTCACTTTGTTCATGATCCATGTTTCATTAATTCAGCATAATGTATGATCTCACAAAGTGAGGGGATGCTGATGGCTCTCATTCAATTATCAAACTATAATATACTTTTTGGGCTATAATGTTAAGTAATGTTTCCCAAGCCCTAGTTGTTTGGGGTTTTTGAGCCATAACACCACCCTATAGAGATTTACATATTTGTTTTGAATTGATCTTATGCATCCAAAATACAAGGCCTAGTCTTAGTAGGTTATAGTATATTTTACCCTTATAGTTAACTCACACATACCAAGTGAGCTTGTGGTCCTAGTCGTATTGCTAACCCTAAGCTTGTATGGTGGGACGTTTGACTTGACCCATAAAGTTGTAACTTAGTGGGCGTAAGCCAAGTTAATCAGGGCATTATATTAAGTAACTCAAAATAACCAAAAATTGAATATTCTTTTCCAAATTACTTGCAAAGTGATATTAGATAAAATTCTTCACCAATATATTTTTTATTAAATTTTATACAATTTTACGATATATATTGTTGTAATTTTTGTGCTGAATTGATGATTTCCTTTTTACACAGTGTTCAATAGTTCTTCAAGTAACAAGTTATACAATATGTTAATCTCTTTTTTAATGCATGTTATTCATATAGAGTGAGATTATATTCATGCATTAGGACTCTTGTAAGTCTCATGTTGTTTGTTTTAGTATTTTTAGGTAAATTAAAAATAAAAGGATAGGATAAGTTGAGAATGAAGTAAACATATTTAACATTATTTAAACATGTCTTAGTAATCTCAATTTTCTAGGTAGGTGTTTTTAAGTAGTAATCATTCATATATTAGTAACCTTTATGTGATTGGACTATAGTAAGTTGTAGGTTTTGATTCTTATATTTTAATTTCAAATACACAACTTATCATCTAGAAACATAATGACTGACAATGTGGCGTGGAAGTCATTGGATTGGTTTTTTTATTTGAGAAAGGGAACATTAAAATGTGTTTTCTAATATACTTTAGATACTTATGTCCAAAATACGTGCTTTGGCAGTTTATGTTTGGGTTTAGATGAATGAAAACCCTAATAGTTGGCATTTATGCTTAAACAAAGACTGCTCCTTAGGTCTTGCATTTTGGTTGTCCAATCTATATATATTGACATCAAGGTCTGATGCATAGTGCTAAAGTTGTGAGCGCATCTAGATCAAGACTAAGTTTTCATGCCTAGAAAAATCAAACTACAATATATGATATATAATGATGTTAGACTGATGAAGTCAAACACGAAGAAATTTAGGCTACCATCTTATTGACTTCTCCATAAATAACTATTAAGAGACTAATAGGAATGTAAATATAAGCCTTTTGGTAACTATAAGTTAATCAATTTTTTTTCTTTATACTAGTGATAAGAAATAGTCAAAATATAGTCCTTAGACCATATACCTTGCCTATGATTCATATGATCATAACAGAATATAAGGTAGATCTAAAGACATTGTGGTACTAGATTTTCAAAGGATATATGATTGCATCTAGTTCTATATTTTGGTTAAGAACTGACTCGTCTGTGTTTTTTAGATACATATGTTACACATTCTTACTATGCATTATGGACACCCTGAACCACTTCTAAGATAATTGAATAGATCTCAAACCAAACGTTTCTAGGTGGAAAATTAGTGTTTTTGTTGAGGTACATTTGTACTTAAGTTAATCTAAGTTGGATTCATGGGTAGATGACCAGATAAACCTTTCATTATGAATAGTTATTTTGACGAGAGGGAGAGAAACATTGATAAAGGAAGGAAACATTTATGGTAGTATCTTTCTAATCATAAGAAAACCTATATTTCAAAAGTATTTTTCTTCTCACGTAAATAAAGAACTTACAATATCTTAACAAAATATACAAATATACTACCACAACATGCTACATGACCCAAAACATGAGTTATGTCATTAAAAAGCTTATGTTTAGATAAATATCATCTATTCGATGTTCAAGATGCAATTTAAGTTATACATCTTAATACGCCATCAATGAAGATGACAATGAATTCATTAAGATATGTTTTGTGTTCTTGAAGACTCTTGAACCATTTATTCACCCGAATGGTATATTAATATTCTTAAAAAACTTTCTATTGTTATGGTCAACGTACATGATTTTCTGAATTCTCATCTTCAATAAAAAAATAAATTGGTTAATCCTCTGTATTTATTATATTTCTATTTCAGAAAACTATTTATATTTGTCTTACTTACATGGAATTATAATTGACTTACTTTACTATGGCCAATTATGAAGAAAGCAAGTGAAACATCATTGAGGATAACTATAACGAGATATGAAAACTCATGGTTAGTGATGAATTGAACGTAGAGTATACGAGGGAATATTAGAATATATCAATGATGGATGAAAGATATGTCTTAGATGCAACGACCCACATGAAGCATGTATGCGTAGTATATGTGATTGTATACAAGGTCACGAAGTGTGGGAGGAACTACCACCATAAGGAGCAAGGTTCACCACCAAGGCAAACATAAAATGATGGATTGCTAATAACTTAAGGGAAAGGAAAAGTTAAGAGGAATCACTACTACAGAAATGGCTTATAAAGTCGGTTTTCAAGGTGTCGGTTGTATACAAAAACCGACACATAAAGCCTACTGTGTCGGTTTTTAACCGAAATCGACATCCAACCCATGAAGGTCGACCAGACTCGGGTACCGCTTTTATTAAGTGTCGGTTAATTAATAAACAACCGACACCAAAACTCAACCGTCAAACCCAAAATTCCAGCGAAAAAATTGGCTCCAATATTTTACATATTGCGTCGGTTCGTAACTAAATAACTGACGACTAAATGGTATTCGTGAGATAGGAATAGTTGTCGGTTGTCGTTTAATGAAAAACCGACGACTATAATATAGTATAGGTGTCGGTTTTTGCAAACGAACCGACACTGTTGGTTTATTTGTCGGTTTTTTAAATAACCGACACATATTTTCAACTTAATAGCTCACCCTGCCCGAACGATTCTTCCCATTTCCCTATTTCGTTCCCGATTTCCCTAGCTCCGACAATTTCTTGCTCCCTGCCGCCGCTCCCTGCCGTTCGTGCTCTGTCGTCGTGCTCCGTCGCCGCCGCTCCTTCCTCTGTGCTCGCCGCTCGTCGCCGTCGAGCGAGAAGCAGTCGGTTCCCGCCCGCCTGCCGGCCTCCCTCTCCGCCCGCCGGCCTCCCTCTCCGCCGTCACCGGTAGCAGCTAGGTCTCCTAGCCTCGCCGCCCTCTCCGCTGCTCCTCTCTTCGCCGTCGGAAGCTGGTAGGACTTGCTCCGGCCGCTGCTCCTCTTCCCTCAAGGTGCCCGCCCTGCCTTCTTTTTCTTCCTCTGCTCGTCTTCCCTCAAGGTGTCGCCCTGCTGCTGGGCATTTTTTTTTAAATTTATTTACTTCCTATGAGAATTAGTTTTAATTAGGGCTCATACACATATTGATGTCTAACACCTAAATGAATATCTAGTTAGTGTATTTTCCTAGTATCGTGAAAGATTCTCAATCGTGTGTATCAAATGGGATTCTTATATATATTCAGATCTTAATGTTATAAATGGAAGACTCGAATGTTATAAAATCCCATCAAAGTAGGTAGAAACAACTTATATATATTCAGATCTTAATAATTCCATGAAGTGCACATTATCTTACTCAGGAAAAGTATGTGTATAATGTAGGATTAGTTCCATATAATGGTTCTATTTTAGTAAGCACCTAGAAATCCATCCAAGATTTACTCATTAGGAGCATTTCCTCGTTTGTTCTCTAAGTATATTTGTAGACTTCTTTTCAAGCTATCATGTCTACCACAATAAAGTTGGTTATGACAAGCAATAAAAGGTTAACTAATGTTATACAACTTTTTCTGAAAATATATAACATCGTTATATGTACTTACACTTTGTTAATACTAATATTGTGCAGTCTCTGTCCACCCATAACATTCACTATGAACTGGGCCTCTATGTCAATGTTAACGTTCCCTATTGAAGAACAATTGGACATCATCCTAGATGATCGTTCCTTAAACCAATTGGTCATACCCAAACATTGACGTTTTCTAAAAGGAAGACACTACATGCCTGGTAAAGTGACCATAACTTTTGGCAATTATTCACATGTTATCGAGGTTGAGTATGATTTGGCGGGAAATCTTGTATCAAAATCCGGTTGGCGTGATTGGATTGGAGAGATGCATGTGGTCCGTTGCAACAGGCTTTTTCTCCGTCCAGTTGGCCATAATTCCATCAAAGTTTGGATAACCAACAGCAACTGCGAGACCCCCGATCATCTACTACGGTATGAGCGCACGACGTCGCATATCAGCTCGGACGAATTTGAATCTGAGGCCCCTGTCAGTTCAGATTTGTCTAAATACAGTGAGGAGCTTCGTGACACAGCTTCATCATCAAAAAGAAGTTATTGATGCGGGACCATGTTGGTGTAGTATTTAGTTGTCTATCTATCTAGACTTGTCTGTATTAATAGTTTTTTTAATTATGTGCATGTTTAGGGGTACACCAACTCCTTTGTTTAGTTATTGTTTAGGGGTACACCCCTGTGTGTGGATGTAAAAAGAGATTAATGAATGGAACTGAAAGTTGCTACATGAATGCTTATAACTGAAGTGTGTGTTCCTATGAATGTTCCCATTTTCATGATTACACTACTATTTTCTCTTATTGTTTAGTCTATTTTAATATGACATACTTGCTTATATCTTGCTTAATGATGAACTGTAATGCACACATGTGACATGCTTGGAATGTAAATGATGAACTTTTCCCTAAATTGCCAATCATGCTTTTAAAGGCATCAATAATCACCCTAACTTGAAGAACTAGGATTTTAGGTATAAGAATGACAATACATTATTTGTTGGCCTAGAAACTCGTCCAAGATTTACTCATTAGGAGTAAATCTTGGATAGTCCCCGATTTGGGACTGTTCTTGAACTCCTAATCTCGCTTAGGATGTAAGTGTATAATGTGTATTGGGTTTTCAAGAAAATTTTGGCAGCATTTCCCCGTTTGTTCTCTAAGTACATATGTACTTGGAGAACAGTGGGGAAATGCTGCCAAAATTTTCTTGAAAACCCAATACACATTATACACTTACTAGTGAGATTAGGTGTTCAAGAATGGATAGGTGGTACACATTTATTATATATAATAATGACATCACATGTATTTGTTAACCCTAGACCCTAATCTTGTCCTAATATATACTTGTTTTCTCTTTGATCATAGAATGGATAGATCATGGATGTCCATTCGCAATCGCTGTACCCCAGAGTTTATTTCTGGTCTTCACCAGTTCATTAAATTTTCCGAGGAACATAGGAAACAACCTGGAGATAGGTTCTACTGTCCATGTAGACATTGCGGTAACAACTTGAAAGTCAACACTGGTGACGAAATCAAAACTCATGTCATGTGCAACGGGATTATACAAGGCTATACATAATGGCACTGGCATGGAGAGATTTCAAACCTGAAACCAGTGGATGTCGATAGCAGTGCTTGTGTGGAAGAAGAAATTGCCTACGATGACGTAGATATGAATGAACCAGTTCCAGTAGACATCGTTGATGCGATGCTGGATAGTTGTGGGGTAGAGCACACCGATCCACCTCCCATTTTTAGAAACATTGTGCATGATGCTGAGATGCCGTTATACACAGGTTGTACTAAGTTTACGAAGCTTAACGCTGTGTTGAGATTGTATAAGTTGAAAGCTAACAATAGATGGAGCGACAAAAGCTTCACGTCATTGCTGTCTTTGTTGAAAGAAATGCTTCCTGAAGGAAATGAGCTGCCAATCTCAACATACCAGGTAAAGAAATTGTTGTGCCCAATGGGAATGGATGCCAAGAAGATACACGCATGCCCTAATGATTGTGTATTATTTCAAAAGGACTATGCAGATTTGAAAGATTGTCCAAAATGTGGTGCGTCACGGTATAAATTGACGACTTCGGGGGAGTCCAAAACTGGTTCTCCTGCCAAGGTGATGTGGTATCTACCTATAATATCACGGTTTCAACGCTTGTTTGCCAATCCGATAGATGCGAAGAATTTGAGGTGGCATGCAGATGTTAAGAAAAATAATGATGGGATCCTACGACATGCGTCTGATTCCCCACAGTGGAAGAAGATTGTTGTATTGTACCCTGAATTTGGTGAAGAAGTCAGGAATCTAAGACTTGGGCTTTGTACAGACGGGATGAATCCGTACGGGACATTGAGCAGCCAACATAGCACTTGGCCAGTCATGCTTGTTATATACAATCTTCCTCCCTGGCTGTGTATGAAAAATAAGTACGTAATGTTGTCGTTGTTGATATCGGGCCCTAAACAACCTGGAAATGACATCGATGTTTATCTTGAACCTCTTATTGATGACTTAAAGAAACTCTGGGGTGAAGGTATGATGACCTATGATGCTTCACGAAGAGAGACATTTCGTTTGCATGCTATGTTGTTTTGCACTATTAATGACTTTCCAGCATATGGGAATTTTTCTGGATATAGTGTCAAAGGAGCTAAAGCGTGTCCTATATGTGAAGAGAACACTGATTCAACAAGACTAAAACATGGCGGTAAGAATTTATATCTCGGTCATCGAAGGTTTCTTCCAAAATTCCATCTGTATCGTAGGAAGCGCAAAGCATTCAATGGATTGAATGAGGAACGCAGTGCACCTAAACCTATACCAGGGGAGGTTGTTTATGAAAGAATAAAAGACTTTGTCAATGAATTTGGTAAGAGATCACAATTTACTACACGGAGTGACAATTCTTCATTCAAGAAGAAGTCAATATTTTGGGATCTTCCTTATTGGAGTTCTTTGACAGTCAGACATTGTATCGATGTAATGCACGTTGAGAAAAATGTCTGTGATAGCATCATTGGTACTCTGTTAAATATACCATGTAAGACTAAAGATGGGATAAAATCCAGACTGGACCTACGTGAAATGGGAATAAGGTCAGAATTAATAGAAATATGTGAAATGGGTAGTAAAAGAACATACTTACCTCCCGCATGTTACATGTTGTCTAGAAAAGAGAAGAAAGCTTTTTGTGAATGCTTGATAAATGTTAAGGTGCCACATGGTTACTCATCCAACATCTGTATATTGGTATCAATGAAAGATCTGAAGTTGATAGGACTTAAATCTCATGATTGTCACACTCTAATGCAACAAATATTGCCCGTGGCAATTCGATCTATATTGACGAAGCATGTAAGATTTGCAATCACCAGACTTTGTTTCTTTTTCAACAGTCTCTGCAGCAAAGTTATTGACCCTGAGACTCTCGATAATTTGCAAAGAGAAGTGGTTGTTACCCTATGTCAGCTTGAGATGTATTTCCCTCCTTCGTTCTTTGATATCATGGTACATCTTGTTGTCCACTTGACTAGGGAAGTGAAAATCTTGGGCCCGGTTTTCTTGCATTGGATGTATCCCTTTGAACGATACATGAGCATTTTTAAAGGTGATGTTCGAAACCGTTATCGGCCTGAAGGGAGTATTATTGAAGGTTATGTGGCGAGAGAGGTTATGGATTTCTGCAATGACTTTCTCAGTGGTAATGACACTCCTGATAATGACAAGAATATTGACGAGCTATTTGGCAAAGGAATTTTGGGATCACGTGTGAAAGTAATCAGCCGTGAGCAGTTGGAACAAGGTCATTTGTATATTTTACACAACATGGACGAAGTGAACGTTTATATCAAGGAACATACCAATTTCATCAAAAGACAATATCCTCGAGCCAATAAAATGTGGCTTGCTAGAGAGCATAACAAGACTTTTATTAAGTGGTTTGAAGATAAAGTCTTACATCAACTATCTCAAACACCAGATGATATTACTGAAACTATCAAATGCCTTGCCTTTAAACCAAAGTTGGCTGTTATGTCTTATGAAGGGTATGACATTAATGGATTCACATATTACACAAAGCGCCAAGATGATAAGAGTGTCGTCCAAAACAGTGGGGTCACCCTTCAAGCATCGACTATGTTTTTTGCAAGTGCAAAGGATAAGAGTCCACGTGAAGCTAAAATGTCATATTACGGTTTCATTGAAGAGATATGGGAATTTGACTACATAGATTTTAGAATTCCGCTCTTCAAATGTAATTGGGTTGATAACACCAAAGGAGTTATAGTGGATGAATTGGGTTTCGCTTTAGTGAACTTTGAAAAGATTGGCGAGAAGGCTGAACCATTCATATTGGCATCACAGGCGAAACAAGTATTTTATATCGATGATCCTGCAAATGATAAATGGTCGGTTGTTCTTCATGGTAAAAGACAGTTCATTGAAGATCCTATAGATGAAGAAGAGTACTATGATAAATATGATGACTCCAGTCCATTCTCAGTTGGGTTGCCAACTCCAGAAAATATTGAAGCTAATGATGACTTATATGTGCGCGGAGATCACAATGAAGGATTGTTAATTGATAAAAGATCACAATTTTAGAGGCATGCATGTTTATATTTTTTTATTGAAGCTAAATGTTTACTTTTTTAATATCAATATCATTTTCTGATTTGATGTTTCATTATCTTCTAGTTAATACAAATGCTAAACATTGTGGGAGGGTACTAAAGAACTATAGGACCAATCTCACCCGAGATTACATACGCGATGTTGAGAGTAGGTTCTTGATCTATTCCAATTCTAGACATTGATCAATATTTCACTAACTCTACACTAATAATTTTTGTTTGTATTCTCTTTGAAAAATAAATATAGGAAGAAGGCTATGCAGGACGACCATGACATAGCTATGCAGGATATGCAGGAAGAAGCCCCAATGAAGAGAAGCATGATACAGATACAATACATAAAGTGCAGCACACACAAGTGCTTCAGATTCATATAACAACATGACAGACTAACACATATATAGTGCATAATAACAGCAGCGCCGAATTTACATACAACACTAGCTTAGTACATATATAGTGGGACAAAGGTGACGATACCACCTGCTAAAATAGGTTACCGACTACATGTTACGACTGGGAGGTCGTGATTCAGCAACCATATGCATTAGCAGGAGGACAAACATATGGTGATCTATTTGTCCTCCTGCTAATGCATGCGGTTGCTGAATCACGACCTCCCAGTCATAACATATAGTTGTCGGTAACCTGTTTTACCAGGTGGGATCGTCACCTTATAAGTCCCACTATATATGTACTAAGCTAGTGTTGTATGTAAATTCGACGCTGCTGTTGTTATGTACTATATATGTGTTAGTCTGTCATGTTGTATGGACATCGATTGTATTGCTCAGGTATTATATAGTCTCATTAGATAATATGAAATATATCAATCTTATTTATATCTCATTAATTATATATATACATCATTCTCTTTACAGGTATTTAAAGCTGACCCCACTACAGGAACGGACTTACCAGATGTACATGCTCCCTATACGATGGGAGAATTAAATGAAGTAAGAGAAGAATGGGAAACAACCATACAAATAGTGGGGGCTTTAAAATATAATTGGGATCCTGATAGCGAATAATGACTAAACAATGATATTTTGTAAATGAATTTCTGAATTATAATATATGTGTGAATGTTTCTACATGTCTGGATGTTTCTACATGTGTGTGAGTAAAAATGAATGAAAGTGTTGGTTGCTATATGAATGTTTCTACATGTGTGAATGTGAATGAATGGAACTATAGATTACTAGCTACACGAATGTTTCTAAATGTGTGAAAATAAAATGGAACTGTAGGTTGCATTGCTAAATGCATGTGTGAATATTTTTGTTGTTAATTTTGTAGGTTTGTGGCATGTTGTCGGCTGATATCAATGGATGTCGTAAAACCTGCAGTTCATAACTGAACTGAACAGGTTTCTCATCCTGCGACCAGCCACAGCAGGTCTGCAGACTGACAGAAAAAAAACAAAACAATAGGCGTCGGTTATTTGTATAAAACCGACGCCAAATAGTTACAGTGTCGGTTTTTAATAGAAACTGACGTCTATTTCCTTAACACCACGGCCGTGCTGTCCAGCACGGCCATGTTGGGAGTTATATGGCGTCGGTTATTAGCTAATAACCGATGCCTATCCTGTGGCGCGAAGATATATGTCTCCGGTTATTTGTAAAAAAACCGACACTGATAGTGCCCAAGATGGCGCCCTTTCTGTGGTGCGAAGGGTTTGGGCGTCGGTTTTGGAACTGACGCCTAATGGGTGAGCTTTTAGTGTCGCCCACATAGGTGTCGCTCAGAAACCGACACTAAAGGCTTTAAATAACCGACACTAAAGGTAGGTTCTGTAGTAGTGAATGGAGTACTTTATACACAGTGGCTTGCTAGTTGATATGGATGTCAAGGAATGCACAAGTTTTTAATAACCACACAAGTAAGAAACTTGACTTGTTGAAAAGCACCCATGTGATGACCAAAATTATTGTGCAAGAATTCACAAAGAACAATGAAGATTGAAGATACAAAATTGAAAATTTGAACATTGGAGAGAATCTCTAAGAAATTAGGTTGTCATCAATGTACACTAAGTAGTCATAGTGAATCAAGGAATGTTGAGCATCAATTGTCATTGAAGATAGCATTGGAATCTAGATAGAAGGAGGAGCATGCAGGCACTAAGGCACATATACATTGGAAGGAGAAATGCTGGCAAAACTCATGGGGATTAAAGATGGTTCCATATGGGTGATAAAAAGTCATCTATTATCCACTAATTCTAGAATAGCAATGAAGTATAAACAAGGAACACATGTTTTCAAGACACATCATAGAATCGTTGTAGAGGCCATTAAGGAAAATATGTATAGGTAGGAGGAGAACCTATGAATAATGCATAGCCCAAAGGGATCTAGTATGCTAACAAATAAAATGGCAAAGGATGGAATAAGACAACCTAACTAAGAGAATATTCATGAGTAATGACTTCAAGAGGTTGTAGAGGCATTCATAAGTGACAGTTAGAGGAGGAAGAGAATCTAAACCCCAGAGTCATTGACCAAGCTAGGGTAAGTAAAACTACAAGTAAAGGAAATGAGTTTACGTTGTTGTTTTATTTAAAAAAACTCATTTTTATCACATCTAGGGTGTTGAAACTTATTGAAAAGTAGCTTTCAAAATTCATTTTGAAAAAAAAGTGCATCAATATCATTTTCATACAAATCTCAAAAAAGAACATTTTCTCTCATTTTACTATATATTTGGTGTCCATAAATGAGCATCAGGCATGCACTTTGAGATGATATTCCTACACAGGTTCATTGAACCAAGTGGTATGTATTCTCGAGTACAAGTGAGTGAAGCGAAATACCATTATTTGGTTTTCTAAATGAGAGGATTACATAATTAAGAAGGAAAGTATTTAGGGATAAGGTTTGTTATTTCTATTACTTTTGTGTGTCAATCTATAACAAATAATTACTTAGATCCATATGTAGGGGTATCTTTAGGTCAAATTACATAAGCTGACAAGGTTCATTTTTACATTCACCTAAAAAGAACTTATGAGACGTGGGACTTGTCTATGGGGCTGTTAAATTCATTAGATGCTATAATGTCAAACCAAAGACATAAAAGATTGACTATGAAGAAAATCATAATAGACTAGGAATAAATGTTATATGTAGAGTGGGCAACAATAAACCTAATTAAGGATGGGGGCCAACTGAATGATGAATGGATTTTCAACAATGAAGTTTAACCTTGATGTAAAGAATATTGTGTAGGTTGATACAAAATGATGTTGATTTCAAATGTGGTTTCTTATGTATGATATATCACTTATTTATACTTATTTTATATAGTAAAACTTTTAATTATGCAATGTGTTTTGGTGTAGTTCGTTCCCATTTTCTCAGTTCTTATTTTATTATATAGCATATATAAATGTCATAGTTTCTATAATCCATGTTAAAAGTGTGTTAGGGTAAAAGAAAAGGAAATGAGAAATGTTTCACATGTTTTTGGTCATGAATAATGGAAAATATATTTGATGCAACCTATGTCTCACAAACATCGGTCACGTCTCATGAAGAAGACTAAATAAATTGAAGAAAAAGAAGAGAAATCAGGTGTATTCACCGGTCTTAGATCATGTTGGTAGTAAGTATAAAAAGATGAAGATGATATAGGTTCATGGCTTCGAAACATGACCATCCCTTTATGTAAATCATGAGCCCTAGTACGTGAATGGAACCATTGATGCTTTCTTAACTTGTTTATATTCATATTATTTTTGTCAATGTGATATTGTATATAAGAAATACAAGAAATTCATGCATATCCCTCAATGTATATATCAATATCTACAATGATTGACTCAATTTAAGCATTAATTTCGTAGTACGTTATAAGTTTTTCTATCATACAATGTCTCGTTTTTAACCAAACTGAAGGAAATAAGACTATGTATGGTATCATTTTTCTATACATCTTAAATAATTAGTCACAATTGTGCACGAGTATATAAGGGTTCATATATTTTCGACAACGGGGACCTATCGTCAACAAGATAGACGGCCGATAACTAATTATAATATCTAGTATATATATATATAGTATATATATATATAGAGAGAGAGAGAGTGAGGCTAGAATACACTCGAGTGTATTCTGAGCCCAATACACTCAAGTTTTAAGCCGTTGGATTGGATTTTCAGATCAGATCAGGCAGCAGCACTTTAACGCGCACTCAGGCTGACGTTCTCCGTCAAATGGGGTCCCCCACCACTCTGTAACCTCCCTCTCGTGACCTCTCCCGAGCATCCTCTCTCAGGCTTCTCTCTCTTCCCCTCCCGCACTCTCTCCCCTCCCGCTCTGTCTCTCTCTCTCTCTCAGTCGCGGACAACCACCGGAGAGGCGACGATCCACTACCCTGCCCGGCGTCTCCACAGCCCTACCCGACGTCTTGCACAGCTGCCGGCGTCTTACCCACAGTTGCCGGCCGTCCAACAGTTGAGTGCTCTCCCGAGCGTCCTCTCTCTCTCTCTCTCTCTCTCTCTGGGGCTCAGCGATTCTTCCCCAATTCTACTCGTGTAGCTCCGATCAACAGCAGACTGCTTCGTCCCACATCGGCAGCGTCAGCCATCCATCCGTCAACGGCCAACGGCGCCAGGACCAGCAGCGAGCCACCTACCCGCCATCCGCCCAGCAACAGCACCAACAACCAGCCATCTGCCCGGCCCCAGCAATCCGTCCTCCCACAACAGCAGCAACGCCAGATAGAGCCCCATTGGCAGCAATCCGCCCACCCAACAGCGACAGCAACACCGGCAAGGGCCCCCATTGGCAGCAACATCAGCAATCCGCCCCATCGGCAGCAACCTTCTAGTTCCCTGCATTTGCAGGTCAGTGGTCACATTCATTTTTTCTCCTCTTTCGATCATTCCCTGAAGCCTCGTCTCTTTGATTTCCACTGAATCAATGATTTCCACTGAATCAAATTTTTATATGCTTGGTTAGTCATCCCCAAACCATGGCGGATCCCAAAGGAAATAGCTGTTTGTCAACATGTAATAGCTTTAGTCAGAAATCTGTAATGAGAAGGGGGGCCAAGCATTGCAAATGCGGGGAGTTAATTGAGGCTAAAATAGCTAAGACATAGAAGAACTATGGTCGAGTGTTCTTTGGGTGTCCCAACTACAACAAAGAGGTATATTGTTCTTTGGGTGTCCTGACTTATTTAAATTTTTATGAAATTCAATACTTGTGGTATTAGTATTATTAGGTAATCTATGTCTTATTGTTTGCAGGGACATCCATATTGCAATTTTTTCGAATGGGCAGATCCAACTCCAAAAATTAAGGAAGAGTCGAAGAACTTGCAACATGATACAGAATTACGGACTGCCAGGACTAAGGAACAAAGATCAACAACAAAATTTTGATGTTGTCTGGTTGTATTAGTAGCTTCGTGGGTTATGTTTATACTTCTGTATCAAAGAAGGTGTGCTTGTACTTAGATGGGTGGGCATCAAACAAATGTACTGAACGGCTGGTTGCTAATCTTGTACTTATCAAATGACTAAATGAATGAATGGCTGGTTCTGGCTATATTGTATTCCATCATTGTGTTAAGATGCCGGCAAATTGAAATAACTTACATTCACAAAAGATTTCTTGTATATTTTGGTTGATTTGTACTTTGTAGCTCTTCTTAGATATGAAGACATGAACCTCATCACCTACACGTGAAATTTGATATACACTATCTTTACTAACCTCTTCTATGTCATAGCATGAGGTGAGCTTCATTTGCCCTTTAAAAATCTTGAAAACTGATCTAGTGTACACATCGCTTGCATGTTTCTCAATGGGATATAAAGACCATAATGTCGGTTGGCCATTCTTGGATCTGTAGTCTTCTTCATCCTCTTTGTCATATCGGTTCTCTACCACCTTCTCGAAGGCTTGGACAAATTTAAACAAGGACAAGTGATTGTAAAACCAGCATGTCATCATATGATTTTTTAAATAACTCTTTCATCATAATGTAATTGTCCTTGTTGTGAGAAGCTATGGCAACCAGCCGCATTGCGGATCTGCATAGTGAATTATATCTTGTCAAAGGGGTACTTCCATCAACATCCGCCTGGGTTTCATTAGCACAATGAATTGTCTTTGTGGATTTTGCATCCATTGTCCAGCGATTCAACACATACAAAGGTGGTATCTCACGGACTTTAAGATAAAGCAGTACCTGTAATGGAAAAGGACACAATAGTCGAACATGCAAAACAGGGGTATGTAACAATTTAATCTACATTTTTTGTTTCTAGTCTAAGGGAGCTTGAATTGAAAATTATGTTTGATGTTATTGATTTCATTGACAGGCTACCAAAGATTGCTCCACTTCGGATGTACTTGGAGATCATTCTGAATCAAGTGAAGAATAACTCGTGAAGCATGTGTTATTGATTTTGTAGAGATCATTCTGAATTCAAGGCAGTGTCTTATGTACTGACCCATGTGTTAGTTGTTGGTTTGTCATTTGTAATTCAAGACAGTGTCTTATGTACTGAACCATTATGTACTGAACCATGTGTTAGTCAGTTCTTGGTTTGTCGTTTGTAATTCAAGGCAGTGTCTTATATACTGAACCATGTGTTTGATAATTCTTGGTTTGTGGTTTGTAATTCAAGGCAGTCTCTTATGTACTGAACCCATGTGTTAGTAATTTAAATTCAAGGAAATCTTTTAAATCCAGTAGCAGTAATAAGTTACTGATGGCATACCTTCTTTCCGTGTTCATGGCAATGTAGTTCATGTGTTAATGTGGATTGGTTTAATGTGGATCAACAAGTTCCTTATCCACTGGTTTATTCAGTGCTTATATCAGTTCTTGGTTTGTGTTCGTGGTGTGTGGTTTGATATGTGTTATTCTATAAAATGAGATGTGGGTGCAGCAGGACATGTTATAAATTTCTGAATGTGATCCACTGACAAGTGAATGATTTGTGGTTTTGAAATTTAATTAATTAAATGTGCAGCTGAATGCTCTTGATTGTTGTGTGACATTTGCTGGTTATGAAATCTAATCCAGCGATGGCTTAATGAATTAAACAACTGGATACATGGCTTGATGTGCAGCCGAAACATGAACAAACCACAATCCAAGAACTGTATTTTTATCAGTACTCTGGAAAACCACGTCAGCAGCATCTAGATCCCCAAATTTTGCATACATATCTATCAAACTGTTACTCACAGACACACTTTTAGCATCTCTGTTTACAACAACCTGAGCATGTATTTGTCTGCCCATTTCCACACTCTTCAAGTTAGCACAAACACTCAATACAGTGGGAAATGGAAGCATAGCAGGTTGAAAACCAGAATGCTGCATCCGTATGAAAAGATGAAAAGCTTCATGAAAAGCTTCTTCATTTAGCTCATTACAGGCAAGTCCAGCAATCAATATGTTATAGGAAATGTTATCAAGTTCAGGCATCTCAGAGAATAGGCTGACAGCTTCAGCTATAGAATCACTTTTTGAGTAAAGGTCCAATACTGAATTGTTCACATACACATTCCAACAAAAGTTTGTCTTTACAACATATGTAGAAGCTAGTCTTTAATTTATCATAAGGTTTAGCTGCGATTAAAGACTCAATTACATACATGGTCATCCATAAGACTCGATTAAAGACTGATTTGCATTCAGATTTCATTCAAATGGGATGGTGATACCTATAAATATGCGAGGTTACTGATTGGCAGGACCCAAGACCCAAATGTGTCAAGGCATTGGCCAATGTGTCTCCTTGGGGCACTTTGATGTCTAGGTAACTGATATAAAAACTTAGTATCTAGGAAAACAACCAATCAATAAATTATTTGTGGGCAGCTTACATCTCAGGAAGTACGTCCAGAAGAACTATCCTGATTCCATCAGAAGGGTGCTTGGACTGATCCACACAGAACCCCAATGAATACATAACTGTTATAATTAAAGTTGGCTTGGACTGATCCACACAGAACCCCAATGAGAGGATGAACATGGCAGATGTTGTGAACATCGACTGATTGCATTCAGATTGCGGGAGGGGAAGAGAGAGAGAAGAGAAGCCTGATACAGGTACAGCTAGGTTCCCGAAGAGAGAGAGAGAGAGAGAGAAACGAGAGAGAGAGAGAGGAAGCTCGCTCGGGAGAAGCCTGAGACACGGGAGGGCGAGAGGTTACAGAGGTGGGGGACCACACTTGACGGCCAGTTACGGAGGAACGCCCGCCTGAGTGCGCGTTAAAGTGTTGCTGCCTGATCTGATCTGAAAATCCAATCCAACGGCTTAAAACTTGAGTGTATTGGGCTCAGAATACACTCGAGTGTATTCTAGCCTCACACACACATATATATATATATATATATATATATATATATATATATATATATATATATATATATATATATATATATATATATATATATATATATATATTCGACAATAGAGTACATACATTCGACAATAAGGTACTGACATTAACCAGGTGATTTTATTTGTGGATAAAAAATCAAAATAACACACTTTAATAAAAATATGTAATGAAATAGCACCATAGCCAACTTATTTTCCATAATAGCCCACTTCCTCGTAAAAGTGTCAAGAAATTTGTATTTTTTTTGTTCCCGGGACTAAAAGCGTCATTTGGTCTGGCGTTTTCAGTTCAAAGCGCCCAATTTGGTGTTTTTACATAAAAGCTTCAGAAAATTGGCGTTTTAACTTAAAGTTAAGCTGCCAGCTAATTTTCAACGCCGCGCGTCCTTACTTCCGCTTTTCCAATGGCAAACAAGTTCGCATTACCGATTCTGCTGATTTTTCTGTGCTCCTCTTGTGCCCTTGCCCGCGTCGGTTTGGGCGACCCTCAAAAGTTGCAGCAGTGCATGATGGAGTGCCATGCTGAACCTGCTGAAGCATCTCAGAGTGTGAGCGTGGATGTACCTCTGAGTACTTCGGCGGATCTTCAAGAAGCCGTGGCCGCGGTGGCAGCAGCTTAGCCGGCCCTTTCCAAAAGCAGTAGTAGCTTCAGCGGGAGAAATGCATGCAGATCTGTGAGAGCGAAAGCCAGGACTAAACTTGCCGGAGATGTGAAGCAACATCGCAATAAGGACATATTAATGTTAAGCTTTTAATCTAAAGCTGGAGATGCATGCTAGCTGGTCTGTGTGTATCTGTAGATGACTACCGTGGCGGAGAGTGAATGAAAACGCCAACTTTGTGGTGCTTTCGGTTAAAACGCCAATTAGTACTTTTATGTGAAAACGTCAAATCGGTTGGCGCTTTTGGCTGAAAACGCCAAGATCATATCACTTTTTACCTTAAAACGCCTAGTTTTGAACGTTTTCTACTGAAAATGGCAGACCAAATGGCGTCTTTAGTCCCCGAACAAAAAAAATGCCAATTTCTTGGCGCGTTTATAAAAAAGTGGACTATTATGGAAAATAAGATGGCAATGGTGCTATTTCAGCAGATATTTTTATTAAAATGTGCTATTTTGGTTTTTTATCCTTTATTTTTCTAAGACCGGTACCAACATAAAGTTGGGGATACGCTACACCTCTTGAAATTAATAACGTTTTTTTTCCAAGGAAAACACGGGCTGGAATCAATCGAGCTGAAGCAGCAGGGATCTGGAAGCTTGGTGGGAGCGTGAAAAGAAGGGAAGGGTACGCACCTATGTGAAGCAGGACATGGATTCAATCATGATTGCCTATACCAATCAAAGCAGATCACATATATCCAATACAAATATGTCGTGCCGTATCTCTGTGCTCAAAGAAAATGACACTGCATTGCAGTATTACGTAATGATACATACTGATATCTATGCATGAGACAGCATGCTTTTCGCTTCCTTCCGCATTTGTAGTCATATGCCCCTCGACTTTCGCCATGTTATGAGTTTTGGCAATGGAACAGAGAGCAGTGATTTTGCCGCTTTTGATGCCAACTTGACAGATCACATGAAGATGATGGCTGGTCAAAGGGCTTCTATTTGAACAGCACTGGCCAGGCAGATCTTCTGGACAACGTGGGGTGAATGGAGGATCGCAACTCGGTGACAAGGGAAACGCCACAGCGTCCATCGTGGCACCCTGTCTGCTACTGACGATTCACCTGCATATCGTTGCAGAAGGAAGAAAGATGGAATGGATGCTTTAGCAGGAGAAGAGCTCCTGCCGGTCCGACATATCGTCTTGGTGTATTCATTGGCAAAGCTACGATCACGTTGAGCTTTGATAGCTGTACCACCACATATTGAATATGAAAGAACACACCGGGCTATGATTGAACAAACAAGACTTTGACCTCTGTTTGAATATATATCGACATAATCAACTTAGTTACGGTTAATTGTCATCTCTCATTTGGGAAAATTACGGGTCTACCATATTGGGTGTTTAGAAAATCAGTTCAATCTAAATATAAAAAATTTATGTCTTTGGATGGTAAGTTCGATCTAATCCCAGAAATAGGTCATGCCACCAAAAAGTTTAAAATTGTCACTTTGAACAATAAAAAAACTTAATCTAAATAGGATAAATAAATAATGCTAATCGCAGGACTAGTTTATATGGATTTGGGAATTCTGCTGGTACTAACAAACCCCTTGATCTTTTTCCAGTCCAAGTGGATTCAAGCGACCCTACACAATTGTGGATTAGTCGAATCCCTTGATCTTGATTTTGCCTTAGTGCCTCAAAAAGACAACCTGAAGTTTGGGATTAGTCCAAACCAATTAGAGCTCATTGGAGGCCCGCAATCTGATCTCAACAACTAACCAAGGGGTCACATTATCAAGGAGAGTGCGTGACAATTTTGGTGTTTGAAGGCATTGTGGCCATAATTGTACATATATGAGAGTCCATGGTGTTTAGAGGTTCTTTAGCCTACAGTGAATGATTTACCATTTTTATTAAAAAACGAGAAGAGTTTATTTATCCCGACCATAGTGGAAACCAAACAACGCACAATACAAGAAAAATCCAGTTAACTACAAAATTTGACTCTCAACTATATCAACTCAAAAAAGTCTACTTCGAGCACCTACGGACAGAAGTACGATAGAATACCCCATGGAGGCATGGGCATCTCAGCTAAGCTCCTTAACAATAGTAATTGGGGTAAAAAATCAAAATAGCACACTTTAATAAAAATATGTACTCAAATAGAACCCAAGCCTTCTTATTTTCCGAAATAGCCCAGTTTCTCGTGAAAGCACCAAAAAATTGGCGTTTTACTTGTGCTGGTGGGGTTTTCAATTGAAAGTGCCAGCAAGTTGGCATTTTCAGTTGAAAGCGTCATTAAGTTGGCGTTTTCAGCTGAAAGCGCCAGCAAGTTGGTGTTTTCAGCTGAAAGCCTGGTGACCTAAGATGGAAAGCGCCTAAACAATGGCGTTTTAGGTCCACAACTTAACAACAACAAAACACATCTTTGAAAAGATGTATATTAAGTTTGGCACAATATATAAAGAAGAAGTTGGAGTGTGCATTTAACAAAATCAGTCTGCTAATAGAAAGAAGAACAAATTCTTCTACATTGTCAAACATTCAACGGTTCAACAAAAATAGAAACAAAAAAGTTAGCATCTGACATCTGATAACATCAACCTTGGCATAAGATAACATCAATCCTGGCATCTGATAACATCAACCCTGGCATATGATAACATCAATCCTGGCATCTGATAACATCAACCGTGGCATCAAAATAAAAATAATTATTTAACTACATATAGTTCTTCTATAAGTAAAGTACTAGGAAAAATTATGCATACCTAACGTCTCTTACTTCCTCTACCTCGGGTTCGTAGACCCGAAGAACTCCCTGGGTCTGGAGAAGCCTCAATTGGACTCAACAGGGACTGTTGACCTGCACGTGTAGACCTACTTGGAGGGAGTGGTGGTGTTAGTGGACGAGTTTCTCTACCTCGGGTTCGTGGACCCGAAGAACGCCCTGGGTTTAGAGAAGCCTCAATTGGACTCAAATGTGACTGTTGACCTGCATGTGTAGACGTACTTGGAGGGAGTGGTGGTGTTAATGGATGAGTGGATGGCATGGATGGCATAGTTGTAAACATTGGAGGTGATCCTATAAATGAAGAACTAGTTGATCCTGAAAATGAAGAAAAAGCTGCATGTTGGTATTGGCTAAAAGTTAGGTGGGTCCAAAATAAGCTGGAAGGAACCCCAAAATGATCAGATGATGATGAAGGATAAGAATAAAACATTCCAGAGACTGAGGATGGTGAAAATTCCCTAGAGTGTCCTGCTATTGTGGACTTTCCTAGTGATGTGGAGTATCCTGCTGGTGTGGATTGTCCCGGTGAGGCTGAGTGACCCATTGGCGTGGAGTGCCCTACTGGTGTGGAGTGTTGTGCTTCCGTGGAAGATGGAATAGGAGAAGCACTAATTGAAGTTGTCACAGGATATGAAAAACTCAAATTGGGTTGCATGTGACTTGGCATTTGTTGAAACCATGCACTCTGAATATTGTATATTTTGTCACGTGCTGTCATCCAATCCTCAACAGGTGTCTGATATGTTAATGTTTGCAATGATCCCCTGATATCCATTTGACTCTGGACCTGCAAATAACATAGTTTACTTTATCATATTTCATATACAAAGACGTATAGTTATTTATCTTAATGGATACTCATTACTTACATATTCTCGCTCCACATAACCTCGAGGATATTATTATAATGTTATGAAGTTTTGAAAAAGATGTCTATTACAGTTTTGTCTAGATGGTAAGTAATTTTGGCATTGGGATAAATATGATAAACAAGATGTGTTCTATCACATCTTGTACCCCCATTGAGTCATGTGTTCATATGAAACAAATTCCTATAATTTATTTTGAAATATAGTTTATTTTGAATTATAGTTTATTTTCCTAAATAGTTTGTTTTGAAATATAGTTTATTTTGAAATATAGTTTATTCCTATCGCACCCAAATTCTACCAATTTGTTAAACAGTAGAATAACCAATACGATTACGCGATCATGTCTAGTTTTGAAAGGGAGTTATATGTTGTGTTACACTACTATTCCTACTCCTACTATGCAATAGTTTACAGGCCCTCTAGTTGTTTGGACTTTACATTTTTCAAAAATATCAAATCAAGACTAAAAAATCGGATAAAATTTCCAATTTTCAAAAATATCCATTCAAGATAATAAAGTCAAAGTTTAAACTACACAACCAACATTCAAGACTAAAAATGATCATCTCTACTTTTGAAAGGGAGTTACATGGCGTGTTACACTGCTATTCATATTCCTACTATGCAACAGGTTACATGTCCTTGAGTTGTTTGGACTTTCGATTTTCAAAAATATCCATTCACGATAATAAAATCACAGTTTAAACTACACAACCACCATTGAAGACTAAAAACGGTCATCACACACATAAGATATAGATAAAAAGCAAATTAAAAAACAAACAAATATGTGCAATTCCAATAAAATACAGTACAAATTAAGTACAGTCCCTAAAGTAAGTACAATCCAAATTAATTGCAATCCAAATTAATTACAATCCAAAATATAGAGTCCAAATCAATTACAGTCCAAAATAAAGAGTCCACATTAATTACAGTCCAAAATAAAGAGTCCACATTAATTACAATCCTCATCACATGTGTATCAAAGTACCAAATAATCACAATAATTCCAAAGCACCAAATAATCACAATAATTCTTACAAAAATATTAGCCTAAAATGATTAAGTAATATATAACTTACCCTTTAGAGGAGAAAGACGTCTTCAAAGAAAATCAAAGAACTCCTACAAAATATGTAACAAATAAACAAAAAATATGATAAGAAGATGGTATAAAATAAAAATACAACAAAACTAAAGAGGAAAGAAAACAAAAAAAACAACAAATGAGTAAACAAAAAACAAAAAATGAGTAAACAATAAAATAACTATTGGCGTCAGATCTGATCAGTTTAGATGCCATGGGAAATTAACCATTATGTTAACCTTATCTAAGGCTGTGTTTGGTACACAGTTGTGATGAACTTAGTTACTGCAAATAACTAGACGAGTGGTGTGTTATCTTTATACAACTTAACTATTGTTTGGAATAATGACCTTAACATTAAGATGTTCAATATTTGGTAGACAAGTAAACAATCATTAGTTGTGTGAATATAGTCTATAATACCCTCCGTCCATGTATTAAAAAATCAATTAGGATAGGCCAAACAAACTCAGCCTAAGATAATTATTATTTGGGTAGATTAACCTGCCGTAAGCATGTCTCTTCGAAAAGACATTACAGATAAAAGAGACAGAACTACTGTGGTGTTGTTCTACCTGTGAGCAAAGTAAAATGAGAACAAGTAAAACGAGTGATGTTGTTCTACTTGTGAGCAAAAGAAAACGAGAACAAGTGAAACGAGAACATGTATTGTGGTTGTACCTGTGAGCAAAGGACATATGAGAACTATTGTGAGAAGGAGAAGGGGGAGGAGACAACAACTGAAAGAGGCGCAGACGAGCCCCTAGGCACAGGCCACAGGGCTGAGAAACTAACCAAAATAACTGGGTAGAAGATTAAAACTAACCAAACTAACTGCCCGAGTTGCTAGCGCCTTCTCCACGCCGTTGTTTGCGTAGCTCCACTGTTGACCCTTCTCCAAGCTCTACTGCTCATCACCAGGCCGTCGACAAGGGAGGAGGAGCCCTTAACCGAAAGTTATGAAACAACTAAGTGTGAGGAAGAGGAAGAGTAGGAGGAAAAGGAAAAAAGGGGAAGAGGAAAATCGATCGGAGGAAGAGGAAGAGCAGACAAAAAGGGGAAAGGGGAAGGGGAAGAAGAAGACTTACTTGCGATCAGTAGAAAGTAAGAATGAGAGAATAGATGGGGGTGGTTCGTATTTGTAGATCCAACCACCCCTTTGAAGCCCAGCTACCGCCTTAATGGCGAGGAAGCGTGAAAGGCAAAAGCGTAAAAGGCAGAGAGGGGTAGAGGGAAAACGCCAACTTTCTGGCGCTTTTAGAGGGAAAACGCCAACTTTCTGGCATTTTCGGTTGAAAACGCCAACTTTCTGGCGCTTTCAGTTGGAAACGCCAAAACATTGGCGCTTTTGCCTCGCTTCCTTGAAAAATGCCAAAACCATGGCGCCTTTAGTTGATTTGCCAAAACTGTTGGTGCTTTCAGTTGAAAACGCCAGAACTGTTGGCGCTTTCAGTTGAAAACGCCAGACCTGTTGGCACTTTTGCTCCCGGATTCGGTAAAACGCCAGAACTGTTGGCGCTTTCAGTTGAAAACGCCAGACCTGTTGGCACTTTTGCTCCCGGATTCGGTAAAACGCCAAAATTGTTGGCGCTTTCCCCAGAATGTGGGCTACTTCAGAAAATAAGAAGGCTTTTGTGCTATTTGAGTACATATTTTTATTAAAGTGTGTTATTTTTGTTTTTTACCCTAGTAATTGATCAAAACTACCACCCATATTAGGGTAACCTGTCGGTCATCGTGTTAGAACGGCCAACTCTAATTTTTATGACTCAAGAAATGTTCAGTTTCTTTACTTGAAACTCCACTCACTTTTGCCAATATCTCGTAAGCTCTTTTATATCCAAATTTCTAGAACCCACTCTATTTTATACTAAATTTCTATAAACCCCCTATAGCTTAACTTGATATACAAACGTGAACAAAAATTTATCTTGCCAATTTCTAACTGGTCCTATAGAAAAGATGAACATATACCTAAAAATATATTATAGAACACAATATTTACTTTTTAATAATAGTATATAGTTGAGTTTGTAATAATTTTCAAAGTATTTATTTGACAGTAAGGAATCCTTCCAAGACATCATATTAGACTGCAGGACTAGATTCGTTGGTGGTTGATCATGATATTCCCAACCCCTGGATTTGATCTCGTCTGACCCTAAAAAAACTAATAATATATTCTAGTTTTGGCATTCTGAATCAATTTTGAATTCACACAAGCCGGTCAAAATTTGGGCCCGCGTCAATTTTTGGTTTTAACTTCCACAATACGTTTATGGGTTTTAAAAAATCCAAGTTGGGTTAGTTTTGGGTTAAATTCGTAAAACTTTAAAGTTATGTGGAATTAGAATTTTGACACACATAGCTTATAGGTTCTAATTTTGAAAAACGTATCCGTTTCAGGTTGACCAAAATCTACATCATGATACGTTTTGGTTCTAAATTTAGCCATCCTGGTCAGTTCAGGACTTGGACAGTGACTGGAATTGGGATTTGGATTTGTCCTAAGTCTGACTATCTGAAAACATGTTCTAACTTGGAAATTTGATAGCCCTACCCCCACGACATGATCAATAGCAATGACTCTCACCGCATTACATTTACCCACCCCACCGACAATTTCATAGATGTGTGTGAATGTAATTTTGTATGATACGCAAAAAAAATTGGTTTTAGATTCTAGTTTTGACTGTTTGGGTAAGTTCCATATTCAAACAAACAGACTAAAATTTATGCCGAGATCAGCTCTAGGTTCTAGTTTCCACAATCTAGATTATATTTGGGTTTGGATGGAACTATGTCTGAGTTAGTACAAGATTAGACCAGTAAATAAATCTAGATTATACATAACTAGAATTATGACAAACCTCACTTGTTGGCCTTATTTGGAGGGGGCAGTTCCAAGTTGAATAGTCTAACAAAATTTGGGTTAGGACAATTTAATGGGTCAAAATTTACATTTTGAGTCAGTTTAGATTTAGATAAATGGATCGAAACCCAGGACATGGTTATTTAAGGGTTTGATTGGCAGAATTTATAATTTGATTATTGAAAATGGTGTGGGGTGACTACCCACCACACATCTGGTATAGGAGTTGCCCTTCTAGGATGGGTCAAATAGGACTATATATATGGGAAGGATACCACTCTATAAAGAATAATTTATATACAATACATGTTATTATAAATGTGAATATTCAAATATTGTGTAGTAATCACTAACTTAAAGAGATGTGCTATACGTTAATAAAAGTATTTCACATGTATGGCTAAGTATATAAATATGTAAAGAAGCAACAAGTTTAACTTTGTCTGGAATGGAAGTTAGTTGCAAGGATAGATATGTATGATATGAGGTTTCTAGGGATTTAAGAAAAGAGAGGGGCTTTCATAACATTAGAAAATGTGAGGGGGGATTTTTAGATAATACTAAAATGTTTATCTGACCTGGTCCTAAAACTAGGCCTTCAAATTGGATGTCCATCCCTTTCTAGAACCTCATTAACCAGTAGTCATTGCTCATAAGAGCATCATTTCTAGGTATATTTTTTAAAAAAAATATTTTTTTTCAAGAGGTTCACTTCTCTATGATCGACTATCCTTCTTCCTGGGAAAGAGAAGCCATAAGGATTTAGCTATCTTTAACCATGAGAATCCCCTGACATTCCTAGATCTCATCCCTTCTCTTACAAACTTCTAGGGTATCTCACTTATATTTAATATCCCCCCAATCATCCTTTAATTTTTCCACCCAATCGTATGCAATGTCAACCTTTTCAATATCATATGTTGTAAGAGTTATTTCCCCATCCATTCCTCATATATTCCTTAATGTACGCCTACATGTTCAAGGACCAATTCGCTAGTCCCCACCTTGAAGACTTAACACTCATGTTTTATACCCTCATGGAGTGCATTTTTTCCGTTCTTGCCTATTAGCAAACTTGTGTATCAATATACAAAGAGAATAATGAGAGGTATGAGACCCCTAAAAAATTTAGTTGTTTGTTCCACCTACCTAGTCACAACAAGTTTCCAACACCTGAATCATCATGTTCTTAATAGAAAAGGAATAAACCTCCATAATTTTTTTCTTTAAGTAATACTTAGAGATCTCACATTCAAGAATAAGTCATCTTTTTTTATGAAAGCAGCATGCCTTCTCTAGTGTTGGTTACAAGGTGTAATTAATAGTGAAACAAAAAACCTAAAAAGGAAAACAAAAACTTCATAAAGTAGGAAACTATATATCTGTATAGAGATAATGTGTCACTCCTTCATAAGGACCATAAAATGCTAACATCCATTCCAGAATCATGGAAAATTTGGTTGTTTATATCCCACCATATATCAAGACTAGGTGGATAGCCCCAAGGGCTAGGCATCATGTTCCAACTTGGTATCAACATAGAAACCAACATTCAATATCCAACCTACAAGACTTATATCATTAGTGTCCATCATTAGAACTAAGTGGGGCATCACATCGAAAGAGCTACAAGGATGAGATTCAACTCTTATTGGATAGGGTGGTCACAATATTTAGATCCATATCAACATATGGGGCACAAGAGCATAACCAAGTCATACATTTCACATAAGTGGTCAAAAAGGGTGATCTTAGGGACACAACACCATATTAGCAAGTGAGGTATGGGCCCTAGGTATATAGGTAATCAACATCATGATATTACTGATTTTAAAGATCTAAGAGTGGATACATCAACAAGGTCAAACACATCATGTAAATAAAGTATAACCATGAATTAATGTAGAAGGGGGCACATCATACATCCACAAGGCTTAACCACATGCACCAAGGTCATTAAGATCGTTATATCATACAAAGGGAGCATTAAAGTTGTTGATGGTAAGACCTAGGATAGGTTTGATGTGATATCGAGCAAGGTTAGTAATTTAAATCGAAATTCATCACTAAAATCCAATTAGATGTCATACATGTGCATGAGGAAATAAAAAGTTCAAGGGAAGTAATATCATTGAAATGGATCCAAGATGCATCAAACTTACTAATTTAATGATCAAGAGTGAAAAAGTACATTTTTAATTCAAGATTAATCATAATATAATATCTTATATGTTAAAACAGGATTGAAGTTCACAAAAAAGAAAATTAGTGAAATTTAGTTGGGATTTAGGGTGGATAGATTTTTTTTATCAAAAGTGAATATTTATCAATAGAGATTCAGTATTACTAGCATTCATTGTGGTTTTTGAAAGTTTTACCTTGATCTTGATATTTTTGGACTACTAGATCCTTATTATAGGATTGTGTATGAGCCATAGAGCTAAAGGTAGGGTGCTCCTTGATTGGGCCTCGGGTTGCCTAGCTTTGAGCACACGCTGCACCACAACACCAGCCACTTGGCATCCCAAGCCTAGGTGATGTCTCACTTACCCCACATTCGATCACGGGTCCTCGACTCTACGTAGCCTCTATTTCCACAATAAGAATTGGGCAAGAATATGGGATGGATCCCCATCATCACTAGAAATTGTTGCACTTGCAATAGCTTGGAAAGTAGTAGGTACATGGTGTTCAGGGATCTAGGGCACATCAGTCATTACCTAGCTTCTCAGTTGACTCTTCCCCAACCTCCGCTCCTCCAAGGTGGCTGGGGTTGCAAAAGGGTGTAGGTGGATGCGTAGGAATACGTGTTCGAGGGAAGCGGAGAAGATAAATGGGAAGAGGAAAGTTGGCGGATAAACAAGTGTTGAAACTATAAATGAAGTAAAGGGGTCTATAAATAATGTAGGTTTTAGGTTTTAGAGTTCATTCTTCCATCCCAGGGCCTCCATGCCATGTTTCCTGATTTGGATAGAGGAGGGAGATGATTCTCCAGCCAAGGATTTCTTTCCCAAACCTAAAGGGGGGAAGGAACAAGCTAGGCAGACTAGGTGTTGGTTGGGCCCATGGATGGGTCATCCCAAGAGCCTGAACCAAGAGAAAAGAGAAAAAGAAACACTAAAATAGGGAAACTTCAAAATTGCATAACTTTGGCATCTAACATCTATTTTATATGATTTTTGAGTTGTTGGAAACATAATTGCATAATCTACCACATGAGATGTATAAGAGCACCAAGAAGGATTAGTGGTGAGGAATAAAATTATGAGCAAGGTCTTGATGCATTAAATCCATATGAACCTAGGTCAAACTTAAGTTCCAAAGTCACATCTTGGAAAATGATAATAAAGTATATATAATAAAGCATCAAAACTTTCAAATCATGAATTGGAACAAGAGGAAAAAGGAATTAGAGTAAGATAAATTGGGTAAATATAAGAAGAGAGGGGAAACTTATATTATCATATCCTTCCCTCCTTAAAAGTATTTCATCACGAAATTCATTCCCGATCAAAAATGTGGTTCATATTTAGTGTGTTTAGACAACCAAACCTAGATGTCAAGGCATTAATGACTATGGGGTGCACACTTATATTGGCACCATCAAGTGTAACAATCCATATGATATACATATTATTGGATACTTTATGTTTTGTCTTGTTATGACATCATCTTGACATTAGGCCTTCAAAATCCTTATCCCTATCACATCAGGGTTTTTGTTCATGTACTCATACAAGCCCAAGTTATGTTATCAAAATCTATGTTATCAGTTCCTCAAGGGATATCTTCATCGTCAAGATTTTCAAACAAGATTATAAGAAAACCTCGATTTCATCATTATACTAGATTTCATGTATGCTTTTGTTTTTTCCCAAAATTTTACTAACTCTAATCAATCATGTTCATCTCTTTTCATTTTGGTTCTGAAATTAATCATTACCATGTGATTATTCAAGCTAAAATCTCATGACATCTTTCATGTAAGGTAGAGTTTTTAAATATTAGGTCTAGCTTATGAGAGTAACTTATCATATATATATATATATATATATATATATATATATATATATAATATAATTTTATCTTAAGCGAGATGATTTCATGTATCAGACATCAATTGAGGAACAACTTTATCGTCAACATTGGGTTTCGTACTGATCTCACTTGTATCTCAAAGGATCTCCACAAGCTCAAGCCACTCAAGCTAAGACCTATCTATGTCCAATAAGACATTCTAACCACAACCATCTACCCATAAAAAAAATTCTACCCAAATTTCAAGAGAAAACACTATATTTTTTACACACATCTACTAACCCGAATATGAGGGTCATCATGGAAATCACATGTCATTTACATCATCTAAGGGTTTTGGTACATATCCATCACCTGGATGGAAAGCATACGTATATTCAAATGTTTTCATCTCTAGGGTTATATCATTTTGTAGGGATCCTAGATTTGCAAGGGAACCACACACTAGGTAACTCAACTCATATACTCAGAAGTTGTCTAGTTAGGGACTCATGTCATGTACATTGTCATTCATATATTTTAATATTTCACATATTTTGGAGGTTAGGTACTATGAACTTGTCCCATATTGGGTTGACCCATATCAAGATTTCACCCTTATCGTATATCAAAAGCTAGAATTACTTCCTACTAAAGAGACATATGCCCATGTTGGTACCAAACCATATCTCAACATATACAAGATTAGGAACATGTAAGCATGCCAACCCCCAAGCTATGTGTAGCACATCAAACAAGCTGCATGTACCATACATGGTTCTAGAGTGGCTAGGGTTATATGGTCAAACTTGTATCATGTCATCAAAGTGTACTTGACCCTTCTAAAACAAACTTAGTTCATATTGAGGCAAGATCACATCAGCAAAATCAATATCATTACCGTCATCATCACAATCTCATCATCATCATCATTATCATCAACATCGTCGTCGTCATCGTCATCATCATCATCATCATCATCATCATCATCATCATCATCATCATCATCATCATCGTCATATTAGGTCATCTAGACTACTTACTAGCTGAACTTGTATTATGGGTCTATACAACCCTAGAGAATACACAAACTTTCTAAACACTCTCATATAGACTAATGTTATTGTTGGTATGTATGCCCAGAGAGCCAATCATAAGATGATTGTAATTGTAAATCTTGTAAATGATTTGACTAATAATAAAGGCAATGTTCCCACTCATTCTATTTTATTTAGTCACGAGATAATGATGTAACATAATAAGTGTCTAAACAATGATATTACTTAATGACATATGTCTTCGGGTTGAGGATCTGAACAATGAGATCATACGGATGTTAAGAGTATATGCATTCTTGTTATGTCCCTAGTCGGTTATTATTTTGAAAGGCTAATAGACAACAATAACACATAACACTAGTGTGTTGGTTGATGACAGAATCTCATTAGCCATGATATGTGATATCAAACCAAACACATAGATACTTAATAGAGGACAATGTATTAGACAGACCCACATTGAGAGTGATGCATGGAAACCATGATTGTTAGTCAGAATAATCTATCATAGTGATGATGGTGATTGTGGCTCTTAGACCTGAAATCACTACACTTATCACATGATGTTTGATTTTTTTTGACATCATCCTCCATGACCTTGAATAAGGGTTGCCATAAAGGTGGTGCTCGGGTGCATTGTGACACATGGGGATGATTGTGAGTATGTAGATGGGATTTGTCCCTCCTACAGGAGTTTGATATCTTGGCCACTTGATAAGCAAGATTGAGAAATGCATGCCCATGCTGGTGTGAGTCAATATGTGATATTGATGTTACACATATCTCAGACAGTTTGCTCTAGTTCAAGGAACATGATTGAACGTTGAAGAGGATGATGATTTTGTGCCTCAAGTTCAATCTGGATATTAGAGACTAAGGAACTATACAATCACTATAACACTAATCACAGATTGTAAGTTGAAGTTGTTCTCCAACTTTCCAATTACTTGGGTAGCAACTATGTCTTACTAGATATCACTCATTGCTTGTGATGTCATAAATAAGTTACAGACATTCATTTCCAATGTAACTTGGAACCTATAGGGTCACACATAGGATACACTTAGAATAGGAGTTTATTCTTGAATGTAGTTTAAACTTGATTAGTGAAGTGTTAGGTATCCAATTTAAACAACAAAAATTGAAATTTGACTGACTTGACTATGAACTGAATGGTTCAAGTGTTGAATTAAAGGATTCAAGGATCATGTCAATTGAATGACCATTGGCAATCATAATTATGAGATGGCTGGTTCATCAAGTGAACCGATTGGTTCAGGTTGTGAACCAACTAGTTGGTTGATCGATTCGATTAGATCAATGATTGATGTTAATGTCATGTTGTGCATTAATCAAATATAAATTTTCAATAACAATTGAAATTGGAAAACATAGTGAAATGATTGGTTCAAGAGTTTGACCGATCGGCTTACATGTGAACTAATCGATTCAGTAATGAACCGACCGGTTCAACATTCGTAAGTTCCAAAAAATTCAATAAATTCCATCTCTTTAATTCTCGCTTAGACTAGAAGCCCTAACCTTGGCCCACCTATAAATCGAGGGGTATTGGGGACCTTCCAGAGACACAATAATAAGCTCTGACAATTGTTGTCTTCTCACAGTTGTGGTAACATGTGAACCCGAGTAAATTCTACTTGTCCAAGGGAGGAACACCAAGGGAGAGACAATTGTTGGAAAACAAGTTGACTCTAGCACATGAACTAGGAGAGACAACTCCTGCCTATTTGCTCATCTAGAATGATAGTAGTTCTCAATGGTTCGTGTGAACTACTAGAGAGGTGAGGAGGCCATTGACATCTGCTAGGAAGACATAGACAATCGTTGTCCATGGTGATCAACCAGAAAGCTATTAATGTTGTCGTTCAGGTGCAACTTGAAGAAAGACACACATTACAATACAGAACTATTGCTGGACTTTCTCTAGGACCATGTATAAACCTTACAAACCCTCCTTCCCATTACATAATTGTTGAGGTGGTCTACTATTCAAGGGGAATATGGCAAGTTCAATTTTAGGTTAGAAGGACACTCAATGCCTTTCTATGTGTGATAACATTTTTCATATGTACATATACTAATACTTGAAATAGGTTTTATGCAGTGTGGAAACATGTAATGGAAACCATCATTCTCCATTTGAATGAAACCAAAACCAAAATGAGATACCACACTCATTAGGTAGTCTAATACCATGACACCTATGGAACTAGCAAGCATATGGTGCACACCTGTGTAGATATGCTGAGAACATGTTGTGAACACGTATCTAGGGTTTCAATTATGAGGTTTGCCTTTCTAACCCTTCTACACTTAAAACACATATTGATGGGAAAAAAGGTTCAAGGGATTACACAAGTCTACACCCATTCTAGAACATCTAAGTTCTTACTAGAGGCTAAGTCAAATTAGTCCACGAAGGACAACTCATTAAGTTCCTAAGGTTGAGATGTAAGGTTTATTTTAATTTGTGTTTCATGTGAGGAATGTTTGGTGTAGTTTTCATTCATGCTATGGTACCATTTGTCAAGAAACCATTTATTACCCAAATCCAACCTCCAAATGACCAGTAAGGCAATGGATGAAGGATCCAAGCATTCGTCCCTAGTATGGTAATACCAAAGCACAAATGCAGAAGTGTAAAAGCTTAGCATACATGAACAAATAACAAGATACAAGAACCAACATGTTTTCAACAATCAACAAGTATTATTAATAGCAACATTATTTAGTACAAGAATTGAGTTACATATTAAAGAGTCATCTTTTACAAGTATGCTCATGTACACTACCTAGGATCTTACAATAAGTACACTAAAACATAGCCATAAAGCCATCAAATCCTAGCCATCTCTAAACCTAAAACATACATGAAACAAGTGGGTCAAAACACAAGGTGTTGAGTTTAGGGTAGAAATAAACAAATGAATATGCTTTACATAATTTAAAAAGATTTCATAAGTAAACGAACAAGAGTAAACAAGTTTAGTGCTTGGTAAAATGAGAGACCGTGGTTTATGCCATTCTACTCCAATTATAGCAAAAATATCAACTATCGCAAGTCCTTTGTCTGACTTTCTATTGGGAGAGTATATAAGGGTGCTCAATATTATCTAACCCTTTTATATGTGAGAGACCTCAAGGACATGTCAAGAGATGGTTGTCTCCTTAACATGAGTATACAGGTAGGTGCACCGGATTTGTATAATGGAGATCTAATTTATGTGTGCAAGTTATAAAATGGGGAGACAAACATTGAGCACCATAATAGAGTACTACACAAAAATATTTGAGCAAGTAAAAAGCATACATATGTATCATAGTTCAAGCAATAAAGTCATAGTGATATAATTATTTAAAGAATGTACCTAGCTAAGAGATTTCATTACATGTCCTTGACTATCTAGATTAAAAGAAATCACCTAATTAAGAACAATATTGTATACATGAACTAGATTCTCAACATTAACCCTAACTAGCTTCATCTTTAGGGTTTTGGCCATGTTAGGTTCAAATTTGTTTATTTTAGCCTTGGAAGATCTTTTACAGTTTTAGAGCCCATCATGAAGGTTTGGTTCAAGTTTCATGCTATCTTGATGTTCCATTTGTTCTATATGGAAATTACCAGATTCAAGTCACTTGCATTTTGTGGTCAAAAGGTTCATAATAGGGAAAACAAGGTAAAGTTTTATCAAGTTGAGAGATCCAACCCCAAAAGATGATTTAGATCAGTAATATAAGGACATAAGAATCATATATCAAGACAAGGTGGATATCCCCAAGGTCTAGGCATCATGGTTCAACTTGGTATCAACACAACAACTAAAATTTAGTATCCAACCTAACATCATATGACCTAAGTGGGACATCACATAAAAGGGATGCAAGTATTAGAGTGAACTTTGATTTTATAGTGAGATCCACATATCTATATTCATATTAATAAATGGGGCACAAGAGCATAGTTCAAGTCATACATGTCACATAAGAGATCAAAATGGGTGAACTTTTGGACACAAACCCAAACTAGCACAAGAGGGATGGACCCTAGGCATTTAGGTAATCAAAAACATGAGGATCACTGACTTGAAAGGTCTAAGAGGGTATGTGTAACATACCAAAATTTCATATTTAATTTGAAGATATTTAATAAAGTATTTCCTAGTAAGAGTTAACTTATGTACCTAATGTAAAAGGGCCAAGTTATAATATTTCCTTTTGAATAAAGAGATAAAAGATTAAGGTAAAAGACTTGGATATCGAAAATATGAAATAGAACCATAAGTAGTCATAATACTTCTTTTAATTTAGATAATTGTTAGAATAAAATATAAACAACATTATCTTCTCTCTTTCCTACAAAATAATTTTCCCAAAAGGGCACAAAAGTTGAACAAGATAAATCTTAAGTGGATAAAGTCCCTATTCTTGAAATTTAATTGAATGACTAAATAACAAAAGATGAATTTTATTATCCTATTTTTAAGCATTTAAATTAATATAATGACACATGTACAATCGTGGATTAAAAATAGTCAAAACCTAAATATAATTAGATGGGAGGGTCCTAGACACTCTAAAAGGCTTGTAGTTAAATTTTCATGTCGTTCGAAGTTTATTTGATCACCTAAATGATTTGGGAAAGATCCTATATAGTTAATAATCAAAATTAGACACATATTATCGAGATTATCCAATCTAACCTAAGATCCCTTTTTATGCGTTGTAAGACACATTTATCCCATGGCTTGATGAGACAACCCTTGTTCTTTTCCGTTTTTTGTGGACTGATATGATGCCTCTCAAGCCTTTCCCCCACTAGGTTTCCTTATCTATGTTGAACTTTATAGTTGTTGTGATTCAAACCTCCTCTCTCTCACTTAAGAATCCCAAATCCTACCAACTCTCCTTTAAGTATGTCTATTTTCCCTAATCATATCCATCCCAGATTCTAAGGAACTTATCACTTTATCGAAGAAACTCCATTAGGGTTTGGACTCCCCTCACTACCCTAATTTGCAAGATTCTCTATAGTCCTCCTCAGCTATAAGTATGGATATAAATACCACCGCGTCAATGAGAGTGATGTTTGTCTATTTGCAATTTTGTCTATAGCCCTCCGAGATACCCTGATGAACTTGGTTGTCTTCTCCGCTGATGACTATCTATTTCTCAAAGCTTCGGTCACCTCGACCCAATTAAACCAACGGTAAGCATCACATCACCCCCTAATTTGTTTCCCATCATTTGTGTGCCCTGGTATGTATAGCTACATTGAGTTGCTCACCTGTGATTCACTGTCTTGGTCTTTCGGTGCTTCTCTAGCCATGGAAACTTACCCATTGGCTTCACCTTTTATCAAAGAACATCTTTCGAGGTTGGGTATTTATGGTTCCACTTTGTATCTATGGTTTCATGTCTCGATAAATTTTCCCATGTTTCACGTTGTTTTTTGACGAACCCCAAACAAAAAGGAATCATTCCCATGCCTCCATTTACTTGAGATCGCCATGAAGGATTCAGGGGATGGTTCAACTTGTCTGTTGACACCACGCATGTTCTTTCCCTATAGGCCTCCGAACTTCTTCCTAGGCATGGTGGGAAGTTGTCTTCTTTGTGTTTTGACTATTACAAAGTCCACTTTTGGGACCTTTTTTACCCAAATGATTAGATGAGTGGTCTCCAATCTTTGCCTTTGTGAGATCTTGCTTCCTGATCGAGAGTGGTATTCATGTGTTAGAGCTTCTTGAGATTATTTTGGTGTTCCTGATCTCAGGAACAAGTAACATGTACAATGTACATTAATGTCCTTATCTGGTGTTTTGATATGTCACATGGACTTTTGACTTTTTTGGTATTTGAAAGATGACTTTGATGATTTATATTACTGGGTTTTATCTATTATTGGTCCTATCACACACATCATACATGAAACATGATGTGAGGGAAATATTGTATTTTTAGTCAAGGTTTTAAAGGATTTGTGTTTATCTAGAAAATAGCTTTAATTGATTTGTCTCTTAGCTGATTGGCTAATGATAGCCTGGTCTTATTTAATTAAAAAATTCTACAAGGCACATATTTGAATGACCTATATATGAAAGTTTATTGATTTTTTGATATATAGCCAATGGTCAAGGTTGTAGGACCTATTTTGATTTGGTTCTCTCAAATATCTAGACCTAGGGTAATTAGGGTTTGAAGATCCTAATTTAGGGTTTGAGGTTGTTATACAGGTTAATTGAAGTTGGAATATCAAGGAAATCTTAGGGTCTTGTTCTACTGACCTAAATAAGTGATTTGTTACCATGAGTATTCATAATAATTAATATTAGTATATGTACATGTTTCATAAGTAAGAATTTCTTAAATTATGTGATCTAATGTTCTATGATTATAAGTTAAGATATACAAGTATGTTGCCATACTTTCATAATAATGTCCTTATCTAGTATCTCACCTAGAGACACGTCAACAAGATTTCTTAGTCGATTTATATCTAAGAATTACATACACGATAAGATAGAGGAGGAGAATGCATTAAGTTATGATAAAGTTTGCAAGATAAGATTATATAAGAATCATATGTTAAGATATAAGATTTAAGCTCATATAAATCATTAAGATTCATGTTAAGATCTATTTAATGAGATTTGATAGAGATTGAGTTACCTTGTCAGAATTCAAATTTTAGATATTTGATACTTAAGTTGCTTTCATTTCTATATTCATTTCAGACTACTTTCTTAAGCCTTTAGAGTCAGATGTCATATATCTCAAATATGAATTAAGTCAAGGCATTCTATCAAATCAAAGCTTCAATTTAAGATTTATCTAGACAATAAGAATATCAAATTTTAGATTCAGAGTTAGATTCAGTTAGAATTCAACAAAAAAGATACAGATTTAGAGATAATAGATTAAGACTTAGAGATAAGAAATTAAGAGCAGAGATAGAAAATGACATCATAACATCATCTATATACATTATTGGATAAGTCCTCACCAGAAGTATCAAGATGATTCAGAAGACATTGTGGGTGTCATAGAGGGAAAGATGTGCAAACAGAGGGTGTGTTGCACCATAGATGATACTTTGGTATCAACAAAGGGCATGTTGTACCAACAGAGGGTGTGTTGCACCATAAGGGATACCT
The DNA here is from genome assembly GCA_963693085.1 of Alisma plantago-aquatica. Classification (NCBI taxonomy): domain Eukaryota; kingdom Viridiplantae; phylum Streptophyta; class Magnoliopsida; order Alismatales; family Alismataceae; genus Alisma; species Alisma plantago-aquatica. The sequence goes on along the minus strand of OY856411.1, from coordinate 1,204,162,286 downwards.
TGCAGTCGTAGAGGAGGACTTATGTATAACAGTGGCCACAATCAGATAAAACTTGTAAATAAAAGATACCTCAATCCAAAGCATGCACATAATCTTATCTATAAGTATGATGAAAGAAATTAATATAAGATATACATGACCCAAACACTTTGTGCAAGTCATGTGGCCCAGGAACCTGAGTGCATGCCAATTCAAATACATAACCCCGGCCCTATGTGCAGGTTATGTGACCATGGCACCTTAGTGTAGGTCGTGAGACCTAGGTACTACAGTACAAGTCTCTAGAGAAAGATAAGAAAAAGACAAGAGCTAAGCTAAATAAATAATAGTTACTTATATTTAGAATTGTTATAGATTTAATATTAATATCATGTATAAAACATTTAAGATTGACTTGTAGTATCTTATTACTCCATTTTTGTACATATAGAATACTCACGCCACTTATGCTAATACCTATTTTTCTAATGCATGGATGGGGACAAGAGGTCCACACTTGAGAAGCAAGAGCATAAGTAGAACCTAGATATTTGGAGCACAAAGAAAGAGCAGGATAATATCTGGTGGAGTGACAACTATAATACGACCCGCATGTTTATATATTCAACTATATATTTCCATATTTAGAACTTTAGTGTAGAGACTTTGACTCAAGATGTTAAATGATCTTAGTGTGATAGTATTTATGTTTCCTCTTAGAAGAACAATGATGAGAATAATTATCATTTAATGTTTGTGTGAATGATTTATATATTTGTTATACATGTCAGTTTAATGTAATGCCCCCTTTGAGTGCATGAGTTATGGATAATGTGGTGTTTCTTCTGCTATGTGAATGTGTGTACATAGGTATGGTATTACAGAATGGCATTAGGGAAATATTATAGTTGACCACCGGGTGGATTCTCATGTCCTTACCTAAGATTTCCCCAAGAAAAACCAAGTAAGAGTAGACATCAGAGTTAGAAAGATAATAGTAACCCTAGTTATACAAGAAGTATGTAAGAGATAGTAAAACCCAAAGTAGAAGTCTATACAGACAACACAAGTGTAGATGGGGACAAGCTTTTTGTTCCTATATGTTTTTGGACTTTAATGTTAACTCTAGAATTGCATATAACATGCTCTCACTTTTGACACATGTTTGTGGTATGGTACATAGGCATATGGGGTTCTGTAGAGACAATTCTATGTGCATAATAGCATGCTTGTCTTGCCCTTTTGAGTGCATGTGGTATGGGAAATTTTCACTAGGGAGGTGCTAAGATAAGTGTAATAAGACATGTCATCTATAGATATATGAGCGGTTGGCATGTATACAAAGGTGACAAAGAAAATAAGAATCAACATTAAAAGTTTGACACATATATTCAGAAAAATATATTTAGATACATATTAAGACCAAGCATGCATACATATGGTAGATAATTTTACACAGATAAGCAATTTGGAATGAAAGTGAAACCAAAACCCTGTTTTGGATCACTCTAGAGAGGGGCAAGGAAGATTTCTTGCCATGTTAGATAGTGATGACATGTTGTACATTTCAAGCTTCATTAGTAGAATATGCACAAGTTAGTCAGATTTAGATGTTTATCCAAGAGAAGATCGCACTTTGAGTATGTTAATGAACCTTTAAAATAAGATTCGAAAGATAGTTCACCATAGAATATGTAAAACCCTAAGGTAAGTAAACTAAACAAATTTCAAGGATGAAATTCCCATAAGGTGGGTAGAATTTTAACATCCCAAATTTTGTATACAATTTAAATTATTTACTAAAATATTTCCTAATAAGAGGTGACTTATGGACCTAATGCAAACATACAAAGTTATAATATTTCTTATTGAATAAAGAGACAATAGATTATGATAAAAGGCTTGGATTTTGAAAATATGAAATAGAACCATAAGTAGTGATGATACTTTCTTTTTTGGTTCAGATAATTGTTAGCATAAAAGATAAATAGCATTATCTTCTCTCTTTCCACCAAAATAATTTCCCTAAAAGGGCACAAAAGTTGAATAAGAAAAATCTTTAGTGGATAACATCCTAATCTCAAAATTTACTCAAATAACTAAATAAAGAAATATGAAATCAATTTATATTATTTTTATACATTTAAATAAATATAGTGGTGTGTAAAGAAGTGAAACCACCTCCTTACTAAAAATTTGAACAATAAAACCTCCAGTCCAAACACACTCAGAAGGTATGATGGAGTGGGTGTAAAATTTTCAAATCTTTATATAATGGTAATCAAAAGACCAATGTATAGCAGCGGAAGAAAATATTTGACTATTCAATTATAAAACAAAGGGTTGCAAACTTAAACTTACATCACAAGGATCCATGTAGAGGAAATCTAAACCACCTCAAGATTGTCTCCAAGCTTCATCATCACAAACTAAGTCCAGGTCAACATGCCATGCATCCAAGTCTTCCACCTAGGGTTGGAAGCATACCCCAGCAAAAGAGAAACAAAAGGAGACATCAGCAAAGGCTGGTATGTGCATACTAAAAAGCAAATTGAGCAATTTATAGAGAATAAGAGACATCAAAATAAAAGGCTTCCCATGCAAGAGATAAGGACTACCCACACGGGCATAAAAGAAAATAAACATCATATTATGATAAAAGAAGATACTTGCCATAAACAAAACAAATAAGATTGTGCAATACTGGCACATAAGAAAAGTAGGGCACACACACCCCACAATCAACATCAATAACCTGCATGCATGTGAGATAAGCATAACACTAGAACAATATAAACACAATTGGCAGCCAAGCACACACTTGAACCTGATAGAGAAAGGAATACTGCCAATCTCCCAAATATATAAAATTTGAGCATGGATTACTGCCACACTCGATTTATAGAGGAATGGTATACTGCCACCCTCCAAATAAACAATAGGGGAATACTGCCCCAAAACCAATGTAATTACACTACTCTAGTGCTACTGAATCACATTGCATGTATAATGTTGAGGCAAGTAGAAAAGTATAGTCAGAATTATCAAGGTTGCCATCACACAATGGACAACACAAACATGTAAACAAATCCACTTCAAAGTGGGCACATATCATTAAGTAAACTTCCACATCACAGTGGGCATATAATATCAAAGGTCCAACATGCATCAAGGCATAAGGAATATAGTCAAGAGAATATCCATGATCACAAGATCAATAATAAAATAAGATACTTCACATGAAGCATGATTTCAAAAGAACAAGACAATGTGTAGGCTAATGTCCATAGGACCAAAAGAATAATAAAGATAGGTTATTGCTCAATATAGAAATAATGTGGGATGCAATCATACCTCAACTTCAGAGTCAAACATATCCAAAGACACTCCTAGGTCCAAGCCTAGGCTTCCAAAGCACCTATTAGCATATATGTGGAATTAGGGTTAGATTTATATTGATTTCATAAACCCTAAAAATCGCCTTTTTAGTTATATGTGAATCAGGTTTCCAAAACCATACTAAATTATAGTATATGTTATTAGGAGTCCAAAACATATTTTATTGTATTTTTCTGACTTATAAATTATTAGTTATGATTTATACAAGCTATTATCTTATTTAATTAGATCCATTAAATCACCCCTTTAAAACATCATATTAAGGCGACAAAACCAACACCATAATAAATCTTGCATTTTTCTGAATCCAACGAATATTTTTCCATAATTTTCTGATCATCTGACAATTAGTTATGGATTTTGGAAATTCGACCAATCAAATAATTAGATATTGCCACATAGGCGAGAAAAAAAATCTACTAAAAGAAAGGGAAGAGTAGGCCGGGCCCGCATGACTTGGACCAATCAGGGCTGGACAAGCATCGCGTCAACCCTCAGCCTTGACTCGCCCAAGCAAAGGAGAAGGAAATGAAAAGGCGGTTTTGCCCTCCGTGGAAAAATCAAAACAAAAGACGAACATAGGGGCAAACGAGGAAAACACTCAAAGGATTCTTCTCCCTCGCTCAGCCAGCCATGGCCACGAGCAGGAAGCAGAGACTCACGATCAAAATAGGCGAATCCAAGTTTCACAACCAAGAGAAAAACCAAAGCCACCCAGTCGAAGAACAAGGTGCGAGAAACTCACCAAAGCCACCAATTCGGCCGAAGATGTGCGGAGGAGGGAGGAGGTGGCGCCGCAAAGTTGGTACCAAACCTCGCACGTTGGCAGCCCAAATCACGACCCAGCAACCAATTGAGTGTAGAAATAAGTCGCAAAGGGTTTAGGGAAGCTTGGGGTTAAGATATATATAGGCGAGGAAGGGAGAGATGGCGAGAAGGTAGGTGGCCGCAAAGCTTGGGTAGCAAGGATTTGGGCGAAACTTGGCAACTCACAAAAACGGGAAAGTAGGGTTCATAATAGGAATCAATCTGTCCGAAATCTTCTCACGAAGTCATAGCACGAGAAATCATGAAAAACGAACGACTATGGAAGGAGAACTGTCCGCGGGAAACTCGCGTGCACTGTACACGGCGGGTCAGACTCCTACCCAAGGTAGGAAACGACTCCGATGCCGTTAAAAAGAGATCCAAAGACCCAAAATCAAAGTGAAATCAGAAACAAAGTGTGACAAATGAAATCCGACTAAAATTTCGATTAAAGTAAAGTGTGATCACATTATTTCCTATTTGTCTCTCTCTTAAGTTGAAGGCTCAAACATTATCCAAATTAAAAAAAAAAATTTGCACAGAGGCCAATAAAGGCATGTAGATTCCAATTATAAAATTAGATTTGCCTTTTGGAAACTTTTAATGTACCAAATAAATTAATTAATATATTCTCTTTCCTCCTTCATTAATGGCTTTAGGATTATCCAAATTTTATGAAACTTGACACACAAGTCATAATTAATGTGTTGGATACGAATTTGCCATCAATTTTACATATTGGATATATTTTCATATTTATTTAATTTCTTGAATGTTTTACACACTCTCTCTCTCTCCTGATTTTACCTTTTAAGCAAACTTTCTCCAAATTGGATGAAAATTCACCCAAAGGCTATATTTATTATATAGATCACGAATCTAAGATTATTTTCCTCTTTTGGGGTTATTTATTATATTTATTTATTAATTACACCTTTTAGGCAATTTCTCTCACTTAACTTACCATATTATTTCAAGGTTGTCCAAATTAACTGAAAATTGACATGTAGGCTTATTTTAATGTGTAGATTACGAATTTGAAGTCTATTCTTTATTTTGAGACTTTCTTACATGGGTTATGTCATATGGCCCATTAGAGTCCCATTAAACATATTATGCATGTAATAAAGTTATTTATCATTTTATTATTATCAAATAAATTATATGACATATTAGATTACATTTTGCATGCATTAGATTATTAGGATCACTCTATCATCAACCTTGTTTTGTCAAACCTAAAAGATCAAAGTTCTAGGGTAGGGTTTGAGATCCGGTATGTTACATGGTGCATGTAGAATTTGTGATTAAAAGATAAAGAAAACCTAAATATAAATAGATGGGTAGGTTCTAGACACTCAAAATGGATTGTGGTTCAATTTTCATATCGTTTGAAGTTTATTTGATCACCTAAATGATTTGGGAAAGATCATGCAACGTACTAGGATTTGAGGCATCAGATGATATGATCTTAAAAGGAATCATTAGACTATCCATATCACCAAGGTGGACCTCCTTTTTAGGGAGCCTATAAGTAAAGAACTATGTAGTTAAGCATTCTCATCCCAGAGTAGTACTAGGATGGATGACCACTCATGAAGTTTATCCTGGCTTGCATGTGAGTAAGGAAAAAGTGCCCATTTAAGGCTAGTAATGGTAGGTGGGGCTAGTAATCATTAATCAAACTCTACCAGAGCCTTGGGCAGTGGGCTAGGGTGTTACAAATGGTATCAGAGCTAAAACCCCTTAAGTAGGTGGGGCCCACATGGGCGTTTCGCATGCCAGTCTTGAGCCATGTGGTTCAAGCATTGTGAAAGGGTTGTCCATGGTGATGTAGCCACCCTTGCTTCAGGTGACGAGTGTACATAGGCCATTCAGGGTCTACATTGAAATGGGGAATTTTTATGAGGCCTTATAATTGAGCCTTGACGAGGACATCAAGAGTTCAACTTGGGGACAATGTAATGTCCTAGGATTTTAGGCCTCGGAGAAAATGATCTTAAAAAGAATGATTGGACTATCCATATTTCCTAGGTGCACCACCTTTTTCGAGATCCCATCACTAAAGAAATCTATGATGAAGTATGCGTACCCTAGAGTAGTACTAGGATGGTTGACTAGCCCAGAAGTTTATCTTGGATTGTGCGTCAGTGAGGACAAAGTGTGCAGTTAAGGATAATGGTAGTATGTGAGACATGTCGTCATTCCTGAAACTCTACTAGAGCCTTGGGTAGTGGGCCCAAATGTTATATATCATATGTAGTTACCAATAAAAATAAATCATATATTATTGATATAATCCAATCTAACTTAAGTTCCCATTTTATGTACCATCATGCACATTTTTTCTTTCACAGATTGATCAGACTGACCTTGTTCATTGTCCTTTTTTGTGGACTCATCTGATGCCTCTCAAGCATATCCTCCACCTGATTTCCCTATCCATGTTGAACACTACATAGGCCACAATTCATCCCCCTCTCAATCTCTATCTCTTAATCATCCCAAGTCCTACCAACTCCTCCTTTGCATCAGTCTCTTTTTTCCCAATCCTATCCATCCCAAATTCTAAGTTATTTCTTATTCTATCACAGAAATGCCCATTAGGGTTTAGCCTCCCCTCGTTAACCAAATTTGCAAGATTCTATACTGTCCTCCTCACCTAAAAGTATGAGTACATATACCACCTCCTAACCAAGAGTACTCTTCTTTACTTCCAATTTCATATACAACCCTCCAAGATACCCTGGAAAACTCAATTGTCATTTTCAATGACGACGATCTGGTTCTCAAAGCTCTAGTCGCCTGAACCAATTATAGCAACAGTAAGCATCACCGTCACCCCCTAATTTGTTTCCCATCATTTGTGTGCCATGGTATGCCCTAAGTAAATGTAACCTATAGCTGTGTTGAGATTCTCATCAGTGATTCACCATCTTGGCCATTCAGTGGTTCTCCAACTATAGAAACTTACCCATTGGCTTCCCCTTTAACCAAAGAGTATTTTTGGAGATTGGGTATTTATGGTTCCACTCTGGATCTATGGTTACAAGTCTCAACCACTTTTCCCATGTTTCACATTTTTTTCGACGAACCCCAGACACAAAGGTCCTTCCACACCAGGAATCATTCATGTGCCTCCATTGACTTCAAAAGGCCATGGAGGATTTAGAGGATAGGCTGGCTTGGCCGTCAATGATGTCTAGTGTTATATCCCTACTACCTATCAATATGCTTCTTATCCATGGCACTAAGTTGACTTATTTGGGTTTTGACTACTGTAGAGTCCATTTTTTTTCACCTTTCTGACTGCAATGGTTAGAGGAGTGGTCTCATATCTTTTCCTTCATGAGATCTTGCTTCCCAATCGAGAGTGGTATTAATGTGTCATACTTTCTTGAGATGGTTTTGGTGTTCCTTGTCTCCGGAACAAGGAAGATGTACAATGTACATGAATGTCCTTACCTGGTGTTTTGATATTTCACATGGACTTTGTCTTTTCTGGTATTTGACAGATGACTTTGATGATTTATAGCACCTAGTTTTATCTATTGTTGGCCCTGTCATGGACATATGATGTGGAACATGATGTGAGGGAAATATTGTATTTTCAATCAGGGTTTCAATTGATTTGTGTTCTTCTAAAAAATAGCTTTAATTGATCTGTCTCTTCCCTGATTGGTTGTTGATATCTTGATCTGACTTAATTCATGGAAAATTCTACAAGGCTTATGTGTGAATGACCTATATATGGAATTTTATCAATTTTTTGAGATCTAGCCAATGATAAAGGTTATAATACATGCTTTGATTTCATTCTAATGAATATCCATACCTAGGGTAATTAGGGTTTGAATACCCTAATCTAGGGTGTGGGTTTGTAATACATGTAAATTAAAGTTAGAAGATCAAGGGTATCTTTGGGTCTTGTTTGTACTGACCTTACTAAGTGGTTAATGCCCATGAGTATTCATATTTATCAAGATTGGTATACTTACATGTTTCACAAGTAAGAATTTTTGAGTTATCTAATTCAATGTTTAATGATTATAAGTTACAACATGCAAGTAAGATTGTTAGACTTTCATGATCATGTCCTTATATGTCTCTAGTATCTTAGCTAGAGATTCATAATCAAGATTTCTTACATGATTAAGATCTTGGAATTACGTACATGATAAGATAGAAGAGGAGAATGCATTAAGTTATGATTAAGTTTGCAAGATAAGATTTTTTAACACACATGTATTAATTTAAGACTTAAGCTCATATGAATATTAAGAATCATGTTAAGATCAATTTTATGATATTTGATAGAGATTGCTCTACCTTGTCTAAAATTATATTTTAGATATATGATACTTAAGTTACTTTCATTTCTATATTCATTTCAAATTATTTTATAAGTCTTTAACCTCAGATGTCATATATCTGACATTAAAATTCTATTAAGTCATTCTATCAAATCAGAGCTTCAAATTAAGATTTATCTAGTGATATTTAAGATTTAGAGTTAGATTAAATTTAGAATTAAAGAATAGAGATACAAATACAAAAATAATAGATTAAGATTCAGAGATAAGAAACTAAGTGCACAAATAGAAAATGACATTAACACATTAGCTACATATATTATAAGACTAGTCATCACCAGAGAGTCTCAAGACAATTCAACAGACAATGTGGGTGTCATAGAGGGCACATTGTGCCAACAGATGGTGCATTATACCATAGAGGACACATTGGTGTCGTAGAGGTGGACTTATCGTATAATGGTGGCCACAATCAGATAAAACTCAAAAGTATAAGATACCTTAATTTAGAGCAAGCACATAATCTCATTTATAGGTATGATGAAGCAAATTAATATAAGAGAGACAAGACACATGCCCTCTATGCAATTCATATGGCCCGTGCACCAGAGTGCAAGCCGATTTCGATACATAATCCAGGCCCTATGTACAAGTTATGTGACCCAAGAACCTTAATGCAGGTCATGAGGCCTAGCTACTAGAGTACATGTCTCCAGAGAAAGATAAGTAAAAATACAATAGCTTAAGATAAAGAAAGAACAATTATTTATGTTTTAGAATTTCTACATATTTTAAGTTAATTTCATGCATAAAATGTTTAAGAGTATCTTATAGTATCCTATTACTACAATTTTATACATATAGAATACTCATGCCACTTATGCTAATAACTATTTTCCAATGCATGGCTAGGGACTAGATGCTTGAAGATGAGAAGCAGGGGCAGAATTAGCACCCAAAGACTTGGAGCATAAAGAAAGAGCAAGATAAGATCTGGTGGGGTGTCAAATATAAGATAATCCTCAATTTTATAGATTCAACTATATGTTTCCATTTTTAAAACTTTAGATTAGAGACTTTCTCTCAAGATGTTAAATGGTTTTTTGTTTGATAGCATTAATTTTTCCTTTTGCAGGAAAAATGATGATAATGGTTATTATTTAACGTTTGTGTGATTGATTATATTCTTGTTATCAAAGCCAATTTTGTGTAATGCCCCCTTGAGTGAATGAATTATGGATAACACAGTGTTTCTTCTACTATGTTCATGTGTGTAATTAGGGAATGTTATAGTTGGATACATCAACAAGGTTAAAAACATCCTTTAAATCAAGTAGAAACATGCATCATCATAGAGGGGTCACATCATACATTCACAAGGGTCATCACATGCACTAAGGTGATTAACGTCATCATTTAATACAAAGGGAGCATTGAAGTAGTTGATTATAAGACCTAGGATAGGTTTGATGTGAAATGGGGTAAGGTTAGAAAGTTTTAAAAAGTTCATCATTAGAACCCAATTAGATGCCATACATATGCATGAAGACATTAAAAGTGTAAGGGATGTGATAAGTCATCTAATGGGATCAAAGTGCATTGAAGTTACTGAAATAATGATCAAGAGTCCAAGTGGAAATTATTAATTCAAGATCAATCATATTAAGGTATGTGATATGTTTGAACACAATCAAAGTTCACAAAAAGGGTAGTCAGTGAAATTTTGTTGGGATTTAAGGCTTTCAAAAAATTTTAATGGATAGATATTATTTTTTATCATAAGTGACTATTTATTCATAGAGATCAAGTATTCCTAGATTATTTGTGGTTTTTTAAAGTTTTACCTTGATCTTGTTGTTTTTGGACCACTAGATCTCTAATCTAGGGTCGTGGATACACTGCACAGCTATATGCAGGGAATCACTTTGTTGGGCCTTAGGTTTCCTTAGCTTTAAGCGCACACTACATCATGGTATCAGTCGCTCAATAGCCTAAGCACAATAGATGACTCGCTAGTCCCTCTCATGATCACGGGTCTATTTTCGTTAAAGGAATAGGGCAAGAACATGAGAAGGCATTACATCATCACCATCAATTGTGCACCCATAATAGTCTAGAAAGTCGTGGGTATAGGGTGGTTGGGAGTCTAGGGCATGTCGGTCATTACCTACAACTTGTTTGAAACGTCCCTGGCCTTATATCCTCTAAGGCAGTTGGAGTTGTAGAGGCATGTAGATGGATGTGTAGGCACAAGAAGTTAAGGGAATCAAAGAAGAGAATGGGAGAGAGGAGAGTTGGCATCTAAAACAAGTGTGGAAACTAGAAATGAAGTGAAAGGGGCTAAAAATAGTGCAGCGTTTAGGTTTGGGCATTCATTCTTCCATCCATGGGCCAAATTTGTCTAGAGGAGGGAGATGACCCTCCAACCAAGGATTTCTTCATCAAAGTGGAATAGGGAGAGGGAACAAGTCAGGCGGCTGGCTACATGTTGTCTAGGGCCATGGATGGGTCGACCCAAGAGCCTAAACAAAAGATAAAAGAGACAAAGAAACTTGAAAATAGGGAAACTTCAAAATTTCATACTTGGCCATATTACGTCCATTTTAAGAGATTTTTGAGTTGTTGGAAAGATAATTTCTTTCTTACCACATGAAATTATTAGAGTACCATAAGGGATAGTGGTGAGGTCAAAAAATAGGAGCAATATCTTGATGCATTAACAACATTTGAACTTGGGTCACACTTAGGTTCCAAAGTCACATTTGTGAACATGATAATAAAGTAGCTATAATCATGCATAAAAACTTTTAGACAATAAACTAGAACAAGAGAAAAAAGAAACTAGAGTAAGATAGAGAATTTGTGTAAACATAAAAGGAGATGTAAAAGCTAGGTTATCAGAGCTTATCATGAATTATGTGCACATTATCAGAGTCTCTAAATTGCAGACATTCCAGTTGTATTTACAATGTAGTATCTAGCTTTGTAGTTTTCATCTTCTCCCATTCTGATAATCATTTGGTTAATAGCATGGTGAAGAAGGTAACCACCCCCTCATGGCTAAGGATCTTTTCATAAGGGAGGACTTCTCCCCATTCCCAACATAGAGTTTTACATTAGGCTTAAGTAAAAATGTGTGCTCTAGAATCTTCCTCTATAACCAAGAGGCATTATATTTGCTACTTGCTAACCAAGTAGAATCTAAGAGGATGTACTTCTTATGGAACCACTTCACCCATAGGACTCCTTATCACTAGCAGTATCCCATAAGTTCTTCAATAAACCAACTTTGGACCAATCTTATAATAATTTTACCCCCATGCCCCCTTTAATCCCTTTTAATGTTGGGTTTGAATATAGATTACCAAGAAACAATGAAAATGTGCTCATTATCATCACTATCATTCCATATGAAGTTTCTCATGATTTTCTCAATGTTTTTAGAATGACTGATTTATGCATAGGGAAGTAAGAAAAGTAGAAGATATTGTAAAGGGACAAGGTAGAGATAACTAGATCAACTCTTCCCACGAAGGATAATAGTTTCCCTTTCCAAGAATCTAGTTTTCCTTTGATTTTTTCTATAACCGAGGGGGCATCACCTTGGTAAGACTACCAGTGGACATTATGAGGCCAAGATATATCACAAGCATAGGACTCACATTAATTATATCCATATAATTCTATTTAAACTCTTGTCAATGGTAGTTTTTCTCAAGAATAGCTAATTTTAGTATTATTTAACTTCAAACTAGACACCATGCAGAAGGTATTCAAGATATCATAAATAAGACAAGCATGGAGACCATCAACCTTGGATGAAACTAATATATCATCAGTAAATAGCATATGATAATACAACCAATATCTCAAAAGTAGTAAGGATTCATCAAGCCTTTTCTAGCATAAGAGTTTGTGATGGAAGTGAAGTGTCTCATAGAAATGATGAACAAATAGGGTTCCATGTGATCCCCTTGTCTCACCCTATATGATGCATCAAAAGGATGAGAACAAAACCCATTCACTAAAACTTGAAAAGAAACCCAAGTAAAGAAAACATCCACCCATCGCATCAGACAATATGGGAATCCCTTTCTCCTAAGATTGAAATGGATTGAATCTCTTTTTAAAGTTCCATATTATTTGGATAGGTCTACCTTTGCTCACAACTTTATTGGAGGATGAGGATTATTAAACAATTTGATCAATTAATTATCTAGAAGGATAATATCCCAAATATATCCAAATGAATAAAGGCCATTTGGTTCTTTTCAATTAGTTTAGGAAGATATACTTTAGCATGTTGTTTAAAATATTCATAAATTAACTTGTAAATGACATACATAGAGAAATAGGCATGATACCCCCATAACATTAGGGATAATCATTGTAAAAGTTGTATTGCACTCCTTGAGAATCTTCCATGTGTCAAAGAAGCTAAGATTAGATTTTATTATATCATCAAACATAGTGATCCAACATGCTTTAAAGAACACAACATTGAACGCATTTGGTACGGAGGCCTTAACGTCATTTAAGGTTTTGACCACCTATTTATTCTCTTATTTGGTCACCAATTTTTAGATGATCATAATGTTTAGGGAAATTTTAGGCACAATCCAATTCTCATTCCAGTTGACCACATCATCAGGAGCAGAGTTGAAAATCTAATCATAATATGACGTTATGTTGGCAGTGATATCTCTTAGGTTGTATATAGTGATACCTATAACATTATGAGAGTTGATATTGTTTCTTATTCTTCTAGTTAAAGGGAAGTGTAGAAGAATGTCATATGCATATACCCTACCTTTAACCAGTGTACCATTTATTTCTACCTTATGAACCTTTCTTCCTCTTCCAAGGCTTTATTGGCTTCAACTCTCAACATTGTAAGATCATCCTACAAATCACTGTAAATGGGGTTAGCATTACCCTTTATGTGCAACAATAGCTTTAGATTCAAGTTCTTATTTTTAGATATAAAATTCCCAATACATTCCATGTTCCATTTGATAAGATCAACTATAACTACATTCATCTTACGATAAATTTTGAACAAAGGAGCACCAAATAAATCATAATTCAGTAGGGTTTCTTCAACAAGCTTAAGCAAAACCACATTAATACACCCAGGAATTGATGAACCTAAAGGGTTTTTGCTTCTCTTTCTAGTTACAAGACATAGAAGAAGAATATAATGGTCACTAATTGTTTTGGATATAAATTCACCTCAACAATGAGGAAAAATATTAAGAATAGTTAGGTTGGAGAAGATCTTGTCTATCATCGAGAAAGTTTTGAGTCCCTTTTTGCTTTGGTTGTCCCAAGTGTAGAAGGAGCCTTTGGTCACAATCTTCATATACCAATTTTATATAAGGATGCATTGAAATCATATATACTTCACCATGAACCTCACTGTGTTGAAACCCCCTAACACACAGGAAGAGGATAAAAACATCAAAGTTGACTACGTTCTCATTAGAAGTTACTTTATTACTAATGATATAAGGGTCCATCTACATCACCAGAGTGTGAGTATAAGAACAAAACTCAGAATGGGAACTATAGTTGGATCCATTCAGAGAGTGTTAGCAAGAAAATAAATATATCAATTCTTTATTCTAGACTCTAAATGTAAACATATTCCTTAGTTCTATAGATTTCCTCCTTAATGCAAGAGACTTTTTTGTGGAACCCTCTTACATTCTAGGAGACAACGAAAAAATGACTATGCATTTGAGAAATTTACCACCTTAGTCCCACATTTTTGGTGTACACACTCCTCATCTTCAAGGTTAGCAAGTAAAGAGAATTTATTAGGGGATAACTAGATGTGTCTAATAATAGTGACTCTCTTTGATTGGACTCTGGGTGGAGATTTTGACTTCCTTCCATGTACTTTCTAGGAGGGAGACAGTATAAGTATAATGAGCTTTTTACTTGGTGGATTTAGGGGTTTTGGCATGCTCAAATTATCGGACAAAGAGTTAACCTCAGAAGTATTTTCTCTAATAGATATGTACTTAACAACATCATTGAAATCTTGTGTCACTTCAGTAACAACTTTACTATCTGAAGTCTTAAAAATATAGACCTTCTTGACTTTATTCTTGTCAATTTATCATGGAGTTACATCCTTCACCATTATTGATATGCAAAAATTGGATTTCTTCCCAAAATGTCCACATTTCAAACATCTTTTTGGACCTTGTTTATACTCAAAACTTATAGTGTCCACTTAGTTATCATCACTTCATATCCGATGCTCTTTTGTGAAGGTAAATTCCATCAAACCCAGGACCTATAGTTTGGCATACTATAGTCTTCTAAATTCCATGATGAATTCATTAGCCCGTCTTGGTTTCCCAAGGTAAGAGACTATTATGTTATACATTTCCTCATCCAATAGCTCAAGTTCTACCACCTTCAATTTCTCCATTGGCTCAACCCTCACCCACTTCTTAATTATTAGAGTTTACCAACCAAAAACCATGGCCCTCCTTCTATATCAATAGAAATATCTTTGTCACTAGAGAACATAATAAGAAAATAGACTTTTCCTTTGGATCTTCCCTCAATTAACCCTTTTAATTTCTAGATTTTCACTACATGTTATACACGAGTATGCCAATGGGGCTTCCATCTGAAAATATAACCTATAACATTTCAAATCCATCTTTCTAGGTTCCTTACTGCAATGCTCTTTAAGTAGAGTATCTTACCTTCCATAATCTCTATATCATTGTAGCACTATTATAATAGATTTACAACTAGTACTTGATGTGAATAGATCTAACCATCCTTTCACTTCTAAATCCACTAAGACCAATTGAGAGGGATCTTGAATCTACCTACACTTCTCCCCTAAAATATGGTTTGCTCCATTAGCTTATTGGATTAAGGGTGGGGGTATCTTCCACCATTGCCTCCAAGGTCACCTTGCTCGCTCTCATTTCCTCCACTTAACTCACGTTGAAACATATAAGTAATCTATTAGTTCCTCATAGCTAATTCTACAACATGTGCATTTGGATACTATATAGATGTGTCAAATCCTAATCATTCATATGTCAGAATAGATTCTTGTCTAAATTTGCATGCAGAGGTAGACGTTTTGTAGGTATTGAACCAATCCAAATACATTTTGAACCAGAAATACTAGCAATTGTCATAAACTCGTATCTCTATACACCACCTCTTAAATTGATTTAATCATGAGGCTACTATATTGTCTAGGATACTAAATGGGTTGAACATCATCATATGTGATGCATTAAACCTTATTTTCTAGTTCAACTACTTCTTGATTGATATATTCCCACCTCAAATCTCTATTGTGGTTAACAAATCCATCCCCTTCAAAGTAAGGTGGGTGTATGTATCTCATAACTCTTCTGAATGATCATGCACCCTTTTTATACATAGCAATCCATTAAGGAATATAACAATTATTGAACTACCACCTAGTATTCCTCATGAGGAGGAACCCCCCCTCCCAAGTATAATCAAATAAATGTAAGTTGGTATCTCCTTCTTTAATAACCACATCTGATCTATTCCATGGTCCTATATGTCTTTTCATAGTTTATTTGTATAATGTATCCCACTAAGACTTTCCCTCCAAGACACCCAAACAATTCCATATGTGAGGCATATCTATTTGTAAGGTTATGCATATCTTTGGCCAAAAAAAGTTTATGCACACTAGGCCCTCCTTTAGGTATTGATATATACACCTTATTTTGGCTCACATCTCGTAGTACAGTCTTTGTAATCCCACAAAAATGTAGACAACACATTAAGTTAGAGAGGGGGATCACACATGTTGTTAATTTGTGGAATAAGATGGAGATCAAGAAAATATTGGAAGAGGGTAAGACTTATAAGGAATGTTTAGAATATCCCAACCCACCAAATAATCCTACATAATATCTTCTCTACCAACTCTCATAGTATCTATTAGAATCCTCATTCAAATGAGAGGATTGACCATAAATGAAATGGAGTCACTTCTGCAATCAAAACCTCAATCTTTGATCAATTTCTTCTTTCTTTGTTCTAAAGGGCTTAAAAGTAAAATTTAATTTTTATCCTAATAATGTTGGTTTGTAAGTAAAAGAATATTGTAGCTTTACGTCATCCGTCTTTCTTATAAACCATCCCTAATTTTATAAACAAGATGTGGTCCCTTTTTCTTGAATTTTAAACAATGAAATTCCCCCCTTGTATAGTAAGGACCTAGTTTTTGTCTAGATAAGTAATTATGGATAACTTTTATAATTAGGTGATTTTCTTTTCAATTCCTTGAATTAATATTTTATGTATATTATATTTATTAGACAATTTTATCCTTTCATACATGTATACATACTTTGCCTAAAACTATTTGTCAAATTTCATCCCTTTTTAGGTTTATTTAGTGTTTTGTAGTAAACTTCCGTACATCCCCATATTTTGCAACATCAGATAAATAATCTTCAATTCAATTTTGATTACCTATACAAAAAAGTGTGCACATTCTTTTTAGATATATTCCATGGTTAAGAATGCTTGAACTGGAATGATACTAGGATGTAGGACCTTCATGGTGTTTTTATGCGATGTCATTGAGTGAGGAAAACACACCCAATAGAGGCTGGTGTCTTGGTATGTATACCCATAGAGCCAATCATATGATGATTATATAGGGGCATTAGATACTTGATTTGATAATCATAAAGGTAATCATATCTATTATGTTTGTTTGAATCATGAGATGATGATACATACATAGTAGATGTCTAAAGAATGATGTTACTTGATGACATATGATTCAGGTTTAGGACATGAACAATGAGATCATATGTATGATAAGAGTACATACATTCTTTTTATGTCCCTAGTCAGATATTACTGTGGAAAGAAAAAGGACAATAGTAATACATAAGACCAAAGTGTGTTTTGAATGATGACTCATTAGTCATGATATGTGATATCAAGTCAAGCACATAGGTACTTATTATAGAACAATGTACTGGATAGACCCATCTTGAAAGTGATATATGAAAACCATTATATGTTAGTCAGAATCAACTCTCACAGTGATAGTGGTGATTGTGGTTCCTAGACCTGAAATCACTATACTCATTGCATGTCGTTCGATGTACTTAGACACCATCCAACATGATCTTGAATAAGGGTTGTCATAAAGGTGATGTTGGGGTACAGTGAGACACATGAGGATTGATTGTGAGTGATATAGATGGGATTTATCCCTCCTATAGGAGATTGATATCTAGGCCACTTGATAAGCAAGATTGAGAAATGTATGACCATACTCATGTGAAGCAATCTGTGATATGTGAGCTCACATGCATCTCAGATAGTCTGCTCTAGTTTAAGGAATATGCATGTGAGCTCACATGCATCTCAGATAGTCTTCTCTAGTTTAAGGAATATGGATTGAACATTGGAGGATGACGATTCTATGCCTTGAGTTCAATCTAGATATCAGAGACAAAGGAACTACATGATCATGGTAACATTGATCATGGATTGTAGGTTGAAGTTGTTCTCCATTCCGAATTACTTGGGTAGTAATGATGTGTCGCTAGATATTTCTCATTACTTGTGATGTCATAAATTGGTTATGGACATTCACTGCCAATGTAACTTGGGACCTATAGGGTCACATGCATAGGATGCACTTAGAATAGGACTTTATTTACGAATGATGTTTAACATGATTACTAAAGTATTTAGGTATTTAATTTAAACAACTACGGCTGAAAAATTAACTGGTTGGACTCAGAACAGACCGGTTCAAGTGTTGACCAATTGATTCAAGTGTCAGGTCAATTCAAACAAGATTGGCTAAATATTGCCTGAGATGGACAAGTGAAACGACCATTTCACATATGAAATGATGTTTTCATGATATGAAATGAGTTTTTCAAGAATGAAACAACCAGTTCATCATCTGGATTGTCTGGTTCAGTGATCAATTTGATTGGATCAAAGATTGATGTTGATGTCATGATTGTGCATTAATTGAATATTAATGTTAGTGTGTTTGAAAATAGGAAAGTAAATGAGCTAACTGGTTCAAGGGTTGAACTCAAAGGTTCACACATGAACTGAGCGGTTCACGGTTTATAGCTTCTAGAAAATTAATGAAATTTTATCTATTCGACTCCCATATGGACTGGAAACCATGACCCCAACCCTCCAATAAATAGAGGGATAATGGGGGATTCCCAAACATAATTATAAGATCTAACAATTGTTTTCCTCTCTAATCGTAGTAAATAAGAGATCCCCGAGCAATTCCTACCCGTCAAAGGGAGAGATAACAAGGGAGAGATAATTGGGAGAGTGAATCAACTCAACCATGTTAACATTCAAAGGGACAAGTCCTTCCTGTTGGATTTGGTAGCACAAAATGAAATTCTTAGTGGTCCATGTGGCCTACTCTATAGGTGAGAGGAACTTGCCCCTCTAGGAGGACGCAGTCAACTGCCATTGGTGGTGTTCAACAAGGAAGCCGATGTCGAAAGCCATCCAAGTGCAACTCAAGAAAGAAGCACGATGCAGCCAGAGTTATTGCTGGACTTACTCCAAGGCCAAATATGCCTCTTGATCCCTCTTTCGTAGATACATTGTTGTTGATGTGATTTGCTAGTTAGGGATAAAGTATTTTTTCCACTACCTTATCTATTGCCCTGATTCCCCAATAGTGGTATTAGAGCCACATCAATCTACGGTATATATGGATATAAATTGATACGAATGGATTTATTTTATTACATACGATGCAAATATTAAAATGATTAATCTACACATATGATTAAATATCACATTTGGGAATATAAATATATACATATATATAATATGATATATATGCAATCAATAGGCATCACCCTAAAAGTGTTTTGAAGATGATTGGAACCGTGCTTGTGGATAAAAACCCATGTGGATTGTGTTTTTGGTTGTTTGGTTTATTTCCTATTGTTACTCGATTTGCATTCTGAGCCTCTCTCCTCATTTCCAAATGTAAATTAATTATCCTCTTCCTATTTTTCCTCAAATGAAACTCAACGTTTTCCCTTCTATAATGTAGTATAAAATAGGATAGTTTTAATTTATGTTTTGTTATGAGAAGACATTCTACACCAGATGAATCGACGGGCTCATATGTCGAACCATTTGACTGGAGTACTGAGGGGACCAAACGACATGAAGAACTGATCGAATGGTGGCCCAACCGATCAGTTGGAGGTTTCTAGACGTCCCTTGAACCTGAGAACAAGACGATCAATTTAGGAACCAACCGACTGGCCAAGAGGCCAATCGATCGGCTCAAGAGTTGAACCGATCGACCCAGACTGATTCTGAAATGAATCATCATCAACAACAGGTTCCTACATATGATGTGGACCTTATGTGGTAGTAATTCCTTGTGGATCTAAGGAATTACAATAGAATGGACATAGTGTCACTTGTGTTCATAATTGCATGTTTTAATTTGTAGGACATAGCATGTATATGATATGTATTATAAGTATGTGCTGATTGGATATATATATATATATATATATATATATATATAATCCCTCAATCTAATATTAAGTCTTAGATGCTTTCTGTTAGAAACACACATGAAAAGCTTGGACGACTATATGTGGGCATGCCAAGCATGGTGCATTGTCCATCCCATGGAAATGTGATGGTAGTCATGTTGGCCTACCAAGTAGGGTGCATTACTATCATGTTGTCTTTTGGGTTAGACTTAACTAGGTGATCTTAATGAGATTAAGCACCTGGAAGCATGTCGATGGACTATGGAAAAGAGTTATGCATACCATCTATCTAAGAATTTTATAAGATGCAATAGCCAAAAGTTGCTACCTTAATAATTGGTTATGGATGATGGTGTTGGTTGGGTAATAATTTAATTATTTTGGGTCTTGGCTCACTAGAAGGTTGTGCGCTACAATATTCAGAATTGGTAGTGAGGACTATCAATTTGAGAAAAATAGTGGGAGTGATAATTAATTAAAGACCTAATTAATATCATCTATGTTATCAAATCTAATTAACTAAAAGTGTTTTGATAAATTGCAAATTTCTTTTGTAGAAACAAATGTCAAAAAAATCATCCTTGTGATCTGTTCTTAATAAGAACAAACTAAATGAGACAAACTTTCATGAATGGTTCTAGATTTTGAGAAGGGTTCTCAATGATGAGCATAAGCTCTAAGTCCTAGAGACACCAATGCCAGAGGAACCTGCTCCTGACGTGCCTTGCGCTGAGGTGGATGCTTATTGGAAGCATGCCAACGATGACTTAGACATTAAATACCTCATGCTATGTTGTATGAACTATGAGTTGCATGAGCAGCATGAAGACATTGTGATTCTTGAGATAATCACACATCTTAAGAATATGAACCAGAATCATAAAAAGCAAGACATGTACAATGTCTCAAAGGCCCTCTTTGAGTGCAAGATGACAGAAGGAGATGCAGTAGAGACCCATGTGCTCAATATGATTGGGCATGTGGAATATCTAGATAGGTTGGGATTCCCTTTGAGCCAAGAGTTGGCAAAGGATATGATTCTACAATTGTTCCCTAAATCATATAGCCAGTTTATCGGGTGGTACTACTTAAGTAACTTGTCTAAACCGCTGTCAGAATTACTTGGCATGTCGATAAATGCCCAAGCAAGAATGAAGATGGACAAACCTATGATGATGATTAACAGAGTGAAGTCCAATGATAAAGGAAAAGTCCAAGAAGAGTTCTGAGGCTAAGCTAAATCCAAGTCTTCTGCACTCAAAAATTAGGAGAAAGGTAAGTGCAAAACAAATTTGTCCTTTGCACTTAAAGAAACTAAGGAAGAAGATGAAAGAGATATAGATCTCCACTTCAGGACCCTTGAAGAAGTAAGATAGAATTGTGTGGAGCAAGGGTTGTTGCCACTACAGTTGGAATCTATCATTCAGCCTGATGGAAATATAATAGAATTAGTGAATTGCT
The DNA here is from genome assembly GCA_963693085.1 of Alisma plantago-aquatica. Taxonomy (NCBI): domain Eukaryota; kingdom Viridiplantae; phylum Streptophyta; class Magnoliopsida; order Alismatales; family Alismataceae; genus Alisma; species Alisma plantago-aquatica. The sequence continues at coordinate 1,204,140,766 of OY856411.1, read as the reverse complement.
ATTATGAACTTGCCATTAATGTAAAACATCATGTATCTTGTATGGAAAATAATATTATGAATATATTTGATGTTTTGCTATTAAAGATGAGATCTTTTATGGAAGTGGCCCTAATGTCTCATATTTATATTTGATAGTTCTAGAGATAGTTATATATAATAAATAACTCTGTGACTCAAACAATGAATACCTATAACATTGTCATATAGAGCGCATAAATGAAAAATTCATTTCTAAAATCAATATGATGGTTATCTAGACTCTTTTGGTTATTGGACCAATATAGACATGCAAGTCTTATTTATTGGGCAATATGACAAAAGCACCTTTCACTAGATGTAGTGGTAGAGTGAGTATTCTATTAGGGCTCATACATACCTATGTGCATAGACCTTTTAGAATGAATACTAAAGGTGCTTAATAGTACCTCATTATATTTATCGATGATCTCAGTAGATATGATAGTTTGTATTTAATGAAAGACAAAGTATGAATGTCTTGAAGTGTTCAAGGAGATCAGGAATAAAGTACACAACCATCTTGGTAAAAGTAATAAAACACTTTGATATGATCGATGTGGAAATATTTTAACCAAGAGTTTGAGAACCTTCTAGTATATCATGATAATGTATCATTATGAACTCCACCTCAACCACAATGATAGTGTATTATGAGAGTCTATCAAAAATAAGGAATCACGCCCTATTAGTCATCGTGTGGTTATCAATAAATCTAGTTGATCTTCCAATTTCCTTTTTGGAACATGCTTTACACTAAAACAATGTATCGTCTAAAATGGTTCAAAAGACACAATATGAGATATGCCATGGGAGGTGTCTCAATATGTATTTGTGAAGACTAGGATTGAAAGATTATATAATAAAGTAGTTTATTTAAAAGCTTTGTCCATAGATCACATAAATGTTATTTTATTGAATACTAATTTGTTTCCAATCTGACAACAAAATATTTGTTTCCAGGATGGTTTTATTCCTAAAGGGAATTAATTACATAGGAATCAATGGGAGTAAAGTTGAAATCAAAAAGTTTGAGACTAATAAGAAAACATTGAACCAAAAGAGGTACAATAGGAACAATGATAATCACAAGTTTCTCATGTAACCTAAAACCTCATAGATCTAGTAGAACACACCTTCAGTTCAAAAGGTTACGATATCTTATAACACAAGAAGGCAGTGAGTTCATCATAGATGATGAGTCAAAAACCTATCTACAAGTTATTGAGGAACCAGAGTCTAGAACATGCCTTAAGGCTATGAAATTAAAAATGGACTCCATGTACACCAACAGGGTATGACATTGGTGGATCCACCTAAAGGGGTAAAACCCATAGGGTGAAATTGGATCTTCAAAAGAAGACTGACATGGACGGTAATGTACAAACCTATAAGGGGACTTTTGTTACAAAGATTTTAAACAAGTTCAAGATGTTCCATGAGGAAATCTTCACCAATTTCCATGGATAAATCCATCAAGATCATGTTTTCTATTGCAACTTATTATGACTATGAGATTGGCAAGATGGATGTTAAAACCACATTCCTTAATATGAATATTTTAGAGGATGTGTATGTCACACAACCTATAAGGTTTTATAAATCTAATTATTCCAAATAAATTATATAAGATAAAAAGTTCAATATATGGATTGAAGCAAGCATCTCAGAGCTAGAATCTTCCATTTTGACAAGACAATCAAAGAGTTTGACTTTAGTCAGAATGAAGATGAAAATGTGATTACAAGAATTTAGTGGGAGCATATTTATATTCCGCCTAATGATGGAGAATAACATCCTTATCCTACAAATATTAAAAATGGGTAAGTAAGTACTTTCTCTATGAAGGGTTTAGATGAAGCATCCTATATGATAGGATTCAAGATCTATAGAGATAGATCTAGAAAGCTTCTTCACCTAAGTAAGAACACATACATTAGAAAGATGTTTAAAGGGTTCAGCATGTAGGACTCAATGAGAGAGAACTTATCCATGTTCTATGGAGTTAGTCTCTTAGGAGCCTAGTGTCCTAGTTCTTGTGAAGAATAGGAACACAAGGATAGATGATGTGTGAATTCACAATTGGATCTATCATGAATGCAATGTTATGCACTCATCCCATTATCTCATATGCATTGGACATAACAAGTGGATACTTGTTAGAATTTAGTAAAAAACACTGGACTGTCACAAAGAATATCCTTAAGTACTTGAGAAGCATTACGAGGATCCATTCCTATAAAGGTTTACACCGATGCAAGCTTCCAAAATGACAAAAAAAATTAATGATTGCAATCTAAAGTTATGTTTGACATGAAAATAGAATTGTAAATCAGAAACGTTTTGAGGAAGAGATAGTTGCTAATTGTACAATAGAAGTTGAGTATCTTATGTGTTATGAACACAAAAAAGGATACTCTATGGATAAAGAAGTTCATATAGATGAATTTATGAGAGGTTTTAACCATTAATGGCACAATAGAAATATTATGACAACAATGGAGATATTGGATAGACAAGGAATCTCAGATAGCATACTACAACACTTCCATCTCATACGAGAGGTTGTATAATGAGGGGATGAGAAAATTTGCAAAATACCAACTAGAAGAAAATGTTGCTAACCTTCTATTAAAGTGTTTGCGCAGTAGAAACACGATGTACTTGTTAAGATTATTTGGAATAAGATTTGTGGGTGATTGTCTCTAAGTGAAAGTTAGGTTCTTATGGTATGTATGCCTATAGATCCAATCATATGCTGATTGTATTAGGGAATTAGATACCTAATTTTATAATCATAAAGGTAATTTTTCTATTATGTTTGTCAATCATAAGATGATGACACATATATAGTCGATGTCTAAATAATGATGTCTATGACATACATCTTCATGTTGAGGACCTATACAATGAGATCATATGTATGATAAGAGTATGTACATTCTTGTTATGATCAATTTGATTGGATCAAGGATTGATGTTGATGTCATGATTGTGCATTATTCAGATATTGAATGTCAATGTGTTTGAAAATAGGAAAGAATATGAGATGACCAGTTCAAGGGTTGAACCAAAGGTTCACACATAAATTGATTGCTTCAATCGTAAACTGACCAGTTCATCATTTGTAGCCTCTAGAAAATTCATGAAATTGTGTCTCTTCGACTCTCAGATGGACTGGAAACCTTGACTCTGGCCCTCCTATAAATAGAGAGGTATTGGGTGCTTCCCAGACACAACAATAAGCTCTGACAATTGTTATCCTCTCTGGATGTGGTGACCAAGTGAGCCTCAAGCAAGTCCTACCCGTCAAATGGAGGGATAGCTAGGGATAGACAATTAGGAGAGTGGATCAAGTCTAGTAGGTTGACGTTCAAAGGGACAACTCCTTCTCATTGGATTTGGTAGAGCAATGTAGAGTTCTGGGTGGTCCACATGGACTACTCTAGAGGCAAGAGGAACTTGTATGCTAGGAGGACACAATTAACCACTATCTATGGTGTTCAACTAGGAGGCCTCTACTGATAGCCATCGAGAAGTGACTCTAGAAAGAAGCACACTAAAGCAAGAGTTTCCATTGGACTTGCTCCAAGACCAGGTATATCTCTTTCTACCCTCTTTTCTAGATACATTGTTGTTTACGCGATCTACTAGTTAGGGAATCAGGCATTAAAATATATTTTTTTCATTGCCTTATTAGTTGCCCTGATTCCTCAACATAGAGTTGGTTTGTACATCTAGTCATTATTGAAAACATAAAGCCTTTTCTTAGGAGCCCAAGAATCACCAATGACATATTTCTAGACTCCCCATTAGATGAGAGGCCCATGTTGGCATGTAACACCCCAGTATTGTATTATGTTAGTTAGGCATGTGGAACAGGTTATCTCCAATGAGGCGATATGCAACCACCCTTACACTAGAAGCTATGCATGATATTTTATGAGTATATGGGCCACTATGGGTATGATATAATTTTTTAAGAGATTATAATATTAGATTTAGTAGAGTCTTGAGTAGGAAATCACTAGGATAAGTGGGGAGATTCTAACTCCCCCAAATTTGAGGCCTTAGATTAATGATATTAAAAAGAATGCTTGGACCACCTGTATCAATAAGATACATTTTCTTTTCAATGATTCCATCAAAAAAGTTCATGATTGTGTGTGTTTGGCCTAGAGTGACATGGATGGCTAATCAGCTGAGAAGAATTATAAGATGTGTTTGAGTGAAGAAAAAGTTCACACCAGTATTTGATCTCGTTATCATTCCACAAACTCTTCTAGATCCTAGGGAGAGGGAGATAAAGCATTACGAATTTGTAACTCCTAGACCCTTAACAAAACTCTCTTATAGTGTTTTGGGAATGATTAGTGACACCATAGATGAGACACCAACCTCTTGAACGTTTTATCCTAACTAATACACATCTTAGTAAAAGTTCCCCCTAGGACATCCGTCCTAGTACCACTCACATCCAAGCACACTTAATCATAGAGTGTTTAGTGAGTGGGTACCTAAATCTGAAGTTCACCATACTTATATGGGTAGTAGAATAACTCCTTTTGGGATCATTTTATTTGAGACCTCAAATCAGGGGATGCAACCATCTTCTCCACTTAGTCTCTTAACATCCTCATCAAGGCATTACTATATGGCCTCATAATCTCTTTCCCATTTTAGTGATCTATGAACACCCAACTCCCATTCATGGCTACCAGTGAAAATGTGTCTTCATCTCACCTCAGCATACATATCACTTTCCACATGTCTTGGTGTATGTGCCATCAAGAACCTATCACACAATGAATAGGATATATTATACATGATTTGACAATATATAAAAAGAAATTTTACTAAGTATGTTTGTTGTAGAATTCGATAATGATTGAATCTAAAAATATTTTTGACAAGTTTCAAATTGGAGCGGGTCTCTATAGAGGGTTGGGATAACCCATAGAGGTGGGAGAGAAATCCCAACTCTCTTTCTAATTTTATAAATAAGTATTAGGGGATAGAGACACCAATCTAGTGTTATTATGTGAGTCCAGTGTGAAGTGAGTAATTTCATATGTGGCTTATTTGATGTGATATGTTACGCCCCATCCTTGTATAAAGGTGTAAAAAACTGAGAGGTAGTATTGATATAGGCTCCTACGTAGCCCTATGGAAGACCTGGGCTGAGTGACTTCTCTTAGGTGTGGCCAACAAAACCCTAAGGCATGGATAGCAAGTCGTCCATGTGAGAATATTGTGGTGACTTCTACTTGTCTAGGTGCAATTCAAGTCAATTTCCTAGTCAAAACCCTAAGAATATGGTTTTCTAGTCAATTTCCCATTTAGATCTATTTATGATATTATGCTCCAAATAAAAACAATTGGCTTCTCTACTTGACATGTAGTGTTCCACTAGACTTTATTAATGTATTTTAACATATTATAACTTACTGGAATTATACATATTAATAAAGTTTGTAATATGATACTTGCATGTGTATATGGATTGTCTATAATACTACACTTTAGGTTATGTAAAGTTCTACCTATTATTAAATGATCATCCATTCACATATTTCACCTTATTTTCCCATTTTCAACTTGTAGCACTGAAGATGGTACATCTATAAGTTTGTAATAACTAGATTTGTGTTGTTAGTTATCATTTGTTACTACCTCATTTACCTATATGGTCTATATGATGTGTGTACACATTTTACTCATATTTTTAGAATATGTCTCTACTTAGTGTATGTGGTATTTTTCTCATCACCCCTAGATTAGGGTTTAGGACACACGCATATTGTTTGTACAGTTATTTGGTTGGCAGAAAATGAGAAATGGATGTCAAGAAGCTTTGTTAATGTGACTGAGTTTAATATACTCCTTAAGCTCAAAGAGGTATGTATTCATAATAGAATACCACCGTATTTTATTTGAAATAGGTCATTAGAGAAATAAGTGCTCTCATGTACCAGTCTCAAGTGGTGGAAGGGGATTTCATGAAATAATATGTTGCTCCTTTTCTCTAAGGTCTTCATTTATGCCTCTAAACATCATGTGAGCAGACAAAACTAGTTTTTGAGGCTTCATTAAGATGTAACCCCCCATTTCTTTCATAATAGAGAAAGGCTAGAAGTAATTAGCCCATATCATCCCGGCACAGATTGATTGAGAATTATGTCAAGCACATCACCTAATGAAGAGGACGCACCACTTGATGGGATCATACTCCAATAATTTACCAAACTTACATTATCAAAGTTGGAACCCAATTTTATATCACATAACCCCAAAACATCAAAAATGAGATTGAAAAAAACTAAAGCGTTAAATATTAACTAAATATCATTCTTCATCAAACTACATAAATACAAAGCATGAATTGTTTTACTTTTCATAACCAGATCTACAATGCTCACTAAGAGGTTTATTATTCATCTTATACACAAGGTTGTGCAAACTAAATGCCATGCTAGTTTACAAACACAAATGAAACCTACAGAGTCACTCCAAGACCCTAGTACATAAACAACTAGACATCACGAATCAATAAAGATTTCATCTATCAGAGTAAATCTTTCAGTTGAAGAAGAGGGTTAGGGGATTGTGTCTCACCTAAAGGACCTAAATTTGGTGATTGGTTAATTATCCAACGTCTAAGTGAGTACATATAGTAATGTATGCAATGTTCCATGTTTTATAATCATAAGCAACTATCTTATAATATATTGTTAATATAAAGAATCTGAAATTCATAAGGAATAATCAAAGTGACATGAATATTCAATAACAAGAAATGGCATGGTCTATGTTCCATGTGTAACTGTTCTAGATATACCTAACTTGTACCTAGTCAGGTATACATTGTCCTAGTATGGTCATGTCATTGATTAACCTTCCTTACTTTAGGGTTTACCTTGTCACTTTAAGGAAATACAAGTCCAGATCCACCTATGGAAAGATAGAGCCTATAGACTCTCTATATTTCACACACCTTGGTATTGTGCTATAGTTCCAACATCATCATGATTTCGAAACCCTTCTCATTTTCACATTAGGTGTAAAATTGGGGATACAACCCTAATATATTTTCATGAGACAACAACAAGGTTGGGGTCTCACTTCCACCTTTTTAGAAACTCCCACACGGTAACCCTTAGGGCTTAACCCGCTCTAGGATTTCATCACTTGGCCTTCACCCTATGTGATACAGATTCATGTAACCATCCTAGTGCGGATTTTAGGAATGGATCATGGTATATAGGTCTCCTTTCTATATTATAAATAAACTTTTTCATTAAGTCAATTACTCATTTTTTATTACATCAATTAAGTTACAAATTAATAATATAAATTATTTGACAGATCAATCAGCTCTTCACAACTTTAGAAGATATAAAATGTATTACCATAATTGACCAACTACCAAATTTGGAATTCAATTAAACACCTTTGATTAGTCTGGAGCCAACGAATGATATTAGGGTACCACAAGGCCTAAATTTTTACAAATTTCATAGTGAGGTTAAACCTCATAACAGAATCATAATCACCTAAAATCACGAATGTCACTTCATATCACAATATCAGTCCACCATGAATGGTTTCAACTTTAACTCATAAATATGTGGAAGTGACATTAAATGCAAGAATAAGCATTAATATACCACTTTTATAAATATGAAATTTCCTTAAGAAATTAGAATTATTTCTTATATAAATCAAAAACCATATAGATAAAGGAAAATCCTCAAATTCATTGGAAGAAAATTCCTAAATAGTAGAACAACATTAAGTGGATCAATTTCTCTTTTACATAGAAAAAACACGCAAAATTTTCACTTTTGAATATACATTCACATATACTCTAGATCTCATTTTGTAATTTAATGAATAACCTTATGATTATTAGGATACTAAGAGGACATTCAACTTTTGGATTTTCATTACACTTTCATCAAAAAGTCACTAAATATTCCATATTTAGGATTATGGAGGATCAATGAACAAGGTTATAGTTATATGTAAAAAAAATTATGAAGGCTTTGATTATTACATCGCTCACCTTCATCATCAAAGTTTTTGACCTTGAATCAGCCTCAAATATATGAACTTTCTACTTCTAGTGTTCCAAAGGAGTTTTCTCCTGCAATCCTATGTGATTATGGAAAGAGGGAAGGGAAATAAGATGCATTAGGCGCCGGGTAGATTCCTACAAAGAACATCCAGTGAGAAGGGATATGCAAGGAGAGGAAAAAAAGAAGGAAAAATTGGAACCAGATGAAAGATATAACCCTATGTGATTTAGGGTTTATAAGAATTTGTACCAACTAATCAGGACTATGATTCCAAGGACGAATATGAACTTCACATGCACAAGATTGTAATATTTACACATAGGTATTCCATCTAGGGCCTCTCCCCCACGTTCTTGCATCCACAACCACTTGAAAACAAGGGTTTATGGAAAGGAAGGGATCGAGTGGTTATAATTTTCTTTGATGTAGGTAAGGTAGAGAGAATTTGACATAGAATTCTCATTGATTGTTGCCAACCTCATCATCATCAATGCCAACTATGGATCCTCATTGGTCTATGATCTGTTGTAGTTTCATTAGTTGATGGAACTAGCTTCACATTGGTTTATGTAGGTTCCTCATTAGTTTTCATAAGTAGGTCCTTCATCGACCTTCATTAACAATTGATAAACTAGCATCACCATTGGTTTATGATGCCTAGAACACTTCGACTATAGAAATTGTTGAATCATTGGTTGTTTCCTTCAATGGTAAGTAGGTGGAGATTTGTTCAGTGTGAGCCACTTCCACATTGGTAAAACAAAATCTTGTAGCCAATGGTCCATATTGTCAAATGATGCACGAGGACCATAATTGGTATGTGCATGGTTTTGGTCACTGGTAGGGCTTTATGTGACACCTTTGTCGGTCTACAACATTTCACTCTAATTGAGCATGCATCAAATCACACATGTACCCTTTTCATCCGTATATCTCTCACATTCTCTCTTCTCATCAGTTGTTTAAGCTCTTGTGGACTCCTTGATTATTGATGCACATGTAGGTTTCTGCTCCCCATCAACCAATGTAATCCCTTGCTGGTATCAATTGAATAAGCTTATGCCTTTGTAGCCTACCACCCAACCAAATAGGCCAAGGGTATTGCTATACTAGGATCAAGATAAAACTACCACACACTCATGTACACCACAAAATCTAGAGTTTAAATGCTAAGAAACAAGGGATGAATCCCTATTAAAAAGGTCCAAAGCATGCAAATCAACATAGGATAAAGATATATAAACTAGACAATATAGTATACCCTTATACCAACTAAAACAACTTTATATGTATAATTGCACTTGATTCAAAAAAGTGCATCAAAATCACAACCTAAGTAAAGAAAATATAAAATTAGGCAAATTTGAGGAATTAATTAGCTAATTTATTATACAATCAATCTAAGAAAGCATTTAGGACATCTATCACCTACTTAAGATAATTAAACATATTTATGATAAGTCAAGTCAAGGGTCTTGCAATTTCTCTACTCCTTATGAAGTTTCATCCTTGAAATTCTCTACATGTTCCAAGGAATACCATGGATATGGAATTGGTATTTTGACCATTCATATTTTTTTTGCATTTCTTAGATTGAATCAGATTTATAATGTCAATATAACTTGCTTTATCTCTAACTTAATTGGAAATTATTCATGTTTTTGTTGAATAATATATATGTTGCTGACGTCACATGTTTTCTATCAAAGGCCATTCTAGATGTCCCAGAGATGACCCTTTTGGCAAAGCTTGCAATGATGAAAGACCACCAGTCTATGCCTTAAGTGAACCAAACAACTATCAGAATTCCATTTCACACTTGAATGAAAATCTTGAAAATAGAACTGGTATTTTACAAGTATTTACAAACTGTATATTGTTCTTTTAGTTGAATCATGTATATTGACTTATATTTTTTTTTATCAAAGGTCACTCTATGGATAACCCTTTTGACTTAGTCAGGAATAAAGAAAGGTTTCCTTTCCATTCCTTACATAAATCAAACAACCATCACAATTCTATTTCACACTCAAAACGAGATCTTGAAAGTAGAACTTGTATTTTGTTAAGTCTTTCCAAAATTTCTTGTAGCAATTTACTTGAATTATATATATTATGTTGATCTATCTTTTTTTTCTATCAAAGGCAACTCTAGGAATGACCCTTTTGAATCAGTTAGGAATGAAGAAAGGCTACCTTTCCATGCATTAACTGAATCAAACAACCATCAAAATTCTAGTCCCCACTCAAATGGAAATCTTGAAGATAGAATTGTTATCTTATCTATCTTTACTAAATTTCTTATGTCAGTTTAATGGAGTCATATATATTTTGTTGATGTGACTTTTTTTTATCAAAGGTTACTCTAGGGATGACCGTTTTGATGTAGTTAGGAATGAGGAAAGGCTACCTTACCATGCTTCAAAGAACTGTCACAAATTAATTCCACACTCAAATGAAGACCTTGGAAATATAATTGGTAATTCAAAATTCTTTACAAATGTGACCATGGTGTAAGTCTAGTAGAATCATATATATTTTACTAATGTGACTATTTTTCAATCAAAGGTCACTCTAGGGATAACTCTTTTGACTTAGCCAGGAATGAGGAAAGGCCACCTTCAAATACCTTAACTGGTATTTCAGTAATCTTTACAAATTTTTGGTGTTCGTTTTGTTTATATATATTGCTGATTTATGTAGTTTCTATCAAAGGTCACTCTAGGAAATCTAGTAACCCTTTGGACTTGGTCATGAATGAGGAAAGGCCACCTTTACATGCCTTAAGTAAATCAAATAGCTGTCATGATTCCATTCCACACTCAATTGATGATCATGGAAATAGAACTGGTAATTCATAATTTCTTTAAAATTTTGTAGTGTCAATTTCAATGAATCATATATGTTTTGCTGACTTAACTTGTTTTTAATAAAGATCACTCTAGGATCCTAGATATAGCGCTTTTGACTTATTTGAAAATGAGGAAAGAAGATCATCACATGCCTGAAGGAACTCAAACAGTCCTCACAATTCATTTGGACACTCAAATGCACATGAAGTTGGTATTTGATTAGTCTTTACCAATTTTAGTGTCCTATTAGCTTAAATCATATACATTATTGCTAATTTAAGTTCAATATCTAAAAGGTAACTCTAGGCTTCCCAGAGAAGTGACTTTTGGTAGAGCCGGAGATGAGGGAAGAATGCTTTCATTTCGACATTCAAATGGTGAAACACAACCTCAACGCTCTGGAGAAAATAGAAATGAACGATATGATTCTTATTCTCCAACTCCACCACACCATATGACCCTAAGACCCCCCACTCAGAGAATGGTTACACGAAATCTGGGTACATAAACATCATACTTGTATTGTTCCCTTGATTTTTTTTGCTGTAGTATGACTAACGTTTTCTTATATACGTTAGTAGAAAATTCTAAATCCCTTGTTCCAAAAAGGCATTTTAGAGGGGCAACCAAGTTAAGCTCGTGTCTGATACCCTATGAATAAGAATGGGTGACATGCCTGCTATTCTTGTGCAGCTGTTATGGGTTTTGAAACTACTATGGATGTTGTTATGGTATGAACTGAATTAATTTTTTGTTTATTTTTTCTATACCATGGCATCTAACATAAATATTTTTTTCCCTAGGACGACTTCTCATTTTTTATGTTGAATAGTGATATGATCGATAACTTAGAAAATCTAGAACACCCAGTTGCAAACATGGAAGAAGTTGTGCATTGGTGCTACACCAATATGCAAAGGAAGGTTAGGTCATGGTGTAGTATGTTGAAGGAGAAAAGATATGATCCTGATCATCCGAGCCAGGAACGTCAAACTTCACCTGACCCTAGAGTTTCTAATGTTGACTGGAAGAAATTGTTGGAATATTGGAGTTTACCTACAAAGATGGTTGGTGCATAAAATATTTTCTCCAAATTAATGGTGAGTTGTTTTATTTGTCAGTGTCTTCATTATAGATTGTTTTATTTTTATTACATAGGAGGAGAGTGTTAAAAACAAGGTTAGCCGTGGAGGCCCTCGTCCTACTCACACTACTGGGGCAAAATCTTATTCTAGATGCTATCATGAAATGGTGTGGTGCAATTCCTCACATGATTTTTTTATATTTATTGATAAATTCTAAATGTTTTCTTGTTTGGTATGTAGATGGAAAAAGGAGTTATATCATCTGACATGGAAGCATATTTCAAATTTCACCAAAACAAACTGGGACTCTATTCAGATAGTATACAAAACAAAAATGTGTAAGACATACACATATATACTATCTATAATTATCACTATTGTTAATGTATTTATCACCTGTAACATTTGTAGGAAGAAATTGCTCTAAGATGCAAACAACGTCAAGTTGAGAACATGACTAATCAAGAAGTTTTCAGTCGGGTACTTGATGAAGTATTTGGTAAACATAATGGTGGTTATGAAAGGGGGTATGGTGGAGGGATTTTAAGACAAAGATGGAAAGTAGCTCGTTTGCAACGAGTGAAGATGCAGCCATATGTTAGGCAACAATGTCGAATCAGGGAGCTAGAACTTGAAGTTGCTATGCTACGAGCACATACACGACAGGTGGTATTAACTTTTTATACATTAATCTGACTTACAAGAAATATCTAAATAGTGTGTGTAATTTGGTGTTAGGATAACCAAGTAAGAGAAACTCATTATGAGTACCGGCCTCACACTTCTAGCAACCAAAATCACATCCCGGTAAAGGAATTTTATGATAAATTCATAAAACTATAGTGTTAAATCATCTAATATATTTGAGATATTTATGTAAACAGGAACATTGCTCATCTCATGAATCTCAAGACTATGGGAACTGACTTTTGCTTTGGCAATACATTTTGTATATATAGGATATAGCTACTCCATGGGTGGTACTTCCTGTGCATAATGTGAGTAATTTATTTCTAAAAATGCATGTTCATTTTCTTACACAAAACCTCTATGCACCCAAATTCGCAGGTCTTTTTTGTATGGTGAAGCTGAAGTAATTTTTGCTGGAGTCTATTATTGTTTATGCATAGATTTTGCAAGTTTTTGGAGTAGCAACTTGATGGCTATTTCTTCATATCAATCATGTGAGCCAATTTTTTATTCAAGCATGATGAATGTCATCATATATTCTTATAAGTTTCCTTATACTATGATAGATTTTTTATGATAAGGTTAATTAACACAAAACCCTCAATTTTCAGCCTTTCTTTGATTGCTAAAGCCGGAATCCTTTTTGAAGTCTATTGCATCGGCAATATATTTTGCAATTTTGTGGAATGAAAACCCTATGGATACTACTTCACATGCATAAAGTGAGTCATTTATTACTCAAAATAGCATGCTAAATGTATTGAAAGTATTCTAGTTGGTCTCTTTATACTTTGATCCTACTTGCCAAGATGTCTACATGGTGGGTTTCACAAATAAAAATTCATTAACAATAGGATTTAGGAATACAAATGCAGGAGAAAAAGGATAAAAAAATAAAAGAAAAAGAATCAAATATAGTAAAAATGAGGAAGTAGAAAAGTTCTACGAACAACACTATGAGGAATTCCTAGTTTGCCATAGTTGCAGCAAAAGCGACTAGGTGTCTGCCTTGACTACTTAGGCGGTCGCTAACCCTCCTAGTCATCCTAACATGCCTAGACACATTGGCACCTAGGTTTGAGGGAACTATGGAGTGCCTAGGGTGCATATGAACCCGCCTTGATAACTATGACTTTGATAGACTTTTACACGATAAGGTTCAATAATAAGATTCATTTAGAGAATCTTTATACACTCAAATTTGTGTTCCTTATATGAGTGTTGTCGCTTAAGCCTTTCATGAAGGATTTATAGATTGCTTCTTAACTTGTTTAGCATTTTCATACAAAATTTCACCCTAGTTATCAGTGCAATCTTGTTCCTCTCAAACTATTGTAGCATAGAATAAACTTCTACTGAGAAATGTTTTGAGGAAAAAATTGCTGCAAAATGGAGCTAAATCCTCCTTCATCGATTTTTTTTGTTAGCATAGTTCTCCAATAGCCTCTTAATGAATAGATGGGCTTTCGAATTTGGTAGTAATGTATAAAATGTTGATGATATGTCAGTCACTCAGGATATATCCTTGAGTTAACATTTCAGGCCATAATTTCAATTCCCTTAATAGCGTCGTATTGAAAAAGATAGTCAATCACTATGGTTGTAGGAAAATATTTATCTAAGATATTCAGTGTTGTCTATCGATAGTTAGGCATACATCTCAAGCAAAAGATCCATCTATTCTTCTTTCTTATTCTATTTTTTTGTAGTCTAAAGTCTCTAAACATCTTATAGGTGAACAGGACAATATAAAATAAATTTATTTTAGTGAATTGCATGTATTTTTTTGGACAAGTAAACATGAAACCTATAGGCTACTAGCTCAAGAAATTGAAGGTATGTTTACTTGAGATACTAATCTTTAATGACTTAATTTTATTAAACCACATTTGTTTAGTAAATACTATCATAAGTTCTGTGCAGTTAGTTGATATCGTGGAAAATGGTCCAGAATGATTTTTCCCACATTTTCAGACACTAAGAGGGTGGATGTTTTCATATATTCATTGATCCCACATGTTAAAAAAATGTACATTAGGAAGAGATAGGACGTGTGGTGAGATCATTTTTATAATCTACTGGTGGTGTGTGTGGATTTCAATGTATTACATTGAACTTGATCCATGACCATAACTAAGGGGATGATCATAGGGTTCCTCATACACATCATGATTGAAGTAGGATTAGTGTCAAGGTTGGTAATAGACATGAAAATGTTGCTAAATGGGACAATAACTATAATGGTGAAAATGACTAGGATGGTGGAAGCAACTAAGATGACAATAGTTGTCTCTCCATTCATTGCTTATATATTATCCAAAGTGGGTGAGGAAGAAATTAGCAAAGGATGAGGGAGAGGAAGAGGAAGGGTGTTGGAACCGACTCCTAGTTCAAGAGAGACTATCAGAGATGAAAATCACCCTAGAAACTCTCCAGGGTTATGCCGATCAACAAAGTTCTCCTTCACAAAAACCTTCCTCGTAACCTCCCGAACAAACCCCAACATCATCTACATAGGAGTGAGTACCAAATCCAGAGTGGCTTCACACTTTTCGTCAAGGTCAGGAAGTGGTAGACATCAATACAATGTCTGCAATCCCATTTATACCTCCTTCCGGGAGTCATCAAGATGGCAATGATTCCAAATCAAAGATAGGCACACTTGTTATGGAATGACCACATTTTTTGTTAAATTCATTATTTGTGGGAAATTTTGAGGCAAACTAGTTGGATGGATTTGCAAGAAGTTGGTGCCAAGTAGTAAATTTGATATTCTAGTTGAGGAGAGTAAACGATTCTTCTTGCGACTCATGACTAGAAAAAATATCGGGTCCTTACTGTTGTGTCTTAGCATAATGATGTTATCTTCATGATTACTCATAGATGTTGCCCCCCTCCATCCTTCTCCTCAATGCCTATCTGCATAAGTAAGGAAATCCTAAGTAACATGTAGACTATAGATTGACTCCTAGGGTAGCTAACACAGGGTGGATGACTTATTGACTATGATAATGAAGCTTTGACATTAGGTTGCCTCGATGATGTCGGGTTTTGCCTCGATTTTCAAGCAATATCGTATATGATGAATTCTACTGTCATAATCATTGACGAGAATACCATGATGCTAATTACCTTGCTGAGCTTTTGTTCAAACATAGTTGCAAGAGAATTGGTCATTGCTTCACTTCCTGCCCCAATGTCGATAGGGATCCCATACAATTGAACAATCTTTAGATTTTCTTTCCCAAGTAGATGAGGTTGCTCGTCTGAACACCATTGCTCAAGATAAGAAGGCAATGGTGATTCCTCAGGTAATTGTACCCTAAACAGAACCCTTAAGCTTGACTCATGCTCCTGACAAACAAAAATGTGAGAATATTGCTGCCTCATATGAGGAAGAATCAAGTACTACTTCTAAAATAGAACCAAGTTCAGGTGAGGTAGGTGAATAATTCTAGAACCCGATCTAACAAGCTTTCTCTCCCTACCAATTCTTTGGTCTCACATTAGATTGGAAATGGAAGTGGTGCTGGATTTTAACATGGAGGTTAAGTCGTTGATTTTCACTGAACAAAACAGGGGAGTCTACAACTTAATCAAGAGGAAGATGGCCTCAATAAAGTTGTTGATTCTGAACAACATGAACCGTATAATACTTGTGATATTGACTCCATATCAATGAAAAAGAAAATAAGGATTGTAAAGAATAAGCAGCTGAATATATCTAGTATTTTGGATGAGATGTTCAAGGAGATTAAACCTTGATTGTTGTTGCTCACTTATCAGTTTATTGCAGGTATAAATAGAAAACCCGTTGACTTGTATGGCTGAATTGTGGTTTTGATATTATATTCTAATTCATCTATTTTGTTCTCTGCTGACTTGAATTCTTATAGTTGGTGTTCAAACATAAAAAATGTTGACTTCACCATGTATGGCCCTCATGTTTTCTTCATCTTTTTGCTGGCTGCAGATGATCTGCTTGGGTACCAAGAGTGAAGACAAGAAGACGTACTCGTGATCCTGGCCGTCTTTGGATATATACCGCTCTTAAGAAATTCACATGTTGTGTTGAGAGTGATGAAGCACAATGTTCTTGCGACGTTCTTTTAGATAATTTCGGGATTGCTGATGTAAACTGTAAAATCATACATGCCTATGCTGAAGAAAAGAAGCTGCGAACTACAAGAAGCAAGGGGTGACATGGGCTAATTTTTTTTGTTTAGTTAAGAGACACGACTGGGTGGAATCTTATATCTCAACTTGTATTGGAAAATTAAAATGTCACACCATTGATATGTAACAGAACGTGATATGTACTGAAGATTATTTGAGTATATTAATGAAAATGATATTTTATCTGATGAGCAAATTGTACACTGTCCACAATCTGACATTGTTTTTTAATTTAAATACTCTGTTTCAGAACGTATCTCTGTTGAACATCAGGCATATAATTTCTTGTGACCTGCTGGTATGGCTAATTCATCACCGGTGGTGGTTCTTTCATTTGAGTAGTTCAAGGCAGCTGATGGCCCACGAATTTGACATTTGTGGTGGTTAGCTCTTGGTTTATGTGTCAGGCTTTGTATATTTTTTATCTTCAGCACAGCCAACACAGCTGAACTGACGTCATCAGCTGATTTGTGACTGTCTTGTGTTTAATTTTCTTTGGATTCCACACATATCTGTATCAGAATCACTATGGTTTGCACTAGTGGCGGCACGGTGGCACCCACCATAGCGGACAGGAGAGGACCGACTTCCTTCAGCTATTAGAGGTCGAATGGTGGGAGGAAGGGGAGCTTGCATGTATAGCTACGTTCCTTCTGCAAGTGGCGAGGAAATGGGATTGTATGTCAAGGAAGAATGAGATAAGGAGGAAGAGAAGTTTGTAGGTATACTTGTTTCTTTCTCAATGTCAACTGGAGGCAAGCTATTTAAGGGGGTAGAAAACAAAATCATTGACATTCAAGTAGGGAAAACTATGGAGCTAAGGAGTGAAGATATGGATTGGCAGCAAAGGCACACTGCGACTGGCTGGAGGGTAGAAATACGTGTTTCTTCAACGTGTGTGTCAAGGAGCGATAGTAGAGAAACAACATTGATCGAACTCACCCAACTGCACCCTACTACACCCAGCATAAAGACGTTGTGGAACGAAGACGGCGTGTGGGTGGAAGAGGAAGAATCACTAAAGAGCTTGATGCGAGAGTACTTTAGAGATCTCTACACCAATGTGAAGCTTGGTACAAAGGCACAAGTGTGTACGTTGGCATGCTTCCCAGTGTTCCTACAATCAGGGAGAGGCGCACACACAGTCTGCGATGGATCTCGGCGAGCAGGAAATACACAATTCTCTATTCTCCATGGCCACTCTCAAGGCAACGGGACCGGATGGAATGATGCAAAATTTCCTATAGAAGAACTGGACACGGGTAAGAAATCGATTACCAACTTTGTAAAAAAGTCGTTTATGTGGGGAGCGGTGGAGCAAGACTCAACAAATGCTACAATGGTTCTTATCCCTATACTCACTCAATCTAAAACCTATTACCAACTCAGGCCAATTTAACTAAATAATATATGTGTAAAGGTTCACACGAAGGTCCTAGTTCCAAGAATTAAACCTTCCCTCAAATGTGATTTTGCCAATGAAATCCAGCTTTATACTTGAGAGACGAATAAGTGATAATGTTATACTGGTACAGGAGGTGTTCACTCCATGAAGAGAAGGACGACAATGCATCATACTCTGTCTATGATACTAAACTTAGCGAAAGCATCTGATTGCATGAGTTGGGAGTTTATCTTAGATACTCTCATGAGGACTGCAATTCCGTCCAGCCCAGTACATATTATCATGCAAGTTATCACCACAGTTGGCTACTACAACAATGGGGAACAACGGGAGCCTTTCAAACACATAAGGGGTGTGAGACAAGGAGACCCACACTCACCTTATATCTTCTTGTTCTTGGACAGTTGAACCAAGCAACTTTACAGGAGGTGCAAGAAGGTAGGTGGAAGGCAGCAAGAGTAGCAAAGAAGAAAACAGAAGTCTCACCTATAATGTTTGTGGATAACATTATCTTGTTTGGTGAGGCATCACCTAACCAAGCTCGTCTAATGATGAAGCTTTAGAATACCTTTGAGAAAGAATCGAGACAACATTTATCAAAGGGCAAGTCCAAACTTTTCTTATCCTACAACATGCCTCAATTAACTAGAAAACATGTGTCTCGCATTACTGGGATATTGGAGGTCTCAAACCTCGGTTGGCACCTTATGGTGTCGACTGTACATGGGAGGAACTCGAAGAAACTTTATACGAACCCGACTACAAGAATACATCAGATGATTGGGGTTTGGGCAAACACGACCTTGTCGATTGTGGGTAGAATCACCTTGGTTAAAGCTACCTTGAGCCCGATAACCACTTATGTGATGCAAACTATTAGAGATCTATTTAGTTAATTATTTTTAGTCTATTTGTAATATGTGTCTAGTTGTGTCTTGGCCCATTACGGTTTATCTTATGTATGTATGCTTCCCCCTGATCCTATATATAGGAAAAGGGGGGTTGCCTTCTATCAATAAGAAAAACTCTACACGTTGGGGGATTTCCGTCATCATATTGTATTTCCACATGGTATCATAGAAGGATCCGAAAACCCTACCCTAGATGGAGGAGAGATGAAGAAAGAAGAACAAGACTTTAGTCCCACTGTTATATGGATCTCCATGCTACTTTTTCTACTATTATGTGATGTACTTTTATTGCTATATGGATCTTCATACTACTCTTTAGTGCTACTATGTCATTTCTATGCTTCTATGTGGATCCTTCATGCTACTTTTGTTTGTGCTATGAGGGTCTTTCTGTGGCTATTATTACTTATTCATCATCATCTCACCCGATAATTGCTAGTACTTTACTTGTGCTATCTATTGTTGATTTTCTGTCTGATGACATCATTGTTGCTACGTGTGCTATGATTAGCACATTTTACTTGTTGCTTTGTGAGTTTGCACTACCACTGTCCGTTCTTTATTTACATGTTGACTCTTTATAAGTGTCATACACACATCTATTGTGACTGTGGCCCAACACTCTATGGACTTTGACACATCTGCTACAAGGATGGAATTCATATGATGAGATGATGATAATATCTTTGTTGACTTACATTCTATGATGGATCTTCGTGCTTTTATGCTACTGGGTTCATCTTGGAGACTTTTTGATGATTTCTACTTTGGATACCAGTCTTTTATCCAGCTACATTGTCTATAGTTTGCTATTGTGTCCCAACACTCTCTGGCTTGTTTGTGCCTTGAGCATGTTGACTCTTTTCTTATCCATGCCTTGTATGTATGTTAACCTGGATCATGGATTCTCCATGATAGTCATTCTTGAGGAGTGAACCCCTCATCACAAAGGTCTTAGACCATGTTTTGACAAGGTAAACCCTAGTGTGAGGAGGATTCCTTCTCTCTTTTTTTTAGTTTGACCAAGAGCTTCTTGCCCTCTTTTCTTGAGCAATCTTTGACCATAGTGTCTTCTTATCATTGAGGTGATCTTATGGCTGAAGGTTGAGCTTTTGTGGAGCTTTTTCAACCCTTGATCGTGTGCTTGGAATTCTTGATCTTGGAGCTTGGAATCTTTGGTGTTGAGCTTCTTAAGGTGGGTTTTATAACTCTCTACCCTCCTCTATTATTAACACTCTTAATCTCACTTGCATGTTACTGTTCCTTTCTCTATAACATGAGCTTAATGTTCTAGTATATGATATCATAATCTAGAGCTTTAATGATAGTGGTTATCATGATATATATGCTCAAAATCTAAAACCCTAGGGTTAAGTAACCGATTTTGGAGATGGATGTGTTATAGTGGTCTATCCCCTATGACATGATCTTGGTTTTGATCACATGCATGGTGGATGAGTGTCTTGATGTTCTATGAGGTTTAGGTCCTGGTTTGGTGTTGTTAAATGTGGTCTTATCTCTTTTGCAAAAGTTTCTTTCACGGTGATTTCATGGTGGTTGTTATTAGGGTTTTGATGATCGATTTTTGTTTGAAGTTCCCCCTTGAAGACGATGGATTACTCTTACTGTATTCTACTATTTTGGCCTCTGAATATGATGTAAATGATCTAGAGAATGTTATAATGAATTTAGGGTTCAAGACTTTGAAGTATTCTCATGTAGAATACTCTTTTTCTTAAACCATAAAATTCATGAATTCGATTTGTTATGTGCTGATTAAGGGCATTTTGATACATGCAACCTAAGATTTGGTTTTATCATCATGATCTAAGTTCGGTCATATTGTTTTCTTTGGTGTTTTGGATGTTTTCATCATGTGAAATGGTTCGGTTTTCTCTGTCTTGTATAAGTCTCTCTCATGGTAGTTTCATGACTAAAATTTTAAGGTTTTTGGTGACCAGTTTTGCATGAGGTTCTTCCTGCATGATAAGAATGGATTTTCTTGGTTTTACCTTCTATTTTGGATACCTTGATCATGGTTTTCTCTTCCTTTGGAAGAGGTTCTTTCTTGGTGGTTTCTTCATCTATGCTTTAGGGTTTTTTATTATCGTTCGCATGAGTTTTTCCTTCTTGATGATCATGGTTTCCCCCTTAATTTTGTTCCTACTTTGATATTCACCCTAGAGTGTAGGGTAACGACCATGATGGTCTTGGGCCATGACATGGGTGGAGGTCGAGAAACCCTTGAGATTGAGATAGGTTTGGTTGAGACATGTTGAGGTCGAGACACCTTTGGTCGAGATGCTTTGTGAAACCCTAACCCTAAGTGTCATGGACGCGACATGACCTAGAGGGTGGAGGTCACGACATGGGCCAGGTTGGGTGGTCGTGACCTAGATGTTTATGTGGTCGAGACACATGATGATGTTGGTGGTCAAGACGCATGTTAACAGTGGTGGTTCAGAGGTATGCTTGAACACTTAATGATACTCTTGCATGTGTAATGTATGAGCCATGGAGAGTGCTATTTTGAATAATGTCTAATCAATCCTAATAATGTTCCTTAACCCTGATACACTCCAAGATGGTGGGAGGTGGTGAACTATGGTTGGTGACTGAACTTAGATTCAATATCCTAATCGGCTATGAGTGGAAAACCCTAACCCTAATGATGAATATAGTGATACTAGTTGAATGAGCCTTTATGATGCATGATTGAAATACTTGGGATATAGGAATGATGTGAATGGGTCCTATAAGCTGGTAGTGTCTTGGTGCTTGTTGTGATGGTATACCCTCTAGTGCTATGATTAATTGATTGATATCCCACAATGATGTGAGATTAGTGATAGCCTTGTGTGGTTGTGCAACAATGATGATGGTCTTGTGAATGGCAGTGTACAAGTGTTATGTGGTGATAGTGTGACAAGCTCACACCTTATATGTTTTATATATTTGAAAGTTGTACCATGCATGTGACGATACTTCTTGGAAAACGAGATCAACGAATGCGGAAGTGATTAATTAGCAGCGGAATTATGGAAAATCACTAAAAATTAAAACTTTTTGTAAAGAGATCTACAAACGGTAAAACTCTTTCATAAGGAAACGTGATAAGTTATTTACAAACTGATCCATCATTACATCTTTGTAATATCACATCTCGAAGATTACAAACATCAACTACCTTGTTAGCTGTACAAGGCAAGATACAAGAATCTCGAGGCATTAAGCCAAAATCTCATATTTATATTAAACATCTACTGACTCCTAGGACCTGAGAGTATAGAGACGACACATAGGACATACTATCTATAAGACTTCACAGACAATGTCTCCACCTGAGGATCACTGTTGTCCCTAATGTTGGTGTTGTTGTTGTTGTTGTTGCTCACCCACTGATGGGTTCCTTCATCCTCGGCGTCTACCTAAAAATTCGAATCCCACGGGGGTGAGACAATTGAATAATTGTCCCAGCGAGAATTATAACTCTCCGCCAGAAGCTTTGTTATTGCAATAATGAAATAACATTGAGCAGTAGAACTATAATTATACAACAACAGGTGAAACATTGAATAAGCTAAGTAGAACAAGATTTTATAAGCAATCATTTCAATTATAACTTGATTGAATGACAAGACATATGTCAATAAGGAATATGAAGAACATGTATACTAGTTGTTTAACTAGAACACTATAAACAATGTATCATCAATCATTGTTTCTCATAGTTCAACCTAAGCAATTATGCTATTCGGATGATTACATTTTTCAAACATATTTATGCCCTGAGGAGATGAGTTACACCTCTCATACTCCAACCGACCATTATGAAATCGCAATCGGTACCATACATAGGTCATCAGAAGAGTCAGATTTCTATGACCTCATCTTCCTCAGTCAGTGTGAGGATCAACATTCAGGACATCTTGTGTCTCTGCCATAATAGCTTTCTAGGGTATTCTGGCAACTTCGCTATTAGAGTTACAGTGGAGTTATGTACTCTCTTCTCCATCGAGGGATTTCTTGTTTATCTCTCATTGATGCGGCATTAACATTATCATTGGGAGATTAGTGATACATCATCCCGGCATAAACATATAATGAAGGATTGAGAGATTAAAGGTACATCTCACATCAAATCTTACATTAGGGCGTAAGGATATTCGCGTCCATAACCCCCACATACTCAAAAGTATGCTCTCCAGGAGTTCCCTTAGGAAAACATGTTTCACCATCATTTAACTTCTGACAATTATGGATCTATGGTCAGGGCTCTACATGATATCATTATACTTGATTATTAAGTACATCATGGCATTCTTTTAGCATCAGACATGTTTTTAAACATAAACCAATAAAATAACTGCTATAAAGAAAGAGTACTAATTCTATCAAGTTCATTTCACATCCAGTTATCATTGGGATATCAATCCCTAACCATCTCATCATTATGATTCAGTAATATGGGTGTTCAAACCCTTAGATCATCAAAACACTTCTTACCAAGTAACATATTATCATCAAGTCATTTAACAGCATGACCTTGATTGTAGCACTGCAGATATTTCTCATGGTTCATATAGCCTATCAAATTTCATATGTTACCTCATACTAGGCAACATAACATATCTTTACTTTCAAAGCTTATAAAGTGCTTTCAATAATTGTAGCATCATAACCCTTACCTAGTTGTGCTCATTTCTTTATAATGACTTGCATGACTAACACAATTGATAACATGCACATTTATCTATATTAGCACAATGCACATTATTTTCAAGTCATGTATAGAACACCACGGTCGTGCTACCTTGCACGGTCATGCTACAGAAGATATACCACGACCGTGTTACATCACCACGGCTGGTTCCTAGAGTTAGGGTTTTCCCTATTCAATTCAATTAGTTTATTTAATCCCTTTTTGTTTACAAAGACATAATGATTCCTCATTTCATAATTCAATCATAGAATTTCATGCTTAAAAGCATAACCCAAAATTAGGGTTTACTGTTCACACTATCACATTTCCCTAGATTTGGGTTTACTATTCATATTTCATTACATTACCCTAGATTTAGGGTTTACTATTCCATTTGCAATGAATTAAGATCATACCATCCTCATGTATGAGGATTACTTCCATTAATACCCTCAAATTAGGTTAAGATTCATTAACCATCATAATTAGGGTTTTCATGATCACACTATGATGGATCATACCCTAATTAGATATATATTCATTCATATTGGAAGCTTATTACTTGATTCTTATTCATATAAGGAGTCTTCTCTCTCCTTTTTCTATAAGATGGTTTCCATTACCATTGATTAGGTTAAGTCAAATCAACCTTAACATCATGGGTTATGTCATTACTATTGTGATCATTAAGGTTTATTTGTTCAAAGGATATTAGTCACTCTATCCCCTCAAGGTACTTTTGTAATGATCACCACTGATTAGGACATGCATTAATCAACTGATTACTTGTTCCCTTAATCACTTTAGTTATCTATAAGGTTTAGGTTAATCAACCACTAAACCATCTTGATCACTAAGACATCAAACGTTCTTAACCTTTTTAGACCTCAAACGGTCTTGTACTTTCAACCCCCAAACGGTCTTGGATAGACCTTGAAACTGTTTGGTGTTGTTGACCGTTTGGTCTAGTTTTACTTTTGAAACCGTTTGGTAAAGTGCACACTCAAGACAGTTTGCCCAAGATGAGGTGAAGACCGTTTGGCCAACTTTGACTTTGAAACCTCATGGGCAAAATTGATCTTGAAACTGCATGAGATCAAACGGTTTGGGATCGTTTGGTCCCAAACGGTCTTGAGACCGTTTGGTCCCAAACGGTCTTGAGATCGTTTGGACCCAAACGGTCTTGAGACCGTTTGGTCCAAACCACCTCAAAACCGCATGGACCAAAAAGTGTCTCAACCTCTTCTATTGAGTTAGGGTTTCCAATGTTGAACCACTCAATCAACCATGTTGTCGCGACCCATCACGCGAAACGAGATTACTCAAAACATAAAACACAATCAATCGCTAATTAATCACATACCCAAAAATATGGGTAAATTAAAACCGATTTCAACATCAACACCCGCTCAGAAATGTTTGAAGGATCCCGACATCTTTCTTGAATCCATGCTATGCCACACAAACAAGCATTAATATGCTAACAAAAGTCTAATTCATTTGAAACATTATATACAAACTTTATCTCGCCCGGACCTGAGAATACAGGGACGACTCTAGGACACACTAGACATCTAATCAACTTTCCCCAAGATTCATTATTATAGTTACTCTTTACTTCCACGGTTTTGTTGTCGTCATTGTCGATTACCTAAAAAAATGTGGCGAACCACAAGGGTGAGACACAGTCCCAGCAAGAGATATAACCATCAACAACGTTTATTGATTACAACATTTTTATGTAATTAAACAGTTAAAAATTTTAATCAGATATAACAAATAAGATTAATAGTACTGATGATTAACAAAATACATAAAGGAGCAGATAATAACTATCGTTATTAACCAGACTATCATCCTTTATCTTGTTGACAATATAAGCAGTTCAGTAGCATATGCAGTTCTAGCATCATGAGAAAGTCTAGTAACACAGCATAGCTAACAACATGAGCATGTCTAATTGGTTGAACATATCATTATAAGAAGAGAGAACAACATAAGAACAACTACCTGGATAAGCATAATTAGCAGTATATGCATCTCTAGTTACAAAGGCATGGCTAGCATGATAAACATAACTAACAACATGAGATATCTAGTATCATGATTATAATCAACAGTAGCATTATAGATATCAACATAAGCATGACTACTGTATGTACATATTTACAGTCTTATGCATATCAACAACATAAGCATAATTACTATCTCTTAATTGCACTAAGCATCATCTTTATGTAAAGAGAACAAACAAGGGTTATCATCCAATGTGAAGCGTCATGTATAACCCTAAAAAGATATGCTATACGGCTGTATTACATCTTTTATTATGCCCTGAGGAAATTGAGGATACCACTCAAAATCCAACTGACCACTGCTAAGTCGAAATCAGTGCCATACAAGATCTAGGAAGAGCCAGACTCCTAAGATCTTCTCCGCCCCCGGTCAGTACGGGTCCGCCACAGCGACACAAAAGGTCAAGCTGCTAACATCCTAGTCCGTCCTTGGTACAGGTCACGGCACTACTGAAAGAGGTGGGTACGCATACCCTACCATCTGAGGTACAACCATAATTGTCCTCCAATATCATCACATATATAATCACCGAGACACGACCACAGCCGTTCTCAAACTAAGGGCTAGGTATGACCACAGTCATCCTCCCTAAACACTTGAATTCAGGATGACAAGCACCCCGCATACTCATCAGTATGCGCTCCGAGTTTCCCTTAGGAATACTCATTTCACCATCTGACAAGTTCTGACACTCAGATGGATCTATGGCACATGGAACTACATGATTAGAGTTACACTTGATTAGTTATGCCAATTGGGTGAATTAAGGCTGCATCAAACAAGTGGACATACAAACCCTAATTCACTTCTAGCAAGCATATAAATATCAAAACTTGAAAAGATATAAAAATGTATGAAACATAATTTCTCATCTCATCATCACATGGTACTATTCACTCGCCATTCCCAGGACTACACTAGTCATCATATTATCACAAGATATAAATCCTTTTCACAATATCACAAGGTATCAACCCTTATCAACATAAGAGGATCATACCTCATTCAGGGCTCAACCATGCCCAAAGGTCATTAAGACCATCATATTATTCCCTGCAAGATCATCATTATCTTTGCATGCCTTATAACAAGGCTCAACAACATTACTTGCATTTAATACACCAGATCAACGCAATATTTCATTAATGAGCTAGGAGATATTCATAAACAATCATAGCGTGGTTATATTAACATTAAGAACATTCCTTTATTACATCAACATGCAATGTATCTAGATATGATTAACTCTCATCATATTCATTATGCACATGTTTAACTTAAGAAAGTATCAACCATGTAAATATAATAACCACCAATTAACATATCAAGGTTATGATCATAGTAAGGAGGTTATTCTACCATCATTCTATCATATAGGAATGTTAAACATGAATACTCATCTTTATCTAATTGCATTAGAGTTAGGTTCAACATGATAAATTATATCAATGCTACTAATCATCACTTATACCTAAACCCTAACTCATGGCATCCCCATTGGATAATGGATGCATAAGGTGAAGCATCACCATCACATTTCATACTATTCTCAAGTATGATCCCACACCTAAATCAAGGTGTAACCATCAGGTTATAACATACTAGGGTTTCAACAATAATAGAGTACTCCATGGTTGTATTAGTTATTCAAGGACTATTCATACCCAATTACCATCATTTAGTTATATTAAAGCTAGGTATAACAAGCTATACCTCATTAGGGTTACATATCAACACAATATGTTTATCAAGCCTTCTATTCATATGAATGAATAGCTAAGACTAACTTATTAAGGGTAACCCTCCATTTGTTCCATCATCATTCAACCCATATCACTATACCACAATGCCATCCAGAACCATTGGATGATTAAAAGGCAAGACTATTGGTTGTTTACATAAGTAAACATCTTGGATAAACCACCTACAAAGTCCTTGATTTGTTCTCTAGAAAGATTCACCATCTAACCCTAGACATCCCTTGATTAACAACATAAAAAGTTCTATTGAAAGTAGGGTAAAACCCACAATCAATTGTTCATTTCGAACAAGCCATCCATTGCCAACAAGTAAAATCCTTAAGTTGATCATACAAAGGAAATCATCTAAATCCCATTATTAGGACCAACCTATTACATTATCCATAATTCCACTTTATTGGAGGAATAAACATTATATCTTGACCATTGGATCAAGTTCATATATTAAAACCATCAATTACAGTATATGTTTGACCATTGCATCAAGACCTGAGAAACCATTGGTCTAAGAATTAATTGATGCTAAAACTATATAATTAACTCACCGTAAATTGTAGAGACCTGATCCACCCTTATTAGTGATCATTAAATCACTATAGGTTGTTAGATCAACATTATATTCCTTAATCAACATCAAATATCAAGCTAATATCAACATTGATTGATAACATCAGTAGGGTATTTAATGGTTGATCATTAAACTTCTAATTAGTCCAAAACCTGACCTAAGGGGGTGAACATAGGTTTTCAAAACAACCTGATCCAAGTCACATTATACCTTAGTGCTAACACACACATGATCACAGGTTCATGTATAATTGAAATCAGAACAGGGAACATTATAAAAATCGAAATCTAAGTCGAGCATAGCTTTTTAGTGCATGAATCATCATTTTCAAGCAAGAACATGATCTAGAAAGTTTATGGTAAACAATAAACGTGGAGCAAGTTATAAAACTTGCCTCTTATGCAAAGATGAAACCCCGCACAGAAGAAAATCTCGAGCATGTATGGTAGAAAATCCAAGAGTAAGCTAAGAATTCGTCCATCTAGCACATTTCTTCATGAAATGAGCAATTTAGGTTCCGATGAACCATGTAAATTTACTGGTCCAATCCACATTGATCAAATGATAAACTAGGTTATACAAAATCTTAAAGAAGCGATTTGTGAAATAAAAAGTCGGGCAATTCCAAATACTATCCAGCGCCAGATAATTGTTGTTATCAGCGAAAAACACACAATTAACCAAAACTTTTCAAACGCCAGAGTGAAACCCTACTCACAGCGATTTAGAATGTCCGGATTCGTCCGGAAATGTGTCTGGGGCCTGTTTCCAGGCGGAATTTGGTTGTCTTCTACCTTTGGTATTTCAATTTCATGGTCCTGTAGCAAGCTGCTACGCACAGGTTAACGGAGAGCTTAGCTAGGATCTCAAACGCGGATGGCTGCTCGTGGCTAGAGCTGCTATTTCGAACTTAGAACTCCAAGCCGAGCTCAAAGCAGCTTCTCCTGCTGCTGGGCGCCCCAAGCTAATTCCCCTAGCTATTGCCGTAGCAACTGGTGGGCTGCAGAACGGCCGCTTGGCCAAGCAGCAGATGGCTGCTAGCCAAGGAAGGAAGAGGAAGGGGAAGAGGAAGGAGAAAAGAAGAAGAGAAGAAGAAGGGAAGTGAGTTGCTGGAGAAAACGGAGCCACTGCTCCTCAACTCAACAAATCGCCAGCTTGGTCGCCTGCTGTGGATCGCACTGCTACAGTGCACCGCCAAAGAAACGAGGAAGGAGATAAGGAGGAAAGAAAGAAAAAGGATCGTTTATAAGTAAAAACTTTGGAAAAATTGCCAATTTGACCCCAGAAACTAAAAATCATCATAACTTTTTCCTCGGAGGTCCAAATAGCATGATTTCTTTTGAAAAACTTCAAGAACGAGGCCCACTACAACCTCAAGACAAGAATACATGCTAACTGGACTATTTCACTGGTTCAAATCTCTAATTGCATCTGTAATCACTTAACTCAACTTAATCATCTTAATTGCGCACTAATTGTATCTTATGTACTTGATTCAACTTAATCAAGTTAATGATGCACTAACCACCACATGAGCACTAATCAAGGTTAGATTAGGATTTTAAACATTCAATTATGATAATTAAGCTCATTCAACTCATTAAATGAGTTTAGGGGCCTCACACATGCACTTGTTAGCCACTTATCAATTGAGACAATTAGGTTAACCCTCAACTGATTTGACACTCAATTGACCCTCAATTGATCCTCAATTAGGGCTTGGGTCAATTGGATTAGGGTTTGAAATCGATTACCCTTCAACACTCTTCAACATGAGTCTAATCGCTTTAAAACCATTGAACCATCATTCGATTTGGTCATGACCTAACCCCAAACGGTCTTGGTATCATTTGGATGACCTCCAAACGGTCTTGAGACCATTTTCTCAAGTCCACATCAAAAACAAACTCATCTAATTAGGGTTTGGCTCATTGGATTGATCACTAGGTCAATAATTAATTGTACTTCAACTTATTGCCTTTGAATCTTCAACCACTTAACCATAGTCAACCCTAGACCTGCAAACGGTCTTGGGTGACCCCCAAATGGTCTTGGGATCATTTGGACATCCTCCAAACGGTCTTGAGACCGTTTGCCCATTAATTCATCAAAAACTAAGACATTCACTTAAGGTTTCAACCCTAGGTTTGGTCACCAAATCAGCACTTAATCATTTATCAACTTGTTATCATTGGACCCTCAATTGGTCAACCCTACTTTACCCTAGACCTCCAAATGGTCTTGGGTGATCACCAAACGGTCTTGAGACCGTTTGGGTGATCCCCAAATGGTTTTGAAACCGTTTGGGCCACTCAACCCAAACTTCAACTTAATTCATTTATTGAAATCAGCAAATAACCCGATTAGGGTTTAGGTGATTAATGTGCCTTCAATTGGTGATTTACTTGGAATTAGATGATGATTTTTGGTAGGTGATTAGTCTACATTATTTAAAACAGACATCCAAATGGTCAATGTCTGGTCAACGCATCCAAATGGTCTTGGACAGTTTGCTCCCATGTGTTCTTGGTTGAAACTGTTTGCATTCAAACGGTTTGAAACCGTTTGCTCCCAAACGGTTTGGGAAACCGTTTGTTCAAGAGGTGGAAGACGGTTTGCTAAAGCAAGTTTGTGGATAAAATTTGGAATTAACGTCATCATCTTCTACCTCAAGAATAGGGGTTGTTCTTCACGGAATTGCTAAAAAGAACACACCAAAGTGCCTAAAGAAGAAGAATAAGTAATTATACTAGGAGAAGATGATGCATTTAACAAAGTTTAAGGGTTAGAATTATAAAACCCACCTTAAGATCTGATCTAGAGATCCAAGATTTGTAGCTTTAATGGTGGATGAATCTCCAAAGGTTTTCCAAGGTCCATTCTTTAAGTTTTGGATGGAGAAGATGGCTAGAAAGAAGAATTGTGTAAGGAAAACTAACAAACCAACCTTGTATTAGGGTTTCCTCCAAGAATTCGAGATAGGTGATGATCCATACTTACCAACTTAACTTGGTCATATTCCTCTGTTCTAGAGCTCCCTCTTGGTCGGTCCAAAGCGAGAAGATGAGGAGAAAGAACTAAAGGAACGATCCTTTTTTTTGTAATAACCGAGTTAATTTTATTCAGACTGCTCTCGGTAGGCAGGATTTAAGTTTAGTACAGAAATAGAAGATGATTGAAGCTCTTCCTCATATTCTTTGAGGCAGAGTTCTGGGCATACCCTCCATTCTTGTTGTTGGATGTCATTCTTGGCTGAGTCCTTTGCTTTGAGGAAAAAGGGTGCTTATATATTTTTGGGTATTATCAAGGCAAGAAAAAGATTGTTATTTCTCTTATTTCTTAAACCCATCCACTCACACTTTCTACACCCTTGGCCACGTTTCTCCCTCCTTTCACATGAAAAACCTCTCTCTTTTCCAAGTTTAAAAGGAAAAGAAACCATATATCTTAATAAGTTATATATATGAAAGGGCCATTTTTGCTTAAAACTTGGTTATTTAGATATTAAGGTTATCTTTCTTATTTGATCATTCAAATGAGGTGCCCCTCTCATTTTATTTGCTCTACTTGATGCCAAGAAACATGAGATATACTCTAGAGGGTATATTTTACATGTTTCACCCTAGGTTTTGGGTAAATTGCACTTTACACCAAAACTAGGTTTTAAAGCACAAGGATTGCTCTACAAGCTATATCTTGGTGCTCAAGCTTGTGGAATCCATACAACTACATCATATTCATTCTTATGATGTCTCAAAATCAGAGGAACATATTAACATGTGCAATTTGCAAGTTAACCCCTCAACTTGGGTAATTTGCACTTTAGTCCAAAGTTAACAAAACTATATTGCAACATTGTTCAAAAAGGACTGAAATAGAAATATAAGTTCCTCAAAAGCTTTAATTACATTTCATAAGATAAGCACAAGCATTTAACCACATATTTAAGCAAAACACCTAGGGTTTGTTCATAACCCAGGTCAGGGATGTTACAAATTATCCACCCCTTACAAGGATTTCGTCCCTGAAATCAACAAAAACATATTAAGAGAAAAGAGAAGGGTATTTCCTTCTCATCTCTTCCTCTATTTCCCATGTGGCTTCTTCAACACCACGATGATTCCAGAGGACTTTCACAAGACTTATGCCTTTCTTTTTCAGCTTTTTAATTCTTTTATCAAGGATTGATACAGTTCCTTCTTCATAAGAAACATCATCGCTCAATTCTACTTCCATAGGTTGCAGAACTGATTCTGTATCAGGGTGACATTTCCTAAGCATGGAAATGTGGAACACAGGGTGTAACTTCTATAACTTTGGTGGTAACTCTATCAGGCTGAGTTCTCACATCTCACTATCAAGCCCCCATGTCTCATCTTCAATACATTATGTTGTTGTAGTACCTTAACCACATGATTTTTTCTGGTACCTACTTTTTTTATCTTTTATATCTATGATTTGGATTGGTCCTTCATAAGTGACATCATCTATGAGTTTTACCTAGGTCATCTACAAAACCTATTTCATGTTTGTGTAACACATTCTTAGCATGGATATGTGAAAGACGTTATGTAATTGTTGTAGTTTGGGCAATAAGTTCAATCTATAGGTGACCTTATCCAACCTTGCTATAATTGGATAAGGACATATACATTCTGTGACGACTTACCATTTTTTACAAATCTGATAACACCCTTACATGGTGAAACTTTCAAGGACACCCTATCACCATGTTTCAATACCAAGGATCTTCTCCTTTTGTCAGCATACTTTTTCTATCTATCTTGTGTAGCCCTTAACTGTTAACTAATTGTCTCAATATTTTTAGTAGTTTTATGAATTCATTCAAGACCCAACAGTTGTTTCTCACCTACCTTATATCAACATATCAACAATATTCATTTCCTTCCATATAACTCTTCATAAGGTGTCACTTCTCTACTAAATTGGTAACAATTGTTATAAGAAAATTTTATCAGACTTATATGCACATCCCAACTACCTCAAAATTGTAAAGCACATGCCCTTAGCATGTCTTCAAATGTTTGAATTATGTTTTTTGACCATCAATTAGTTTTTGGATGAAATTATATATTGGATATTATTTCATCCTCATAGAAGGAGAGGGATTTCTACACCTTTTTTATGCTTTTTTGTGTAGGTGTGATGTTGAAAGCACTCAACATCTTATTTTTGGTTGAAAGTACAGTGCTTCAATTTGGGGAAGGGCAGTAGCTGAGAATTATTCCAAATGCATCCCCAACTTCTTGCAGGACCTTATTAAATTCAAGTCTAGGAAAGAGCACTCACTTGCCCTTTCTACTATCCACTACATATGGTTTGATAGGAATTCTTGAGTTCATAGGAACCTTTCTATTAACAGCAATGTGCTTTGGAACAAGATTATTTCTTCTTGCATCTGACCTGATCTTTCTCTGCCTTATGCTTGGTGGCTTTCAGCTTTCTTACATTCCCCTAGAGTTGTATAGTTTCCTTCCTTTTTTTGTTTTGATTATATAGTGTTCTACTTTTTGTTCACATTTTGGTGGAGCTTTCTTATCTCATAGAGTTTCTTGGCTCTATGGTGCATTATCCTTGTACTTACAAAAAAAATAGCAATACAAAGGTCTGATTCACCCAAAAAAAATCCTCATAGAAGCATATTGTTTATCCCAAAATCTAGAAGTGAATTGTGGTCCTTGACCTGAGACTATTGTCAAAGGAACTTCATGTAGTCTAACTATTTCATCAATATTAATTTGTTCTAGTCTATTAGCTTCATAAGTAGTTTTTTACGGGATATGACTTGCAAAATCTACCAACAACAACCCATAAAGAGTCAAAACCTCTTGGTGTATGTGGTAGTCCTACTACAAAGTCCATTATCATGTGGTCACATCCATTCTAGTATGGCAAGGGTTGCAACATCCTCATTGGTTTCTGATGTTTGATGTTAACTTGTTTCTATACTCCACAGCGGGTCACAAACTCTTGTACATACTTTTCCATTCCCAGTCACTAATATAATTCTTTCAAATTTGGGTACATCTTTTTACTTCATAATTGCATAGCATACATAAAAGTATGTGCTTCTTCCAGGACTATTCTTCTTAGTTCTTCTTGGTTAGGAACATCGAACCTTCCCTCAAATTGTAGGAGATTGTCTTATGAGAAGTAGAATAATTCCCCCTGTCCTTCATGCATCTCATTTTAGTATTGCGGATGTTAGGGTCTATACCGTACTGCTGTAAAATCCACTACCCTAGTTTTGTCTTAATCAATAGCTATGGCAAAAGAACTCACTCGTACTCTATGCCCAACTAAATATTCATCTCCTTGAGAGTTTAAAATATCTATCTCCTTTTACAAGCTAAATGAATACACTCCAACTATCGATGAAGATGATGATTTATGGCTCAATGTGTCTACAACAACAATAGCTTTACTAGGGTGACAATCAATTATGCACTCATAATATTTATTAATTCAAGCAATTTTTGTTATCTCAAATTCAAATTCTTTTGAGTAGTAATATACTTTAGCCTTTTATTATCAGTAAATACTTGGCATGAATATTCATAGAGATAGTGTCATCAAGTCTTAAGGGCTAACACAACTATAGATAGTTTTAAGTCTTTGGTTGGGTAATTTTCTTAATTCTTTTCAAATGTCTAGAAGTATAAGAAATTACCTTATTGTTTAGCATACGCACACATCCCAGTCCCTTTCTTTAAGCATCCACACATGACAATGAATCCTATACCATTTTCATGTAATGACAAAATTGAACTTGTATTCAACTCTTTTCTGAAAACATGGAAGTTATTCTCACTTTGTTCCGTCCACACATAAGGAGTATCTTTCCTTGTTAAAATTGTTAATGGAATTGATATGATATTTAAAATCCTAAATAAGACATCTATAGTATCCCACAGATCCTAGGAATTTGGAATCTACAAACTTAAATAGGACTCTAAGGATACTTCCATCGTAACTCTAGTTCAGCCTTCTTGGGACTACACAAATCCCCAGTTCAGAAATAACATGGACCAAAAAAGACAACTTTTGAAAATCACAACTCACATATACTAAACTTGGCATATAGGAAGTCTCATAGTTGTAATTTCAAAGAGGTTCTTAGATTATATTCATCTTTATCTACTGATAACCTCCAATTTTGTGGATATTCGAGTGTCCGTTTTACCACTTCACTATTATTTGACTATGTTTTATAGGGATAAACCTTGTGATTTTTTGCTAGTTTTGATATAGCTATCTAAACTCACCCCTTTTTTTATTTGCACAGAGTACATATTTTGGCAGTCGCCAAGCCTAAAAATCAAGTGTGCACTGTGAATCTGACACCTTGGAGACCAATGGGAAATGCACCAAGTAAAGCAGTTGCTAACCTTGAGATCTCAATGATCAGTGGACCATCTCACCTTGGTGATCGATGGTCGTGCAGCACTTACAATAGCCAACATCTCAGTAGTCTCTAGCCTCAACGATCAGTGACCACTGATCTAAAGACAATTTCAGCGAACACCAATTCAAGTGACCAATGGAAGTGATCAATATAAGTTAATGATGAAACCTCGGCAATCACTAATCTCACAACCTCATTGATTGATGAAGGTTTTGCGCCTCAGCAGCTATAGAGGTTTTAAGTCGGTTACCTCAAGGACCAATGCCTATAAATCGATGCCCACTTCATCAATGAGGGGGGTCACAACATATGAGAGATAACGGAGTGTTGCCACATTCCATAGCCTCCATCCATCAGTCATTTCATCGGTCCTAGATATCAGACAACAAAAGTCCAAAAGAGAGAGAGGATCCATGCCATTACCAACACTATCATTCTATTCTTTGAAAGAAGGACTAGTTGCTCCTCCATGCCTGCACCAGATCTAAATATGAAGGAGATGTGAGTATCTCCCTTCTTCTCCCCTAGATGTATTCATCTTCCTCCATCTACTTCGTATGTTTCATCATCTTCTCTAATGTCTCATCATGTTTATAAATCCATAATGCTACTCACTTGGATTGGAAGCTGCCAATAAGTCTCTCCCAAGATGTAAATACTTATATCCATTGAATATATGCTCTTAGCAATGATTATCTCCATACTCTTAGTCCTAAATGCTTCACTTGTATGATTGGCTACAATCTTGTGATGTTTGATTTTTAATGCCTCAAAAGAGTACTACTAGCCTTATCTAAGTATTATCGAGTTTCTTGAATGCATGAGAATGTTGGAATGCTTAATCTAATGGTCATATGCTTACTTTTGTGATTATTTGATTGTCATCTCGAGAGAGATACAACCTTATGATCAAGATCTATCCTAAGCTCGAGAGAGGAGGGAATAGACATATATCATGAATGCTTGTAATTATGCTAAGGGTATACTATGGGTGTGACTATTGCATGTTGGTGAGAGATCTTAGATGGTGAAACCCAGTCCAAGTTCCCATCCATACTTTTTTTATTACTCTTTTTTCCTATTTGTTCTCTTGTCTTACTTTTTTCTTTGTTTACTTCTTTTGCTTTAGTTGTTGGTTGAAGTAACGTCATTACTTAAGGAACACAAAACTAAATGCACCTTCTTTGATTGGTATAACTGAGCTAAGGTTCTATGTTCTTAGCACTTATGACCCCTTGTTTCGATGGATCGACCGTGATTTACTACATTGGACCTCTATAGTTAGACCTGTCATATTGGGTCCAAATCCACGGGCACCCATGGGCCAACCCATTTAAGTTGAGTTTGGGTGATCTGAAAGATCTAGAGGGGGGTGAATAGAGCTTTTGATACTTTAAAATTTAATTATAAACATAAGGCAAATAAGGAGGAGGAAACAAGGAAGACACTTCGATTTAGAGTGGTTCCAACCTTTGAATCAAAGCTTGTCAGTCCACTTGCCAATTGTTTCCTATTGGGATTTTGAAAGTGATTTATTTTATTTACCTCGCAAGGATGTTATAATAAAATACAATCACCTTACTTGAATTAGCCTCAACCTCCTTGAAGCGGCCTTCTTGAAGTACCTCAAGCAACCTTAGAGCAGCCTTCACCTCCTTCAAGTAGCTCCACCACCCTGAGATAGCCTTCACCTAGAAGTAGCTCCAACATCATTTGAAGAAGCCTTCTTGAGGTAACCTCAAGCACACCTTAGAGCAGCCTTCACCTTGTTTAAGTAGCATCAAGAAACCTCCTTTCAACATCCTCCAATCCTAGGAGTAGTCAAGGAGAACAAAGTATAATACAAAAGAAATAGATTGGAAGAGAGAAAATACTTAACCAACGAAGTACAGAGCTTTGATCCTATATCAAGTGTTTTGATCCCCTGTCCACTTAAGATGGACGTGGCTATATGTGGTGGCTAGGAGATTGTAGCTATAGGACACAACTCTAGAGTACAAGGAATAAGATAGCAAGTGCATCTCAGCTTTGTTTCTCTCAAGAATGAATTCTTGGTGTGATATTCCACGCACATGTAATCTTTCAAATTTATAGGTCCCCAAACTAGGTTCACTCGCAACATTAAAATATTCTCCCGCAAGTGCCTGGGGTCATGTTATAGTATAGATGAGAGGCAAGCAAGGGGGTCAATCCTTAGGGATAGAGGGGGCACTAGATACTAGTTAGCATTATCTATGTTCTTGAAGTAGAGATTAGGGTTGAAGGGTTTAAAAGTGGGTTTGGTTTGATTACACTAAGCAAGTAGGCAAGTAAAGGCAATATGAACACCAGATTATCCTAGGCAAGTTAGATTTAAGCAACTAGACTAAGCAATCAACTAAATAAGAGAAAGATGATCTACACTACTCTAGCAAGTCAATTAACAATTAAGAACTGGGCTAAACACTAGCTCAAGAAAGGATCTAGGTTAACTCTAATTAACAAGACTAAGGAATTAGCTAGAATGAACAAAGGCAATTAAGCTAAGCTAGCATTGAAAAGCTAAACTGACAAGTTAGGTTTTAAGCAATGGATTAGATAGGTTGGACGTTTGGGAATGCACTTTGATATAAGTTGGGGGAAGGTCAACATAGCATGCAAATGTCACATTTCAATCTAGATTACCAAACCAAACAACAAGTGTTATTAGAATATACCCTATACTACTAGTTGGAGAACTAAGGTTAGGTGTAATTCTAGTAAGACTTGGCAAGTCTAGGTTTCTACGGTAAGTGGTATTGGGGCAATTGAGATCCAAGGGTAGGAATGGGAGTTGAGATGAGGGTGTTTCACCTCATGTTACTTGCTATCTAGCCTTTAGGAAGCTCTAGACAATTGCACCAATCACACTTACACTAGCGACTTAGATCTCACACTCACTTGTAGGAGAAGGTAGATGTATGTAGGAACAAAGGGGGCTAGATATGGATCCACTAATTGGATATAGGAGCCATTCCTAAGATTAGCAAATACATTCCAATTTCCCCTAGAAGCTAAGTGTCATCAAACATCACAAAGCAAGCAATTTATGTTAAAAGCACAAACCGCATGAAATATAATAGGAAATGAGATAGAAGAAAGAGGAAATCATCATAGAATGAAATTATGTTCATTACAAATTATTTTCCCCCAACATGGTATCAAATTCACATTTTAATCCCAAACAGCCCACCACTAGGGGCTTAGATAGACATGCTCAAAGAAAAGATAAAAGAAATGAGAAGAAGGGAATAGAACTCCACGGAGATCAAAGTAGATCCTTCTCCTTTGCCTCCTAGCTATTGTAGGGCAACCTCCCTCCTCCAAGGTGGATGATGGGCATGTAAATAATGGGGATTATGAACCTAGAAAACTAGGTTTCTATGGTGGAAATGAGGTGGAAATGGTGGATGGAGAGCATAAATGTAAGGGGAGTGCAATGAATGCTCAAGAGTGGGTGGAGAGGAGTAATGGAAGTTGAGGGAGTCAAATCTTCATGTTGTGGCTGCCACCTATGTATATATAGATGATAGGGAAGCACTAGGGTAAGTAGGGGCAAAGTGGGAAAATTAGTGGTGAAAATGGGTAGGTTTATGTGGGCACCACCGCCGTGTTGAGGTGCCACGGACGTGGTGGGGGTTACATGGCATGGTCATGGGTGGTGGAATGGCCGAGGTGATGAATGGAGCTAGAAGTGATAAGTGTATATGGTGGCCACGGTCATGGCGGGGTGCCATAGTCATGGTGGGTAGAGGGTACATAGTTGTGTGGGGTACCACAGTCGTGTTGGAGGAGGAGGCCACGGGCAAGGTAGCTTTTGGGGTCGTTGTGTATTCAACTCACCACGGGCGGGGGAGATCTATGGGCGAGGTGGTCTTCAAGGGCCATGACTGTGCTGATGGCCACGATTGTGGTCATTCATGTGTAAAATGGACCAACTCCATGTTGATTTTGGGGATCTTTATGCATAAATCACCACGAGCGAGGTGTTGACCATGGGTGAGGTTGAATGTGCTAGCTACGACCGTTCTGGGGGCCATAGTCATAGGGTATTCAGTGACCATGACCGTTGTGATGACCATGACCGTGGTCATTCATGTGTAAATTGAGCACATTCCCTATAACTTTTGGAGCATAATTCCCATGACCGTGGTGATGTACCACAGCCATTTAGGGGCTTTTTGGTGTTGATCTCTACTTCATCTTCTTCATCTAGCCTCATTTTGCTTTGAATTGATCATGTGCATCCAAGGAGAGCTTTGGGAAGAGATAGGTCCACATTTGGGGTGTAATACCCCATAGATGTTCTTCATTTCTTGTCCATTCATCAATGCATGCATAAGTACCCAGAAATACACATAAAAGGAGGCATAAGTGCATTTATCATAAAAGATCACATTGACGGGAATAACTTGTAATATAAACTATTTAAATGTGATTATCATACAAAAAGGCACAAGATGAAACCCTAAAATAAGGTTGAATCACCGCCCCAAACTTAAAACATACTTATCCTCAAGTATGCTCCAACTTAATCTCCCTCTTCAATTTCTTTCAATTCAACAAGAATGATAAAATGCATTGCAATATAATATTATTGACTAAGTGGTCTTATAAGTGATTAACTGCATGTGTTCCACCTCTCTCCTCTCCACTTTTGCAAACCAATCATGAAAAGAGCATTGAGCTCACAAACTTCAAATATAGAGAAACATAATACTCAAGCTTTCCATATGTCCTTAATGCAATTTTGGGTAAACCGTTTCATGTTGGCATTAATACATGATGGCTAGGAGTGTTGTTTTACTTTCATGCATTCAATCTTATGTCTCAAACCACACCAAATGACCAACATGGCTGTAGAAAGGGTAAAGTGAGCTAAATTAGATATTTTCTAGCTCAATGGGTATGAAAAAGGAGGAAATGGTTGCGGTAAGAGATTGGAGTGTTTTTTCACACTCATCTTTTCTTTATTTAGATGCTCTTAAATAGGTGCATCTTTTATAGTGATCAATGTTTTAGCTTTTGAAAAGAAATCTTACTTTTTCTTGCCTAGAATACATAAATCTCAACTTTATAACAAAATTTTGGAAATGATTATGTCTAAGAAGTTTCTTGTATGAATAATCTTTTTATGCCATAAACAATTCATTATTTTCAAATAGCGACCATAGAGTTAATAGGTTTACAATCATTTTTCCTTTAGATATTTTCCTATGAATCATAATCAATTTATAGTACTTATGATGTAGTTCTTTTACAAATAGCACATTTAAATTTTTAACCAGCATCACCTATGCCAATAGTTTTACCTTTGAAACTTTCTCCAAATGTGAACAATAATTTTACCTTTTCTCCAAGTGTATGAAAATCTTCTAATTTCTGGTCATATGCTTGTTAGAAAAAATTTTATAGACCATCCAAACTTGCAAAGTATGAAAGTTTTGGTCCCCATATAGTAGTCCTTTGGCTTAGGATCATTCAAATATTTAGAACAATCTAATATGAAGAGTCCAATATAGATTTTAGTCACTGAAGTTAATTGCAATTTGATGATTTTATTTTCAATAAATAGTTTTGACATAACCATCTTCGGTCAAACTTTTCTTTGATCAGAGGAATTCTCGGTTGAAATATTTGTCGACTGGGAAGATTTTCCAGTAAAAACAATTTTGATAGAACTACTTTCGGTCGAACATTTTCTTTGACCATAAGAGATCTTGGCCAAGCTCCTTCTCGACCAAGATGAAATTCTATGCATTTTCAGTAAATTCAACATTTGCAATGTAAACAAATCATGCTATTATTTTTGGATAACACAATTAAGCAATCAAAAAGTACAAGAATATAAAAGTTTAAGCTTATTTTAGTTGAGATAACACATTATAAATTTCAAAATGAATTTTTAGGTTAAATCTCAACTAATATGTCCAAAAAATTTAGGTTGGGGTTTTGGAACCCAAACCAAGTCAACATCTTTCTTTTTCTTGTATGGACAAGAGAAGGAATAGTGCCCATAACGTTGATAATAGTGAAAGCTAATGAAATCAATTTCATTTCTCGTATTAGCATTTTGGTCATGAGTTAGATTGTCTTTAGGAACATACATGACCTTTGTAACGACCCACATTTTTTAGTGTCTAAAAGACCTTAAAGTCGCAAATCATTACTCATAAATTCTAGGATCAGATTCAAGAAATAGTACAAAATAGTAAACAATTTCCATAAATGAACAAATAGTTACATGTTTGTATAAAAAACTCCTCTAAGGAGTTACATAAATTTTAGAAAGCATTAACATGTACATGTGTAAAGATATATCACTAAGATAAAACCTTAATGGATAACTTTAGTGTCTTCACTATCTTTATCTGTAACCTCATGTCCACGAATCAAGTATACCTGATACCTAAAATGCTGATAAACAAAATACGTGATCCGTATATCTCTATACTGGTATGTGGGTTCAAACAATAATCACAAGTACACATATAAGCAAACATCTTTATCTTGCATATAAGAACATAAACTTGTTTTCATATTCTAACCCATGTCTGGTCTACTACCTCAGGTGTAATCATTGTCCCTCTGGGGCTCATGTGCATTACCCTTAAGATCAACCTAACCTAGGGTTTAGAATATTGTTATTTACTTTACATGATACTCATAGGAACTTTATAATGTGTAAGAAGTAAATAAACAAACAAGCAGATTATCTTTTGCTCAATCTCATCGAGAAACCTGGGCAAACATAGAATTTGATACATGTATTCATAAGTGTAACCACATACCTTATATCATTGCAAAAACTATGCATAATATCATATGTACTTTAAGAGTGCACCAAAACATCCAAGCAACAAAGCATTCAATCTGAAATATACATACTACATATATGTCACCATGTATTTGCATTACATTAATCAGATCTAGATGTGCTCCTAAATGATGGTTTAGGGTTATCCCATATTTGGACAAGGTATTAGGGTTACAAACCCTAATTCCATCATATCATGGTTTCTAAGATTACAACCTTTATTATACATATTAGTTGAAACTCTAATCATCATCTTAGGCATATTAGACTACTCATGATACCTAGATCACATTACTAGCATTAAGATTATATCAAGATGTTCACATTGGTTTCAAAACCCTAAATCAGCATATATAAGATTACTAATCTGGAATCATCCATTATTCATCATTATCAAGGTTTTCCTCATTATACATGTCTAGATCAGTTATGAACATAACATAAACAAATATACCCAATTAAGCATCATATTAAACAAAACTAGGTTTTCCTTTTCATTAGACACATTAGGACATGTATTGTACATACTTTTAGAATAGGAAGCATATTCAGGCCCTCAAACTATTTTATTTGGATTCCTCTTGTTCTCTTGATAAATTTTGATATATTATATGTTGTAGTCCGAGTTACCAAAAATTAACTACAGATTTTGCAAGCTAATTAGATTTGGACCAATTAGGCACTGACATGTCAGCATATGCCATGCGGGCCCAGGCATCAACAAGTGGCCTTGTACCCCGTCAGCAGCCCGTCCACGTGGACGATACCTAAAAACATAACTGAGTTACTAAATTACCCTTACCTGGCCTTCTTTAACCACAGGGTAAGCGGGTAATTTCCCCTCTTGTCGCCTCCCACCTCGCATCGCCCCTCCTTTGTGACTCACCGATGTGCGGAACTCCTACATCTCTATGCTTCTAGGAAAATGAGGGTTGAACCACCCTGCGACCACCTCCGTGGGATCCCTATGGGCCCGTCTTCTCCCGTTCTCGCGCGACAACTACTACCACCCAACGACAGTCGTGTTGCAGCATCTGTTGTCAGTGTCGAACCTGGGGCAGTCGAGGTTGCTGGTGTTGGCCTTGGCCTTTCTCACCCCCATTCCCTGGAACGGCTTCACCAGACACCCCTTCTCTTTCAACCCTTCTACCCTCACCATATCTCTAACACACATCGACCGCCTGTGGTCATCCTAGACGCAGCGCTGCTGCTGCCATCCTCGAGGGCTCCTTGCTGGGAGGAGGTTTGGCTCAGGCCAGGTCTGTGCGGCCAGCCTTGTACCTCTCTGGGATTTGGCACCTCCTATGGTCACAAGGGGAATCATTTGTGTGTCAGTGTTGAGTCTCAACATATGAGAGAGAGAGAGAGGGCACTACAACCATGGGACTCCACCCATGGTGACAACAAGCTACCCATTGTAGTCATCATCGATCAGGTCTGTGGCCACCACACCTTCAACTTTGTGTAATTCTACAATGGACTCGGAGGAAAAACTAGTGTAGGTTGGACCTCGACAAGTCCTATCGGGAAAGGGTTGAATCCATCTAGCATACGATGGATCCTATATATATAACTAGGTGCTTCCTTCCCTTACTCTCCTCTTCCCTCTCCATCTAATCTCCAAATAGATTAAGGAGTCCCAAATAGTTAGGTATGATTTTTGGGTATCAAGATAATTGCCACCACTTCCTTTTTATAGAAAGAAGGATCTTCATTTACTTCAACAAATTAAAACCAACTAGGAAGGATTATGTTCCTTTTTTAATCTTGCTTCTAAGAAAAAGGTGGATAATCTTTTGATTAATTATCTAATCAACATATTATGTTGTATTATCCTATAAATCCTCTCATTATCTTATATTTAGATTA
Source organism: Alisma plantago-aquatica (assembly GCA_963693085.1). Lineage (NCBI taxonomy): Eukaryota > Viridiplantae > Streptophyta > Magnoliopsida > Alismatales > Alismataceae > Alisma > Alisma plantago-aquatica. The sequence continues at coordinate 1,204,096,316 of OY856411.1, read as the reverse complement.
TCCATCATCCGTGACTATTTTGGGTACCTATTATGATCAAAAATATCCACATTTTCCAAAATCATGTCTCATGGGCGCATATGTACACTTCGATTATCCAATTGGGCTCAAAAGTGACCCTAAGGCCCATGAACCACATCTTGAGCCTTCCAAAGGCTCCTTGAGATTAATCACATTCCTAATTACCAAATTAAGGCTTTGATAATCCTTGGTTCTTATATTAGTCTCATATAACCGCATATGCTCAAAAGCACATTATTAACTTAAATTGAACGTTTATTATGAGTCTAGGGTTCGGAATTAACAACCAAGATCCCTCCAATCACTTGATTGTTATATATTTCCTAATTTCATTTAGACTTGAAATATACGAATTTCAAGGATGTAACGTTCACCCCTCCTTAAAAGGAATTTTTCCCTCAAAATTCAGGCCCACTAAGCCCAGGTGAATGATGACTCATATTATCTTCAAAACTTAGGGTTAGCACCCTACTTAGATGGCTTTAACAATTTTCCTTAGTATATAAAATTTTTGCTTTAATACTTATATTGGCACCTGAATTGAAATTCAAGTATACCCATATCTCTAGTATACACATCTTATAACCACTAGATGATTTCATTATTACTTGGTGATTTCTATTTTCACCTAGGTTTCCAACCTATTACTCATTATTTTCACACAAGGGTGAGGTGACACCTCTAACCCTAGTTCATGTCATTCAATGTAATTACACATTCAATGTAGGGTATTCATCCTTATTATCTCAATTTTAAGCATAATGTGTCTCTATCCTATCTCCCTCCCTCATAATGAGATGAATCAAGCATTTGACTACAGCCCAAACACAAAGTTCATTCCATTCCAAGAGTGGAGGTAGTACATGCACACATTACCTTTCAAATTCACATTTTAAGTTGAATCATACTCGATATGACTCCAAATGTACTTGTTCTTAATTTCATAACATTCTTATATTCCATGAAGTCAAGTGCCCCTTTTTTTACTCTTAAGTTAGGGCACAACTTCTCTTCAATTTTTTTATGACTTCCTTATATCTTTTATATTTACATCTCATTTATTATGAGCCTTAGCCATTTCCTTGAGGTCTCTAGGGGTATAGGTACTTTTGAAGTGATCTCATCCTTATGCAACAAGGGAGTTCCTTTCACATTCACCCATTAGGCTACATGATCCTCATGGAGGTTGCTAATCTCCATAGTCATGTACCTTGGATAAACCTAGTTGTTACCTCTCGACCACATGGTCATGTGCATTTAGGGCATATCAAATCCCAACCCATCGGTCTTATGTACCTCTAATACACCCTACTTGAACCTAGCATTGCATTAGGTCTCTACCCTCCCTAAGGGTTTCTTTTGAGATGTCACATCTTTTAAGCACATTATTCTCTTATTTAATTCTTTAACTCGAATTGCATTCATCTCTCTCTTTTGAGTAAACATTATGCAGTGTTGTCCCAACATTGGGCTTGAGCCACCTTCCATCCATGGCTTGGTGCCATGTCGGTCTTCCCTCCTGGGCTTAACCTTCTCTGATCTTCCCCTCTAGGGCCTTGATCCTAAACAACTGCATTGTGAACTTAGGCCACCTTCCCTCCTGGGCTTTGTGCCTTACTGGTCTTCCCTCCTGGGCTTAACCGTTTCATGACCTTCCCTCTTGGGCTTGGTCATCCACTTAGGCCACCTTTCCTCCTAGGCTTGTTGCCTTACTAGTCGTCCCTCCTGGGCTTGACCAGTTGTGTCACTCAAAGATGGCATCCTTGGTTTCAAAGAAAATATGTTCTTTCATTTTCATATCTTTAACTCTTCGCCCCTCTAGGTGAGGATTATGGTTATCCCAATACTTAAATACATTTATTCACTTACCTTTTAAGGGAATGTCCTATACCAGGGTGCCTTCTTGGCTCTTAGGAGGGGGATAGGCTCTCTAGTCACAACCTGATCCCAAGATCTAAGGTTTTGCCTCCCTCCTAGGTCATCTTCCCACTCTTAGGTTGACCCACCCCAGGTTGGCACACTAACCCTAAAGGTTTCATATATATTCTCTTTTTTTTCATCATGCATAAATTCTTATCATTAAAATTTCTCAACCCATGTTGGCTCAATCTCTACAATACCTCCTCATGGTCTCTGTCCATTCAATGAACTTGGGTCACCTTCCCCTCCAGGGGCTTGGACACCATCACCAAACTTCTAGAGACAGCATGAGGGGTCTAACCAAGTTATATTCAACTTTCATTTTCATATATATATATATATATATATTCGGTTCATATATTTGTTAAGATCTCTTACATAAGTGTTATGCTCCTCATGTACACATGCATGGGAGAATGGGTCACCTAAAACCATCCCTTTATCTTTCTTATTCCTGATTTTAAGTTTCACATGGGTGGTGTCCCATACCACCACACCATGTTCATTATTTAATATTAAGGTCTTATTTTTAGGGTTAGGGTTAGGGACTATACTCTACCTCTCATAGTTCCATATCCCTTGACCCACTATACCCCAAACCAAGTCCTTCCTCTAAGAAAGGGCTTACCCATACATGTATCTTTCTAGTGTCTACCCTCTCTAGAGGGACCTACACAAAAGGTTACTTCTTTTCATATTTTACTTCTCTAATTCAAATTTCATTTCAAGGCTTTTAAGCAAAGAGATGAGAAGTAGACAAAAATGTGAGATGAGAAACCTAAAAGATATATTATGTTTTACTAACTTTTAATCTTTAATTTCTAATGATGATATGAAATTATAATCTATTAAGTATTAGTTGATGAATCTTTGCTCTGATACCAAATGTAACGCCCCGCATTTTGAGTGTCTTAAAGACCTTAAAGTCATGAATCATTACTCAAAAATTCTAGTATCAGATTCAAGAAATAATACAAAATAGTAAACAATTTCCATAAATGAACAAATAGTTACATGTTTGTATAAAAAACTCCTCTAAGGAGTTACATAAATTTTAGAAAGAATTAACACGTACATGTGTAAAGATATACCACTAAGACTAGACCTTCATGAATAACTTTAGTGTATTCACTATCTTTATCTATAACCTCATGTCTGCGAATCAAGTATACCGGATACCTAAAATGCTGACAAACAAATATGTGATTAGTATATCTCTATACTGGTATGTGGGTTCAAACAATAATCACAAGTACACATATAAGTAAACATATTTATCTTGCATATAAGAACAAAAACTGGTTTTCATATTCTAACCCATGTCTGGTCTACTATCTCAGGTGTAATCATTGTCCCTCAGGGGCTCGTGTGCATTACCCTTAAGATCACCCTAACCTAGGGTTTAGAATATTGTTATTTATTTTACATGATACTCATAGGAAATTTATAATGTGCAATAAGTAAATAAACAAATAAGAAGATTATCTTTCGCTCAATCTCATCGAGAAACCTCGACAAACTCAGAATTCAATACATGTATTCATAAGCGTAACCACATACCTTATGTCATTGCAAAAACTATGATGTACATCCTATGTACTTTAAGAGTACATGCAAACATCCAAGCAATAAAGCATTCAATCTAAAATATACATACTACATATGTGTCACCATGTATTCGCATTACATTAATCAGATCTACATGTGCTCCTAAACTAGGGTTTAGGGTTATCTCATGTTTGGACTAGGGATTAGGGATACAAACCCTAATTCCATCATATCATGATTTCTAAGATTACAACCATTATTATGCATATCCGGTGAAACTTTGATCATCATCTTAGTCATATTAGACTACTCATGATACCTTGATCACATTACTAACATTCATATTATATCAGGATGTTCACACTGGTTTCAAAACCCTAAATCAGCATATATAAGATTACTAATCTGGAATCATCCATTATTCATCATGATCAAGGTTTTCCTCATTATACATGTCTAAATCAGGTATGAACATAACATAAATGAATATACCCAATTAAGCATCATATTAAACAAAACTAGGTTTTCCTTTTCATTAGACACATTAGGACATTTATTGTTCATACTTTTAGAATAGGAAGAATATTTAGGCCCTCAAACTATTTTATTTGTATTCGTCTCATTCTCCTTATCCATTTTCATATATTATATGTTGCAATCCGAGTTACCAATAAATAACTTCATATTTTGCAAGCTAATTAGATTTGGACCAATTAGGCACTGACACGTCAGCATATGTCATCATCTTATATGCCACGTGGGCCCAAGAGTCAACTAGTGGCCTTGGACCCTATCAGTAGCCTATCCACGTGGACGATACCTAAAAACATAACTGAGTTACTAAGTTACCCTTACCTGGCCTTCTTTGACCCCGAGGTAAACGGGTAATTTCCCCTCTTATCGCCTCCCACCTCGCGTCGCTCCTCCTTCACGACTCACTGATGTGCGGAACTGCTATGTCTCTGTGCTTCTGGGTGGCTGAGGGTTGAACCACCCTATGACCACCTCCGTGGGATCCCTCCGAACCCGTCTTCTCCCGTTCTCACGCGACAACTGCTACCACCCAACGACAGTCGCATTGTAGTGTCGGTTGCCGACGCCAAACCTGGGGAAGTCAAAGTTGCTGGTGCTGGACTTGGCCTTTCTCACCCCCATGCCCTATAATAGATTCACTAGACATCCCTTCTCTTTCAACCCTTCTACCCTCACCATAGCTCTGACGCACATCGACAACCTCTGTTCGTCCTAGACATAGTGATGTTGCTTCCATCATCGAGGGCTCCTTGCTGCATGGAGGTTTGGCTCAGGCCAGGTCTATGTTGCCAGCCTTGCACCTCTCTAGGATTTGGTGCCTCCTGTGGGCACTAGGGGATCCACCCGTGTGTCAATGTCGAGCCTCAACATACGAGAGAGAGAGGGCGCTACAACCATGGGACTCCACCCATGGTGACGGCAAGCTAATCATTGTAGTCGTCGTCGATCAGGTCCATGGCCACCACACCTCCTTCAATTTTGTGTGATTCTGCACTAGAATTAGAGGGAAAACTGGTGTATGTTGGACCTTGATAAGTCCTATCGTGAGGGGATTGAATCCATCCAGCATATGATTGATCCTATATATATATATAACTAGGTGCTTCCTTCCCTTACTCTCCTCGTCCCTCTCCATCTAATCTCTAAGTAAATTAAGGAGTCTCAAATAGTTAGGTATGATTTTTGGGTATCAATATAATTGCCACTACTTCCTTTTTATAGAAAGAAGGATCTCCATTTACTTCAACAATTCAAAACCAACTAGGAAGGATTATGTTCCTTTTCTAATTTTGCTTCCAAAAAAAAGGTGGATAATCTTTTGATTAATTATCTAATCCACATGTTATGTTGGATTATCCTAGAAATACTCGCATTATCTTATATTCTGATTATCCATCATCTGTGACTATTTTGAATACTTATTATGGTCATGAATATCCACATTATCCAAAATCATGTCTCATGGGCGCATATGTACACTTCGATTATCGAATTGGGCTCAAAAGTGACCCCAAGGCCCATGAACCACATCTTGGGCCTTCCAAAGGCTCCATGAGATTAATCACACTCCTAATTACCAAATTAATGCTTTGATAATCCTTGCTTCTTATATTAGCCTCATATAACTGCATATGCTCAAAAGCACATTATTAACTTAAATTGAGCGTTTATTATGAGTCTAGGGTTTGGAATTAACAACCAAGATTTCTCCAATCACTTGATTGTTATATGTTTTCTAATTTCATTTAGACTTGAAATATATGAATTTCAATGATGTAACAACCTTGGTCTTGGATTTTTGTGTTTTTCTAGTTCTATGTATTTGATTGAATTTCTCTTTAGGTACATATCCTAGACCTCTTCTTCCAACTTGTCCAAAAGAGTTTTCTAAGATTTTATCAAGAATATCATTACTCTTTAGACCATCAACATGTTTTTGTAACTTAGCCATTTCATCAATTTTCTTTGAAATATCTAGTTTTTCTTGATCTAAACTAGAAATCAAGGAATCTCTTTCTCTAATAATGATATCATAATTTGAATGAGTACATGGAACATGTTGAGTTTGAAAATTATTAATTTTAGCATGCAATTCAACCATTTCTTGAAAAAGAAGATTATTGTTGGTTTTTAAAGCAAGCAACACTATATTGCAATCATTGATAGATGAATTCAATGTATCTTTTTCATAGATAAGAATTTCATTTTTAGAAGTAAAATCATACAATTTAGCATGCAAATAATCATTGGTTTTTGTAAATTTCTTCAATTTCCTTTAACAATCAATATATTTATCATGTAATACTTCAAGACTAGTGACTAGCTCTTCTTTAGATAAATCAAGAAAGCATACCTCATTTTCTTCTTCATTGGTTGTTGCTATGAAACAACTTTCCTTGTCTTATTTAACCATGAGACATTCTACTTCTTCTTCTCCACTATCACTGACGTTAATTGACTCATCCCAAGCTACTTTAATTGACGTTAATTGACGTTAATTGACTCATCCCAAGCTTCTTTAGAACCATGTATTTCCCTCTCTATCTCTCTCTTCAACATGTTACCTGCATCTCATCAAAACTCAAACAAAAACTATCAAGCACAAGTGTATGTGTGTGTATTTTATGGAAAAGAAAACAAAAGTATCAAAAAGTAATGGTTGGGTGAAAAAGTTCCCAAACCTAGGTGGGTTTCCTCCCACTAGCACTAAATTTTATGCCTTTAGTCGGGCTTATTGATTCTTGACTTCTTTCATCCTCATGGAATTCCTAAAGAATCTTTGAAGTAAATATCTCTCTCATGTGCATTCAAGCACATCTCCTCATCAAGATGATGTTCCTCCACTAGCATCATGATATCAAAACTTTGATTGGCTTTGTCCAGACCTACTTCCATAACTGCTTTCAGCCTTTGACCATTCACAGTAAATTCTTTCACTCCTTCTTTCTCACAAATCAACACAGCCCCGGATGGGTATACCTTTTTTATTAGATAAGGTCCTTCCCATCTAGACTAGAGTTTTCCAGGAAAGAACTTCATCCTTGAGTTATATACCCAAACCCATTTTTAGGGCTCAAAGTCTTTCTTCTTGATCATCTTATCATGTAGAAACGTTGTTCTCTCTATGTAGCACTTGGACAATTCGTAAGCTTCATGTCGCATCTCCTCTAATTCATTCAGATGAAACTTCCTATTCATCCTGGCATTCTCTCCATCAAAGTTCATGGCCTTAAAAGACACAATGCCTTATGTTGCATCTCAACTGGTAGATGGCAACTTTTCCCATAAACAAGCTTGAATGGTGTGGTACCAATCAGGGCTTTATATGCATTCCCATAAGACCATAAAGCCAAATTGAGACATAATGACCAATCCTTGCGATCTAGTCTCTCTATCTTCTCTAGAATGAGATTTATCTCCTTGGCTAACTCAGCTTGACCACTCATTTGGGGGTGGTAAGGAGTAGACACACGATGATTCACTCCATGTTTCTTGAGCAGCCCTTCAAATGTTTAATGAATGAAATGGCTTTCGCCATCACTAATTAAAGCATGTGGCACACCAAAACGGATAAAGATGTTTGACTTAACAAAATCACAAACTACTCTATGATCATTGGTTCTTGTCACAACAGCCTCAATCCACTTTGACACATAATCCATGGCAACCAAAATGTAGACATATCTGATGGAGGGAGGGAATGGACCCATGAAGTCAATCCCCCAAACATCAAACACCTCCACCACAAGAATGGGTGATAAAGGAATCATGTCCCTCTTTGAGATGGTGCCCACCTTTTGGCACTTCATGAAGCACTTGCAAAATTCATGAGAGTCTTTAAATAAGAAGGGCCAATAGAATCAACTTTGGAGAACCTTAACAGCTGTGCATTTTCCACCAAAATGACCTCCACATACTCTGAAATGGCACATAGATAGAATTTCTTACTGCTCCATCTGTAGGATGCATCTCCAAATGAGCTGGTTGGGGCAATATTTGAATAGGTGAGGATAATCCCAAACATAATTTTTTACCATAGCAAACAGCCTTTTGCTTTCCTCCCTTGTTCATGTGCTTGGTATCCTTCCACTAGCTAAGAAGTTAGATATATGTTTATGCCATGTCCTTTGGGTGGTTGAGTGTAGGAAGATCTGTTCATGCAGCATTGTTTCTTTAATTTGACTTGTATCATTAAAGGGTGCTTCAATTTAGGAGAGATTGTCGACGGCAAAATCTTCCACTCCCTACTTGTCCACAATCTCGATGTCAAATTCTTGAAGCAATAAAATCCACCGGATCAACCTTGGCTTTGAGTCTTTCTTTACCATGTGATACTTCAATGTAGCATGGTACGTGTATATCACTGCCTTGTTTTGCAAAAGATATGATCGAAACTTGTCAAGAGAAAAGATAACCGCAAACAACACTTTTTCTGTAGTCGTGTAGTTTCTTTGTTCTTCATCTAACGTCTTACTAGCATAATAGATGGCGTACAGAATCCAGTCAACTCTTTGGCCCAGCATAGCCCCCACTGCCATGTTTGATGCATCAGTCATGATCTCAAATGGAAAAGAGAAGTTTGGGGGATACATTATAGGAGCAGAAATGAGATTTTGCTTCAAGTGGTTGAAGGCTTCAACACACTTGTCATCAAAGTAAAATTCAAAATCTTTTTCCCACAAATGAAAGATAGGTCTTGAGATTTTGCTAAAATCCTTGATGAAATGATGATAGAAGCTTGCATGTCCCAAGAAAGACCAGACATGTCTTACGGTAGAAGGAATGGTGAGAGTAGAAATGAGGCCCACCTTGGCCCTATCAACCTTAATACCATCTTTTGAAACATGATGAACCAGAACTATGCCTTCGGGCACCATGAAGTGGCTCTTTTCCTAAGATAGCATGGGGTGAACCTTGACACATCTCTCAAGAACGGCGGCCAAGTGGAGCAAACACTCATCAAAGGATTTACCAAAAACTAAAAAATCATCCATGAATACTTCAAGTGACGAATCAAGCATGTCGGTGAAGATGGAGGTCATGCATCACTGAAAAGTGGAAGGGGCATTACACAACCCAAATGGCATTCTTCAGTAAGAAAAAGTACCACTAGGGCAAGTGAATGTTGTCTTTTCTTGGTCTGTAGGATGAACAAAAATCTAAAAGTACCCAGAGTATCCATCAAGAAAGAAATAGAAACTTTTCCCTGTCAGCCTCTCTAGAATCTGATCAAGGAATGGAAGAGAATAGTGATCCTTCTTAGTCTTCTCATTGAGATTTATATAGTCTACATACATTCTCCATTTGGACTGTTCTCTAACAGGCATCATCTCACCATCAACATTTTCTTCCACTATGATCCCAGCCTTCTTTGGTACAACTTGGATGGGACTCACCCATGTGCTATTAAAAATTAGATAAATTATTCCAGCATCTAACAATTTCACGGCCTCTAAGGTCACAACTTCCTTCAATTTTGGGTTCAACCACCTTTGTATTTGGCGGGTTTGCCTTGCATCATCTTCTTGTTAAATTCTATGCACACAAATGGAGGGGTCAATACCCCTCAAATCAGTAATGGACCATCCAATGGCCTGACCGTTCTTCTTTAGGACTTTTATCAATGCCTCTTCTTGAACCGGACAGACAATAGAAGAAATGATCACGGAGAGGGTGTCATTGGAGACTAGAAATGCATAATTCAACCCTTCGAGGAGTGACTTGAGTTTAAGAATTGTAGGTTCTTCAATAGAGTTCTTCAAAGGCTTAGAAATGGATGGGAGGTCCTTGCTTGCAGTCACTAGGGCTAGCTCATTTACTTCATCCTCTTCATCATCATCATTGGGAAACTCAACAATGGGCTCTAAACCTCTACCTTGAGTGGAAATCTGAATCCACACAGGTAGGCACTCCTCTACAATCTCTTCAAGGCCTTCAACAAAATAACAATCCTCTTTTGTGATGCCTATCACCTCGGCTATAGCTGAAGATTTTAAGATCTTCAATAGGATCTTCATGTGCATGAAGGTCACATACATGGTGCCAGTTCTCACGTGGATCACCATGTCAGCTGTGGCCAAGAAGGGCCTTCCCAAGATAAGAGGTACTCTTCTTGCATCTTTTTCCATATCTAGCACAACGAAGTCAGTGGGGAAGAATGTAGAAATCTCATCATCAAGTCTAACTAGCACATCATCAATTCACCCTCTAAGATTTTTCATAGATCTATCGGCTAATTGCAAGGTGCAATGAGCTAGAACTAATTGTCTCATTTGGAGCTCGGCAAACAAATCACACGGCATGAAGTTCATGCTAGAACCCAAGTCTAGAAGGGCTTGGTCTAAGCGGTGTGCTCCAATGTAACATCAAATGATGGGAGCACTAGGGTCTTTCCTCTTTTTCGGCATGGTGTGTTGTAGAGTTGATCTCACTTCCTTGGTGAGCTTGACTTTCTTTGGCATTTATCCCTATTGTTTTCCTCTTAAACATGCACAGATCTTTCAGAAACTTGGCATAGGAAGGGATTTGCTTGATCGCATCAAACAAAGGAATGTTTATCTTCACTTGTTTGAAAGTTTCCATGATATCTTCAGTATGTTTCTTCTTTCTTCTTTCAATAGAGGGCTCCTCAAGAGCATCATGAAATGGGAGAGTTGGGCTCCCAATCGGCTCGGATCAACATAATCATCAACTAGAATCATGGGAATCACGTTATCACTTCTTGGTTTCACAGTATCAACCCTAGTCCCTATCATAGTATCATCAATCTGGATCTTAGTATCAACATGTCTGATCACAGTATCACCTCTATCCTCATTGGATGCACTATCACCAATAGTATCACGAGGCGGCTCCAAGGTCCTCCCACCCCTCAAAACTATCACTGCCTTCACTTGCTCATGGGTAGAGCAAGAGGAAGCTTTTGGATTTGGTTGTGGTTGTTGAGGTGGTGGTGGCCTATGATTTGGTTTTGGAGGATAAATTTTGGATGGGGTTGTAGTTGTTGTGGTGGTTGTTGTGGTGGATGTGGGTGATATTTTGGAGGGGGATATTAGTATGGGTGAGGTGGAGGATATTCATAGTTGTAGGGGGGGTTTGAGGTGGAAGAGCATATGGATGTAGTGGTCCTTCATATTGGTGAAGTGGGGGTACTTGGCCTTGTGGTGGGACATAAGAACATTGTGTGGTGTGCATATAACCTCCATCATTGTTGGGATTGACCAAGGGTTGATATGGGAGTCTTCCCTCTTCACAGCGAGCAAGTGAAAGGGATATTTGATCAAGTCTTTTCTCAAGGCGGCTAATATTTTGTCCTTGAGAGGACACCTCCTTTTTCACTTCATCAAGGTTCCTTAGCCTTCCTAGGACGTCCTCCTCAAACTCAGAGCTACACTTGGGTCCTTTATGTTGCCTTGGTTGCCCTTGTCCCTCCTCATTTTGTTGTTTCCATGACAAGTTTGGATGATTCCTCCACTCAAGAGTATAGGAATTGGACATTGGGCCTTGGTTGTTTAGGTTGTTGAAAGTATGCAAGGAATTAACTTCTTCTTCCTAGCTTCAACTTCCATGGTGGATTGACTTGAGGAACCACCAACTTGGTTCTTCATCATATTTGCCATCATTTTCATCATGTCAGGGTTGGTTGTGTTCTAGGATGGAACTACAAGAGGAGGTGGAGGGATGTAGCTCCAGTCACAATGTTCCCCTTTTGTAGAAGCTCGATGGAAATAATTCTCAATAGGGTGCTCAAACAAGGGCCATGACTCCTCAGGTAGCTTTGCCATGAAGGTGCCTCCACATGATGAATCAACATTGTTCTAGATCAACTCCAGTAGACCAGTGTAGAAAGCTTGGACCAATTGTCACAAGGGTACCTCGTGATGAGGGAAGTCACGCAGGAGCTTTTGAAACCTTTCCCACGCCTTGTGGAAAGGTTCATTTTCATTCTGGGAGAAGGCGGTGATACATCTTCACATTAGGGTTAGCTTGGCAATTGGAAAGAACTTCTTGAGAAACTCGTTCTTGACTATGTTCCACGTTACCAACTCTAGCTTTGAGATGTACCATTCCTTGGCCTTTTCTTTTAGGGATAATGGGAAGAGAGTCCTCCGGATGTAGTCATCGGTGGTAGCGAGGGTGCAGAAGGTGGAACAAGTTTCAAGGAAGGCATCAATGTGGTGGTAGGAGTTTTCATTCTCCCTCCCATAGTAGGTAGGGAGGATTCCAAGAAGTATGGGTGGAATGGAGAATTATTGACCCGACATTTGGTCAACAAGGGTGGAAATGGGGAAATTTTAGTTCCCTAGGGTAAAATACTCGTGGAGGGGGCGGTTAGGTTGTGGCTCAGCATCTCCATCAGGTTTGTTTTCTTCCATGTCGGCTGCTTGGTGTTATTTGTGGTGGCTTTGGAATCTCCTCCTACATGTCTCGGGGCCATATAACACCAAGTCGGTAAAAGTCGAATGTGTATGATGTATGCATAGCTGTCACCTACACAATACACAAACAAGCAACAAAAACCAAGTTAAAATGACAATATGCAAAAGTGAACAAAGAATAAAGAATTGCAATGATGAGGGCAGTAGGAAAGGCTAAGCTACACTAACTATCCAGGTCGATCGCCTCTATCCCCAGAAATGGCATCAAAAAGCTTAATGTGATATTCCACGCACATGTGATCTTTCGAATTTATAGGTCCCCAAACTAGGTTCACTCACAACACTAAAATATGCTCCTACAAGCGCATGGGGTCATGTTATAGTATAGATGAGAGGCAAGTGAGGGGTCAATCCTTAGGGATAGAGGGGGTACTAGAGCTTAGTTAGTGTTTTCTATGTTTCTAAAGCAGAGATTAGGGTTGAAGGGTTTAAAAGTGGGTTTGGTTTGATTACACTAAGCAAGCAGGGAAGTAAAGGCAATATGAACACTAGATTACCAAAAACTAGATTATCCTAGGCAAGTTAGGTCTACGCAACTCAACTAAGCAATCAACTAAACAAGATCAAGATGATCTACACTACTCTAGCAAAGAAATTAGAAATTAAGAACTATGCTAAACACTAGAGAAAGAAAGGATCTAGGTTAACCCTAATTAACAAGACTAAGCAATTAGCTAGAATGAACAAAGGCAATTAAGCTAAGCTAGCATTAACAAGCTGAAATGACAAGTTAGATTTTAAGCAATGGATAGAATGCACTTTGATATTAGTTGGGGGAAGGTCAACATAGCATGCAAATCTCACATTTCAATCTAGATCACCAAACCATACAGCAATTGTTATTAGAATATACCCTACACTACTAGTTGGAGAACTAGGGTTAGGTGTAATTCTAGTAATACATGGCAAGTCTGGGTTTCTACAGTAAGTGTTATTGGGGAAATTGAGAGTCAAGGGTAGGAATGGGAGTAGATATGAGGGTGTTTCACCTCATGTTAATTGCCATCTAGCCTTTAGGAAGCGCTAGACAATTGCACCAATCACACTTACACTAGCTACTTAGATCTCACACTCACTTGTAGGAGAAGGGAGATGTATGTAGGAACAAAGTGGGCTATCTAGGGATCTACTAATTGGACTTAATAGCCATTCCTAAGATTACCACATACATTCAAATTTCCCCTAGAAGCTAAGTGTCATCAAGCATCACAAAGCAAGCAATCTATTTTAAAAGCACAAACCACATGCAATATAATGGGCAATGAGATAGAAGAAAGAGGCAATCATCATAGAATGAAATTATGTTCATTACAAATTATTTTCCCCCAACATGGTATCAAAGTCACATTTTAACCCCAAACAACCCACCACTAGGGGCTTAGCTAGACATGCTCAAAGAAAAGATAAAAGAAATGAGAAGGGGATAGGACTCCATGGAGCTCGAAGTACATCCTTCTCCTTCATCTACTAGCTATTTTAGGGTGACCTCTCTACTCCAACGTGGATGATGGGCATGGAAATGAAGGGGATTATGGTAGAAAACCTAGAAAACTAGGTTTCTATGGTGGAAATGAGGTGTAAATGGTGGATGGAGAGAATAGATGCAAGGGGAGTGCAATGAATGCTTAAGGGTGGGTGGGGAGGAGTAACGACAGTTGAGGGAGTCTAACCTTCATGCGATAGCCTCCACCTATATATATATATATATATATATATATATATATATATATATATATATATATATATATATATATATATATATATATATATATATATATATATATATACATATATATATACATATATATACATCTATATAGGTGTTTGGGAAGCACTAGGGTAAGTATGGGCAAAGTGGGAAAATCAGTGGTGAAATGGGTAGGTTTATGTGGTCACCACGGCTATGTTGAGGTGTCATGTCTGTGGTGGGGTTGCATGGCACGGTCATGGGTGGTGGAACAACCAAGGTTATGAATGGAGTTGGAAGTGATAAGTGTATATGGTGGCCACGGTCATAGTGGGGTGCCACGATCGTGGTGAGTAGAGGGTACCACGGCCGTGAGGGGTACCACAGACGTGTTGGAGGAGGAGGTCACAAGTGAAGCATCTTTCAAGGTTGTTGTGTCTTCAGCTCACCATGGGCATGGGGAGAACCACATGTGAGGTTGTCTTCAAGGGTCATGGCCATGCTGATGGTCACGACTATGGTCATTCACGTGTAAAATGGACCAACAACCTGTTGATTTTGGGGATCTTTATGCATAAATCACCATGAGCGAGGTTGAATGTGCTGGCCACGGCCGTGGGGTCTTCAGTGACCATGAAGTTGTGATGACCATGGCCGTGGTCATTCATGTGTAAATTGAGTGCATTCCCTATAACTTTTGGAGCATAATTCCCACAACAGTTGTGATGTACCACGGACGTTTTGGGAATTTTTTGTGTTGATATCTACTTCATCTTCTCATCTAGCCTCCTTTTTCTTTGAATTGCTATTGTGAATCCAAGGAGAGATCGAGGAAAAGATAGGTCCACTCTTGGGTTGTAAGACCCCATAGATGTTCTTCATCTCTCTTCCATTCATCAATGCATGCATAAGTGCCCTGAAATACACACAAAAGGAGGCATAAGTGCATTTATCATAAAAGATCACATTTAGGGGAATAAATTGTAATCTAAAATGTTTAGATGTGATTACCATGCAAAAAGTCATAGGATGAAGCCCTAAAATAGGGTTGCATCACCACCCCAAACTTAAAACATACTAGTCCATAAGTATGCTCCAACTTAATCTCTCTCTTCAATTTCTTTCAATTAAACAAGAATGATAAATGCATTGCAATAGAATATTATTGACTAAATAGTCTTAAAAGTGACTAAGTGCATGTGTTACACCTCTCTCATCTCCACTTTCACAAACCAATCATGAAAAGAGCACTGAGCACACAAACTTCAAATATAGAGAAATAGAATACATAAGCTTTCCATATGTCCTTCATGCATTTCTGGGTAAACTGCTTCATCTTGGTGTTAATCAATGATGACTAGGAGTGTTTTTTCACTTTCATGCATTCAACCTTATGTCTCAAACCACACCAAATGACCCACATGGTTGTAGAAAGGGTAAAGTGAGCTAGATTTGATGTTTTCTAGCTCAATGGGTATGAAAAAGGAGGAAATGGTTGTGATAAGAGATTGGAGTGTTTTTGCACACTCGTTTTTTCTTTATTTAGATGCTCTTAAATAGGAGCATCTTTTATAGTGAGCATAGTTTTAGCTTTTGAAAAGAAATCTTACTTTTGCTTTCCTAGAATACATAAATCTCAATTTTATCACAAATTTTGGTAATGATTATATTCTAACCAAGTTTCTTGTATGAACAATCTTTTTATGCCATAAACAATTCATTATTTTCAAATAGTGTCCATATAGTTAATAGGTTTACAATCGTTTTCCTTTTGATATTTTCCTATGAATCATAATGATTTTATAGTGCTAATGATGTAGTTCTTTTACAAATAATACATTTAAAAAAAATTACCAGCATCACCTATGCCAATAGTTTTACCTTTGAAACTTTCTCTAAATGTGAACAATAATTTTACTATTTCTCCAAGTGTATGAAAATCTTCTTATTTTTGTTCATATGCTTGTTAGAGAAATTTTCTATAGACCATCCAAACTTGCAAAGTATGAAAGTTTTGGTCCCCATATAGTGGTCCTTTTGTTTAGGATCATTCAAATATTTAGAACAATCTAATATGAAGAGTCCATTACAGATTTTAGTCACTAAAGTTAATAGCAATTTGATGCATTTATTTTCAATAAACAGTGTTGATTGAACCATCTTTGGTCAAACTTTTCTATGATCAGAAGAATTCTCAGTCAAACTATTTGTCAACTGGGAAGATTTTCCAGTAAAAATATTTTAACAGAACTACCTTCGGTCGAACATTTTCTTCGACCGGAAGAGATCTCGGTCAAGCTATTTTTTGACCGAGATGAAATTCTATGAATTTTTAGTAAATTTAACATTTCTAATGTAAACAAATTGTGTTATTATATTTGGTTAACACAATTAGGCAATAAAAAAATACAAGAATATAAAAGTTTAAGCTTATTTTAGTTGAGATAAGACATTATAAATTTCAAAATGAAGTTTTAGGTCAAATCTCAACTAATGTGTCCAACAATTTTAGGTTGGGGTTTTTGGAACCCAAACCAAGTCAACATCTTTCTTTTTCTTGTATGGACAAGAGAATGAATAGTGCTCGAGATGTTGACAATAGTGACAGCTAATGAAATCAATTCCATTTCTCTTATTAACATTTTGTTCATGAGATAGATTGTCTTTAGGCATATACATGACCTTGGTCTTGGGTTTTTCTGTTTTTGTAGTTCTAAGTGTTTGATTGAGTTTCTCTTTAGGTACATATCCTATACCTCTTATTCAAACTTGTCCGAAAGAGTTTTCTAAGATTTTATCAAGAATATCATTATTATTTAGACTATCAAAATATTTTTGTAACTTAGCCATTTTATCAATTTTCTTTGCAATATCTAGTTTTTCTTGATCTAAACTTGAAATCAAGGAATCTCTTTCTCTAACAATGATATCATAATTTGAATGAGCACATAGAACAAGTTGAGTTTGAAATTTTTTTATTTTAGCAAGCAATTCAACCTTTTCTTGAGAAAGAAGATTATTGTTGGTTTCTAGAGCAAGCAACACTATATTGTAATCATTGATAGATGAATTAAATGTATCTTTTTCATACATTAGACTTTCATTTTTAGAAGTAAGATCATACAATTTAGCATGCAAATAATCATTAGTTTTTGTAAGTTTCTCCAATTTCCTTTTATAGTCAATATATTTATCATATAGTACTTCAAGACTACTGACTAGCTCTTCTTTAGATAAATCAAGAAGGCTTACCTCATTTTCTTCTTCATCAGTTGTTGTTATGAAACAACTTAACTTGTCTTCTTTAACCATGAGACATTCTACTTCTTCTCCACTCTCACTATCATCATTTGACTCATCCCAAGCTGCTTTGTAGGCTTTTCTTTGTTCTTGAGAGAGAATTTATTTCCCTTCTTGACTTTAGGACACTCATTCTTTAAATGTCCCTTATTACTACATTCAAATCACCTAAGGGAAGAAGAGGAAGAAACACTATAATTTTTGTTAGATTTAAATCTTCTATATTGCTAACCATTTACAATGAGTGAATCCTCTTTGCTGTCTTCTTCACTTGTTTCATCACTTTCTTGAGTGATAACTTTAGTTGCCACCTTAAATGCAATGTCCTTCCTTTTCTCCTTTTTGTGTTCAACCGCCAATCTTTCTTCTTCATCAAGTGTACTTTATGACTCTCTAGATTGTCGATCAGTTGCTCCATCTTCAATGTGGTAAGGTCATTGGCTTCTTTAATGGTTGTCACCTTTGGCTTGTACTTTGAAGATGAGGATCTAAGAATCTTGGAAACTTGATCTTCCTCACTTGTATACTTACCCAATGCATTCAAGCTATTCACAATAGAATAAAACCTTGCATATATTTCAATAATAGACTCATTAGGTTGCATAAGAAATTGTTCAAACTTTTATTTAAGCATGTTAATCTTGGTATTCTTAACTTGAGTTGTACCTTCATGTGTAGTTCAAAGTTTAACCCATATTTCATAAGCATTTTCACATGAGGATATCCTATTAAGCTCACTAATGGAAATAGAATAATATAAAATGCTTATCACTTTTGCATTCAATTGAACTTGCTTTATGATTTTGGGATTCCATGTTGCAAACTCCATTCTAGGAAGATCATTGGGCAAGGATACCATCCTCTAATGGTCTACACTGATCCATTGGAAGTAAAATTTCATCCTTCTTTTTCAATAGGTATAGTTGCTCCCATCAAAAGGTGGTAGCCGACTCGCATAAGTTCCTTCGAGGTTGAGGTTGTGAAGTAAGGTATCCCCCATTTTTCAAGACATGTTAGGGATCCTTGAAGACCTACTCTGATACAAATTGAAATATATAGAGGATGGTGAATAGGGCTTTTGGTACTTTAAAATTTAATTTAAAACTTAAGGTAAATAAGGAGGAAACAAGGAAGACACTTTGATTTTAAGTGCTTCCAACCTTTGAATCAAAGGTTGTCAGTCCACTACCCAATTGTTTCCAATTAGGATTTTGAAAGTGATTTATTTTATTTACCTCGCAAGGATGTTAGAACAAAATACAATCACCTTCCTTGAAGTAGACTGAACCTCCTTGATGAACTCTTCCTGAAGTAACCTCAAGCAACCTTGGAGCATCCTTCACCTCCCTGAAGTAGATCCACTACCTTGAGATAGCCTTCACCTAGAAGTAGCTCCAACCTCCTTTGAAGTAGCCTTCTTGAAGTAACTTCAAGCACAACTTGGAGCAACCTTCACCTTGTTGAAGTAGCACCAAGCAACTGTTGGTATAGTATGCCCAGAGAGCCAGTCATATGATGATTGCAATGAGGCATATGATACTTGATTTGATAATTATAAAGGTAATTCCATCTATTATGTGTGTCTCACTCATGAGATGATGATGCACACATGATAGATGTCTAAACAATGATGTGACTCGATGACATATGTCTTCAAGTTGAGGACATGAACAAACTGGATATTTAAAGAACAACTAACCCAAAATGGAGATATATCCGATTTGTCTTTGTCATCAGAGTATTTAGAGTGCGGAAGTAATTTTTATTCTTGTTATGTCCCTAGTCATCTATTATTGTGGAAGAAAAATAGACAAAAATAATACATAAGACTAGAGTGTGTGTTGACTGATGATAGAGTCTCATTAGTCATGATATATTATATCAAGTCAAGCACACAGATATATGTTAGAGAACAGTATATCAGACAAACCCACTGTGAGAGTGATACATGGATACCATGGAATGGTAGTCACAATCATCTCTCATAGTGATGGTGGTGATTGTGGTTCTTAGACCTGAAATCACTGCACTCGTCACATGTCATTGGGTGCACTTTGACATCATTAAATGCAGTCCTAAAACATGGGTTGTTATAACGGTGATGATTGGGTGACTTTGACACATGGGGACTTGATTGTGAGTGATAGATATGGAATTTGTCCCTCCTACAAGGAGTATGATATCCATGGCCCCTTGAATAGAGAGACTGAGAATTGTATGGCCATACTCATGTGATTCAATATATGATATGTGAATTCACATGCATCTCAGACAGTCTGCTCTAGGACAAGGAACATGGATTGAATGTTGAAGAGGATGACGTTCCATGCCTCGAGTTCAATCTGGATGTCAGTGACAACGGAACTATACGATCACGGTAACACTAATCACATATTGTAGGTTGAAGTTTTTCTCCAACTTTCTGAGTTACTTGGGTAGCAATGATGAATTACTAGATTCCTCTCATTGCTTGTGATGTCATAAATTGTTATGAATATTCACTGCCAACATAAATTTGAACCTATAGGGTCACACACATAGGATACCCCTGGAAGAGGAGATAGTCTGTGAATGATGTTTAGATTGAGACTAAAGGTGTTTAGGTACTCAATTAAACATACAATTGACAAACTAGACTCAGAATTATCAATTTCAAGTGTTGAACTAGCTGGTTAGAGTGTCAGGTTGATTGGAGACTGCATTTGCAATGTCAGGACTGCCAACCAACTGGTTCACCTAGGTCAGCCGATGGGCTGGTGTGTGCCAACCAACCGGTTCACCCAGGTGAGCTGATTAACTGGTGTGAGCCAAATGACCAGTTCACTTGGTGAATTGGGCAACTCACAGTCCTGCCAACCAAAGAAATAAGGATTTGTCGGGTTGGAGGAAACTTTTCATGTTTTACTTGTTCAATTTGATTGAAATAAGAATTAATCTTGGAATGAATTGGAAATGATTAAGGAAAGTCAATTGTAGGCAAGTTTGGGAAGTGAAACGATCCATTTACTTAGTGAATCGACCAGTTCACACCCCCAACTGACCGGTTCACTAGTGAACGGATCGGCTCATCTTGCCAAATGATCGTTTTAGTTATGAAAGTACTGGCTCGCCGGTCGTAGTACAAACTATTCATGGAAATTCCGGATCCTTCTACTCTCAAACAGACTAGGAACCCTGACCCTACCCTCTACTATAAATAGAGGGGTACTGGGGGCTTCTCAGAACACACAACTCAGAACATCAGTTTCTCTGCAAATTTGTTGTTCTCACTGGTTCTGGTAACCAAGAGAGCCTGAGCAAGTGCTACCTGAATAGGGAGGCACAGTGAGGGAAAGACAATTGCAGAAAAGCAGTCTGAGTTCGGGAGAGAAGGTTGGTGATAGTACACCAACAAGAGGGTTGTCTCCTTCCTGACAGTTCTTCTAGAACGGCAGGAGTTCCAGGTGGTCCGTGTGGACTATCTGCAAAAGCAAGAGATGTCTGTTGCTCAGGAGGACACGTCAGCCACAGTCTTTGGTGGAGCCCAGAGTCCATGGCAAAGACCAGGAGCTGCACAGACACCATCAAAGACATGGTGTTGAAGATTGCACATGGCTGTGAGGTATTGTCATTGGGCAAGTCCTAGGATCAGGTGTATCTCGCTAAAACCATCCTTCTGATTACATAGTCATTGATGTGATCTCCTATTATAGGTTAATGGTCAGTAGTTTTTTTGTTTTCGCTGCTTACTCTGAGGCCATAAAACCCAATAGTGGTATCAAAGCCACTTCAATGTATTGTGTTTTGGGATAAATCGATATGTGATCAGATGTTGGTTTTACCTTCATTTATTTATTACATATGATGTGAGTATTTAAAATGACTAATGTGTATATCCGGCTAAATACCACATGTGACCACAAACTAATATACATATATGACATGGTATATATGCAATTGATATGTGTCATCCTAAAATGGTTTTGATGGTGGATGTGTAGCATGTTTATGGCCCATAAGCCCTATGTGTGATTGGTTGGTTATGGTTGTTTGCATCTCAGTCTATGTATCGAGTCCTCTACCTTCTATTCCACATGTAACTCGAGATCCTTTCTCTTCTACCTTTGCTCCCCTTGAATGTAACTCGTAGTTTCCCAAATATTATGTAAAAGTAGGATAGTTTATTTTCTATTACATCAAAGAAGAAGACGCTCAGCATCAGATGAGCCGACCACCTAAAGGACCGAGGAGGATTGTAAAGGAGCCAGACCGACCGGTTGATGGCCCAACTGCTTTTTGGAGGTGTCCAGACATCAAAGGACAGGCCGACCAACTAACCGACTAGGAGGCAAGCCGATCATGTCGTAGGATGAGCCAATCAACCCAAAATGGTTCAAGCACAAAGACCTTCATCAATAATAGGTTGCATATGATGTAGACCTTAGATGGTCATGATTCCTTGTGGCTCTAAGGAATTATAATAGGATGGCCATATTCATTGATTTTATCGATATTTCATGTTTCTCATTGTGGTTATAGCATGTATACGATACGTACTATATATGTGGTAATTGGATATGTATATGTACTTATATAAAACCCCTCAAATACAATATTAAGTTGAAGATGCCTTCCAAAAGCAGCACACATGAAAATATTGTTTGACTAAGTGTGGGCATGCCTTCACGTGGTGCACTGTCTACCTCATGGAAATGTGATGGTGAATATCTGGATCTACCTTCACAGGGTGCATATTCATTTTGTTAGCTTTTAGTTCAGGCTTAAGTTGGTGACCTTGATCGGATCAAGCACCTTAAGGCATGTAGATGTTTATGGCAAAGAGTTGCGCATATCATCTATCCAAGAATTTCATATGATGCAATTGGCATGATTGTCTACCTTAATAATTGGTCATGAGCGCCAGCGTTGGTTGGGTATTGATGCAATCGTTTTGGATCTTGGCCACTAGAAGATTGTACGTTGCAATCTTCCGAATTGATACTTGAGGGTTATCAATTTGTACAAAAAATAGTGGGAGCGATAATTAATTAAAGGCCTAATTAATATCATCAAATTTAACAAACCAAACAAATCAAAAATTCTTTTGAAAAGTTGCAAATTCTTTTGTAGAATCCAAATGAAAAACACAAATACAATATCATTGCGATCAGTTCATAAATGGGATAAACTTCGAATCTGGTTTAGGACCTTTTGAGAAGTGTTCTCACTAGTGAGCGAAAGCTCTAAGTCCTTGTAAGACAAGAGCCATAAGAACCTTTCCAAATGCACCTAAGGCTAAAATTGGATGCTTACTTGAAGTATGCCAATGATGCCTAAGACATCAACAACCTTATGTTGAGCTATATGAACTATGAGTTGCATAAGTATCTTGAAGCATGGACACTCTTGAGATGGTTATACATCTTAAGAATCATGTAAAGCATGAAAGGTATAACATCTTCAAAGTGATGTTTGAGTATAATCAGACAGATGGATATCAAGTATAATCTCATATGCTCAATATGATTATGCATATAGATTGACTGTGATTTCTTAAAGGTCAAGAGTTTACGAAACACATGATTCTACAAATCATTGTGTGAATCACATAGCCAGTTTATCAAATGTTGAGAAACTTGGCCAAACCACTGTCTAAAGTTCTTGGCATGTTGATCCCAAAGCATGAATGAAGAAAGGACAAAACTTGTGATAATGATCAATAGAGTGAAGTCCATAGACTAAAGCAAGGTCAAGAAATGTTTTGAAGCCAAGCTAAGGTCCAAATCTTTATCACTCCAGATATGGAGAAAGAGTAAGTGTAAAAGGGAATATATCCTTTTTCATTTATAAAGACAAGGAAAGAAAGGGCCACCATTGTCACCTATTTGACATTGGAAAGGGAAATAACCTCTTTATAGAGGATCTTAGGAAGATGAAAGAGATAGAGATCTCTACTTCAGGACCTAAGTGGAAGCAAGCTAGAAACTGTGTGGAGCAAGAGTTTCTACTATTACAGTTACAATATGACATTCATGGGCATGTAATAAAATTAGTGAATTGTTATTATATACCTACCATCGATGAAAACATCATACATCTTGTATGGGCAATAGTGTTATGCACTGATGTTTCATTTGAAAGATATGATCTTTGATGGCAATGACTATGTCTCATTAACTATACTTGATAGTTAAAGAGAAAAATGTGTGTGACACATGTAATGAATGACATGATAACTCAAACTTGAATGCCTATAGCGATGTCATCTAGAGCGCATAAATGGGAATTGCATTTCTAGAATCCACATGATTTATATCTAGACTCTTTTGGTTTTTGAACCAATAGAGAGATGCTAATCTCATTTATTGTGCAAAATGACAAGGGTTCTTCATTAGAGGTAGTGGGAGGACGATTATTCTATTAAGGATTATATATATTGATGTATATAGTCCTTTTAGAATAAATGCTAAAGGTAATCAATAGTACTTCAATATATTTACTGGTGACCTTAGTAGATATGATAGTTTGTATTTAGTGAAATACAAACATGAATCTCTTGAAGTGTTCAAGAAGACCAGAATGAAGTACATAATTTTTTTTTTGGTCGGCCAAAATTTTGTTGCTATAAAAACCAAAACTTTAGGTATAAGAGTTCCTCGAAAACAAAACTAGATCTATGTGTCTCCACGCAGGAAGAGCACATCATATCTAAAAAAACCCCAGAAAGGCCTCAGTTAACCAGAAATTATGAGCTAACATAAAGACCTAATAGGCAGGATAGAGTTAGCAAACATCAAGGAGGTCACACAGAAGCGTTATCCATACCCACAAATATATTTGTGTGAGTCTTCTTGTAGCTCCACTAAGGACTATTCTACTAAAATCTCTTCACCAAGTTGCAAGAGATGTCTGACAACTGAGAGAAACACTAAGAAGCTAATGAGAGTTGCAAGGCCTACCACACCTTACAAGACTTCCTGGGGTGATCAGACTGCCACTTCCAAAACCACCACCATACAAGAAAGATAACTAAACAGTCAACAAAAGAAATGGACAGCAAGAGACCCTTTCAAGACTCCTCAAGTTCTACAGAATCCATCCTAAATTTTGATATGATTGATTTGGAGATACTATGAACCAAGAGTTTGAGAACCTTCTGAAAGATCATGATAATGT
Source organism: Alisma plantago-aquatica (assembly GCA_963693085.1). Taxonomy (NCBI): domain Eukaryota; kingdom Viridiplantae; phylum Streptophyta; class Magnoliopsida; order Alismatales; family Alismataceae; genus Alisma; species Alisma plantago-aquatica. Next base: position 1,204,071,713 of record OY856411.1, on the reverse strand, counting down.
ATCATGATGGACTCCATCTAAAACATGGTGATAGTGTATGATGAGGAGTGTATCATAAAGAAGGAATCACACCTTGATAAGTTAGAGTGTGATTACTAGCTAAACTTCAAATTTCCTTTTGGGCACATGCTTAACACTGGGAATAAAGAGAATCACAAAATGTTGTGGAATCTCAAAGTTCCTTAAGTAACACACAGAACTCATGGTTCTGGTAGAACACGCCTAGATATTGAATGATATATGATATCTTATAGACAAGAAGGTGGTGAGTTGATAATATGATGAGTCAACAGTCTACCTAGAAGCTAATGAGAACCCAGAAACTAAGATATGGCCTGAAGCCATGAAATCCAAGATGGACTCCATGTACATCAACAAAGTATGACTTTGGTTGATCCACCTGAAGGGGTAAAACCCATAGGGTACTTTTGGGTCTTCCATAAGAAGACTGACATGGAGGGTAATTTGGTTGCAAAGTGTTTCTAACAAGTTCAAGGTGTTGAACATTATGAAATCTTTTCAGCAGTTACCAAGGATAAATCCATCAGGATAATGCTTGCTATTGTAGCTTAATGTGACTATCATATTTGGCATATGGATGTTAAAATTGCATTCCTTGAATGGAATATTGTGTAAGATGTGTATGTGACACAGCCCAAAGGTTTTATAAATCCAATAATGCAAATAAAGTCTATAAAGATGCATTAGATCAATATTTGGATTGAAGCAAGCACCTCTGAACTGGATCTTCAATTTCACAAGATAGTCAAAGATTTTGACTTGAATCAGAATAAAGATGTAATGTGTGATTACAAGAATTTAGTGGGAGCATATATATATTCCACATATTGATGGGGAGTATCATCCTTATACTACAAAATTTGGCAACGAAGTGCATTCTAAAAGGTTTTTTTAAGCATCCTATGCGATAGGAATCAAGATCTATAGAGATAGATCAAGAGGGCTTTCTGTCCTAGGAAAGAGAACATAATTTGGCTAGATGTTGAATGAGTTCAGCATGGTGAGAGAAAACTTGTCCATGTTTCATGGAGTTAGTCTATCAAGAGCCAAGTATCCCAATTCTTATGAAGAATAAGGAACATATGGATAGATGACATATGCATTCACAATTGGACCTTTCACGTATGAACTCATCTTGTTATCTTGTATGTATTGGACATGACAAGAAAATATGAACTAATTATCTTATATGTATTGGACATGACAAGAATATACGAATTCATCATCTTGTATGTATTGGACATGATAAGAAGATATGAAATCATCATCTGGTATGACAAGATGATATAAATATCTAGTTATCTTGTATGTATTGGACATGATGAATGGATATCTGTCAAACTCTAGTAAGAGTTACTGGAATACCATGAAGGACATCTTTGTGTACTTGTGAAGTACTAAAAGGATTAGTTCTTTAGTTATAGTAATAAGGAAGAGTTGGGTGTAAAGAGTTACACCGATGCAAGCTTCTAAAATGACAAAATTGTGTTTGGGCTTGGAATAAGAATTTTTAGTTGGAAATGTTCCAACATAAAACAATTGATTAATTCTACAATAAGAAGCTGAGTACCTTAGTGTTATGAACATTGTAAAGGATATTGTATGCATCTAGAAGTTCATATGGATGAACTTGTGGGAGGTTCCGACCATTGATGACTCAGTAGTAATACTGTAACAATAATGGAGCTAATGGTTAGGCAAAGGAATCTCAGATAACATACTACAACACTTCCATCTCATACGAGTTGTCGTACAGTGAAGGGAAGTGAAACATGCAATATACTGACTTGAAGTAAATGTTGCTTACCCGCTATAAAAGCACTTGTGTAGCAGAAACATGATGGACATGTTAAGATCACTTGGAATATGATTTGTGGGTGTTTGGATCTAAGTGCAAGTGGGAGTCTATTGGTATAGTATGCCCAGAGAGCCAATAATATGATGATTGCAATGAGGCATATGATACTTGATTTGATAATGATAAAGTTAATTCCATCTATTATGTTTATCTCACTCATGAGATGATGACACATACATGATAGATGTCTAAGGAATGATGTGACTTGATGACATGTCTTTAGGTTGAGGACCTGAACAATGAGACCATATGTATGATAAGAGTACATACATTCTTATTATGTCCCTAGTCGAATATTATTGTGTGTTGACTAGAGTACATATGTAATACATAAGACTAGAGTGTGTGTTGACTAATGATAGAGTCTTATTAGTCATGATATATGATATCAAGTCAAGCACACAGATATATGTTAGAGAATAGTATGTCAGATAGACCCACTGTGAGAGTGATACATGGATGTACCATGGAATGGTAGTCACAATCATCTCTCATAGTGATTGTGGCGATTGTGGTTCTTAGACCTAAAATCAATGCACTCATCACATGTCGTTGGGTGTACTTTGACATCATCAAACATAGTCTTGAAACATGGGTTGTTATAACGATGATGAATGGGTGACTTTGACACATGGGGACTTGACTGTGAGTGATATATATGGAATTTGTCCCTCCTACAAGGAGTATGATATCTAGGGCCCCTTGATAAGTGAGACTAAGAATTGTATGGACATACTCCTGTGATTCAATATATGATATGTGAATTCGTATGCATCTTAGACAGTCTGCTCTAGGTCAAGGAACATGGATTGAATGTTGAAGAGGATGATGTTCCATGCCTCGAGTTCAATTCAGATGTCAGTGACAAAGGAACTATATGATCATGGTAACACTAATCACAGATTGTAGGTTGAAGTTGTTCTCTAACTTTTTGAGTTACTTGGGTAGCAATGATGAGTTACTAGGTTCCGCTCATTGCTTGTAATGTCATAAGTTGTTATGAACATTCACTACCAATGTAAATTGGAACCTGCAAAGTCACACACAAAGGATACCTTTAGAAGAGCAGATTGACCATGAATGATGCTTAGATTGAGACTAACAGTGTTTAGGTACTCAATTAAATGTACAATTGACTGACTGGACTCAGAACTATCAAGTTCAAGTGTTGAACTAGCTAGTTAGAGTGTCAGGTCAGTTGGAGACTACATTGGCAATGTCAGGACTGCCAACTGATCGGTTCACCCAAGTGAGTCGATTGGATGGTGTGTGCCAACTAACTGGTTCACCTAGGTGAGCCGATTGTCTAGTGTGATCCAATTGACCAGTTCACTTGTTGAACCAGGCAGCTCACAGTTCTTCCAACTGAGGAAATAAGGATTTTCCCAGTTGGAGGAAAACTTTCATGTTTCACTTGTTCAATTTGATTGGAATAAGGATTAATCTCTAAATTAATTGGAAACGATTAAGGAAAGTTAATTGCAGGCAAGTCTGGGAAGTCAAATGACCGGTTCACTTAGTGAACCGACCGATTCACACTCCCAACTAACCGGTTCACTAGTGAACCGATCAGCTCACCTTGCCAAACGACTGTTTTAGTTATGAAACGACCGGTTTGCCTACCATAGTACAAACTATTCATAGAATTTCTGGATCCTTCTACTCCCGAATAGACTGGGAACCCTAACCCTACCCGCTACTATAAATAGAGGGGTATTGGGGGCTTCACAGAACACGCAACTCAAAACATCAGTTTCTCTGTAAAGTTGTTGTCCTCTCTAGTTCTGGTAACCGAGAGAGCCCGAGAAAGTGCTACATGACTAGGGAGGCACAGCATACAACTGTAGAACAGCAATCTGAGTTCGGGAGAGTAGGTTAGTGCTAGTACACCAACAGGAGGGTCGTCTCCTTCCTACCGGTTCTTCTAGAATGGAAGGAGTTTTAGGTGGTCCGTGTGGACTATCTATAGAGGTTGGAGATGTTTGCCGCTCAAGATGACACATCATCCACAGTCCGTAGTGGAGGCCAAAGTCCATGGCAAAGACCAGGAGTTGCACAGACACTGTCCAAGACATCGCATTGAAGACCGCACATGGCTACGAGGTATTGTCACTGGGAAAGCCCCAGGACCAGGTATATCTCGCTAAAACCATCCTTCCCATTACATAGTCATTGATGTGATCTCCTGTTATGGGTTAATGGCCACTAAATTTTTTGTTTCTGCTTCCTACTCTAAGGATATAAAACCCAACAACAACCTCCTTTCAAAAGCCTCCAACCCTAGGAGTATTCAAGGATAACAAAGTACAATACAAAACCAATAGATTAGAAGAAAGAAAATACTTAACCAATGAAGTGCAGTGATTTGATCCAAAATCAAGCATTTAGATCCCCTATCCACTTAAGATGAACGTGGGTATATGTGATGGCTAGGAGATTGTAGCTATTGGACACAACTCTAGAGCACAAGGAAGAAGACTAAAAGTGAATCTCAGCTTTGTTGCTCTCAAAGATGGATGCTCAATTGTAGTTTGTGTGTCTTGGGTCTCGTAAGGCTTCTCCTATTTATAGGAATGGGTTATAATTGTTTAGGGGTGTTCTAGGGAGTCTGTAGAGTGTTCTTAGTGCTTAACTAGTCATTAGATAGAAAGTAGTTGGTTGTAATGGCTAAAATGTCTGTTAAATGGGAAGTTTCTAGAACTTTTCTCAATTGACAATATTGCCGATCGGATGACTCTCGGTCGACAAATATGTCAACTGGATGATTCTCGGTCCACAATATTATTGATCGGATGATTGTCTAGGTTCAGCTGGCTCTAATGGCTATATGTCTATTTCTCTCTTACTTCAACTTATTACAACGGCTATATCTCGGTCGACAATATTGTTGACCAAATTTGACGTTAAACTAAAAATTTGCAAAGTTATTTTTTGATTGTCTGAGTCTTCGACCGAGTGATTCTTGGTCAACAATTTTTTCGATCAAGAAAGACTTTTTGCAAGGATTTGCAATGTATGTGAGGTACTATTGATGACTCATATGAAACATATCAACCCTAAAGTCTTCATGTGAGTGTAAGATAGGGTTTTGGGTGGATAGGGAAGATATAACACTTAATTTACATGATATCTAAGTACTTATAAATCATATACTTTTACAAGTTTTTACATTGGATACAATCATGAAAATATTAAACATTTAAGCACATTGATCTTCAATTTGTATTAATCTTCATTATCCATTTAGTATGATCTCCTTATTTCCTTGAACCCTGAAATACTCAAGTAGCATGTTATATCGACAAGAATGAAATGTTTTTCATTATCAAAACAAAGGGTATGCTAATGTCCAATTTTGCCAAAAATCTCCCCCTTTTTGAAGATGACAAACAATTCTAAAATATAAGCAAAATATTTGAAATGAAATGAGGTTCATATTTGTGATGTACCTAAGATGAATGGATTCTTTTGATCTCATAAAATGTGTGCTAATATACATACAAAATTATGGAACATGATATCCATCTCTTTAGGCAATTTAGCACCAATTAATGTTGAGCCAAGAAATCATGAAAATATTTTACTTTATTTTCATTTTTCCTTCTTTTTCATTTGAAAAAGATAATCATATGTGTAAACCAATAAGACTCCCCCTTAAATTTTTTACTTCAAAAAGAATGTCAAATTTAGACACAATTTAAAAACCAATATCAATTTCTCAACAATTTGCAAGGGATCTTAAGCCCTGAAATGATATGAGCTTCCTTTAGGATCATGGTGGAATCAATAAATATATCTTTAACCAAATATAAGGGATGTTAATCCCATATTTATATAGAGAATGCAATTAAGAGCAAGATCAAAAAGATATGCACATTATATCCAAGAATTTTGTGAGTCAATTTTTATGATCTTTAAGCAATACTATTTGTTGCACTATTTTGATTTAGAAATTTATCTCATTGTAAGTATTTAACATGATGAGAAAATTACAGATTTAATATATCAATCTTGGGTCCAAGTGAATGATTTCATTTACAAATTAGCATTTTGTTAGGCTTATTTTTGGTCGGCCATGACTTCGACCGAGGCACCCCTCAGTCGAACTGTTTGTCGACCAAGAGGCAGTTCTACAAATTTCCATTTGATGCAGTTTGTCTAGTATGATAAAGATATAACATTTTCCTCTATATTAGCATAAGTGACCAATCAGATTTATGCATATTTAATTATGTTTAAAGACATAGGTTTAAGCAACATAGATATCTTCTTCTATGATTCTATTTTGGAAACTATTGTTGCATCTATTTGAAGAGTATGATGTCTTTGTGAGTGGCTAGAGTTAAATGACCTCAAGTCTTAGCCATTAATGCATAATTCATATCAAACTTTATTTCTTCTCATTATATCCTAACTTTATTTCATCATGCCCATATAGTTCCAATGAATGTTTTGCCTTTAGGTCTAGGAATTGAATTGTATTCATTATTCTTGGTAAGCTCGTATAGAAATTTTCTAGTAATCAACTCTTTTAGGATATGACTAAGTCGTGCTGTGTATAATCATCATTTATGTAGACTTATAAATCCTAGATGCTTTGCTAGATGTTGAAATTCCAGGATAAATTCTTTTTGTGACTTAGGATCAAATTTGTCTTTACCATATTTTTTTAAAGATAGAATTCACATAGAACCAAATAAATTTTTGTGAATGAGCTCTAGTTAGAAAAGTTTTATCTTTTGAAAGGAAATCTTACTTTTTCTTGCCTAGAATACATAAATCTCATATTTATCACAAAAATTTATGTAAGATTATATTCTAAGAAAGTTTCTTGTATGAACGATCATTTTATGCCATCAACAATTAATCATTTTCAAATATTGTCCATATAGTTAAAAGGTTTACAATCATTTTTCCTTTTGATATTTTCCTACACTTGACTATACTAGATCTTGTCCATTATATCTGACTACCTCAGATACTTTGTTTTACACCTCTAGTTTCTATCTTGATTGTGTGCTCTATTTTAGGTAGATTGGAAAGAAGAAGATAGGTAATACACCTCAAATTGTAGGGGTGGGTGCCAGGCAGGTGGAAACCACAACCTAAGGGTGGAACAACCTCAGCCATATCTAGAATCTATAAATGAGGGATACCACTCGAACGAAGCAGAACCTAAAAACCCACCTGATGGCTTTCGACAACCATACAAAGAGGAGCATGAAGTAGGACATCGTGATGAAGGTTGTCATCCCAAAGAAAGAAGGAATGGGAGTAACAACCATGAGAACGAGGACAACAATGAAAACAACAATAATTAATGCAACAATGATGATGGAGGCCCTTATCTCTGTGAACTGGCAACTACTAGGGCCAATGAATTGAGGTGCCCAGTCATCATCCCAAGGTTTGACGCTCCAAATTTTGAATTGAACCTCGTAGTAATTGTCATGATTCAGAACAGAACCTCTGGAGATAATTCCTATGGTGAGAATCCCTACCACTACTTAGATGCCTTTAAGAATATATGTGGCACAATCAATATGATAAGGCTATCACAAGAGGTGATATACTGCAAAGGATTCAACCTCTCCTTGAGATACAAAGCTTTTTTGTGGTTCCTTGATCTAATTGACAAGACCATCAATTTGCGGGTGCCACTGGAAGATGCTTTTGTTACAAAGTTCTACACGATTGACAAGACTCTAAGGAATATGCATAAGTTAATAGGGTTTATGCAGAAGCCTAGAGAGAATCTCTACGAAGCCTGGGAAAGATTTCAAGAATTTCGTAGAGATTTCCCTCACCACAACGATTACAAAAAAAAATTGGTGACCACATTTATAATGTCCTGACATTTATAGAAAGGACTTCGTTCAATGCAGCTGTAAGAAGAGACTTTGTTGGTTGAAACCCAAAGAAGATCATGAAGATCACTGATAACATGGCTGCTCTGCAAGTATTTATAGACTATGAAAGAGGTGATAGGGGTTTAGCCAAGAAGGCAATACTTGAAGGCCCTACTGCCTAATCTAAAACCCTAGATACCATAAAAACTCAAATCTAGAAGATTGTCTTATACTTTAAGAAGCCAAAGGATACCGGAGACAAAGGAAAAGGCAAGGCCTACAAAGTAATGAAGTGTGTTACCTATGGAGAAGGATTTCATGGCATCAAAAACTAGATCTACACTCAACTAGAGGAGGATAGCAATGAAGAAGATATTGAGAATGTTTCTTACGCAAACTTCAAGAGACCAGACCACATTGGTTTCAACTATGGAAACAAAGATGTTGTTGCAAATGCCCACCAGCTCAACAATCTACCTAAAGGAGCACCTTGATTTGGAAGAGGCGGGGGAAAAATTGCATTTACCTATACCATGAACTACCAGTAGAACAAAAACTATTATCATGGTCAAGGATAGAGCCAAAATCAGAACAGAAATTCAAATAGGAAAGGCCAAGATCAAAATCAGAGTAAAAGTAACAACCAACCAGACATGGTGTCTAAGCTCTTTAAATTTGCAAAAATACAAGCCACCATAAATTAACAACTCGCACAAAGCGCTATAACCAATATAGGTTTCTTAAGCTCGATGCAGACTCGAATGGCCGACATGCGCACACACCAAAAATAGATCGATCAGCAACTAGCAGACTTGTAAGAACTTATCAAAAATATGCAAGGAAAGATCCATCCAACAAGGAAAGTGCAAAAAAGGCCAATCTTCATTTTAGAAAAGTTTTGGAAGGTTTGAATGACAAAACTAACCAAGAAGGAAACTCCAACATTGTAGCACATCCTGAACCAGAGATATTAGAGATGTAGCCAAAGAGGAAGTGGTTACCAAGAAAGATAAAGTCGAAAGGAAAGCTAAGGGAAAGAATATCACCAAGGAAAAATAGTCTGACCCCACTAAGGAGACATTTGTGAACAAGGACCCATACACTCCAAGGTTTCCTTTCCCTTATAAGCTGATCAAATCCCACCTAAAGAAAATATACGAGAAATTTATGGAAGTTGTAAAGAAATTGCATCTTGATGTGCCATTCTTAGATGCTATTGAGCAGATGCCAACCTGCATCAAGTTCTTCAAAGGTTTGATTACAAAGAGGAGGTGGATGGACCACATTGAAATAGTGAGTCTAGCCAAGATGTCCAACACCTTTTTTCAAGACAAGATGTCAACGAAGAAGAAAGATCCAGTAGCATTCACAATTCTATTCAATGTCAAAGATAATGAGGTAAGACATGGACTAGAAGATTTGGGAGCAAGTATCAATCTCATGCTCATGACTCTTGCCCAGAGGATGGAACTCACAAATATGGTAAAAATTAGTATGAGGATTCAACTAGTTGACCATAACTTCCCAAAACATGTAGGGATCATTGAAGGTGTTCCTAACTGTGTGGGAAGATTCTTTATCCCATGTGATATTGTTGTGATCGATATGGTAGAAGACCCAACATGCCCTATGATCTTTGGGAGACTATTCTTCTCCACTAGGAGAGCATTGATTGATGTCCAAGCCGGAATCACTCTACAAGTGGGAAATGATCATATCGACTTTCACGTCCAAGATATTATGAGGGGGCCTTCTATCTTTCAGTCAGTTTACTTTGTGGATAGCTACAATCAACTCTGTGAGGAGGTACATGATGATAACGCCATGTTTGATCCTCTATTGTGATCCCTCACAACCCTAATACAAGTACTGAGGATCCTGAAGTCATAGAGATTATGGATTACTTGAACCATCCAAAGGAAGAATACAGTAGTGATGAAGAAGAAACCATCAAAACTGCAAAGTATTCTTCACTAGAACAAACATAGGAAGAGAAGGAAGCATGAAAGTTGAAACCAGAATGGAAACAATTACCTAAAGGACTGAAGTATGAGTTTTTGGATGATGAAGAAAGGAAGCATGTGATCATGAACCATGTCTTGACCGATGAACAAAAAGATAAGTTATTGAAGAAACTAAAGCTACAAAGGAAAGCCATAGGATATTCTATGGAAGATATCAAGGGTTTGAGCCCAATTGTATGTATGCACAGAATAAACCTATAAGAAATGGCTAATCCTCTAGGCTAGCCTCAACGAAAACTGAATCATATGTTGATGGAGGTAGTCAAGAAAGAGGTGATAAAGGTATGTGATGCAGGGATCATATATGTGAATAGTGATAGCAATTAGGTAAGCCCTATTTGTGTAGTACCCAAGAAGGGAGGAATGACCATTGTGAAGGGTGAAAAAGGATATGAAGTAGCCATGCAGTCAGTGACATGATGGCAGATGGCATAGATTATAGAAAGCTCAATTCCACCACTAGGAAAGACCACTTTCAACTACCATTTATTGACCAAGTCCTGGAGCAGTTGGCCCACCACTCGTATTTATGCTTCCTGATGGATATTCAGGATTCTACAAGGTACCTATCTACCCTGATGATTAAGAGAAGACCAATTTCACCTGCATCTATGGAACCTATTCCTTCAAACCAATGTATTTTGGTTTATGCGCACCTGTAACTTTTGAGAGGTGCATGATTTCTATCTTTGCAGATTTTCTATAAGACATAATGGAGGTTTTCATGGATGACTTCTCAGTGTCTGGAACCGATTTCCACAAATGCCTAAGAAACTTTTCTTGAGTTTTACAAAGATTTGAGGAGAATCCATTGGTTTTGAACTGGGAAAAGTGCCATTTCATGGCTCAAGAAGGCATTGTTCTCAGACATAAGATTTTTGAAAAGGGAATAGAAGTTGATCTTAGAAATACAGAGGCGGTAACTAAACTCCCTCCCCCTAAATTGTTGACTGGGGTAAGAAGTTTCCTAGGACACGTTGGATACCATAGGAGGATTATCAAATATTTCTCAGAAATTGTGAAGCCCCTATCAATTCTCATCGTAAAGGATGTAGAGTTCGACTTTACAAGAAAATCTCTTGAAGCCATAAATACTCTGAAGAATGCTTTGACAACATCTCTACTATTAAGCCCCAGATTTGGAGTTTCCATTCGATATAACATGTGATGCCGCAACTATGCTATTGGAGTCATTTTGGGGCAAAGAAGAGACAAGAAACACCATTTAATATACTATGCTAGAAAGACCCTGGATGATGCCCAGATCAACTACACTACTACTATGAAATAGATGATAATAAATAGTGTTTTCCTTTATCAAATTCAGATCCTAATTGATAGGATCAAAAGTCAAGGTGTACACAAACTATGGTGCAGTCAAATACTTGATGCTAAAGAAAGAAAGAAAACCCAAATTGTTAAGGTGGGCTCTGCTATTGCAAGAGTTTTACCATTAAATCATTGACAAGAAATGAATAGAAAATATGGTTGCAGACCACTTGTCGAGGGTCATAGTTACTAAAAGGGATATGTTACCTATCAATCACAGTTATAGATGAAGCCCTGGTGATCGCAAAGTCAAATCTGAACTACCATGGTTTGTTGATATTTGTAACTATTTAGCTTGTCAACAATTGCTACCTGGTATCACCTACAACCAAAAGAAAAAGTTGTCCTCAGATCTAAGGAATTACTACTGGGACAAGCCACTCTTGTTCAAGAGATGTGCAGACAATCTATACATAAGATGCACCCTGAAAGAAGAATTCCCTAAGATCCTATACAAATTCCATTCTTCATAGTATGAAAGACATCTTCATAGTATGAAAGGCATCTTCTTAGAGAGAGGACAATAGAAAATTTGTTACAATCAGGATTCTACTGACCTACTCTATTTAAAGACGTCCATGGATATGCTATGGCATGTGATGAATGACAAAGGATGGGAAACATCTTCAGGAGTTGAGTTGCCTATGTCAGATTGGATAGAAGTTGAAAACTCTGATGTTTGGGGGATTGATTACATGGGGCCTTTCCCTTCATCCAGGGGCAACCAATACTCCTTGGTGTTGTTAATTATGTCTCTGAATGGGTGGAAGTAGTAGAAACTCCCACTTGTGACTCCAAGGTTGTTATTAAACTTTTTTGTAAGACTGTCTTTCCTAGGTTCGGTGTCCCACACATTGTTATTAGTGATGGGGGATCCCACTTTGGAGAAAGGAAATTTGAAGCCATGTTAAAGAAGTATGGGATAACACACAAGGTAGATACTCCATACCACCCATAGACATATAGGCAAGTAGAAGTGTCGAATCGCCAAATCAAGAAAATTTTAGAGAAAATTGTTAGTCAAATTAGAAAGTATTGGTCAGTGAAGCTTGACGATGCACTTTAGGAATATCAAACTCCATATAAGACCCCAATACGGACTACCCCTTGTAGACTGGTATACGGGAAATCTTGCCACCTGCCAATGGAACTTGAGCACAAGGCCTTCTGGGCTATCAAATTCTCAAACTGGACCCAACCCTGGTGGGGAAGAAAAGATTTCTACAATTGCAAAAGTTAGAGGAGCTTAGGCTACATGCCTATGAAAATACTAGAATCTACCAGCAAAGGACCAAGGTGTAGCACAATGCCCATTTAAAAAGTAAAGATGTGTCAGAAGGAGATAAGGTCCTCTTGTTCAACTCCAGCATCAGACTATATCCTGGTAGGTCGGATCAAGATGGTCTGGCCCTTTCACAATATCCAAGATATATCCATCCAGGGTGATAGAGATCAGTAGTGAAAAGATAGGGACATTAAGGGTAAATGGACATCATGAGAAGAGGTACTACAAGGACAAAACATTCATGAGAAGATCGAAACTCCAATTGGAAGAACCCCAGCCTACACCACCAGAAGATGTTTGAAGGAACAAGCCAAGAGAAAGTCAAGCTGAAGACTATAAATTAACACTTCTTGGGAGGCAACCTAATGATTATGCTATTTTCTTTTCTAGTCTATCTTTTCAATTATTAGACTCTTCACAATTTCCTAATCATTAGTGTTGGGAAATTTTGTTGTGTTTCATAATTTCTAGTGTACATAGAATTTCTGTTTGTTTTCAATAGGCACTTTCATTACAGAAGACATGACATTTGCAGTGAGGTGTACGTAGGAGCGTTGGACCTCCGTGCATACAATTTGAAAGTTGGCCCCCTTCAATAACTGCATCACATGTTCATGGAGTCCCAACTTGCGGAAGTCTTATATGACTAGGTATTTGGTCAGCTTGAATGTCTTTGTTATCGTGAACTGCTTCTACTTCACCTGATGTTCCTGGTCTCGAGTTTGGAACACCATTTTCAGTATTTTACTTCCCTCATTTGTTGATGCATGTGTCTCACTAGTGACTGCATCTGTTGGTGCATTTGGTGATGCTGCCCCTGTTGTGTTTTTTCCTTCACAACTACTATCTTCTTCTTTGTTGTTGGGGCATCTAGGTCTGTCCCTATCACCTTTGTTTTTCCTTTTGATTTTGCTTCTTTTTTGGAGGGCACATATTTAGAGGTGTTCATTGCTGTAGATGCATCAGGTTCATCTTCTGATTCAGGACTCATTGTCTAGAATAGCTTCATACGGTTCCATCCTTAGTTTTAGCATCATCATCTTTTCCTTGGGCAGTTCTGATTTCTTATTCAACACTTTGTTGAGTAGTTTAATCGTTTTATCTACCCCTACCTTTAAAGTGGCACACTTGTTTAAGGAGTTAGATGATGCAAAAAACATCCCGTCGACGCCCTTTGGAAGTGGGTTTACTTTTTGATAAAGGGAGGCAAAGGGGTGGTTTGCCATTGGACGGTTGATGCTGCGGTTGCTTTGAATGATGTCGGCGGCAGTTGAGGGGTCACCAGTGGTAGGGTGGCATCTTTTGTCAATGTTGAGGTTGTACTTCTATCGTTTCCAAATTTCTTCAGTGCTTCACTACCGTTAGCATCAGGGTGAAGGATGTGAGAATGACTCTAGGGGTTTTATACACTTAGGTTTGATGGTCACTGAGAATTATTCTCAGTGGTCGCCAAGATTCTAATATGTATGATCACTGAGTTTTGGTCGCTGGAAATCGACCTCAATGGTCGCCAAAGATCTATGACTCTATTGCGGTCGTCGAAGATCCATATCAAAGGTCACTAAGTATTTTGATCCTGGCGATCACTGAGAATGAATTTCGCAATGGTTGATGAATCTTAGCTTGAATTCACCTCGTCGAATTGAGGCATATTCATAAATGTCATTTCAACTTTATGCTAGAAAATTTAAGAAAGAAAAGTCACAAACTTATTATGAAAAATCTAGGGATCTAGTAAACCTAGGTAAGGGATACCTATTCTGGGTTCTAATCATATTTCACTAGATGTGGCTAATGCATAATATCATTGTGCCATTTTTGTTAATCACAAATAGTTATTATATCAAGCCCTTGTCTACAAGTTCAATGGTTGTGTCTTTAATTCTCTAAGTTGTATTGATGTCATGTGGTAAGTCATGGAAGAAAATAGCAAAGTGGATGTTTCAAGGTTGATCTCAAAACCACCTTCTGTAAGTGGTCATAAACTTGATAACCCTTTTGGGAAACACATCAACAAACTATTGAACTACATGTACATATGATACACTAGGACTCATCATGATTATCATCACATGTGCTAGATATCCATGAAATCTCTTTCTCATCAACCTTTTTGTAAACATCACAGATGTGATACATGTTGGTAGGACTTTTAACAAAGGTCATGCACTTCTTTAATAAATCAATATAACTTTTCTTTATACTTCTATAAGAAGTTCATGCCCAAAATTACATCAATTCCATGAATTCTAAGTGGAAAGAGGTCCACTTGAATAATATTAGTCCCATCAAACAATGCACATATGGGACAAACCTTAGTTATCAATACAGGATATATTGTAAGAATTTGCAGAAAAAACATATATTAAAATTACTATTAAGAGACAAATTTGGCTATCACTACCCTAGTCACAAAAAAGTGGAACTGGGATCTATTAATATAGAAATGGGAGTAATGACATTAGTATTTAGTTTCTTATAGCATGTTTCTACTTACAAACATACCACTCATTCTTGATAATTCATAACATAAGATTGGTCAGTGGAAGGTGCCTTTCCTTTTCTTATAAAATACCATTCTACAAAGGAACTCCATGCGTACTAGATCCTTCCTGGGAGACTACTTCTCTATTACCACGTTGTTATTTTTTCTGGTTTTGTTGATATTGACCCCTTGGTATTTGTCATTGTTGTTATTTTCCTCCTTATGGGCACTCTCTAGCATTATGCCCAAGTCATCCATAGGTGGTGCATTATTATGGCGTTAAAGCATAGATTGTGTTCTAGACTCTTATGGTCTTGTAAATGTTGGGGACTCCACTATTAGTCTTCCAAGGTTGGTATCTTATACCATAGCCTCTGTTGCTTCTACCTCTATTTCTATCTAGTCATGGTCTTAGTGGATCACTAAATGAAAACGGGGCCCTTATATATGGAGGTGTCCTACCGATCCTTGGACAACCTCTAGCACCCAATTTATACATCACATGACCTTTATCTCCCACCATAATCCCTTTCTAAGTTAATTAGCTCTTTTCACCCTTATGGAAGCATCCACAAAGGCATGAAAATTAGAATGGCTTTCTAATAGACCCCCTTTCCTACATCCATGGGTTCCGGCCACCTTAAAACCTCTTCTTCATCAATAGCATGAGCTAATAACAATGCATTAACAAATAAGGAACAAGAACTCATATTCTACTACTGAGATTTTCCCTTGGTTTAGCATTTCAAATTGTCTAGTCTTATCACGCACATGTCTTAGGATAGTAGCATGACTTGAAGCACCTTTGAACTCCATCCAAGTAATACGATTTCTAGCCCCTTGCATATGTTGTAAACCCCACCAATCACTGGATCCTACTTTTAGAAAATAACAGTGATCTCCACCTTTTGATCCTCTAGTACATGAGTGATCGGCCTAAATCGCATGTCCAGAAGGAAGGCGGACTCAGAAGGAATTAAACTTTTAAATTTATAACCCCAAACCTTCAAGGACCCCCGCAACTTGATTACAGGGTCAAAGTAGATATACGGGGTCAAACACAGGGATGTGGTGATGTTTAGGACGCTTACGATCTCACCCTTAAGTCAGATAAGCCAAATTGATAGTCGATAAAAGTAAGGAGCTAGAACTAGTCTAGCGGGTTGTCACGAAATAAAACAAAACAAAGAAAAGAAAACAAAATAGAGTATGTAGGATTCTACTAATAAAAAACAAGGAGTTCTCGGCTATGTAACCACAAGTTGGGCAGTCTATGCACCCGTTCTCGGGCATAGACAACCCTCAAACACCTCAGCAAGCAACCTACATTCAAATCATAATATGTATGGTGGTATCTATTCCTTGGGGTCATCCCACTCGCTTTCGCAAAGCATGACTAAAACCCATCAATGTCATGAACCCTCTCTTAAGGATGACAAATCAGCCCCGTAGAATATTCTAGATGTCCTTTCAAGTCAAGAATATTCTAAGGTGCTAGTAGCAGACATGATCTGGGCAGAACTAGGTAGTGGGCCCGACCGCGCCGGGATGGGCCCGGGCGTGCCCAAGGTCTGCCATTCTGTACGGATCACCGTGAACCATCCTCCTTTCAGATCTCGATCCAAACTACCTTCTCTTATCTATTTCTACAACAAATCTCTTGATCTAGGCAGAAATAGAGGCTCAAGCAAGAAAGAGATCAACCAAACTAGAAATCATAACCAGAAAGAGGAGAGACAACAAAAAACATACTAGATCTAAAATAAGTTACTTATTTATGGTAAAAGTACATAAACATGCCCAAAATGGATTACATAGCCAAGAAGGATCTCAACTAGCAATGGACAAGCATAGTTGGCACCGAACAAAGCTGAAAGAACACCGTTGTACAGAAAATAGAGGAGAACAATAGAAGAAAGGAGAAGAAAAAGAGATTTAGCCCGTAGAGGAGATGTGACTCTTGCTCCTTAGCCTCTGTATGGGCCGGATCTCGTCTTTGGGTCGTCCTCTTTGATCTTTTGGACTCCTCGGCCTTCTTTCTCCTTGATTCCACCCCAAACAGCAGCTCGGTGGATGTGTGAAGGTGGAAGATGGCTGGAAATGGTGGGAAGAGGGTGAACGGAGGAGGAAGTGATGATGGATGGAAGTTAACTGAAGAGACGGGCATAGGACAAGTTTTCCGGCCTTTCCATGTCCTTTTGAAATCTCCCACGGGACTCTGGGAACCAAGAGGGGTTGGAACCACAAGGTGGAAACTCCCTAGATCGGAACATGGGACTCTTTGTTTGGGAACCCCTTCTCCTGGTCGCCAGGGGTGGGTATTTGTAGGTGAAGGTAGATCTGTAGTCAAGGAAACACCACAGTTGAGGTTAGATCCACGGTCATGGTGTAAGCCTCGGTCACGGTCAACCCTCCAATTGCAATGTCGGGTGACTTGGTCGAGGGGTGTTCCCCCATGGTCGCGGTCTAGCTGGCCATGGTTGTGGTCGTAGTCGTGTTGTGGTCAAGGTCAACTCTGTGATCACGGCCAACCCGCAGTCGCGGTGTAAGCCTCGGTCGTGGTCAATCTTGAAATCACGATGTCAGTTCGGATTGCGGTCGAGTTGGATACCTCGGTCGCGGTCTTTCTCACCTTGATCATGGTCTTCCTCATCTCGACTGCGGTCTTCCCCACCGCGGTCGCGGTTGTGATGGATGGAATCCTAGTTGCTGCAAAAACCATGTGTTGGGGAGAAATCTTTTCAGGTTTGGTGCCAACAAATCCCAAAATTAGCTAGTTTGAGCAACTTTATCTATGAAAAGATATTAATTACTAAAAGATAAGAAACATGGGATATTTAGGGCATATTAAGGTTATAGTGACACTAAACCATAGATAAATTCTTAGCATAAATACCTAAATTTTGGTGTTATCAACCACCCCAAGCTTAAACATTTACTTGTCCTCAAGCAAGACTGTGCTCAAAGAACAAAAAGATAACATCCAAATTAAGCTTGACGGTAAACGCTAAGGTTAAGAAAAATGGTTAAAACATCAGCTCTCCATATCCATGTTGTTTCAGAACAAACCCCCACCAATCGAGCAAAAACATGTCAAAGTAAGATCAAAGAGCAACCAGGCAAGATTAAGCTAGTCCACTGTAACATGTCGATACTCATGAGGGTTTGAATCATAATTATATAGCATAAAAGCATTGTTACATAGACGATCACGTGGGTGATGAGCAATGAGCCATCATCATGTATCCATGTAAACCAATAAGAGACAACACGCCTCTCACTTATTCAGGTCCTAAGAAGAAAAGTAAAAAGACTCTAATGACTTATGAGGATCCCGATCTATGACAGGCTGGTCCATGTAATGAGCAACAGTCCCTGCAATCTGATCCAGTTGGCCTAGAGTAGTGAGACAAACTCCTCGTACTGCGCTCAAACCAACCCTACTACTGGGAGGATTTCATAGGTCTCCTAGGGGTTCCTAGTGACTCTCTAATGAGCTTATGGAGTGATACTACCAGGCATGGCATACCCGTGTTCATAAGTGCAGTCATACACCAGTTGGGCATCATCCTCAACTCTTCTGAAAGAGGAAACAAGTGCTCATTTATTCATACTCGGGCTTTTATTCTCTGCATTCTAATTTGTAGGCTTGGGTGAGAACTCTTTTGATGTTTTTGGGATTTTGTGTGTGGCCAAGCCTCTTTTGCAAATTTTTAACTTTTTGTCTTTTTGACTCAATCTAAGGTGAGAGGGCACGTATTCCATCAAGGAAAACACTTCAACTTGATTATATCTCAAAACTCATCACGATCCATTTGACACATGTGTGAAAAGTAGAAATTATGATTCAAAGATCCTTAAAATAGAAGCAAGCTTGTGAAACCACAGCTTGGAGTCTTTGATCATGCTTTAGCTCTTTCTAACGGTCATATACCTTGGATTTGTCATTCACAACATAGATCAAGGGAATAAAGCTTTAAGCTATGAAAAAGGCACATAACCTTAGATTCGTTACAAAACTTAGGGAAAGAGTCAATTAGCAAGTCAAGCAAAAGATCAAGCAATTTAAGATGAAAATGTACATTCATGCATAAAGATAAGCATTTAGTTATAAGATTTGCATTGCATAGCCTTAATTGCAAAGCTATAAATTACGAAACAAAGTTTTACAAAGCTGAAATTTTAAAAGTTTATGCTAAATTTTAAGCTAAATGCAAGGGACATAGAAGAATAATGCATGCATGCTATGAAAATAAAAGGGAAAGGCAGAAGATACACCCTGACTACCACCCCAAGCTTAAAAAATTTGCTTATCCCTAAGCAAATATCAAGCCTTGGATGGTATGGAAAGCAGTTTCTATTGGTAGTCACTGTTTATAAATTGATCTTGATCATCTAAGCACCGAGATGTGTTCTCATAGTCCTAGTTTAGTCCTTTCTAGAAATGAAATGACTGCCCGAAGTCCTGGGCTGGATGGTAGAAAGATCGGAGGGGTTGTTGAAATGGCTATTGAAAATTCAGTTGAGGCAGTGGGGGAAAGACTATGTCGAACCTCTGTTTGAGGTACTGAACATCCTCCTCCAGTGTGTCAAACTGTTTGCCTGAGTCAGCCCTAAAATCAGTCATGAACTCGTAAAGGTTCCCCAAATTGGGGTATGAGGTGTATTGTTCATGCTGAGGCGGTCGCATGTAATCTGCAATAGGCAATCCTGTGTAGGGTCCTCCCTGACACGGTATGTCCTAGAAGGTTGCCCCTATCTGCTATCCACCCTCCTGAGCCTCTAGCACTGGTGGTGCTAAAGTAGAAGCTCCTACAGCTCCGCCCATATGATGAATGTTACCATGGGTGTCTAATAAAGAGACGTCCATAAATGTCATCTGGCATGAGAACTCTACATTAGTTGGCAGTAGTATCATGTGCTTGTAGTAGCCGAAGATATAAAGATATCCTTTGATGCACTATTTGACCATTCTTGAGCATATCTAGTGGTCCAAGTCCAACTTGGACCACTTGGCTTTTTCCTACATAAGTGCCAATTGTCCATCTCCAATTCCAAGGTGGTGTGCCATAAGAGTGATAATTCCCGCCATCGGTATGAATTGGACCTATTTCTTGAAAGAGCTATGAAAGTGGCGGATAACGAAATTCCCCACATTCACTTTCTTTCCTACTACTGCACACCACAAGATGTAGAGGTCTGATGCATTGAGCGCCCCTTGACTATCTTGTTTTTCCAATACACAGTTTGAAATCACCCGATGCAGATAACGAAGTGTCAGGTTATGGATGTGTGAAACTTTGGCGCTTCTCGCAACATATCTATCTTCCCCTTGTAAGCATTTTCCATGCTTGAGATGCATTAAAGTCGATGTCCCATGTCTCCAGTCGGCCCCTAGACATCTCAGTACAGTCTTCAGCAGAGTGTGACAACCAACTATTGAGTTGGTCCATAGTAACTTTGTGGGGCTGGTTTAGGAGGCACAAATGTATGGTAGTGTGTTGGTGGTTCTTTGGTGTCCCTAGCATATCATAAAACTCATAGGTGAGTCTATGATAAGCATTACACTATGCATACGTGAGGAAGTCTAGGCCAACAACTGCAAGATATTTTTGGACATGTTCTTGTATCCCGAGCATAATGAGTGTTCCAGGATCGACATATCCCAGGCCCACTAATCTATGCTTGTCTTTAATAAGAGTATCAATACTCTACCTTTGCTTTATACTTTTGAATAGGGGATAAGGGAGTGAACTTTGGTTGACACCATTAGGGGTGAGGTGGTGTATGTTCCCTTGAATTGAATCATGTGACAAAGTTGACCTCCATAAAGACGTCAACTGTGGCTGACGGTCGATTATGGTCACCTGCGGATGAAGCTTTGTGCAACATTGATGGGCTCTCATGATGCCCTGTCGAAGTCTGGAGCTCAGCGTCACGGATCTCACTGGAGGCTTCCTGGACTGACTCACCATTGTCGGTGTCCATAGGAGTGTCGGATATGTGGCAGTAGTCTGAACCGATATATTGCGACCCGAAACCTGGAGTAGAAAGCATAGCCTCATCTTCATATATCAGGTTCGTGGTTTGAGTGGCGTGGTGTGGGTATTGGCTCCTGTGCTCTACTAATGACGGGGAGCTTCCTTCCCCGTTCTTTCGTGTCATGATTTTCTTAAGCTTATTAAAACTATTTTTCATTACGTCCATGATCCCGGTTTTCTATAGATGGTCTGGTTAGCTTGACCATGGTAAGGACTTGGCACTACCACCCCAAGGTGCTCCAACTACAACCGCGGTGGGCAACGTGACTGCTAAGGTGGATAGGACATCGCGACCATGGTCTCCCAAGGTTTGGACATCGTGACCTGGTTGATCGTAATCGAGGCAGCCTAGGCGACTGCGACTATGACTTGACCACGGCCGCAAAGCTAGCTTTGACACCGCGACTTGTGTGACCACGACCGAGGAGACCGTGATCTAGGAGATCGCGATCTGTGTCCTGACTGCGATCTAGACCACACGACTTGGTGTAGATTGAAGTAGGAAGTTGGCGGAGCTACTGTTCCACTACTCAGAGACCGCAATCGTGGTTTGGATGTGGTTGTTGTTGTTGGTGTCGGTGTGCCTGCACCTTCCCTGCTAGCCAACGATGGAGATGAGAGGAAGAGGGGAAACGGGCAGAGAGCATCACAATGGTGGAGGAAACTCAGGGTTAAGGTGAGGGGAGGATGCCTCGGCCCGGGGTATTTATAGGTCGGGCACACACCCTCAGCCTTACCCCAGATCATGCAATGACATGCGCAGGGTGGCGTGAAAATGGGAAAAGGCGTCGGAGACCCGGTCAAAAAGATCAAAAATTTGGTCAAAAGTGCAACAGTCGGTCAAAAATTGCGGTCAAAAAGGGCGGAGACAAACCGACATGCTTGAAAACTACTAGAGGGGGGGTGAATAGAGTTTTATAAAGATTTTAATAATAATTTAACTCAAGCAACCAATCGCAAAAATATTGGACAAGGAGACAAGGGGTTTAGAGTGGTTCCTACCTTAGCAAATACTAAGGCAGTCAGTCCACTACCCGGTTGCTTACCCAACCGGGATTTGAAAAGAAATTTATTTTATTACCTCGCAAGGACTTTACATAAAATACAATTTCTTTTCCCAAACCCTTCAAGCAGCCTTCACCTAGAAGTAATCGCCCAACCTTGAAGCAGCCTTCCCTTGAAGTAGGTGCACCAACTCCCGTTGCACCAGCCTTCTGAAGTAGCTTCCCGTGCGATAGCCTTCTTGAAGTAGCTTGAAGTCCCCTTCTCCACCTGAGAAGTCAACCCTCTCCAATCCGCAGCCTCCAACCCTAGGAGTAGCAAGGAGAGTACAAAGGATAAAAAGGAACAAGAAAGAAAATAGAAATTACAATACCGTTGTAAGCACAAGGCTTGATTTGCCTATATCAAGCGTATAGATCTCCTAACCAATGTGTATGACAATGTGATTGTAGTGGATAGGAGATACTAGCCTATAGGACACGAAATGGGAGCAATAGGAATGAATGGCAAGTGTAGGAATTGCTCTATTGCTCTAAAACGGATTGCAAGTGAGTATTCAAGCTTAAGTATAGCTTAGATGTTTTTGGTGTCCTAAGGTATGTCCTATTTATAGGAGTGACCTATGGATACTTAAGGACGTTCTAGACAACTTCTAGGGGCTTCTAAGTGCTTAACTAGCCGTTAGATATAAGTTAGGTGCATTAGTAACGGCTAGTTACTTTATTCTGCAGTTGCTGTCAGAGACCATCTCGGTCGACAATTTGTCGACCGAGATACCTACTCGGTCGAAGTTTTGTCGACCGACAGGCTCTCTGGATCAACGTTCATTTGCAACTGCCAACTACTTTGTCAGCTGTGTCTAACGGCTATTTGGGTCATTCTCGGTCGAGAAGTTTGTCGACCGAGAGTGTCTCGGTCGAGGAGTGTGGTCGACCGAGATTGACCCTGTTTTCAATCTTTTAATTAAACCACTAAGTATGTGTATGAGTGTGCATATGTGATCCTATTTGAAGGAGATGACCTAACTAAGTGTGGTGTTTAGCTA
Source organism: Alisma plantago-aquatica (assembly GCA_963693085.1). NCBI lineage: Eukaryota > Viridiplantae > Streptophyta > Magnoliopsida > Alismatales > Alismataceae > Alisma > Alisma plantago-aquatica. The sequence continues at coordinate 1,204,048,774 of OY856411.1, read as the reverse complement.
GGGAGATCTAACGCTTGATTTACATGATGTCTAATTACTTGTACATTATATATTTGTACAAGTTTACAATTGATTACATTGCATGACATTTACAAGCATTCAAGCGTATGGTTTCCCTAGAACTTTGTCATCACCTTGTTCCTGCACACTTAAGTAGCTCGTTAGATCAACAAGAATGAAATGTTTGTCATCATCGAAACAAAGGGATTTATTATAGTGTCAATTTATCCAACAATGCCGGTTAGTCAGGCCGAAATAACATGTCTGGGCCTCGGGTATCCGCGGTCGCGGTCTGACACAGGCTTGCCTGCGGTCACGGTCTTTGTCTTTAGACCGCAGTCACGGTATGGCTGTTGACCGTGGTCACGGTCTTAGCCCCCTGGCACAATATGAAATAATGGTGGAAAGTTTTTGAAGGTAGCATAAGAACCAAAGCACCACAGAAGAGTAATAAGAAATATCAATTAACTTCTTACAAAAATATAGACCAAAGGTAGTTGTCAAGTAAATTTTAGTAGTTAGGGTAGTCAGGGTTGATATGTGGGAATGCATGTAATAGTAAAGAGATAATAAGAAATCTAGATGATGCTTAAGGAAACTAAATTTTAGTAGTTAGGGGAAAGATAAAACTTAAATTGACTTTATTATGCAAAATTTTAAAACTCAAAATTAAAGAGAAAATGTGCAGGTAGTAGGGGGTGGCTTCCCTACAACTCCTACACTTGGATTCCAAATCCATAGTTTTGGGGTCTGAGATACCTATGTCTCGCTACTCAGGCTCACCATGTAGTGGCAGAATATGTAGAGAGGTGGCCCCTTCTGAATCTTGAAAAGTGGAATAAAATCTAGTGACTTGGTGAAGTCATCTCTGTGTTGTGATCTACTTGAACTACACTGGGATGAATTCTTTGGCAAATCATCTTCAAGGTACCTTCCAGGATATGAATCTGAACATGAAGGCCCTGGGATGTCGGCATAGGATGAGACGGAGAGGAGAGGTTGAATGTCTTCTGGAGGACTCATCTCTTCTCTCTCCACCTCAAAACTTGAGGCTGGATGCTCAGATAAATTCTCATTTATAGTCTGGGACATCCAATCATCTTCTGATTAAGAAGTACCCCTAGAAGGATCTATTTGTGGTTCTACCACCACAAGCTTTTTGCCTTCTATGGGGCCCAGGGTGTCTTCATGCTCAGCAACCACGTTGTAGTGGATTGTCCATCCTGCTCCATCGATATCCACCAAGCCTTTTAAGGGAATGGTGGTATATGTCAGCTCATGCTGCTCCAACTCATCGTCATCGATATATTCACTGCTCCAAATTGAGCAGTTGTCATCATCGTCGACATTGAACAAATTGTTCCAAACCATGATTGGTGTACTGGTCAAGGCTAAGTGACAAGTCTCAATGTGAGAGCTATCACTCTGGTCTGGATCAATGTCTGACTCAGGTTCCTCAAACCAACCTTCTGGTTGCGAGGTAGTTTGACTATTCTAGTGGGGATAAGAGTCTTCACCATCATTATCATAAAACCATTCATGTTCGCATCTTGTATTTTCTATTGGTCAATCAACTGAGTCATCTGGATGAAATGAAGGGATTTCCCAGGTGGGTTGGTCTTCATAGAAAAATCCTGATGAATCCACTTGATTGTCTGAATAGGATGGTGAGGCATACTCCGCTTCAGACCCAATGGAATGGTCTTGATGACCAAAATCTTCATTGTCAGGCGACGGAGCTTGCAACTGCATGTAGCCAAACTGATGAGCTCTTGAAGCTTCCTACCTTATGCAACAACTTTTTAATGAAGTTGTTGGATTTTGGCAGAAATGCCTTCGAAACCCATCAATTCCGCCTTGCACTCGTGTTGTAGACTCACTGTATCAAACTGAGGTACTTGGATGAATCCTTGCTCAGCATCTTGAAGTATGGTTCTATTGTGGTCTATAATATCTGTCGCTACTTGGAGTTGATGATTCTTCTTTTCTAGTAGTTGTTGGAGCGCATCGACATCTTCTTATAGATGAGGAACTAAGGAGGTGAGTGCATTGACACTTTCTCCATCTAACTCTACTTCCTTAATCAGTTCTTGATCCCATGATAGCATGGAAGTTGAGGGTTGACTAGAAGTCTCTGTTATTGGAGCGTCTACATATGACGATAGTGAGGGTGAATATAGCTTGACGAGTTGTAAGGCACAACTTTCAATTATTTGCTAGCAGTCAGAACTGTGAAAAAATTCAGGAGGACAGGTGGACAAGATGACTTATCTTACAGAAGCAAGATCCATGGCTGAAAAAGTATAAGAAAAAGGAAAGCTATCCAGTATATATGGACAAGCATGTTTAAAACAAAATAAAAACTATGCATATATATACATGCTTAAAAGTGACTGAACAAAATCTTTTAGGCGTGTAAACATGGAAAACCATGTCCCCGGCAACGGTGCCAAAACGTTGATCGGCCTAAATCACATGTCCAGAAGGAAGGCTGACTCAGAAGGAATCAAACTTTTAAATTTATAACCCAAAACCTTCAAGGACCCCCATAACTTTATTATGGGGTCGAAGTAGATATACGGGGTCAAACACAGGGACGTGTGGACATTTAGGATGCTTAAGATCTCACCCTTAAGTCAGATAAGCCAAACCGATAGTTGATAAAAGTAAGGAGCTAGAACTAGTCCAGTGGGTTGTCATGAATTAAAACAAAACAAAGAAAAGAAAAGAAAATAGGGTCCGTAGGATTCTACTAATCAAAGAGAAGATGTTCTTAGCTATGTAGCCACAAGTTGGGAAATGTATGCACCCGTTCTCGGGTGTAGACAATCCTCGAACACCTCAGTAAGCAACCTACATTCAAATCATAATATGTATTGTGGTATATGTTCCTCAGGGTCATCTCACTCGCTCTCGTGAAGCGTGACTAAAACCCATCAATGTCATGAACCCTCTCTCGAGAATGAAAAATCATCCCCGTAGAGTATTCGAGATGTCCTTTCAGGTCTACAATATTCTAAGGTGCTAGGAACAGACGTGACCCGAGTAGAACCAGGTAGTGGGCTTGACCGCACCAGGTTGGGCCCAGGCGTGCCCAAGGTCTACCGTTCTGCACAGATCACGTTGAACTGTCCTCTTTTCATATTCCGATCCAAACAACCGTATCTTATTTATTTCTACAACGAATCTCTTGATATAGGTAGAAATAGAGGCTCAAGCAAGAAAGCGATCAACCAAACTACCAATCATAACCATAAAGAGGAGATAGAATAGAAATTGTACTAGATCTGAAATAAGTTACTTGCTTATGGTAAAAGTAAATAAACATGCCCAAAATGGGCTACATAGCCAAGAAGGAGCTCAACTAGCAATGGACAAGCATAGTTGGCACCAAACAAAGATGAAAGAACACCGTTGCACAGAAAATAGAGGAGAATAGTAGAAGAAAGGAGAAGAAGTAGAGATTTAGCCCGTAGATGAGAGGTGGCACTCACTCCTTAGCCTCTGTATGGGCCGGATCTCGTCTTTAGGTCATCCTCCTTGATCTTCTGGACTCCTCGGCCTCCTTTCTCCTTGATTCCACCCCAAACAACAGCTCGATGGATGAGTGAAGGTGGAAGATGACTAGAAATGGTGGGAAGAGGGTGAACGGAGGTGGAAGTGATGATGGATGGAAGCTAACTAAAGAGACAGGCATAGGACGAGTTTGCCGGCCTTTCCAGGTCCTTTTGAACTCTCATGTGGGGCTCTGGGAACCAAGAGGGGTTGGAACCACAAGGTGGAAACTCCCCAGATCGAAACATGGGACTCTCTATTCAGGAACCCCTTCTCTTGTTCGCCAGGGGTGGGTATTTGTAGGTGAAGGTAGATCCGCGGTCGAGGATGCATCGTGGTCGAGGTTAGATCTGTTGTAACACCCCTGACCTGGGTTATAAGCTAACCCTAGGTGTTTTACCTAAATATGAAATTAAAAGTTTGTAATTATCCTTTAATATATAATTAAAGTTTCTATGGAACGTAAGTTTCCCTTTCTGTCCCTTATAAACCAATGTTGAAGTATTGGTTGCAATACAGGGACCTATGTGCAATTTGCCCAATCAGAGGGGTTAAACTGCAAATTTCACATGTTTATATGTTCCTTTAATGTTGAGAAAACATAAGAATTAATATGATGAGGTTTAAGGGATTTCCCAAGCTTGAGCACCAAGGTGCAGCTGTGGAAGCAACCCCTGTACTTGAGAACCCTAAATTGGTGTAAAATGCAATTTACCCAATTTGAGGGATGCAACCTTATAAAATACATCATCTAAAACATCTTTTATGACTCTTGACATCATTTATAAGAGAAATGATGAAAAGGTCACTTCATGTGAAAAATCATATAATAAAGAACACTTTTGTGATTGAATAATGAAGGTGTATGTATAATAGCCCTTTTATGTGAATGCTTTAGTGATGGATTGATCCTCTTTGCCTTCAATTCTTGAACTTAGAAATAGTTTGTCCTTATAAATAAAATGTGGGGACGTTCAAGGAAGAAAGGAAGGACTTAGATGAGAAATGATGATAACATATGTCCTTATGTTGAAAATTCACCTAAGTATATATACAACTTTTCCACTAAGCAAGGGAACGACCCTCTCCCTTTCATTTCTTTTACCCTTTATCAAACCGACTAAGGAGAGCTATGGAGCTCAGGAGGACGACCAGGGGAGTGCAAGGTAGGTTTGGATCCTTCCTTTTGCTTAAATTCTTGGATGAAACTCAAATTCAAGGTCAAATTCATGGCTAGCTCACTTAGCTCTATCTTTCTAGCCATCTCTTCTCAACTTTGCTTGGAGGATTCACCTTGGCCGACCTGTGGAGCTTCTAGGACGCCATTAAAGGCTTGGAGCTCGAAAGCTTGGAGCTCAAGGAGCAAGCTTTAGGTGGGTTTTATAACTCTAAACTTTATGCTTTGATTATACATCCTTTCCTATGCATATAGTTGCTAGTTCTTCTTCTTCCCTATCTTCCCTTGCATCCTTGCAAGCCAAATCGTGAAGAACTGCTACTGTTCTTAAGGTAGAAGATAAGGGCGTTAATTCCTATGCTTATCCACGGATTTCCACTTTATCAAACGACCTCCACCAATTGCTCAAACGGTTTCAAACCGTTTGGTGGGCAAACGGTTTCAGGGTCGTGTGAGGGAAAACGGTCTTCAAGACCGTTTGGTCCCGTTGACCAAGCGAATACCGTATGGGAATATTGTTCATAATTATGTAGGTTAATCACCCACAAAATGTGAGAGGTTAACTCCAAAGGAATCGTGAGATATAAGCAAATCAATTAGCAAAACCAATTGAATTAAGTTCTGATTTGCAATCTGTTTAATTTGCCCTTTTTGGGAAAACGGTCTCAAGACCGTTTAAGATGGTTGACCAAACGTTGACCGTTTGGGATTACTGTTCATAATGATGTTAATTAACGACTCACCAAATTTGAGGGATTAATTCCAAACGAGTCATGAGTTGAAGGATGATTAATAGGGAAAACCCTAATTGAAATTAGTGCTGAATCTCCAATGAGTTAAGTTGAGATTTTGGGTTGTTTAGCCCAAACGGTTTCAAGACCGTTTGGGTATCATCCAAACGGTCTCAAGACCGTTTGGGGGTCACCCCAAGACCGTTTGGAGGTCTGGGGTCAAGTATAGTTGACCAATTGAAGGTCCAAAGGTACCAAATCATATTGCAATTAAGTATTGATGTGATGATCAACTCAATAGATCAAACCTAGATGAATTTTTACTAGAGTCCAAAGGATGGATGGGCCAACGGTCTCAAGACCGTTTGGAACTCATCCAAACGGTCTCAAGACCGTTTGGTGTCAACCCAAGACCGTTTGGAGGTCTAGGGTTAAGGTAATTTGATCAATTGAGGGCCCAATTACAATGGGTTATTGAAATAATCAAATTGTTGTTTTTAAACATAGATCTTGTTGAGTTTTGGGTTGAAGGACCCAAACGGTCTCAAGACCGTTTGGGGGTTCCTCCAAACGGTCTCAAGACCGTTTGGGCACAACCCAAGACCGTTTGGAGATCTAGGGTTGAGATAATCTAATGGTTTGAAGGTCCAATTGCATTAAGTTGATGAATTGATAAAAATACTGATTTTTGACCTAATTAGAGTTCAATCCTAGTCTAACCGACTTGGTTCTTGGTAAAACTTTGGGAAAACGGTATCAAGACCGTTTGGAGGTTATCCAAACGATCTCAAGACCGTTTGGGCCAAGTTTGGGCCCAATTGGAGGTCAGTTGATAGGTTCAACCTTGAGTTGATTCACATTGTTGAATATTGATGACCATCCGATTTGAAACCCTAATTGAATTAGAATCAACCCTAATTGGCTTTCAATTGAGGGTCAATTTGATGTCCAATTGATTAAGGCTAATCTTGGTTAACTCAATTTATAAGTGGTTATCATGGATTTGGTTAATTGAGGGGTTCAACATACATATCCATGACCAATTGTAACTTTTGAACCATTTTGGAGGTCCAAACGATTTGAGCCCATTTGGACCAAACGGTCTCAAGACCGTTTGGATCCAAACAGTCTCAAGACCGTTTGAGGCCAAGCGGTCTCAAGACCATTTGAGGGCAAATGATCTCAAGACCGTTTGACACCAAACGGTCTCAAGACCGTTTGGTGGTTGAAGGTTGAAATCGTTTGATGTTTTTTTCAAGGTGGTTTGTACTTAATCAATTGATGGTGTAATTGGTTCAATGGTGATCCAATCTAAACCCTATTTGTAACCTAAGTCATTAAGGGACTAAGTGATTAATGATTTGACCCATGATGGTGATCAAGAGGTAAATTACCAAAATACCCTTGAGGGGTTTAATTGGGTAATACCTTGTTCTAGTCAAACCCTAATCACATGATAGTGATGTTTTGGATTATGCTAGTCAATGAGGACTTAACCCAACCTGATCTAGAGTGGTGTTATCACCATCTACTAGTAAGAGGAGAGAGAAAGTATCCTAAGAGAGAGAAAGTACCCTTTTATGGTGAAAACTCAAGTAAGATACCTTCAATACACATGAATGTGCATGATTAGGGTATGATCCACCTATGTGAGATCATGGAAACCCTAATTACGATGTTTAGTGAATCTTAATCTTATCTAAGAACTTTAATGATGATGTTTCTCATACATGATGATGTTATGAGTTCAATTCACCATGAGGTGAATAGTAAACCCTAAATTTAGGGTAATGACATGTGATGTGATTAGTAAACCCTAATTTATGGAGATGTTTATAAGGTAATACCTTTAAATAAAGTATAGTCAAATCAATGAGTATGAGGTGTTCACACCATGATAAGATTGAGAAGTGAATTCATACCTTGAATTGATAATCTTTATGATGTTCAATAAATGTTGTATTTAAGGCAAATACTCACCATACCCTGGTATGCTTCCAAGGATGGTAAAGTTGCATACTAGAATTGGACTAATAATCCAAAAAGGAAATATTATCAATGAAGGATGGGGTATGTTAACCTTAGTCCTGTGTCATGCCTTTAGGTATGGAACTTTGAGAACAAGTAAACAAATATGATGTCATATAAGAAAAAGAGATTTCAATAACCTTAATTTGTATAGGGTGAAACCCTATTTCCAGTTGTGCTTTTAAGCATGAATCCTCATGTTTGAAGTATGAGATGAGGAAACAATATTCCTAATCAAAAGTAAAGGAAATCAATAACCCTAATTGATGAAAATTGGGGAAACTGATTCTTCTATGAGTTTGAAGGTATAACCTCTAGAATGAATTGTTTACTGTTATCAGTTGAATTAACCATGCAGGTTGTTATGAGATGATGATCATATCCAGGTATGGGTTATGAAACTATATTCATTGAAAGCATGCTTTAGCTTTATGAATAGTGATATATCCTGTTGCCTTGTCAATGGCAACCTATGAATTAAATGGGCTATGAGAGCCATAAATACCATCAAGGTCATGCTTTAGAGATGACTTGTGATGAATGTATTGAGAAATGATGATTGATAAGAGTTAGGCTTGTTACATTTAGTATTCTCATTTTATAGCTGTTATGCCAATGTTATTGTTTGAAGAATAATGTATGATGTTGAAAGAATACTGAATGTAACTAACTAATCAAGTGAAATGTAGAGACCTGATCATAGATCCATCATTGTCAGAGACCAAATGATGGTGAAACAGGTTTTCCCAAGGGAACTCCTGGATCACATACTCTTGAGTATGTGGGGGAAATGGATGCGTAAATCCTTACATCCTAGTGTAGGAATTGATACCGTCAATCCTTCACTACAAAACCAAACGGTGAGATGTATCACAAGTCTCCCAAAGAAAACACAAACACCGCATCGCTGAGAGATAAACAAGAAATCTTCCGATGACGAAGAGAGTACAGAACGCCACTGTAACTCTAAAATAGCGAAGGACCAGTTTACCCTGGTAAGCTATAACAAAAGACGTCCTGCCAGATGTCTAACAAACAATCCTCTAACTGACTGAGGAAGGTGAGGTCATAAGAATCCGACTCTTTTAATGACCTATGTATGATACTGATGTGACTTCTTAGCGATCAGTTGGAATATGAGTGGTATGCCTCATCTCCATAGGGCATAATAATGTTTGTAAAACATAATCAACCGCGTAGTATATGTGCTTAGGTTAAACTACGAGGAACAATGTTTGGTGTTACATTTTTTACATTAATGATTTGTTCAGATATTTTGTATACATGTCCTTTATATGCTTTACAGACCTGACTGCTTAAGTAGAAGTTGCTTCACTTGTTATTAAACCTGTTGTTGTATGATTTATGTTATAATAAAGCTTCTAGTTGAGAGTTATAACTCTCGCTGGGACAATTTGTATATTGTCTCACTCCGTAGATTTTAACTCTTTTTAGGTGGTCGCCAAAGACGAAGGAGACCGTTTAAGAATGAGAAACAACGACAACAACAGTACCTGGGGCAGCAGTGAATCTCAGGTGGAGATACTGGCTGCTGAATTATGTAGTTAGATAGTCCTATGCGTCTCTGTACTCTCAGGTTCTAGGAATCAGTGGTTTGAGTTTTTGGTGTTGGCTCCTGAGAATTTTGAATCATATTGTACATAACTACTCAAGAAGTGGTTTAATAGAGATGTAAACTGTTTACTTGGTTTCTTATAAAAAGGAATTTTTTAATTTCCAGACCTTGTCTCAAAAATTTTAATTTCCAGTAATTTTTCATATTCCGCAACTAATTGAATGTTTCCGCTAAGTTTAAATCGTGTTTATATCATGGTTTTGGAGATCGGAGCCCACAATTTAGTGGTATCAGAGCTCTAGGTTCGCCGAGTCTACAGAGACATAGGACTTACGATGTCGAGTCTGTCTTTAGTGTTTCTTCCTCATCTAATAGAATCTTCTGCTCCTCAGGAGAAGAAGACATGTAAGGACGAGGAGTTTGTTGCAGAAAGCAACAATGCTACACCTAGAAGAAGTACAGAGGAGCAAGCAGTAGAGGAACACTTACCTGAGGTTTCCCTAGTTAATCCAACCATGATAAGGAATCCTTCCTTAGGAATCACTGTTGGAGAATTTAGGGCAACCATGATGTACCTAGTGGATCAAACACTAGCAGTACAACCCAGATTACCAGCTCCTAATGATGATGTTTTGGATATCCATAGGATATATAACCCTCAGCAGCAGGTTGGAGCAGAAGTAAATGATGAAGCTTTGAACTCAAAGCAAGCCTATGCTCAGCCTCAAACTGATGAATCAGTCCATAGTAATGTAGGAATTAGAATACAGTCAGAGACCAGGACCTGTTATAACTGTGGGAAGCCTGGACATATCAGATCTAATTGTCTAGAAAGGATATATAGAGGAAAAATTGAGAAAAGGCCTATTCAAATCTAGAAACAAAGGCCTGGAATTCCCAAAAGGAAGAAGTTTCTGATGTCCCCAACACAACCAGGACCTAGTACATCAAGGCAGTGGTTATCCAGAAAGGGTAAGGAACCCTTTAAACCACTACAACTAGAGAGACGCTGCTACAACTGTGGAAAGGTGGGGCATTTGATGAAGGATTTTCGATCTAAGCCTGTCAATGTGACACAGCCTCCGAGACAAGGGCAACAGGGATCACAGAGAAGGCAATTTCAAGGAGCAGCTCGAGGACGTGGACAAGCGTCCCAAGCTGGATCATCTGCACCAAATCAACCACAGGCAATAGTGAGGTTCTATGCTATGAACCCACCTGATGCAGTGGTCGATCCACGGGTTCTGACAGGTCAGATGAACTTTGATATTCTGATATGTCTAAACCCTGTGTAATATCTGTTCTAATTGACCCGGGTGCTACGCACTCTTTTATCACTCGAAGAGTGATTCGCAACTGCGATATGACAGTTAGTCATAAGGGTAGATAGTTTGTTGATTGGAGACTCCGTTGAGTGAGTCGGTTGTTATGCAGGATGTATGATCTCCCTGCATCCTTTTCTTTTCTAATCACCGCATTCGAGTGGATTCAATACCTTGATATGCAAGGGTTTGATAAAATCCTCGAACCATGATTGATTAGACAAGATAAATGGTTTTTCTTATAAATCTCTTTATGATCTTTTGGACAAGTGAAATAGTAGTTTATTGAACTATTCCTTGATTGGTCTCATAAAAGCTTTCTATGATGCATCAGATATAATCGTTTTATAATACATGTTTACTTCTATAAGAAGAAAATGTATTAAAGAATTGACCTGGATGTAGGATTCAATAAAAGTTAATAATTATGTATGTAAGGATGGAAAAAGAGAAGGAACATAGTAATATACAAGTACATATTTTCTTACCTCAGTAATCATATACCCTGGCCAGGTATACAATTACTGATGATGAAGAAAATATGAAAACTTTGAAGTTGTTATCTTTTGATTACTCTGATCAAGTAGTCAATCTAAAACAACTTAAAGGGCATCATAAGATAAGAAAAATGAGAATATAGAAGGTCAACCATGATTAGTAGTGACTGAAAGAATATATGTAATAAGCAATGCCCCATGATAAGAGGAAGAAAGATATATAAAGTGTTGATAACACACATAATAAATACAAGAGAAAGAATGTTAAGAACATCCCTTGTTAGGGGGTTATGTTCTTAAATAAAGATAGAATTTTAAGAACATCCCTTGTTAGGGGTTTATGTTCTTAAAATAAACACATCTTCTCCAGAATGTCTGATAAGTAAATCTTTGTTTGACAAGAAAACTTTTCCTTATGATTAGAATGTATAACTGATAAGATGGTTAATGCATATAATAAAGGGAGTTAGTATGCTAATTATCAGATGTGATGATAGACTCAGGGTGAAAAGGCCCTTATATGGTCTTGAATAAATATCAAGGCTTGAATTTGATCCTAAAAGAATGTTGATCAAAATTCTATAACATCTCCCTGAAAACGGTATGTTACCTAAGAATGTAACAATGTGTATGCTGAAACAATATCTGCTTTCCCCTTTTCTTCCTGAGATTTCGGGGACGAAATCCTAGTTAGGGGTTTATGATTTGTAACACCCCTGACCTGGGTTATAAGCTAACCCTAGGTGTTTTACCTAAATATGAAATTAAAAGTTTGTAATTATCCTTTAATATATAATTAAAGTTTCTATGGAACGTAAGTTTCCCTTTCTGTCCCTTATAAACCAATGTTGAAGTATTGGTTGCAATACAGGGACCTATGTGCAATTTGCCCAATCAGAGGGGTTAAATTGCAAATTTCACATGTTTATATGTTCCTTTAATGTTGATACAACATAAGAATGAATATGATGAGGTTTAAGGGATTTCCCAAGCTTGAGCACCAAGGTGCAGTTGTGGAAGCAACCCCTGTACTTGAGAACCCTAAATTGGTGTAAAATGCAATTTACCCAATTTGAGGGATGCAAACTTATAAAATACATCATATAAAACATCTTTTATGACTCTTGACATCATTTATAAGAGAAATGATGAAAAGGTCACTTCATGTGAAAAATCATATAATAAAGAACACCTTTGTGATTGAATAATGAAGGTGTATGTATAATAGCCCTTTTATGTGAATGCTTTAGTGATGGATTGATCCTCTTTGCCTTCAATTCTTGAACTTAGAAAGAGTTTGTCCTTAGAAATAAAATGTGGGGACGTGCAAGGAAGAAAGGAAGGACTTAGATGAGAAATGAGGAAAACATATGTCCTTATGTTGAAAATTCACCTAAGTATATATACAACTTTTCCACTAAGCAAGGGAACGACCCTCTCCCTTTCATTTCTTTTACCCTTGCTCAAACCGACTAAGGAGAGCTCTGGAGCTCAGGAGGACGACCAAGGGAGTGCAAGGTAGGTTTGTATCCTTCCTTTTGCTTAAATTCTTGGATGAAACTCGAATTCAAGGTCAAATTCATGGCTAGCTCACTTAGCTCTATCATTCTAGCCATCTCTTCTCAACTTTGCTTGGAGGATTCACCTTGGCCGACCTGTGGAGCTTCTAGGACGCCATTAAAGGCTTGGAGCTCGAAAGCTTGGAGCTCAAGGAGCAAGCTTTAGGCGGGTTTTATAACTCTAAACTTTATGCTTTGATTATACATCCTTTCCTATGCATATAGTTGCTAGTTCTTCTTCTTCCCTATCTTCCCTTGCATCCTTGCAAGCCAAATCGTGAAGAACTGCTACTGTTCTTAAGGTAGAAGATAAGGGCGTTAATTCCTATGCTTATCCACGGATTTCCACTTTATCAAACGACCTCCACCAATTGCTCAAACGGTTTCAAACCGTTTGGTGGGCAAACGGTTTCAGGGTCGTGTGAGGGAAAACGGTCTTCAAGACCATTTGGTCCCGTTGACCAAGCGAAGACCGTATGAGAATCTTGTTCATAATTATGTAGGTTAATCACCCAAAAAATTTGAGAGTTTAACTCCAAAGGAATCGTGAGATATAAGCAAATCAATTAGCAAAACCAATTGAATTAAGTTCTGATTTTCAATCTGTTTAATTTGCCCTTTTTGGGAAAACGGTCTCAAGACCGTTTACGATGGTTGACCAAACGTTGACCGTTTGGGATTACTGTTCATAATGATGTTAATTAACGGCTCACCAAATTTGAGGGACTAATTCCAAACGAGTGATGAGTTGAAGGATGATTAATAGGGCAAACCCTAATTGAAATTAGTGTTGATTCTCCAATGAGTTAAGTTGAGATTTTGGGTTGTTTAGCCCAAACGGTTTCAAGACCGTTTGGGAATCATCCAAACGGTCTCAAGACCGTTTGGGGGTCACCCCAAGACCGTTTGGAGGTCTGGGGTCAAGTATAGTTGACCAATTGAAGGTCCAAAGGTACCAAATCATATTGCAATTAAGTATTGATGTGATGATCAACTCAATAGATCAAACCTAGATGAATTTTTACTAGAGTCCAAAGGATGGATGGTCAAACGGTCTCAAGACCATTTGGAACTCATCCAAATGGTCTCAAGACCGTTTGGTGTCAACCCAAGACCGTTTGGAGGTCTAGGGTTAAGGTAATTTAATCAATTGAGGGCCCAATTACAATGGGTTATTGAAATAATCAAATTGATGTTTTTAAACATAGATCTTGTTGAGTTTTGGGTTGAAGGACCCAAACGGTCTCAAGACCGTTTGGGGGTTCCTCCAAACGGTCTCAAGACCGTTTGGGCACAACCCAAGACCGTTTGGAGGTCTAGGGTTGAGATAATGTAATGGTTTGAAGGTCCAATTGCATTAAGTTGATGAATTGATAAAAATACTGATTTTTGACCTAATTAGAGTTCAATCCTAGTCTAACCGACTTGGTTCTTGGTCAAACTTTGGGAAAACGGTCTCAAGACCGTTTGGAGGTTATCCAAATGATCTCAAGACCGTTTGGGCCAAGTTTGGGCCCAATTGGAGGTCAGTTGATAGGTTCAACCTTGAGTTGATTCACATTGTTGAATATTGATGACCATCCGATTTGAAACCCTAATTGAATTAGAATCAACCCTAATTGGCTTTCAATTGAGGGTCAATTTGATGTCCAATTGATTAAGACTAATCTTGGTTAACTCAATTTATAAGTGGTTATCATGGATTTGGTTAATTGAGGGGTTCAACATACATATCCATGACCAATTGTAACTTTTGAACCATTTTGGAGGTCCAAACGGTTTGAGCCCATTTGGACCAAATGGTCTCAAGACCGTTTGAGGGCAAATGGTCTCAAGACCGTTTGACACCAAACGGTCTCAAGACCGTTTGGTGGTTGAAGGTTGAAACCGTTTGAAGTTTTTTTCAAGGTGGTTTGTACTTAATCAATTGATGGTGTAATTGGTTCAATGGTGATCCAATCTAAACCCTATTTGTAACATAAGTCATTAAGGGACTAAGTGATTAATGAGTTGACCCATGATGGTGATCAAGAGGTAAATTACCAAAATACCCTTGAGGGGTTTAATTGGGTAATACCTTGTTCTAGTCAAACCCTAATCACATGATAGTGATGTTTTGGATTATGCTGGTCAATGAGGACTTAACCCAACCTGATCTAGAGTAGTGTTATCACCATCTACTAGTAAGAGGAGAGAGAAAGTACCCTTTTATGGTGAAAACTCAAGTAAGATACCTTCAATACACATGAATGTGCATGATTAGGGTATGATCCACCTATGTGAGATCATGGAAACCCTAATTATGATGTTTAGTGAATCTTAATCTTATCTAAGAACTTTAATGATGACGTTTCTCATACATGATGATGTTATGAGTTCAATTCACCATGAGGTGAATAGTAAACCCTAAATTTAGGGTAATGACATGTGATGTGATTAGTAAACCCTAATTTATGGAGATGTTTATAAGGTAATACCTTTAAATAAAGTATAGTCAAATCAATGAGTATGAGGTGTTCACACCATGATAAGATTGAGAAGTGAATTCATACCTTGAATTGATAATCTTTATGATGTTCAATAAATGTTGTATTTAAGGCAAATACTCACCATACCCTGGTATGCTTCCAAGGATGGTAAAGTTGCATACTAGAATTGGACTAATAATCCAAAAAGGAAATATTATCAATGAAGGATGGGGTATGTTAACCTTAGTCCTGTGTCATGCCTTTAGGTATGGAACTTTGAGAACAAGTTAACAAATATGATGTCATATAAGAAAAAGAGATTTCAATAACCTTAATTTGTATAGGGTGAAACCCTATTTCCAGTTGTGCTTTTAAGCATGAATCCTCATGTTTGAAGTATGAGATGAGGAAACAATATTCCTAATCAAAAGTAAAGGAAATGAATAACCCTAATTGATGAAAATTGGGGAAATTGATTCTTCTATGAGTTTGAAGGTATAACCTCTAGAATGAATTGTTTACTATTATCAGTTGAATTAACCATGCAGGTTGTTATGAGATGATGATCATATCCAGGTATGGGTTATGAAACTATATTCATTGAAAGCATGCTTTAGCTTTATGAATAGTGATATATCATGTTGCCTTGTCAATGGCAACCTATGAATTAAATGGGATGTGAGAGCCATAAATACCATCAAGGTCATGCTTTAGAGATGACATGTGATGAATGTATTGAGAAATGATGATTGATAAGAGTTAGGCTTGTTACATTTAGTATTCTCATTTTATAGCTGTTATGCCA
Source organism: Alisma plantago-aquatica (assembly GCA_963693085.1). Classification (NCBI taxonomy): domain Eukaryota; kingdom Viridiplantae; phylum Streptophyta; class Magnoliopsida; order Alismatales; family Alismataceae; genus Alisma; species Alisma plantago-aquatica. The sequence continues at coordinate 1,204,033,056 of OY856411.1, read as the reverse complement.
ATGTTATTGTTTGAAGAACAATGTATGATGTTGAAAGAATACTGAATGTACCTAACTAATCAAGTGAAATGTAGAGCCCTGATCATAGATCCATCATTGTCAGAGACCAAATGATGGTGAAACAGGTTTTCCCAAGGGAACTCCTGGATCACATACTCTTGAGTATGTGGGGGAAATGGATGTGTAAATCCTTACATCCTAGTGTAGGAATTGATACCGTCAATCCTTCACTACAAAACCAAACGGTGAGATGTATCACAAGTCTCCCAAAGAAAACACAAACACCGCATCGGTGAGAGATAAACAAGAAATCTTCCGATGACGAAGAGAGTACAGAACGCCACTGTAACTCTAAAATAGCGAAGGACCAGTTTACCCTGGTAAGCTATAACAAAAGACGTCCTGCCAGATGTCTAACAAACAATCCTCTAACTGACTGAGGAAGGTGAGGTCATAAGAATCCGGCTCTTTTAATGACCTATGTATGATACTGATGTGACTTCTTAGCGATCAGTTGGAATATGAGTGGTATGCCTCATCTCCACAGGGCATAATAATGTTTGTAAAACATAATCAACCGCATAGTATATCTGCTTAGGTTAAACTACGAGGAACAATGTTTGGTGTTACATTCTTTACATTAATGATCTGTTCAGATATTTTGTATACATGTCCTTTATATGTTTTAAAGACATGACTTCTTAAGTAGAAGTTGCTTCACTTGTTATTAAACCTGTTGTTGTATGATTTATGTTATAATAAAGCTTCTAGTTGAGAGTTATAACTCTCTCTAGGACAATTTGTATATTGTCTCACTCCGTAGATTTTAACTCTTTTTAGGTGGTCGCCAAAGACGAAGGAGACCGTTTAAGAATGAGAAACAATGACAACAACAGTACCTGGGGCAGCAGTGAATCTCAGGTGGAGATACTGGCTGCTGAATTATGTAGTTAGATAGTCCTATGCGTCTCTGTACTCTCAGGTTCTAGGAATCAGTGGTTTGAGTTTTTAGTGTTGGCTCCTGAGAATTTTGAATCATGTTGTACATAACTACTCAAGAAGTGGTTTAACAGAGATGTAAACTGTTTACTTGGTTTCTTATAAAAAGGAATTTTATAATTTCCAGATCTTGTCTCAAAAATTTTAATTTCCAGTAATTTTTCATATTCCGCAACTAATCGAATGTTTTCGCTAAGTTTAAATCATGTTTATATCATGGTTTTGGAGATCGGAGCCCACAATTTAGTGGTATCAGAGCTCTAGGTTCGCCGAGTCTACAGAGACATAGGACTTAGGATGTCGAGTCTGTCTTTAGTGTTTCTTCCTCATCTAATAGAATCTTCTGCTCCTCAGGAGAAGAAGACATAAAGGACGAGGAGTTTGTTGCAGAAAGCAACAATGCTACATCTAGAAGAAGTGCAGAGGAGCAAGCAATAGAGGAACACTTACCTGAGGTTTCCCTAGTTAATCCAACCATGATAAGGAATCCTTCCTTAGGAATCACTGTTGGAGAATTTAGGGCTACCATGATGTACCTAGTGGATCAAACACTAGCAGTACAACCCAGATTACCAGCTCCTAATGATGATGTTTTGGATATCCATAGGATATATAACCCTCAACAGCAGGTTGGAGCAGAAGTAAATGATGAAGCTTTGAACTCAAAGCAAGCCTATGCTCAGCCTCAAACTGATGAGTCAGTCCACAGTAATGTAGGAATTAGAATACAGTCAGAGACCAGGACCTGTTATAACTGTGGGAAGCCTGGACATATCAGATCTAATTGTCTAGAAAGGATATATAGAGGAAGAATTGAGAAAAGGCCTATTCAAATCCAGAAACAAAGGCCTGGAATTCCCAAAAGGAAGAAGTTTTTGATGTCCCCAACACAACCAGGACCTAGTACATCAAGGCAGTGGTTATCCAGAAAGGGTAAGGAACCCTTTAAACCACTACAACTGGAGAGACGCTGCTACAACTGTGGAAAGGTGGGGCATTAGATGAAGGACTGTCGATCTAAGCCTGTCAATGTGACACAGCCTCCGAGACAAGGACAACAGGGATCACAGAGAACGAAATTTCAAGGAGCAGCTCGAGGACGTGGACAAGCGTCCCAAGCTGGATCATCTGCACCAAATCAACCACAGGCGATAGTGAGGTTCTATGCTATGAACCCACCTGATGCAGTGGTCGATCCACGGGTTGTGACAGGTCAGATGAACTTTGATATTCTAATATGTCTAAACCCTGTGTAATATTTGTTCTAATTGACCCGGGTGCTACGCACTCTTTTATCACTCGAAGAGTGATTCGCAACTGCGATATGACAGTTAGTCATAAGGGAAGATAGTTTGTTGATTGGAGACACCGTTGAGTGATTCGGTTGTTATGCAGGAGGTATGATCTCCCTGCATCCTTTTCTTTTCTAATCACCGCATTCGAGTGGATTCAATACCTTGATATGCAAGGGTTTGATAAAATCCTCGAACCATGATTGATTAGACAAGATAAATGGTTTTTCTTATAAATCTCTTTATGATCTTTTAGACAAGTGAAATAGTAGTTTATTGAACTATTCCTTGATTGGTCTCATAAAAGCTTTCTATGATGCATCAGATATAATCGTTTTATAATACATGTTTACTTCTATAAGAAGAAAATGTATTAAAGAATTGATCTGGATGTAGGATTCAATAAAAGTTAATAATTATGTATGTAAGGATGGAAAAAGAGAAGGAACATAGTAATATACAAGTACATATTTTCTTACCTCAGTAATCATATACCCTGGCCAGGTATACAATTACTGATGATGAAGAAAATATGGAAACTTTGAAGTTGTTATCTTTTGATTACTCTGATCAAGTAGTCAATCTAAAACAACTTAAAGGGCATCATAAGATAAGAAAAATGAGAATATAGAAGGTCAACCATGATTAGTAGTGACTGAAAGAATATATGTAATGAGCAATGCCCCATGATAAGAGGAAGAAAGAGATATAAAGTGTTGATAACACACATAATAAATACAAGAGAAAGAATGTTAAGAACATCCCTTGTTAGGGGTTTATGTTCTTAAATAAAGATAGAATTTTAAGAACATCCCTTATTAGGGGTTTATGTTCTTAAAATAAACACATCTTCTCCAGAATGTCTGATAAGTAAATCTTTGTTTGACAAGAAAACTTTTCCTTGTGATAAGAATGTATAACTGATAAGATGGTTAATGCATATAATAAAGGGAGTTAGTATGCTAATTATCAGATGTGATGATAGACTCATGGTGAAAAGGCCCTTATATGGTCTTGAATAAATATCAAGGCTTAAATTTGATCCTAAAAGAATGTTGATCAAAATTCTATAACATCTCCCTGAAAACGGTATGTTACCTAAGAATGTAACAATGTGTATGCTGAAACAATATCTGCTTTCCCCTTTTCTTCCTGAGATTTCGGGGACGAAATCCTTGTTAGGGGTTTATGATTTGTAACACCCCTGACCTGGGTTATAAGCTAACCCTTGGTGTTTTAACTAAATATGAAATTAAAAGTTTTTAATTATCCTTTAATATATAATTAAAGTTTCTATGGAACGTAAGTTTCCCTTTCTGTCCCTTATAAACCAATGTTGAAGTATTGGTTGCAATACAGGGACCTATGTGCAATTTGCCCAATCAGAGGGGTTAAACTGCAAATTTCACATGTTTATATGTTCCTTTAATGTTGAGACAACATAAGAATGAATATGATGAGGTTTAAGGGATTTCCCAAGATTGAGCACCAAGGTGCAGCTGTGGAAGCAACCCCTGTACTTGAGAACCCTAAATTGGTGTAAAATGCAATTTACCAAATTTGAGGGATGCAAACTTATAAAATACATCATCTAAAACATATTTTATGACTCTTGACATCATTTATAAGAGAAATGATGAAAAGGTCACTTCATGTGAAAAATCATATAATAAAGAACACCTTTGTGATTGAATAATCAAGGTGTATGTATAATAGCCCTTTTATGTGAATGCTTTAGTGATGGATTGATCCTCTTTGCCTTCAATTCTTGACCTTAGAAAGAGTTTGTCCTTAGAAATAAAATGTGGGGACGTGCAAGGAAGAAAGGAAGGACTTAGATGAGAAATGAGGAAAACATATGTCCTTATGTTGAAAATTCACCTAAGTATATATACAACTTTTCCACTAAGCAAGGGAACGACCCTCTCCCTTTCATTTCTTTTCCCCTTGCTCAAACCGACTAAGGAGAGCTCTGGAGCTCAGGAGGACGACCAGGGGAGTGCAAGGTAGGTTTGGATCCTTCCTTTTGCTTAAATTCTTGGATGAAACTCGAATTCAAGGTCAAATTCATGGCTAGCTCACTTAGCTCTATCTTTCTAGCCATCTCTTCTCAACTTTGCTTGGAGGATTCACCTTGGCCGACCTGTGGAGCTTCTAGGACGCCATTAAAGGCTTGGAGCTCAAGGAGCAAGCTTTAGGCGGGTTTTATAACTCTAAACTTTATGCTTTGATTATACATCCTTTCCTATGCATATAGTTGCTAGTTCTTCTTCTTCCCTATCCTCCCTTGCATCCTTGCAAGAAAAATCGTGAAGAACTGCTACTGTTCTTAAGGTAGAAGATAAGGGCGTTAATTCCTATGCTTATCCACGGATTTCCACTTTATCAAACGACCTCCACCAATTGCTCAAACGGTTTCAAACCGTTTGGTGGGCAAACGGTTTCAGGGTCGTGTGAGGGAAAACGGTCTTCAAGACCATTTGGTCCCGTTGACCAAGCGAAGACCGTGTGAGAATCTTGTTCATAATTATGTAGGTTAATCACCCACAAAATGTGAGAGTTTAACTCCAAAGGAATCGTGAGATATAAGCAAATCAATTAGCAAAACCAATTGAATAAAGTTCTGATTTTCAATCTGTTTAATTTGCCCTTTTTGGGCAAACGGTCTCAAGACCATTTACGATGGTTGACCAAACGTTGACCGTTTGGGATTACTGTTCATAATGATGTTAATTAACGACTCACCAAATTTATGGGATTAATTCCAAATGAGTCATGAGTTGAAGGATGATTAATAGGGCAAACCCTAATTGAAATTAGTGTTGATTCTCCAATGAGTTAAGTTGAGATTTTGGGTTGTTTAGCCCAAACGGTTTCAAGACCGTTTGGGAATCATCCAAACGGTCTCAAGACCGTTTGGTGGTCACCCCAAGACCGTTTGGAGGTCTGGGGTCAGGTATAGTTGACCAATTGAAGGTCCAAAGGTACCAAATCATAATGCAATTAAGTATTGATGTGATGATCAACTCAATAGATCAAACCTAGATGAATTTTTACTAGAGTCCAAAGGATGGATGGGCAAACGGTCTCAAGACCATTTGGAACTCATCCAAAGGGTCTCAAGACCGTTTGGTGTCAACCCAAGACCGTTTGGAGGTCTAGGGTTAAGGTAATTTGATCAATTGAGGGCCCAATTACAATGGGTTATTGAAATAATCAAATTGTTGTTTTAAACAAATATCTTGTTGAGTTTTGGGTTGAAGGACCCAAACGGTCTCAAGACCGTTTGGGCACAACCCAAGACCATTTGGAGGTCTAGGGTTGAGATAATCTAATGGTTTGAAGGTCCAATTGCATTATGTTGATGAATTGATAAAAATACTGATTTTTGACCTAATTAGAGTTCAATCCTAGTCTAACCGACTTGGTTCTTGGTCAAACTTGGGAAAACGGTCTCAAGACCGTTTGGAGGTTATCCAAATGATCTCAAGACCGTTTGGGCCAAGTTTGGGCCCAATTGGAGGTCAGTTGATAGGTTCAACCTTGAGTTGATTCACATTGTTGAATATTGATGACCATCCGATTTGAAACCCTAATTGAATTAGAATCAACCCTAATTGGATTTAAATTGAGGGTCAATTTGATGTCCAATTGATTAAGGCTAATCTTGGTTAACTCAATTTATAAGTGGTTATCATGGATTTGGTTAATTGAGGGGTTCAACATACATATCCATGACCAATTGTAACTTTTGAACCATTTTGGAGGTCCAAACGGTTTGAGCCCATTTGGACCAAACGGTCTCAAGACCGTTTGAGGGAAAACGGTCTCAAGACCGTTTGGTGGTTGAAGGTTGAAACCGTTTGAAGTTTTTTTCAAGGTGGTTTGTACTTAATCAATTGATGGTGTAATTGGTTCAATGGTGATCCAATCTAAACCCTATTTGTAACCTAAGTCATTAAGGGACTAAGTGATTAATGAGTTGACCCACGATGGTGATCAAGAGGTAAATTACCAAAATACCCTTGAGGGGTTTAATTGGGTAATACCTTGTTCTAATCAAACCCTAATCACATGATAGTGATGTTTTGGATTATGCTAGTCAATGAGGACTTAACCCAACCTGATCTAGAGTGGTGTTATCACCATCTACTAGTAAGAGGAGAGAGAATGTATCCTAAGAGAGAGAAAGTACCCTTTTATGGTGAAAACTCAAGTAAGATACCTTCAATAAACATGAATGTGCATGATTAGGGTATGATCCACCTATGTGAGATCATGGAAACCCTAATTACAATGTTTAGTGAATCTTAATCTTATCTAAGAACTTTAATGATGATGTTTCTCATACATGATGATGTTATGAGTTCAATTCACCATGAGGTGAATAGTAAACCCTAAATTTAGGGTAATGACATGTGATGTGATTAGTAAACCCTAATTTATGGAGATGTTTATAAGGTAATACCTTTAAATAAAGTATAGTCAAATCAATGAGTATGAGGTGTTCACACCATGATAAGATTGAGAAGTGAATTCATACCTTGAATTGATAATCTTTATGATGTTCAATAAATGTTGTATCTAAGGCAAATACTCACCATACCCTGGTATGCTTCCAAGGATGGTAAAGTTGCATACTAGAATTGGACTAATAATCCAAAAAGGAAATATTATCAATGAAGGATGGGGTATGTTAACCTTAGTCCTGTGGCATGCCTTTAGGTATGGAACTTTGAGAACAAGTTAACAAATATGATGTCATATAAGAAAAAGAGATTTCAATAACCTTAATTTGTATAGGGTGAACCCTATTTCCAGTTGTGCTTTTAAGCATGAATCCTCATGTTTGAAGTATGAGATGAGGAAACAATATTCCTAATCAAAAGTAAAGGAAATGAATAACCCTAATTGATGAAAATTGGGGAAACTGATTCTTCTATGAGTTTGAAGGTATAACCTCTAGAATGAATTGTTTACTGTTATCAGTTGAATTAACCATACAGGTTGTTATGAGATGATGATCATATCCAGGTATGGGTTATGAAACTATATTCATTGAAAGCATGCTTTAGCTTTATGAATAGTGATATATCCTGTTGCCTTTTCAATGGCAACCTATGAATTAAATGGGTTGTGAGAGCCATAAATACCATCAAGGTCATGCTTTAGAGATGACTTGTGATGAATGTATTGAGAAATGATGATTGATAAGGGTTAGGCTTGTTACATTTAGTATTCTCATTTTATAGCTGTTATGCCAATGTTATTGTTTGAAGAACAATGTATGATGTTGAAAGAATACTGAATGTACCTAACTAATCAAGTGAAATGTAGAGCCCTGATCATAGATCCATCATTGTCAGAGACCAAATGATGGTGAAACAGGTTTTCCCAAGGGAACTCCTGGATCACATACTCTTGAGTATGTGGGGGAAATGGATGTGTAAATCCTTACATCCTAGTGTAGGAATTGATACTGTCAATCCTTCACTACAAAACCAAACGGTGAGATGTATCACAAGTCTCCCAAAGAAAACACAAACACCGCATCGGTGAGAGATAAATAATAAATCTTCCGATGACGAAGAGAGTACAGAACGCCACTGTAACTCTAAAATAACGAAGCACCAGTTTACCCTGGTAAGCTATAACAAAAGACGTCCTGCCAGATGTCTAACAAACAATCCTCTAACTGACTGAGGAAGGTGAGGTCATAAGAATCCGGCTCTTTTAATGACCTATGTATGATACTGATGTGACCTCTTAGCGCAGTTGGAATATGAGTGGTATGCTTCATCTCCACAGGGCATAATAATGTTTGTAAAACATAATCAACCGCGTAGTATATCTGCTTAGGTTAAACTACGAGGAACAATGTTTGGTGTTACATTGTTTACATTAATGATCTGTTCAGATATTTTGTATACATGTCCTTTATATGCTTTAAAGACCTGACTGCTTAAGTAGAAGTTGCTTCACTTGTTATTAAACCTACTGTTGTATGATTTATGTTATAATAAAGCTTCTAGTTGAGAGTTATAACTCTCGCTGGGAAAATTTGTATATTGTCTCACTCCATAGATTTTAACTCTTTTTAGGTGGTCGCCAAAGACGAAGGAGACCGTTTAAGAATGAGCAACAACGACAACAACAGTACCTGGGGTAGCAGTGAATCTCAAGTGGAGATACTGGCTACTGAATTATGTAGTTAGATAGTCCTATGTGTCTTTGTACTCTCAGGTTCTAGGAATCAGTGGTTTGAGTTTTTGGTGTTGGCTCCTGAGAATTTTGAATCATGTTGTACATAACTACTCAAGAAGTGGTTTAACAGAGATGTAAACTGTTTACTTGGTTTCTTATAAAAAGGAATTTTATAATTTCCAGATCTTGTCTCAAAAATTTTAATTTCCAGTAATTTTTCATATTCCGCAACTAATCGAATGTTTCCGCTAAGTTTAAATCATGTTTATATCGTGGTTTTGGAGATCGGAGCCCACAATTTAGTGGTATCAGAGCTCTAGGTTCGCCGAGTCTACAGAGACAGAGGACTTAGGATGTCGAGTCTGTCTTTAGTGTTTCTTCCTCATCTAATAGAATCTTCTGCTCCTCAGGAGAAGAAGACATAAAGGACGAGGAGTTTGTTGCAGAAAGCAACAATGCTACATCTAGAAGAAGTGCAGAGGAGCAAGCAGTAGAGGAACACTTACCTGAGGTTTCCCTAGTTAATCCAACCATGATAAGGAATCCTTCCTTAGGAATCACTATTGGAGAATTTAGGGCAACCATGATGTACCTAGTGGATCAAACACTAGCAGTACAACCCAGATTACCAGCTCCTAATGATGATGTTTTGGATATCCATAGGATATATAACCCTCAGCAGCAGGTTGGAGCAGAAGTAAATGATGAAGCTTTGAACTCAAAGCAAGCCTATGCTCAGCCTCAAACTGATGAATCAGTCCACAGTAATGTAGGAATTAGAATACAGTCAGAGACCAGGACCTGTTATAACTGTGGGAAGCCTGGACATATCAGATCTAATTGTCTAGAAAGGATATATAGAGGAAGAATTTAGAAAAGGCCTATTCAAATCCAGAAACAAAGGCCTGGAATTCCCAAAAGGAAGAAGTTTCTGATGTCCCCAACACAACCAAGACCGAGTACATCAAGGCAGTGGTTATCCAGAAAGGGTAAGGAACCCTTTAAACCACTACAACTGGAGAGACGCTGCTACAACTGTGGAAAGGTGGGGCATTTGATGAAGGACTGTCGATCTAAGCCTGTCAATGTGACACAGCCTCCGAGACAAGGACAACAGGGATCACAGAGAAGGCAATTTCAAGGAGCAGCTCGAGGACGTGGACAAGCGTCCCAAGCTGGATCATCTGCACCAAATCAACCACAGGCGATAGTGAGGTTCTATGCTATGAACCCACCTGATGCAGTGGTCAATCCACGGGTTGTGACAGGTCAGATGAACTTTGATATTCTGATATGTCTAAACCCTGTGTAATATATGTTCTAATTGACCCGGGTGCTACGCACTCTTTTATCACTCGAAGAGTGATTCGCAACTGCGATATGACAGTTAGTCATAAGGGCAGATAGTTTGTTGATTGGAGACTCCGTTGAGTGAGTCGGTTGTTATGCAGGAGGTATGATCTCCCTGCATCCTTTTCTTTTCTAATCACCGCATTCGAGTGGATTCAATACCTTGATATGCAAGGGTTTGATAAAATCCTCGAACCATGATTGATTAGACAAGATAAATGGTTTTTCTTATAAATCTCTTTATGATCTTTTGGACAAGTGAAATAGTAGTTTATTGAACTATTCCTTGATTGGTCTCATAAAAGCTTTCTATGATGCATCAGATATAATCGTTTTATAATACATGTTTACTTCTATAAGAAGAAAATGTATTAAAGAATTGATCTGGATGTAGGATTCAATAAAAGTTAATAATTATGTATGTAAGGATGGAAAAAGAGAAGGAACATAGTAATATACAAGTACATATTTTCTTACCTCAGTAATCATATACCCTGGCCAGGTATACAATTACTGATGATGAAGAAAATATGGAAACTTTGAAGTTGTTATCTTTTGATTACTCTGATCAAGTAGTCAATCTAAAACAACTTAAAGGGCATCATAAGATAAGAAAAATGAGAATATAGAAGGTCAACCATGATTAGTAGTGACTGAAAGAATATATGTAATGAGCAATGCCCCATGATAAGAGGAAGAAAGAGATATAAAGTGTTGATAACACACATAATATATACAAGAGAAAGAATGTTAAGAACATCCCTTGTTAGGGGTTTATGTTCTTAAATAAAGATAGAATTTTAAGAACATCCCTTATTAGGGGTTTATGTTCTTAAAATAAACACATCTTCTCCAGAATGTCTGATAAGTAAATCTTTGTTTGACAAGAAAACTTTTCCTTATGATAAGAATGTATAACTGATAAGATGGTTAATGCATATAATAAAGGGAGTTAGTATGCTAATTATCAGATGTGATGATAGACTCAGGGTGAAAAGGCCCTTATATGGTCTTGAATAAATATCAAGGCTTGAATTTGATCCTAAAGAATGTTGATCAAAATTCTATAACATCTCCCTGAAAACGGTATGTTACCTAAGAATGTAACAATGTGTAAGCTGAAACAATATCTGCTTTCCCCTTTTCTTCCTGAGATTTCGGGGACGAAATCCTTTTTAGGGGTTTATGATTTGTAACACCCCTGACCTGGGTTATAAGATAACCCTAGGTGTTTTACCTAAATATGAAATTAAAAGTTTGTAATTATCCTTTAATATATAATTAAAGTTTCTATGGAACGTAAGTTTCCCTTTCTGTCCCTTATAAACCAATGTTGAAGTATTGGTTGCAATACAGGGACCTATGTGCAATTTGCCCAATCGGAGGGGTTAAACTGCAAATTTCACATGTTTATATGTTCCTTTAATGTTGAGACAACATAAGAATGAATATGATGAGGTTTAAGGGATTTCCCAAGCTTGAGCACCAAGGTGCAGCTGTGGAAGCAACCCCTGTACTTGAGAACCCTAAATTGGTGTAAAATGCAATTTACCAAATTTGAGGGATGCAAACTTATAAAACACATCATCTAAAATATCTTTTATGACTCTTGACATCATTTATAAGAGAAATGATGAAAAGGTCACTTCATGTGAAAAATCATATAATAAAGAACACCTCTGTGATTGAATAATCAAGGTGTATGTATAATAGCCCTTTTATGTGAATGCTTTAGTGATGGATTGATCCTCTTTGCCTTCAATTCTTGACCTTAGAAAGAGTTTGTCCTTAGAAATAAAATGTGGGGACGTGCAAGGAAGAAAGGAAGGACTTAGATGAGAAATGAGGAAAACATATGTCCTTATGTTGAAAATTCACCTAAGTATATATACAACTTTTCCACTAAGCAAGGGAACGACCCTCTCCCTTTCATTTCTTTTCCCCTTGCTCAAACCGACTAAGGAGAGCTCTGGAGCTCAGGAGGACGACCAGGGGAGTGCAAGGTAGGTTTGGATCCTTCCTTTTGCTTAAATTCTTGGATGAAACTCGAATTCAAGGTCAAATTCATGGCTAGCTCACTTAGCTCTATCTTTCTAGCCATCTCTTCTCAACTTTGCTTGGAGGATTCACCTTGGCCGACCTGTGGAGCTTCTAGGACGCCATTAAAGGCTTGGAGCTCGAAAGCTTGGAGCTCAAGGAGCAAGCTTTAGGCGGGTTTTATAACTCTAAACTTTATGCTTTGATTATACATCCTTTCATATGCATATAGTTGCTAGTTCTTCTTCTTCCCTATCCTCCCTTGCATCCTTGCAAGCAAAATCGTGAAGAACTGCTACTGTTCTTAAGGTAGAAGATAAGGGTGTTAATTCCTATGCTTATCCACGGATTTCCACTTTATCAAACGACCTCCACCAATTGCTCAAACGGTTTCAAACCGTTTGGTGGGCAAACGGTTTCAGGGTCGTGTGAGGGAAAATGGTCTTCAAGACCATTTGGTCCCGTTGACCAAGCAAAGACCGTATGGGAATCTTGTTCATAATTATGTAGGTTAATCACCCACAAAATTTGAGAGGTTAACGCCAAAGGAATCGTGAGATATAAGCAAATCAATTAGCAAAACCAATTGAATTAAGTTCTGATTTTCAATCTGTTTAATTTGCCCTTTTTGGGAAAACGGTCTCAAGACCATTTACGATGGTTGACCAAACGTTGACCGTTTGGGATTACTGTTCATAATTATGTTAATTAATGACTCACCAAATTTTAGGGATTAATTCCAAACGAGTCATGAGTTGAAGGATGATTAATAGGGCAAACCCTAATTGAAATTAGTGATGATTCTCCAATGAGTTAAGTTGAGATTTTGGGTTGTTTAGCCCAAACGGTTTCAAGACCGTTTGGGAATCATCCAAACGGTCTCAAGACCGTTTGGGGGTCACCCCAAGACCGTTTGGAGGTCTAGGGTCAAGTATAGTTGACCAATTGAAGGTCCAAAGGTACCAAATCATATTGCAATTAAGTATTGATGTGATGATCAACTCAATAGATCAAACCTAGATGAATTTTTACTAGAGTCCAAAGGATGGATGGGCAAACGGTCTCAAGACCGTTTGGAACACATCCAAACGGTCTCAAGACCGTTTGGTGTCAACCCAAGACCGTTTGGAGGTCTAGGGTTAAGGTAATTTGATCAATTGAGGGCCCAATTACAATGGGTTATTGAAATAATCAAATTGCTGTTTTTAAACATAGATCTTGTTGAGTTTTGGGTTGAAGGACCCAAACGGTCTCAAGACCGTTTGGGGGTTCCTCCAAACGGTCTCAAGACCGTTTGGGCACAACCCAAGACCGTTTGGGCACAACCCAAGACCGTTTGGAGGTCTAGGGTTGATATAATCTAATGGTTTGAAGGTCCAATTGCATTAAGTTGATGAATTGATAAAAATACTGATTTTTGACCTAATTAGAGTTCAATCCTAGTCTAACCGACTTGGTTCTTGGTCAAACTTTGGGAAAACGGTCTCAAGACCGTTTGGAGGTTATCCAAACGATCTCAAGACCGTTTGGGCCAAGTTTGGGCCCAATTGGAGGTCAGTTGATAGGTTCAACCTTGAGTTGATTCACATTGTTGAATATTGATGACCATCCGATTTGAAACCCTAATTGAATTAGAATCAACCCTAATTGGCTTTCAATTGAGGGTCAATTTGATTACCAATTGATTAAGGCTAATCTTGGTTAACTCAATTTATAAGTGGTTATCATGGATTTGGTTAATTGAGGGGTTCAACATACATATCCATGACCAATTGTAACTTTTGAACCATTTTGGAGGTCCAAACGGTTTGAGCCCATTTGGACCAAACAGTCTCAAGACCATTTGAGGGAAAACGGTCTCAAGACCATTTGACACCAAACGGTCTCAAGACCGTTTGGTGGTTGAAGGTTGAAACCGTTTGAAGTTTTTTTCAAGGTGGTTTGTACTTAATCAATTGATGGTGTAATTGGTTCAATGGTGATCCAATCTAAACCCTATTTGTAACCTAAGTCATTAAGGGACTAAGTGATTAATGAGTTGACCCATGATGGTGATCAAGAGGTAAATTACCAAAATACCCTTGAGGGGTTTAATTGGGTAATACCTTGTTCTAGTCAAACCCTAATCACATGATAGTGATGTTTTGGATTATGCTAGTCAATGAGGACTTAACCCAACCTGATCTAGAGTGGTGTTATCGCCATCTACTAGTAAGAGGAGAGAGAAAGTATCCTAAGAGAGAGAAAGTACCCTTTTATGGTGAAAACTCAAGTAAGATACCTTCAATACACATGAATGTGCATGATTAGGGTATGATCTACCTATGTGAGATCATGGAAACCCTAATTACGATGTTTAGTGAATCTTAATCTTATCTAAGAACTTTAATGATGATGTTTCTCATACATGATGATGTTATGAGTTCAATTCACCATGAGGTGAATAGTAAACCCTAAATTTAGGGTAATGACATGTGATGTGATTAGTAAACCCTAATTTATGGAGATGTTTATAAGGTAATACCTTTAAATAAAGTATAGTCTAATCAATGAGTATGAGGTGTTCACACCATGATAAGATTGAGAAGTGAATTCATACCTTGAATTGATAATCTTTATGATGTTCAATAAATGTTGTATTTAAGGCAAATACTCACCATACCCTGGTATGCTTCCAAGGATGGTAAAGTTGCATACTAGAATTGGACTAATAATCCAAAAAGGAAATATTATCAATGAAGGATGGGGTATGTTAACCTTAGTCCTGTGTCATGCCTTTAGGTATGGAACTTTGAGAACAAGTTAACAAATATGATGTCATATAAGAAAAAGAGATTTCAATAACCTTAATTTGTATAGGGTGAAACCCTATTTCCAGTTGTGCTTTTAAGCATGAATCCTCATGTTTGAAGTATGAGATGAGGAAACAATATTCCTAATCAAAAGTAAAGGAAATGAATAACCCTAATTGATGAAAATTGGGGAAACTGATTCTTCTATGAGTTTGAAGGTATAACCTCTAGAATGAATTGTTTACTGTTATCAGTTGAATTAACCATGCAGGTTGTTATGAGATGATGATCATATCCAGGTATATTCATTGAAAGCATGCTTTAGCTTTATGAATAGTGATATATCCTGTTGCCTTGTCAATGGCAACCTATGAATTAAATGGGCTGTGAGAGCCATAAATACCATCAAGGTCATGCTTTAGAGATGACTTGTGATGAATGTATTGAGAAATGATGATTGATAAGAGTTAGGCTTGTTACATTTAGTATTCTCATTTTATAGCTGTTATGCCAATGTTATTGTTTGAAGAACAATGTATGATGTTGAAAGAATACTGAATGTACCTAACTAATCAAGTGAAATGTAGAGCCCTGTTCATAGATCCATCATTGTCAGAGACCAAATGATGGTGAAACAGGTTTTCCCAAGGGAACTCCTGGATCACATACTCTTGAGTATGTGGGGGAAATGGATGCGTAAATCCTTACATCCTAGTGTAGGAATTGATACCGTCAATCCTTCACTACAAAACCAAATGGTGAAATGTATCACAAGTCTCCCAAAGAAAACACAAACACCGCATCGGTGAGAGATAAACAATAAATCTTCCGATGACGAAGAGAGTACAGAATGCCACTGTAACTCTAAAATAACGAAGGACCAGTTTACCCTGGTAAGCTATAACAAAAGACGTCCTGCCAGATGTCTAACAAACAATCCTCTAACTGACTGAGGAAGGTGAGGTCATAAGAATCCGGCTCTTTTAATGACCTATGTATGATACTGATGTGACTTCTTAGCGATCAGTTGGAATTTGAGTGGTATGCCTCATCTCCACAGGGCATAATAATGTTTGTAAAACATAATCAACCGCGTAGTATATCTGCTTAGGTTAAACTATGAGGAACAATGTTTGGTGTTACATTGTTTACATTAATGATCTGTTCAGATATTTTGTATACATGTCCTTTATATGCTTTAAAGACCTAACTGCTTAAGCAGAAGTTGCTTCACTTGTTATTAAACCTACTGTTGTATGATTTATGTTATAATAAAGCTTCTAGTTGAGAGTTATAACTCTCGCTGGGACAATTTGTATATTGTCTCACTCCGTAGATTTTAACTCTTTTTAGGTGGTCGCCAAAGACGAAGGAGACCGTTTAAGAATGAGCAACAACGACAACAACAGTACCTGGGGCAGCAGTGAATCTCAGGTGGAGATACTGGCTGCTGAATTATGTAGTTAGATAGTCCTATGTGTCTCTGTACTCTCAGGTTCTAGGAATCAGTGGTTTGAGTTTTTGGTGTTGGCTCCTGAGAATTTTGAATCATGTTGTACATAACTACTCAAGAAGTGGTTTAACAGAGATGTAAACTGTTTACTTGGTTTCTTATAAAAAGGAATTTTATAATTTCCAGATCTTGTCTCAAAAATTTTAATTTCTAGTAATTTTTCATATTCCGCAACTAATCGAATGTTTCCGCTAAGTTTAAATCGTGTTTATATCGTGGTTTTGGAGATCGGAGCCCACAATTTAGTGGTATCAGAGCTCTAGGTTCGCCGAGTCTACAGAGACATAGGACTTAGGATGTCGAGTCTGTCTTTAGTGTTTCTTCCTCATCTAATAGAATCTTCTGCTCCTCAGGAGAAGAAGACATAAAGGACGAGGAGTTTGTTGCAGAAAGCAACAATGCTACATCTAGAAGAAGTTCAGAGGAGCAAGCAGTAGAGGAACACTTACCTGAGGTTTCCCTAGTTAATCCAACCATGATAAGGAATCCTTCCTTAGGAATCACTGTTGGAGAATTTAGGGCAACCATGATGTACCTAGTGGATCAAACACTAGCAGTACAACCCAGATTACCAGCTCCTAATGATGATGTTTTGGATATCCATAGGATATATAACCCTCAGCAGCAGGTTGGAGCAGAAGTAAATGATGAAGCTTTGAACTCAAAGCAAGCCTATGCTCAGCCTCAAACTGATGAATCAGTCCACAGTAATGTAGGAATTAGAATACAGTCAGAGACCAGGACCTGTTATAACTGTGGGAAGCCTGGACATATCAGATCTAATTGTCTAGAAAGGATATATATAGGAAGAATTGAGAAAAGGCCTATTCAAATCCAGAAACAAAGGCCTAGAATTCCCAAAAGGAAGAAGTTTCTGATGTCCCCAACACAACCAGGACCTAGTACATCAAGGCAGTGGTTATCCAGAAAGGGTAAGGAACCCTTTAAACCACTACAACTGGAGAGACGCTGCTACAACTGTGGAAAGGTGGGGCATTTGATGAAGGACTGTCGATCTAAGCCTGTCAATGTGACACAGCCTCCGAGACAAGGACAACAGGGATCACAGAGAAGGCAATTTCAAGGAGCAGCTCGAGGACGTGGACAAGCGTCCCAAGCTGGATCATCTGCACCAAATCAACCACAGGCGATAGTGAGGTTCTATGCTATGAACCCACCTGATGCAGTGGTCGATCCACGGGTTGTGACAGGTCAGATGAACTTTGATATTCTGATATGTCTAAACCCTGTGTAATATCTGTTCTAATTGACCCGGGTGCTACGCACTCTTTTATCACTCGAAGAGTGATTCGCAACTGCGATATGACAGTTAGTCATAAGGGCAGATAGTTTGTTGATTGGAGACTCCGTTGAGTGAGTCGGTTGTTATGCAGGAGGTATGATCTCCCTGCATCCTTTTCTTTTCTAATCACCGCATTCGAGTGGATTCAATACCTTGATATGCAAGGGTTTGATAAAATCCTCGAACCATGATTGATTAGACAAGATAAATGCTTTTTCTTATAAATCTCTTTATGATCTTTTGGACAAGTGAAATAGTAGTTTATTGAACTATTCCTTGATTGGTCTCATAAAAGCTTTCTATGATGCATCAGATATAATCGTTTTATAATACATGTTTACTTCTATAAGAAGAAAATGTATTAAAGAATTGATCTGGATGTAGGATTCAATAAAGTTAATAATTATGTATGTAAGGATGGAAAAAGAGAAGGAACATAGTAATATACAAGTACATATTTTCTTACCTCAGTAATCATATACCCTGGCCAGGTATACAATTACTGATGATGAAGAAAATATGGAAACTTTGAAGTTGTTATCTTTTGATTACTCTGATCAAGTAGTCAATCTAAAACAACTTAAAGGGCATCATAAGATAAGAAAAATGAGAATATAGAAGGTCAACCATGATTAGTAGTGACTGAAAGAATATATGTAATGAGCAATGCCCCATTATAAGAGGAAGAAAGAGATATAAAGTGTTGATAACACACATAATAAATACAAGAGAAAGAATGTTAAGAACATCCCTTGTTAGGGGTTTATGTTCTTAATTAAAGATAGAATTTTAAGAACATCCCTTATTAGGGGTTTATGTTCTTAAAATAAACACATCTTCTCCAGAATGTCTGATAAGTAAATCTTTGTTTGACAAGAAAACATTTCCTTATGATAAGAATGTATAACTGATAAGATGGTTAATGCATATAATAAAGGGAGTTAGTATGCTAATTATCAGATGTGATGATAGACTCAGGGTGAAAAGGCCCTTATATGGTCTTGAATAAATATCAAGGATTGAATTTGATCCTAAAAGAATGTTGATCAAAATTCTATAACATCTCCCTGAAAATGGTATGTTACCTAAGAATGTAACAATGTGTATGCTGAAACAAATTCTGCTTTCCCCTTTTCTTCCTGAGATTTCGGGGACGAAATCCTTGTTAGGGGTTTATGATTTGTAACACCCCTGACCTGGGTTATAAGCTAACCCTAGGTGTTTTACCTAAATATGAAATTAAAAGTTTGTAATTATCCTTTAATATATAATTAAAGTTTCTATGGAACGTAAGTTTCCCTTTCTGTCCCTTATAAACCAATGTTGAAGTATTGGTTGCAATACAGGGACCTATGTGCAATTTGCCCAATCAGAGGGGTTAAACTACAAATTTCACATGTTTATATGTTCCTTTAATGTTGAGACAACATAAGAATGAATATGATGAGGTTTAAGGGATTTCCCAAGCTTGAGCACCAAGGTGCAGCTGTGGAAGCAACCCCTGTACTTGAGAACCCTAAATTGGTGTAAAATGCAATTTACCAAATTTGAGGGATGCAAACTTATAAAATACATCATCTAAAACATCTTTTATGACTCTTGACATCATTTATAAGAGAAATGATGAAAAGGTCACTTCATGTGAAAAATCATATAATAAAGAACACCTTTGTTATTGAATAATCAAGGTGTATGTATAATAGCCCTTTTATGTGAATGCTTTAGTGATGGATTGATCCTCTTTGCCTTCAATTCTTGACCTTAGAAAGAGTTTGTCCTTAGAAATAAAATGTGGGGACGTGCAAGGAAGAAAGGAAGGACTTAGATGAGAAATGAGGAAAACATATGTCCTTATGTTGAAAATTCACCTAAGTATATATACAACTTTTCCACTAAGCAAGGGAACGACCCTCTCCCTTTCATTTCTTTTCCCCTTGCTCAAACCGACTAAGGAGAGCTCTGGAGCTCAGGAGGACGACCAGGGGAGTGCAAGGTAGGTTTGGATCCTTTCTTTTGCTTAAATTCTTGGATGAAACTCGAATTCAAGGTCAAATTCATGGCTAGCTCACTTAGCTCTATCTTTCTAGCCATCTCTTCTCAACTTTGCTTGGAGGATTCACCTTGGCCGACCTGTGGAGCTTCTAGGACGCCATTAAAGGCTTGGAGCTCGAAAGCTTGGAGCTCAAGGAGCAAGCTTTAGGCGGGTTTTATAACTCTAAACTTTATGCTTTGATTATACATCCTTTCATATGCATATAGTTGCTAGTTCTTCTTCTTCCCTATCCTCCCTTGCATACTTGCAAGCAAAATCGTGAAGAACTGCTACTGTTCTTAAGGTATAAGATAAGGGCGTTAATTCCTATGCTTATCCATGGATTTCCACTTTATCAAACGACCTCCACCAATTGCTCAAACGGTTTCAAACCGTTTGGTGGGCAAACAGTTTCAGGGTCGTGTGAGGGAAAACGATCTTCAAGACCGTTTGGTCCCGTTGACCAAGAAAAGACCGTATGGTAATCTTGTTCATAATTATGTAGGTTAATCACCCACAAAATTTGAGAGGTTAACTCCAAAGGAATCGTGAGATATAAGCAAATCAATTAGCAAAACCAATTGAATTAAGTTCTGATTTTCAATCTGTTTAATTTTCCCTTTTTGGGCAAACGGTCTCAAGACCGTTTAAGATGGTTGACCAAACGTTGACCGTTTGGGATTACTGTTCATAATGATGTTAATTAATGACTCACCAAATTTGAGGGATTAATTCCAAACGAGTCATGAGTTGAAGGATGATTAATAGGGCAAACCCTAATTGAAATTAGTGCTGATTCTCCAATGAGTTAAGTTGAGATTTTGGGTTGTTTAGCCCAAACGTTTCAAGACCGTTTGGGAATCATCCAAACGGTCTCAAGACCGTTTGGGGGTCACCCCAAGACCTTTTGGAGGTCTGGGGTCAAGTATAGTTGACCAATTGAAGGTCCAAAGGTACCAAATCATATTGCAATTAAGTATTGATGTGATGATCAACTCAATAGATCAAACCTAGATGAATTTTTACTAGAGTCCAAAGGATGGATGGGCAAACGGTCTCAAGACCGTTTGGAACTCATCCAAACGGTCTAAAGACCGTTTGGTGTCAACCCAAGACCGTTTGGAGGTCTAGGGTTAAGGTAATTTGATCAATTGAGGGCCCAGTTACAATGGGTTATTGAAATAATCAAATTGCTGTTTTTAAACATAGATCTTGTTGAGTTTTGGGTTGAAGGACCCAAACGGTCTCAAGACCATTTGGGGGTTCCTCCAAACGGTCTCAAGACCGTTTGGGCACAACCCAAGACCGTTTGGAGGTCTAGGGTTGAGATAATCTAATGGTTTGAAGGTCCAATTGCATTAAGTTTATGAATTGATAAAAATACTGATTTTTGACCTAATTAGAGTTCAATCCTAGTCTAACCGACTTGGTTCTTGGTCAAACTTTGGGAAAACGGTCTCAAGACCGTTTGGACGTTATCCAAATGATCTCAAGACCGTTTGGGCCAAGTTTTGGCCCAATTGGAGGTCAGTTGATAGGTTCAACCTTGAGTTGATTCACATTGTTGAATATTGATGACCATCTGATTTGAAACCCTAATTGAATTAGAATCAACCCTAATTGGCTTTCAATTGAGGGTCAATTTGATGTCCAATTGATTAAGGATAATCTTGGTTAACTCAATTTATAAGTGGTTATCATGGATTTGGTTAATGGTTAATTGAGGGGTTCAACATACATATCCATGACCAATTGTAACTTTTGAACCATTTTGGAGGTCCAAACGGTTTGAGCCCATTTGGACCAAACGGTCGCAAGACCGTTTGAGGGCAAATGGTCTCAAGACCGTTTGACACCAAACGGTCTCAAGACCGTTTTGTGGTTGAAGGTTGAAACCGTTTGAAGTTTTTTTCAAGGTGGTTTGTACTTAATCAATTGATGGTGTAATTGGTTCAATGGTGATCCAATCTAAACCCTATTTGTAACCCAAGTCATTAAGGGACTAAGTGATTAATGAGTTGACCCATGATGGTGATCAAGAGGTAAATTACCAAAATACCCTTGAGGGGTTTAATTGGGTAATACCGTGTTCTAGTCAAACCCTAATCACATGATAGTGATGTTTTTGATTATGCTAGTCAATGAGGACTTAACCCAACCTGATCTAGAGTGGTGTTATCACCATCTACTAGTAAGAGGAGAGAGAAAGTATCCTAAGAGAGAGAAAGTACCCTTTTATGGTGAAAACTAAAGTAAGATACCTTCAATACACATGAATGTGCATGATTAGGGTATGATCCACCTATGTGAGATCATGGAAACCCTAATTACGATGTTTAGTGAATCTTAATCTTATCTAAGAACTTTAATTATGATGTTTCTCATACATGATGATGTTATGAGTTCAATTCACCATGAGGTGAATAGTAAACCCTAAATTTAGGGTAATGCATGTGATGTGATTAGTAAACCCTAATTTATGGAGATGTTTATAAGGTAATACCTTTAAATAAAGTATAGTCAAATCAATGAGTATGAGGTGTTCACACCATGATAAGATTGAGAAGTGAATTCATACCTTGAATTGATAATCTTTATGATGTTCAATAAATGTTGTATTTAAGGCAAATACTCACCATACCCTGGTATGCTTCCAAGGATGGTAAAGTTGCATACTAGAATTGGACTAATAATCCAAAAAGGAAATATTATCAATGAAGGATGGGGTATGTTAACCTTAGTCCTGTGTCATGCCTTTAGGTATGGAACTTTGAGAACAAGTTAACAAATATGATGTCATATAAGAAAAAGAGATTTCAATAACCTTAATTTGTATAGGGTGAAACCCTATTTCCAGTTGTGCTTTTAAGCATGAATCCTCATGTTTGAAGTATGAGATGAGGAAACAATATTCCTAATCAAAAGTAAAGGAAATGAATAACCCTAATTGATGAAAATTGGGGAAACTGATTCTTCTATGAGTTTGAAGGTATAACCTCTAGAATGAATTGGTTACTGTTATCAGTTGAATTAACCATGCAGGTTGTTATGAGATGATGATCATATCCAGGTATGGGTTATGAAACTATATTCATTGAAAGCATGCTTTAGCTTTATGAATAGTGATATATCCTGTTGCCTTGTCAATGGCAACCTATGAATTAAATGGGATGTGAGATCCATAAATACCATCAAGGTCATGCTTTAGAGATGACTTGTGATGAATGTATTGAGAAATGATGATTGATAAGAGTTAGGCTTGTTACATTTAGTATTCTCATTTTATAGCTGTTATGCCAATGTTATTGTTTGAAGAACAATGTATGATGTTGAAATAATACTGAATGTACCTAACTAATCAAGTGAAATGTAGAGCCCTGATCATAGATCCATCATTGTCAGAGACCAAATGATGGTGAAATAGGTTTTCCCAAGGGAACTCCTGGATCACATACTCTTGAGTATGTGGGGGAAATGGATGCGTAAATCCTTACATCCTAGTGTAGGAATTGATACTGTCAATCCTTCACTACAAAACCAAATGGTGAGATGTATCACAAGTCTCCCAAAGAAAACACAAACACCGCATCGGTGAGAGATAAACAAGAAATCTTCCGATGACGAAGAGAGTACAGAACGCCACTGTAACTCTAAAATAACGAAGGACCAGTTTACCCTGGTAAGCTATAATAAAAGACGTCCTGCCAGATGTCTAACAAACAATCCTCTAACTGACTGAGGAAGGTGAGGTCATAAGAATCCGACTCTTTTAATGACCTATGTATGATACTGATGTGACTTCTTAGCGATCAGTTGGAATATGAGTGGTATGCCTCATCTCCACAGGGCATAATAATGTTTGTAAAACATAATCAACCGCGTAGTATATCTGCTTAGGTTAAACTACGAGGAACAATGTTTGGTGTTACATTGTTTACATTAATGATCTGTTCAGATATTTTGTATACATGTCCTTTATATGCTTTAAAGACCTGACTGCTTAAGTAGAAGTTGCTTCACTTGTTATTAAACCTATTGTTGTATGATTTATGTTATAATAAAGCTTCTAGTTGAGAGTTATAACTCTCGCTGGGACAATTTGTATATTGTCTCACTCCGTAGATTTTAACTCTTTTTAGGTGGTCGCCAAAGACGAAGGAGACCGTTTAAGAATGAGCAACAATGACAACAACAGTACCTGGGGCAGCAGTGAATCTCAGGTGGAGATACTGGCTGTTGAATTATGTAGTTAGATAGTCCTATGCGTCTCTGTACTTTCAGGTTCTAGGAATCAGTGGTTTGAGTTTTTGGTGTTGGCTCCTGAGAATTTTGAATCATGTTGTACATAACTACTCAAGAAGTGGTTTAACAGAGATGTAAACTGTTTACTTGGTTTCTTATAAAAAGGAATTTTATAATTTCCAGATCTTGTCTCAAAAATTTTAATTTCTAGTAATTTTTCATATTCCGCAACTAATCGAATGTTTCCGCTAAGTTTAAATCGTGTTTATATCGTGGTTTTGGAGATCGGAGCCCACATCTGTGGCCGTGGTGTAAGCCTCAGTCACAGTCAACCCTACAATCACAGTGTTGGGTGACTTTGTCGTGGGGTGTTCCCCCATGGTCATGGTCTGGTTGGCCATGGTTGCGGTTATGGTTGCGTTGCGGTCAAGGTTGACTCTACGATCGTGGCCAACGTGCGGTCACAGTGTAAGCCTCAATCGCGGTCAATCTTGAAATTGGGATGTCAGTTCAGATCACGATTGAGGTGGATACCTCGGTCGTGGTCCTGCTCACCTCGATCATGGTCTTCCCCACTACAGTCGTGGTTGTGATGGATGGAAGCCTAGCTATTACAAAAATTGTGTGTTGGGGAGAAATCATGGAGAATAGATGTCTTTTTAGGTTCGGTGCCAGCAAATCCCAAAATTGGCTAGTTTGAGAAACTTTATCTATGAAAAGATATAAATTACTAAAAGATAAGAAACATGGGATATTTAGGGTATATTAAGGTTATAGTGACACAAAACCATAGATAAATGCTTAGAATAAATACGTAAATTTGGATGTTATCAATGAGCCAAATAGAAAGCTTCAATCTTAAACATCCACCCATCGGCTTCATCTAGGTCTAATCTACTTAAGATATCATTGGCATTGTTGTGTATGTTTTATATTGACTTTTTACACTTCTTCACACACAGTTTCAGCTCATTCTGTCCCAAATTAGCCTCTATTTATATTCATTTTGCCACACTTTTTAGTTTCTTTACTTATCACATGATGTTAATTGCATATATGTATTAAAAAGGTCAAATTGGAGATAACCTAACTCAGATCCAACCTCAATGGGACTTCCCTAAGTTTTGCAGCTGACCTAAAGCAAATTTCTAAAGAAACGGCAGAAGACATGGTGTGTTCTCTTAAGAACATGACGTGTTCACTTACAGGCAGTCTCACAGGACAAAGAACACATCGTGTGTTATTAAATACATGACGTTTGATTCTCCAGCAGCATTTTGTTCAGATCAGAGAAAAGTGGTAACACAACATGTCCTTCATCAGACATGGTGTGTTCCTGGTACATGAAGACTGTCTGCACCTTTCTACCAAAGAACACGGCGTGTGTTTATTCAAACACGTCGTGTGCCCTTCATTTAATTCATTCCCTGAAGATAGAAACACAGCGTGTTTAATTCAAACATGATGTGTACCTCAATGCAGCGACAACACTGAGCAAGCACAAACGACATGACACGGTGTGTTCATTAAAAAACACGTCGTGTTATTGTCAGTTTCTGCAAAAATGAAAATGGCTGCCTTTCATTTTAAAAGCAAAGGGGAGCCTATGAGGTGGTTATACTTAGTCATTTTGAAGTGTTATACTCCCAAGAGATGTTCCAGAGTAGAGGAAGGCAATTTTGGGGTAGAAGAAGGTGGTTTCTTGGAAGAGAACCCCCATTTTACTTCATTTCATCTCCGTTTTCTTTTCCAGATGTGTAGCAGAGTTACTCTCTTCATTTTAGCTTTCTGAGAGGGAAGTTAGTCTGAGTTGGAGCTTTCTAAGGGACAGAACTTCATCCTCCCAATGGAGTCCTCACCTCTTAGCCTGCATATGTGGTTCCTCTAGTTTTTTTCTTCTCTTAAGCATGCAAAACTCTAAAATTACTGTCATGTATATGTATATCTTTACTATGGACGAGTAGAGCTCTTTTCTTGAGTATGGGTGAGTAGCCCCCATGACATTGATCATGTGAACTCAAATTATATGCTTATTGTTTTTTAGTTTGCTTTATTCCATGGATGTCTATGGTGTTTTCTTACTTGTATGTCAGGCTGGCCACCTTTTATACATGTTTTATGCTTGCCTTGTGCTTCGGGAGAATGCATTAGGAAGTATGGAGTAGGGTCTATGGCAATATTCTTTTGACCACAAGAGTGGCTAGGGATTATTGAGGGTTTCAGTTGTGTGTGATGCTAAACATAGATGTGGGAGCATTATGTGAAGTTGAGAACCATCTCATGGAATTGAGAAATGCATGTCGATTACAACCTCCTTGCTTATAAAATAGCGATCTTGTTTCTTATGTTCATGTGATATAATGGTTATGGTAGTAAAATCCTATGCTCAAGTTCCTAATCATTTAATCAATTCTAATGTTTAAAACATTTGCCTTTTTTTCCTTTTCTTAGGTCTATAAACAATCAAGCTTTTGCAATTCGATTTAGATTAGTGAAATTTAACATGTTTGTGCCTAACTAGCCTAGCTCCTTGTGTTCAACACTCGACTACATTGATTTCATATACTTATGGTCTATTAGTGAGTTGAAATCTTTTCCTTTTTAAAACTCTCAACAAGTTTTTGGTGCCGTTGACGGGGAGCTACGGTAGATTTTAGTTATAGTAAAAGTGTTAATTAGTAATTGAGACTAAATCACCATTATCACATTTTACCTTGTGATATCTCTTAGTCTTGTGAATCTCACTCAAATCCTACTTTTCAGGTTGCATGTGTCATTCTAAGAGAGGACTACAAACTCTATCTTCTTAGATCTAGAGATAGAATGCACTTTTAGTAGTCGTAGACAAACAAGGAGGAGTGAGAACTCTTCAAACTTGGAGGTATCACAACCATCATCACCACCACCATCTTCTTCATCCCTTGAAGCAGACATATAAGAAGAACCAACCATGGAGGACAACCATCCTTTGAAAGACTTCTCTATGTCAGATGTCACAAACATTTGTGGAGCCATTGATCTACCTGCGATAGAAGCAAACAATTTCTCCATTAGCCCTTCTATGATGTAGATGATCTAGCAAACCCATTTTGTAGGTACCACCACCGAAGACCCAAACCTTCATGTAGCTGAATTCCTAGAGTACATGAACACCTTTAAAATCAATGGTGTATCTATAGATGGAATAAGGATTCTACTGTTTCCCTTCACCTTGAGAGATGGAGCTAAGAAGTGGCTTTTATCTCTTCCTAAGAAGTCCATCAAGAGCTGGGATCAACTATTAAATGCTTTCCTTGCAAAGTATTTTCTGCCAATAAAAATAGCTCAACTGAGAAACCAGCTCACAAACTTTTCTAAATTAGATGGAGAGACTTTGTATGACACATGGGAGCAGTTCAAGGACCTACAATGCCTTTTCCCTCACCATGGATTGACTAATTGGTGGCTACTTCAAACATTTTACAATGGACTGTTCTACAACACCTGCATGACATTGGATGTTGTAGCTAACAAAGCTTTAATGAATAAGTCTTATAGGGAGGCTTATGATATCATTGAAGATAAAGCACTCAACCACTGCCAATGGGGGTCAGATAGAAAGGCACAATCATCTTCTACACAGTTCTTCAACTAGAAAGCAAGGAGGAAAGCATAGTGTTGATGTAGTTGATCTAATTGCATCTAAGCTCGATGTCCTTACATAAAAGTTTGAGAAGATGACTACAATGCAGATCCCAGCAGTTGAGGTAACTTGTGAAGCTTGTGGATTTGCCAGACATACTTCTTCTACTTGTTTTTCTCCTAATATGAATCAATAGAACCAAGAGCAAGAGCAAGTGAATGTCATCGGGGTGCATGGGAACAAGCAATACAATCCCTATTCCAACACATACAATCTAGGATGGAGAGATCATCCTAATTTCTATTACCAAAACACTAGTAATGCACAAAACTATCAACAAGGACAACAACATCAACAACAACAACAACTCTTCAACTGACAATCAAACGGGAATCTGCCAAGTTTCAATCATAATAGGGGTTACCAACAGCAACAACAACCCCAGAAATCTTCTTTGGAGACTATGATGGAGTAATTTATCTCTATTCAAGCACAGCAAAATGAAGAGTTCCAAGGCAATGACAAACTACTAAAAGATGCAATTGCTCAACTCTCTGCTAAAGTGGATGGCATTTCCACCCATACAAGGATGTTGGAAAATCAAATCGCCCAGCAAGTTTTACTATAGCAAAAGAACACATCATCTGGTTCCCTTCCTAGCCAACCGAAGGTGAATACAAGAGGGCAAGTAAATGCTATCACCGTAAGGAGTGGAGCTGAAATCCAAAGACCTTCTCCACCCAAGGAGAAGAGTGTTGAGGTTGCTGATGAGGAAAAGATGGACACTCCCATGGATGACAAACTAAAAGGTACAGCTGAATCACCACCTTCTTACAAAGCAAGTGCACCATTTCCACAAAGACTCACAAATAAGAAAGAGGATTCAAAGTTTAGAAAATCTATGGAGATTCTAAACAAACTTCATATCAATCTTCTATTGGCTAAGGTCATAGATGAGATGCCATCATATACCAAATTTCTAAAAGACATCCTCACCAATAAGAGGAGGATAGACCAAATTGAAACTGTCATGCTTTCTGAGAGAATGAGTTCAATCATTCAAAATAGACTTCCTGTGAAGCTAGATGATTTGGGAGCATTCACTCTACCTTGAAAGATTAGCAACACCACATTTGACAAAGGTCTTGTTGACCTTGGAGCTAGCATTAGCCTCATTCTGTCCACCTTGTGGCAGGAGTTGGACCTTGGATATTTGAAACCTACGAAGATGGCTATCCAATTAGCCGATCACTCAATCAAATATCCCAAAGGTATTGTAGAGGATGTACCAGTGCAAATTGGTAAATTCTACATTCCTTGTGATTTTGTTGTGTTAGACATGCTTGAAATCCCTTCCAATCCCATTCTCTTTGGGATACCTTTTTTTTAGGACTGTTGGATGCATTGTTGATGTTCGGGAAGGAAAGCTTACACTTCGGGTCGGTGAAGAAGCAATGGAGATTTCTATGTTTAATGCCATGAAGGCACCTTTACAAGTGGAAGAACTCTGTATTATCGATTCTATTGACTCTATTGTGGAGGAAGATCATAATGATGCTAAATTGATATTTAACTATTGTTATGATGATGAATCTACAAATGATAACTCTAAAAATTTTGGAGTATTTTCTATTGCTCAACGAAATGCTATTAATGAAGATACTTCATTTCTTGATGATAAAGCCGAAGAAAATGCAGCTACGACAAAGGTAGAACTCAAATCCCTTTCACCCGGGCTGAGGTATGCATTTCTTGACCCCGATTCCACTTCTCCAGTTATAATCAATGATGAGTTAACTAATGAACAAGAAAATAAATTGCTTGCTAAATTATGTTTATATAAAGATGTCATTGGTTACTCTATTGATGATTTAAAGGGCATTCACCCTTCCATTTGTATGCATAGAATAAACTTGGAAGATGATGCTAAACCCACTATTGAACCACCTAGGTGTTTAAATCAAAACATGTTGGAAGTGGTTAAAAGGAAATTTTTAAGTTGATAGATGTTGTCATCATTTATCCTATAAGTGACAACCCTTGGGTTAGTGCCATTCATGTGGTACCTAAAAAGGGGGTGCAAATGTCATTAAGGGGATAATAATGAGTTAATACAAACATGAATAGTTACAGTTTGGTGTATGTGTATTGATTACCGGCGTTTGAATAAAGCAACTCGCAAAGATCATTTTCCCTTTCCTTTTATCGATTTGATGTTTGAGTGACTTGTAAACCATTCTTACTTTTGCTATTTGGATGGGTATTTCGGGTTTTTCCAAATTCCAATCTACCCTCCCAATCAAGAGAAACCCACATTTACATGCACCTATGGGACCTATGCTTACCGTCGCATGCCCTTCGGTCTTTCTAACGCCCCAACCACATTTCATCGTTGCATGATGGCTATTTTTTCTGATTTCATTGAAAAAATAATGGAAATATTCATGGATGATTTTAGCATTTATGGAGATTCCTTTGATCATTGCTTGTGCAATTTATCTAAAGTCTTAGCCCGTTGCAAAAAGGTTAACCTAGTACTAAACTGGGAAAATGCCATTTCATGGTACAATCTGGTGTAGTACTAGGCCATATTGTTTCTAATAAGGGTATTGAAATTGACAGGGCTAAAGTGGAAGCTATAGAGAAGATGTCTACTCCTTCTTCAGTCAAAGACATCTGTAGTTTCCTTGGACATGTAGGGTTCTATAGGAGATTCATCAAAGACTTCTCCAAGATTGCAAAACCATTGTGTTCCTTGCTTGCAAAAGATGTCGAGTTCATATTCGATGATGTCTACCATGCAGCCTTCAATAAGATCAAAGAATCTCTTATCTCAGTCCCAATCATACAACCACCGGACTAGAGTTCTCCTTTTGAATTAATGTGAGATGTGAGTGACTACGTAGTAGAAGCATTTCTTGGACAATGGAAAGATAAAAAACTTCATGCTATACACTATGCAAGTAAAACCTTAGATGAAGAATAAATCAACTATACAACCACTGAGAAGGAGATGCTTTCCATAGTATACTCTTTTGACAAGATTAGACAGTATTTGGTAGGATCCAAAGTCATTATGCATGCAGATCATACTGCAATTAAGTACTTGCTTAACAAGAAAGATGCTAAACCCCATCTCATCCGCTAGATATTACTCCTTTAATATTTGATCATGAAATCTAGGATAGAATAGGGATATAGAAAAACATTGTAGATCACCTATCTAGGTTGACTACAAGTGTTGAAAGTTCATTGCCTATTGAGGACCGATTTCCAATTGAGAAACTTTATGCCTTGTCTTCCACACAAGCACCATGGTTCGCAGATTTTGCAAATTTTCTTGCTACAGGACAACTACCTCCAAACTTGATGTACCAACAGAAAAAGAAGTTTCTTCATGATGTAAAATTCTACTACTAGGGTGATATGTTATTGTTTAAGCAATGTGTTGTTGGACTCATGAGGAGGCGTATTCCAAATGAGGAAGTTGGTAATGTGATTTCAAATTGTCATTCTTCTCCCTACGGAGGAAACTTTGGAGCCCACAAAATAGAAACAAAGATCCTACAATCCAACCTTTATTGGCCAAGTCTATTCCATGATGTGCATACATTTTTCAAGGTTTGTGACAACTGCCAAAGAGGTGGGGGAATTTCAAGGAGAGATGAAATGCCATTAAACTCAATTTTGGAGATAGAAGTTTTTGATGTGTGGGGTATAGACTATATGGGTCCTTTCCCATCTTCATGCAGCTACAAATTCATGTTGGTGGCTAGTGATTACGTGTCCAAATGGGTGGAAGCAATTCCCATTCAAGCTCCAGATGCAAAGTCAGTCGTCAAACTTTTTCAAAAGATCATATTCCCAAGATTTGGAGTTCCAAGAGCAATCATTTCAGATGGTGGAAGCCATATTAAGGAGATAAACTTCAACAACTTTCTTAGCAAATATGGGGTAAAGCATAAAATATCCACACCCTATCACCCTCAAACATATGGCCAAGTGGAGATCTCCAATAGGCAACTAAAGGCTATTCTAGAAAAGACTATCTTCAGCTCAAGAAAGGATTGGGCACTTAAGTTGGAAGATGCATTATGGGCATACTGGACAACATTCAAAATACCCATTAGAACAACACCTTTCAAGCTAGTCTATGGAAAATCATTCCATTTACCCGTAGAATTGGAGCACAAAGCATTATGGGCAATCAAGTTGCTAAATTATGATCTTAAGAAACTAGGAGAGAAGAGGCTACTGCAACTGCAAGAGCTAGAGGAGTTGCGAATGGATGCTTATGAGAATGACAAAATCTACAAGGAGAATACAAAGATATGGCATGATAAGATAATCAAAATCGAAGACTTCAAGGATGGAGACCAAGTTTTGCTTTTAAATTCTAAACTCAAGTTGTTTCCAGGAAATCTAAGATCCAAGTGGTTTGGATCATTCTTCGTCCTACATGTCCTTCTGTATGGGACCATGGAGCTACAGGGTAAATAATCCTCCTTCAAGGTCAATGGACAACGATGCAATCTTTACATCACAAGAGATGAAGTTGACAAGGGAGCCACTTACTCCCTCTAAGATGCTTGATCAAAAGACTAAAGAGTCCTACTCCGGACTTTAAATGGAGGAACTTGTGGGAGTTGACCCCACATTAGATTAGAATTTATTCTAGTAGTTTGAGTCAAGAAAAATCTTTAAATTTCCCAAAAATAAGCTTGTCATGGGTGTATGTAATAACCTAAACACTTATACTTGCATCACTATACTTCTACTATGCTAGCAAGTAGCTAAATTCTATAGAAACTCAAAGAGACATTATGTGTCTTTATTTGAAACGGTGTGTCACTTCTTATAGTAGGCAAAAAGCAAACAGAAACTCAAAAACACACGATGTGTCAGAAAAAGGCACGTCGTGTCACTATCCAGCAGACCAAAGTAATACTCGATCTAGAAAAGAACACGATGTGTCTTCATTCAGACACAGTGTGTACTTCAGTAGCAACGGGGAGCACAAGTTATCTGGAAAATAACATGATGTGTCTTTATTTTAACATGTGTCGTTATCAGTGAAAGGGACACAATTTGAATTTTTGTATTTGAGCACGACATGTGCGTAATAGCACACGATGTGTCTTGTAACGCACAAAGGAAGTTCTATCAAGAAACACGTCATGTCTTTTGACAGACACGTTGTGTCTTTTGATGAGAATAGGGGTTTTTAACCCTAATCAGTTGCCATCTTCCTCACTTCATTCCATAGGTGTTGCCAATCATGTCTGAGCCTCCTCCACCGATGACCAGCCGTGTGCAATTTGGAGCAAGAAACCACATCTCCAAGCTGCCATCGACAGCACTAAGGTCGTGAAGTTCCCTCTTCTCCATCGATCTTCTTCTCTGGCACCATCAAGACTAGTTCTTCTTCTTCTTCTTCTTTTCTCAAGCTCCAAGGAGAAAAAGCTTCATATCTGGCTCCATTTATCCCTTAGGGCATGAAATCACAGTAATAAGCTCCATCTGTCCCGTCTCCACTGTCTCTTTCTTTTCCCTCACAAGAGACACACCGTGAAAGTCGCAAATCAAATGTGTTCTTTGTGTTCGAGCCGCCACAGTTGCCCAGCTACACGACGTGTCTTTCGACAGACACACCGTGTCTTTCTTCCGGTCAGTGATTTCTGCAGCAATAAGTCACTCTGACACGTTGTGTTCACAAAAAGACAGGTTGTGTCTTTCGACGTTTCAGCAATGGAACCTCTCAAGTAGACATCCAACCACAAGCATGGTGCTACCTCCTCCTCCGTACTAGCATACATCTCCACGACCCAGTTCTAGGTCACTCCTAAGGAATACCTGACATACCATTTACTCATAGTAAGAAGGGTGCTTCCTATGTGATTTTCTTGCGAGCAGACTCTCACCACCCTCGACTTCAAGGATGAGGTCTTCATGCACCTAGAAGATTTGGGGCTAAGCTACGTATGTTACACAGTATCAAACACTCACCCCTATTTAGTTTATGAGTTTTTGACGACGCTCACTACTGAGCAAGACCCAGAAAAGAAGATGGAACCTTATGGTATTATCCATTTCCACCTTTTGGGTCGTAGTTTTAATCTTACCTTCAGGAATTTCTGCAAGGTTTTGGATTGCCACTGCGAGGGGGCTATTAGTTATTTGTCAACTTTTGACAGTGATGAATTCTGGTTTGAGATATCATATAAGGAATGCCATGACATCAAGCAAGCTAGGGTGTCCTCTATTCACAACCCCATTTTTCGATACATGCACCGCCTTCTTAGTACAGGAGTCTTTGCTAAGAAAGAAACTCAAGGGGACATTGGAAAATAGGATCTTTTCTTTTTGTAGGGAATGATGTATGACTATCAGATCAATGCAGCTTATTATATCCTTACACATTTCCTAGACATTAAGAGAGTGAAGAAGAGTGAATCTGGAGACATAATATGTGGTGGCTTGATCACATTGATAGAACAAAAGTTAGATGTTGATTTGATAGGTCTCGATGCTGCACCAGGTAGAAACTCGGTAGACATTCAGTATCTACTTTATGTAGGATTGATCTCAAGGGTTGCCAATAGTAATACCAAATTTTGGCAATTCTTTGACAAAGATCAGTACATTGACATTCCAGATCTTGAGCATATCACATTGGAGAACAAACATAACTGGAAAGTCATTCTGAACACTAAAGAAGAAGTTGATGCAGTTAGATCTACTGATGATACTGGGGCACCCCCTATTGCTCCACCACCTCCCTCTACAAGCACACAGATGGAGTACTCATGGGCCATGCCTGATGTCAAGAATCTATATGGCTATGTGCAGCAGCGGTTTGACCACATAGACAACTACATGGACCTGATGGGTCAATAATATTCTTTTATGAATGATATGGTTCATCGCATGGATAGTTGGCACCTTTCTCAAGACCACTACTGCATGCCACAACAGCACCAGTCTACTCCTCTACAGTAGCCTAAGTTTGTTCCAAAGCCCATGTAGGTTGATATTCTAGATGATGATGATCTCGTTAGTCAGTTCTTCCCCTATGGTCACATGGGCCCTGGCCCATCCCACTAATGCCCCACCCCATGACAGGTACCCAGTTGTTTCCTTCATAGGTTTGATTGATGCAGTGAGGACACTGCAAACTACAAGCTTAGGGGGATGCAACTGACTGGTAATGTAGTTTA
Source organism: Alisma plantago-aquatica (assembly GCA_963693085.1). Taxonomy (NCBI): domain Eukaryota; kingdom Viridiplantae; phylum Streptophyta; class Magnoliopsida; order Alismatales; family Alismataceae; genus Alisma; species Alisma plantago-aquatica. The sequence continues at coordinate 1,203,998,453 of OY856411.1, read as the reverse complement.
CTTTTATTTTTTTCATGTTTTTCATGTTGTCATGTCTTTTCTGCTTTAATGTTGTTTTTTGTTTTTCTTTCCTTTTGTGTAAAAACCATGTATGATGCGAGGCTATCTTGATGTAATGAACTAATTTTTCTGTCAAGTTTGAACCATCTTGTCCTTTTGCACTTTAATCTATCATTGAAAGAATTCTAAAGAGCATGCATAGATTAGTTGAAACCATTTGGCCTTCAACACACGTTTATTTCTGGTGTATACTTGTAGCTTGAACACTCTCCTTTTTCATCATTGATTGTATAAAACATGTAATGGATTCATTTTTGTGAGTAAATTAACATCATTTGGAATATGGGATACCCTTGCCAAGCTCTTAGTGCATTTTTCAACCTTTCTTTCAGTGAAAAATTTTCAAAACAAATGGATGAAATCTAGCTAATGTTTCTATTTAGTTGACTCTCCCGTGTTGTGGAAAATATTTAAAATCTCTTTTATCTCATTTCACCTTCTTACCCCATAAAAGATGGCTTATTCGCTCACATATCATGCTATCCTAGTGTAAGTCTGATCTGGACATGATGGTTAGGTGGTATGTCTTAAAAAGAGGGTAAAATACCCCAACTGACACTCCACGTGAGCATAAGCATACATTAGCAGCTGAATGCTAGAACCCATAATCCATTGTCATATCATTTTTGGGAAAAGAGGAGAGTGTAACTAATTATGTTAATGTTAGATGTGACTTCATCATTTACATCCTTATTAGCTAAGAAATAATGTTTTGTATCCACTAATTGTTTGGCTTGGTTATCCAAATTATATTTAATATTGTTGAGTTGATTGATTTATTAAATTGAAACCGCCCTTGCTGAACTTAAGAATCTTTTTCATTGATGTTTAAGTTGAGTTGATGGCCATGAGTATAAACCATTGTTCATTGTTGGTTGAACATTGCATATCTTTCTTTCAATTAATCTATGCATGAGCTTGAAAATTCTTTCATGTGCATTTCTATGTTCTTTTTCTTGAGGACAAGCAACGGTTCAAGCTTAGGGGGATTTTTTATGAGTGTTTTATATTGACTTTTTACACTTCTTCACACACATTTTCAACTCATTCTATCCCAAATTAGCCTCTATTTATATTCATTTTGCCACACTTTTTAGTTTCTTTGCTTATCACATGATGTTGATTGCAGATTTGTATTAAAAAGGTCAAATTGGAGATAACCTAACTTAGATCCAACCTCAATGGGACTTCCCCAAGTTTTGTAGCTGACCCAAAGAAAATTTATGAAGAAACGGCAGAAGATGCGGCGTGTTCTATTAAGAACATGACGTGTTCACTTACAGACAGTCTCACAGGACAAAGAACATTTCATGTGTTATTAAACACACAGTGTGTGATTCTCCAGCAGTGTTTTTGTCCAGATCATAGAAAAGAGGTAACACGATGTGTCCTTCATCAGACACGATGTGTTCTTGGTACATGAAGACCGTCTACACCTTTCTGAACACGGTGTGTGTTTATTCAAACATGTTGTGTTCCCTTCATTTTATTCACTCCATGAAGACAAAAATACGGTGTGTCTAATTCAAGCACGTTGTGTACCTCAATGTAGTGACAACACTGAGCAAGCACAAACGACATGACACGACGTGTTCAACAAAAGACATGTCGTGTCGTTGTCAGTTTCTACAAAAATGAAAACAACTACCTTTCATTTTAAAAGCAAAGGGGAGCCTATGAGGTGGCAATGCTCAGTCATTTTGAAGTGTTTTACTCCCAAGAGAAGTTCCAGAGTAGAAGAAGGCAATTTTGGGGTAGAAGAAGGTGGTTTCTTGGAAGAGAACCCCCATTTTACTTCGCTTCTTCTCTGTTTTCTTTTCCAGAGGTGCAGTAGAGTTACTCTCTTCATTTTAGCTTTTCGAAAGAGAAGTTAGCCTGAGTTGGAGCTTTCTAAGGGGCAGAATTTCATCCTCCCATTGGAGTCCTCACCTCTTAGCATGCATCTATGGTTCCTCTATTTTTTTCCTTCTCTTAAGCATGTAAAACTCTGATATTACTATCATGTATTTGCATATCTTCACTATGGACGAGTACAGCCATTTTCTTGAACATGGGAGAGTAGCTCCCATGACATTGATCATGTGAACTTGAATTTTATGTTTATTGCTATTTAGTTTGCTTTCTTACATGGATGCCTATGGTGTTATCTTACTTGTATGCCAGGCTGGACACCTTTTATACATGTTTTATGCCCGCCTTGTGCTTCGGGAGAATGCATTAGGAAGTATGGAGTAGGGTCTATGGCAATATTCTCTTGAATACGAGAGTGGCTAGGGATTATTGAGGGTTTTGGTTTTTTTTGATGCTAAACATAGACGCATGAGCATTATGTGAAGTTGAGAACCACCTCATGGCATTAGGAAATTTATGTCGATGACAACCTCCTTACTTATTAAATAGCGATCTTGTTTCTTATGTTCATGTGATATAATTGTAATGGTTGTGAAATCCTATGCTCAAGTTCCTAATCATTTAATCAATTATGTTGTTTAAAACCTTTACCTTGTTTTCCTTTTCTTAGGTCTATAAACAATCAAGCTTTTGCAATCTGATTTAGATTAGTGAAAGTTAACATGTTTGCACCTAACTAGCCTAGCTCATTGTGTTTGAAACTCGACTACATTGATTTTCGTATACTTGCGGTTGATTAGTGAGTTGAAATCTTTTCCTTTTTAAAACTCTCAACATGCAACAATCTTTGTTAGCTTTTTGTAATATCTGCTTGTCTCTCTAACATTGTTTGTTAGTGGTGCAAGAGACATGGTACCCCCTTATGCTTGAGTAATGGCATCCATGCAACTGTAACACCCCAATTCTATAGAGGAAGCATAAATAACCATTCATTTTTTTAGAGTGTCACAACCAAGATATGCATTACAATAATAATAGAAGAAAATCATCACATACTAGTATATAAAATATATTTGCATAAATTCTTAGCAAAGAAACTCTATTACATCATCATATACAAACAAAACTTAATACCATGATACTACTTTATACAAATCTCATTCAAATCTAGAACTATGTAAATGGCACCCCACTAAGAAAATCTCACAACCTGTAATTCTATCCTTTCTCTCGACTGTTCTTCTTGAAGAGTTAGTACCTACAGACATCTCATCCCCATCAATGCACAAAGGGAAACGTAGATTAGTATAAGTCGCATTAAATTCTAATAATTAAATTGCAAAATCTAGAAATATACAACTATATTAAACATCTTTTATTTACATCTTTTATCTTTTTGTGGCCACTATTATACATTAAGTACTCTTATGTGGCATTGTGTGCCTTCTATGGTGCAACACACCTTTTGTGCCGTGAAAGCCTTCTAGTGATACCGAGGTTTCATTTATGGCACAACGTGCCTTCTATGGTGCTATACACATTTTTTGGCATAATGCCTTCTATTTTGTGTACCATATTAATTCTTTCTCTAATGACTTATTATATAATATTGAATTGTATTCTGCTCTCATTTTCTATTCTTTTCTATTCTCTTTCTTTTTCAAATTCTGATTGTATTTCTAATTTTGTTCTGATTTTGTATCTCAAGTAACCGAAATAAATTATGAAGTACATATATATTCTTGCATTCTATATTCTAAATTCTATTCTAACTTGTATGATAAATCTCTATTTCGGTATAACAATAAGGGACTAAAAACTAAAGATAACATCTGATGTTTCCATTCTAAGTTCTAAAAGTTCTATTTAGACTTATAAAACTCAATTAGTAAAAAACTGTGATAAATCTGAATTCTAGATTTTGTAACTGATTCCAATATTCTAAATGAACTTTAAATTCTAAGCTCAATTAGTAATTATATTATACTGGAAAGTAGTACTCTACAGATGAACACTAGACCATGTGTTTAAAGGATAATTCTGAGAAGGATAATTAGACTATAAGTCTAAAATACATAACATGAATTCAAAATATGTGGCCCACTAACCTTTGCTACATGAACCTAAGTTTAGTTCTTGAATCTTTAAGTCAAACCCCTAGCCCCTGAAAAATATCAGAAACAATTCATGAACATCCATTAACCCATAACACACACCTCTTAGGTTTAATTGGGGTTCCCATACCATTTTAGATGTGTGCGAGCATTTACCAAATATCACTCCACTTATACATAGTTATTGGGATAAGAGGTTATAAACATGTTTCATATGTCCAACTAATCTTGAGATGATTCTTAGAGCATTAAATCATCACCATGTCATTTTCTCAACCTAGATTACAGATACTACCCATAATCGGCATTCAAGCACAAACTATAAAATATTGTATCATGCATTGTCTTTAGGTCTATTTTATCAATTCCAGACATCATTAGCGGTCTACCAAAATTTTCAAGATTTAGTGACCCATTACATTTGTTGGTTACAATCAATCCATTATAATAAGCATGTATCACTTCTCATTAAATCTATGCATATTTCATTAATCAACCTTACAATCTAGCATTTTATAATAATATGGACCTCAAGAGATTTCATTTAATAGCTTATATGGCCAAAATAGACTTAGGGATCATGTGATATGATTTAAATATACTATTACCTTTTTGGGACAATAGTAGCCTTCCATTCTTGATCCAGCAACTAAGATGCCTCCTTATTTAAGGGTTCGCAAACCATGAACCATCATGGGATCTTCTTAGGATCGAGACCCAACTAACCCATCGAGGGGATGGATTGTCATCCTCCTAGCATTGTGGCCTCTGTTTGTTATGTAAAATAGAGCATCATCTCAAGCAGCCCGTCTGGTAAGTATACATGGTGATCCACGGATTGGGAACTCTCTCAACATCCCTCATCAAATCTTCTACAACTTTAGGTACTCATACGGTCATATAGATATCCCTTCAAGTTCCCCACTTGATCCCTAGTATAGTTGGCTTCCTTCTAGCACCTACAATGACACCCAGCCTAGAGTTGCATGGCGGGTGGTCACTGGTGATCAAGACAATGTGTTGCTCCCTACGAGCTCATTAGTTTTGTGTGACCTTCCATCCTCGCATTAGTGATCTAGGGGAAGGTGAGCACTTCCTCTATCCCAGATTGGAGGGCCCCAAACTTCCTTCATGTCTACCCTTTTAAAGTCCTTTGGCTCCTTTTTGTCCTCTGATTGCTAGACTACAGCCATGTCTCATGGCACCTACTTGTGCATCATCTTCCCAACCAGTGATGATCCTTTGCCCATCATTATAGCCTGCAATTTAAACCCAACTTATTAATTGTGGTATGATGATCTAGTAATACCCATGTCTATATGCTTGATTTAGAATATATATATATCTTTTTACATATCCTTGAGATGTAGTCCTATTAGGTTTCCTGCAAACCTCAATATATCTATAGTTGAGTTTCTTGTAATATCTAGATGATTTTGTGTAAACCAGCTAACACTCCAAGAGAATTTATGGCTAAAGACCATTATAATGCAGGATTGTGTCTAAGTTAAACACGTCTAGTCATTCAATCAAATCCTCAAACCTTCTTTAACTGAAAGGGTGAGATTGTATTGACCCAATTACATAAATTCCTTGAAACCTAGTTCTCTACCATTGTCTATTATAAAATTCACAAACAACCATTAATGGGGCCATTGAGATTATATTTGTTTAGAAAGGATATCTCAAATTGAATAACCAAACCAACTACAAAGTTTACCAAAGTTTAATCAATATCGCATCTTATCTTAATAAGCAAAATGAGAATATAAATATTATATTGAAATCATTATTAACCTCAAATTTTCTCAAGTTACATATTTGGAGTGATTATCTCATGCTCAACCTATAATTATTTCATCATTAATTTTCTCATGTACTTGCTAGATCCTGAAAATTAGAGTGTCACAGAAACCCTATGCCACAGCTAGCATTTCAAGTGAAAATTGAAGGGTAGGAGCATTAGTTTGTTCTGGAGGCATCATATCTTCCTCTACATTAGGTACATGCTTAGAAGGATGTATTAAATCTACCTTAAATGAGAGAGGGGTGGATAAGGTTCATTTTCCACATGATCATAAGATGTTAAATGTGATCCACCGATACTAAGAGTCAGGTCCAAGGCATGATCTCCTCTTCTTGATTCTGTAGTTTTAAAGATATAAACATTACATCCTATGACAAAGGAAAAGACTCTACACATCTTAAGTTCATGTACAGACTCAGAACCTTAAGCTCTAATACCATACTGATGGGGCCTGATTTTGATAATTAGCCAAACTCTTATTATCGAGACCTGACTGAGGTTTAGATCACATAATTGCAAAAAGTCAAACCAAACAATAACAACAAATAAATAAGCCCTTTAGGGAGTATATTTATAACAAAAATTAACTATATATCATTCTTCATTAAGCAACACAAGTTCAAAGCATAACTTTCTATATTTTTTCATAATTACATTTAAAATGCTCAAAGTAAGTTTATTGATCAACTTATAAATAACGTTGTGCAAACAAAATGACATACAAGTTTACAAACACAAAAGGAAACTCGTAGACTCGTCCCAAACCCCATTCCAATAATAAATAGACATAACACATTGGGTAGGACTTCACTGCTCAGGGTAAATAACTAGATATGAGAAGAGGGTTGGTTGGCTGGAGTCTCGCCTCCATGACCTAAAATGTTTGTGATCTTTGGTTTGTTAGACAATGTCTACGTGAGTATACATAATAATTTATTCAATGCTACAACTTCCATAATCACAAGAAATTAAAATTACAGGACATTAGTCTATGTGAGATGTTACCTTATTTGTCAAACAAAATCTCATGGCCATCGATCAATATCATCTGCAGGTGCAAAAGCACCTTCATCGGTATTTGCATGGATTGGGTTGTCCATTGGGCTCTGCATGACTACTCTATCAGTATATGAGGTTCCAACTTTGTGAAGCACACATAAAATTGCTCAAATCCCCATTTCATCAGTCTCTCTCTCATTCTCTTTTCTGATTGCTTGTTTAACTTCTTGAGGACTCCCAAAGCACTTAGGGATGTGGAGGCTTCTCTCCCATCAACTGATGAAAATGTGTCTCTCCATGGAAGTTGAAAGAGACTTCTTCTTTGGCTGACTGCCCAGTGAAATAGGGCTAAAGGTCATGCTTGAATAGGCCCTAGCAAAGACTAACACCTACACAAACTTATACACCAAAAATATAGAGCTTAAAGCTAAGAAACATGGAGCAAATCCCTACTAACCAAAGTCTAAATAATGCATATCAAAATAAGATAGAGAGATATAAACAAGCCAAGATAGAATTCCACTAAATTGCAAATAAAAATCTTCACAAGTATAATTGCACTTAAGTCCATAAAGTGCATGAAATTTCAATTTAAGAAAATAAAACATAAAATATAGGAAATTATAGGCATTATTTACCAAAATCATGACACAAATAGTATAATTAAGTATTTAGGACATCCAATCACCTACCTAAGAAAATTAAACATATGAATGATTCAAGTAAGGTCAGGGTTCATACACCACTTCTATAAGAATTGGTTGTAGTCACCTAATTGTCATTAGGTTTCCAATGAAGCACAATGGAGAGTGAACTCTACCAATCCCACACTACATAGTGGCAATTCTAAAGATCAAACCATATAAGGATCAGGTCATGTTACCATCGAACATAAAACTCAAGATTATTATATCCACATCAAACAGCATCATGTTTGATGTCCACCCTAGGTAGTGGTCATGGAGGTGAGAAAAACATGGGCATGAGTCAGATTGAAGTATTGACTCACCACATGTGACCCCATGACAATCTTGAACCAGTTCCATGAAAAACAAGAATGCTTAGTGAATAGTTGAGCTTGACTTAATATCCAACAAACATCTAGGGAACTGCACCCCTTTTCTATCCTCTAATTCTATACTCTCCTACAAAATGATATTCACAAGGGTTAGAGAAATATTTCCTCAATATCAAGTATATGAAAAATATTGGCATAAAGAAAAAATGGAGTTGGATAAATTTCCTCAAATGAGGCGGATCATGGAAAAATCTTTCAAGAGAGAAACACCAGTAGATGCATGCCCAGTTGGAACATGTACATCATACATTGAAGACAGCTTCAATCAACACTAACGAGGTTCTTCCATAACCATGGATCTTATGAGATCCCACTACTAAGGTTGCCACAATAATGGACAGTGATAAGTTGAGACAACCAATGCTAGGATGGGGGCCTATGACCTAGAGTATGTCGTCTCTGTTTGACATGATCACTAACCTTGAGGCCACTATGCAATTAAATATTGCTAAAGATAAACAAATTTGTGTGATGGTTTAGAAATAACAACCTAATGCAATGAGGGGATTGGAAGCCTTGAAAACTATATTAGATTCTAGAATCAATTCCAACCTCATTATGAGAAAATCAAATCCACCTACCATCCTAGGGACAAGGGATTAAACCAATGAATATCAAGAAAGATCCACTATTTGCAATAGACATCAATATTACCAAGTAATCTGATTGTGAATCCATTTATGGATAAAAAAACATCCACATATGCCTGACATCATCAACTAATTTGTGTCCCTCCTCACAGGGGACAATGGACCTAGTGAAAGTATGCCTATTAATATGACATAGTGGACAAGTTTTATGGGTGCATCCATGGTGAACATTAAGGGGGCTAGCAGAGCTCGGCAAACCATAGGCTTAGTCATTGTTGGAAGTTTCCCTGGGGAAACTTCTACAATGGTGGTGTAGAGGAAATTTGTCTAAAAAAAGTCAATAAAACATTCCCTAAGGAGTTTATGGACCTTAAATTATTGACATAGATGGGTATTTTATGCTAGGATAATCTTACCTATGGTTATTCCTTGGTGTATTAGGGGTAAGTTTATGATATTAGGTGTCATGGTAAGAGTATGAGCTATAGAGCCATCAATTATACAACAAAGCGTCTCTTTGAATGATATAAAATATACTAAAAGGACTTGAGTATCTAAGACATAGATGGATCTATGTTTATTTTCCAATATAAAATTTAGTAGATCCATCAACATACCAATTGCATGCAAGAAAACATAGGAGGTGCAACTCAATCTTAACAATGGTGAGTTCCAAAGGAAACTAGATAGGGGGGATGGAAGAGGAAGGTGTTGGCCATATGTCATGAGAGACATCATGTGATGATTACAATACAGATACATTACAAATGATTTGATTATTTATTAAGACAATTCCACTAATTATTTCTATTTTAGTAATTAGATAATGAATAATTGTAACAATGTCCTAAGAATGTTATGACTTCATGACATTTAGTTTGGGGTTGAGGACCAGAACATGAGATCATATGTATACTTAAGAGTATTCACTCTTGTTATGTCCCTAGTAATTAATGTTGTGAATATTATAAGGAAAAATAATACATAAGACTAGTGTGTATGATGAGTGATGGATATGTCACTTTAGTCATGCTATTGGATATCAACTTAGATACATGTGTACTTGTTAGATAACAAGTTGTACTATACATACCCACTATAAGAATTGTGATAGACTCGACTTTTGTCTTAATTTCGAGGATGAAATTTCTTTTAAGGTGTGTAGGATGCGATGGTGTGGATTTTGTACATCCTAAATGTCCAATGATATAACTGAAGTCATGCATGTTGAGTTGTTTGAGAGTCCTAAGTGTTTTGATAAAATTTGAGTGTTGATTGCGGTTGATATCATGATTAAGATCCATAAGTTCTTGCCTTTTTGAGGAATTTAATTGATTGGTATTATAGTTGAGTTTCGACACCAAGGTTGGATGTGAGATATCTTGGCTGATGATAGAGCTATGGTCAAAGTTTCATAAGGTTTCAATGTGCCTAGAAGGAGTTATTTAGGTTTGAAGTGGGACAAATGATTAACTTTTTGATGTGTTTTGGACCAATGTTCACAATTAGAAGCTTGGGGTTTGATTAAATGATGGGTCATGCTCGTGTGTTAATTATGTGCTGCATGGAAAAGATTTGAACTGGTTATTCTCAATCTAGTAGGCATAGCCTTGACATGGAGATGCCACATATATGTCTTGCGATCCTTGGATGAGAATGATCGTATGGCAGTGAATAGACCCCTTTTCTTGGAACGGCTCTGAGATCATGGAGCACCCATGTAAATGCTTGCCCAGGTAGCCACGATCACCATTCGTAGGGTGACTGGGGCAGGAACCAGGCAGTTCCTTGACTTTCTGAGAGATGTAGTTCAATTCTCCTTAAGGCATGAGACAACTGCATAAGATAGAAAGAGCCGACCTCCCCTCTCTAGCCTCTCAGTCATTAGTGGCAGCATGCTGTTGTAGAGACTTTCACCAGCCTTGCGGAGGAGCAAGGAGTCTACAGTTGATCGTCATAGGAGACCTTCCATAGGACGGTGCCTAAGCTCATAGACGGCAGGGCCTGGAGCCGTTGTCCTGCACGGAGACACCCAGAACTCCGACCACGCTCATGTGGCATCCAATGGAAAAACACGCAGAGGGCGTCAGACTGGAGAATGAGGCAAGAGAGAAGGAGAGAAGGATCATGTGAGAACCAAAGGAGATAGATGTCGATCTCTCGCCAGAGAGCCCATCTGATCGTGAAGGAATATCTGGTGGCTGATCTCACATAGTTGAGGAGGAGCCAACAGTAAGGCTCAAGGTCAATGGAGTGAGAAAGGAGATCTGGCAGGCTATTTCTCGCCGGAGCTCCTAGCGGCAATGGTAGCACTAGAGTAGAGGAGCACGGGCTCCTGTGGGCGTCGTGCGGCGTCGAGAATAGACACACACAAGCGGTGGTAGCAGTTCACGGGAATGAGAAAGGAAGAGGATGCGGCCCGGTCCAGATCATACATCACCGGTTTAGTGTGGGCCAGGAGCTGGAGGTCACACCCTTGTTGGCCACGTGGCAACGACCTATTGGTTGATAAAGGTAAAATCTTCATAAATATGTAGATTTTTAATAATTCGTAGAAATTAGCTTGCTTATCATAAAAATACAAATAAGGTACCAAAATTCTCATAAAAATGCATAGAACAACATGGAACCTTTATATCAATCTTTTGATGATTAAATATTAGTGATATCATGTAATATGTATAATTCTTGTTTAATAGATAATAAATGTCAAATGAAGACCTGAAAATACAAGAATGCATCAATAACTCCTAAATGTGACTTATAATGCATATGATGTCAGATATGGTCATGTTAATGAATGAAATCATGTAATTTGATTAATATGGCTAATTAGGGCTAATAACCCTAAATAAAATATAATAAATACATACATGCTCAATAAATGATGGAATTTGCAAAACACTCTAATATTAGTATATGGGACCTTATATCAAATTATGAGATCATGATGATACCCATAATCCATGTTATATGATGATGTTTGGTCTTAATGAGATATGAAACCCTAATTTAGGTTAATGATGTAACCTAGGGTTAATGTGTGACATAATGTTAATGTGTTCACCTAATGTTGGAAAACGTGATTATCAGTTAATGAACAATAATCTAGAATATAATATCAGTAAAATAATCCCAAGACAAGAATACAAGTAACAATGAGAATATCCCAATGAACTAAGTGAAACCCTAATATGAACACAATTGGGGTTAAGACGAGATGTAAGATGATGAGAATCTGATGGTGATATATGATCTTGTCTTAATCAGGGTTGACCAAGGATGTAGTTGACTTATGGATATATCTGATGATTAGGTTTGTCTTGATCTAAGGTACACCATTACCTCTAATTGTCTTATTATACAATATGCTTATGTTATATGTGTACTAGAATACTTGGCATATGATATTGGTTGAAATGATTGTTCTTGTATGATATCTTACTTGATTTTCCATATTTATGGTTATGAAAACATGAAACATAAAATATGTGATCCATCATATGATAGCACTAAACTCTTTGGTAGTACAGTGCATTGAAGAAACATCAAAGGCATTGGTGTCATATGTAACATCAAAGCCCTTGGTGGTAGATGTACGAGTTATATGACTAGGCCTAAAAACATCAAAGCCCTTGGTGGCAGATGTACGAGATATATGATGGAAATGTACTTAAAATATATGTGTTCTCTTTTGTTAATGAACATCTTTGTGCAAGTATATGTTTTTTCTTAAATTTCTTTATAACTACCAAGTATTAGTTTTATCTTATTACCAAGATATGATGAGAGCTATATAAAAGACACGTAGGCATACTCAATACAACATTCTTGAATATTGTGCTGACATGTACCACATGTAATCTTTTGTATCGGTTGTGGTTATGATCTTGAAGATCCAAGATAGTTGAGAGTTGTATGGCGAGCTGATGTACAGGTGGACCTATTGTCATAAGATCATGTTGTTTAGTGGTAGTACATGTATATGTAAAAGTTTGCTATTCAATGTGTAATATCAAATGTTGTAAAAATTCATGTTGTAATTATATGTTGAATGGTGAACATGTGTGTATGGTTTTATTATTGTTCATGTGCATGTGCTATTGATTGTTTCCTTCTGACTCCCTTGATTTTCTTCTTCTTAGCCTAGTGTGTGGTGTTTAAATTGGAGTTCTCACTGAGGTGAGGTTTCAATTTTTATGTCACACATCAGATTAAGTTTTAGAAAATTTGGGGACATCACAAGAATGATACATGGAATCCATGTCATTGGAACTTAAAGTCATATATCAATGTGACTTTGGTGATTGTGATTCTTAGACATGAAGTCACTAAGATAATAACAAGTTGTTCTATGTATGTTAACATTGTCCCAACATGACTCTGAATAAGGGTTTCCATACAGATTATGATGGGTGTACTATGACACTTGTCAATTATTATGAGTGATGTAGACGGAATTTCTCCCTTCATTGGAATTATACCCTTTAAACTTGATTAAGTGATACAATGAAATGCATGGATATGCTCATGTGAGTCAATATGTGATATGGATCTCACACAATATCAATAGTTTGTTGTAGTTCAAGGAACACTATTGGAATTGTAACAGGACAAAAAATCAATGCCTATTTGGATATTTGTGACAAAGTGATTAGATTATCATGGTAAAATTGATCACTTTATAAGTTAAATTTGTTCATAATTTATTCCAATTACTTGGATAGAGATGATGTGTTTCTATAAATCCAATTTTTGCTTGTGGCTTTATGAACATCGATAGCAATGTAACCAATGGGGCCACACGCATAATGATATATATTGAGATTAAAGTTCACAATCAATCATATGATTTGAATGATTCTGAATTGTGTATAGAATGATTTCCTACCCATTTGATTGATAGAATGGTTTGGTTCAGTGAATCAGTTTATTGTCAATTGATTGAATGAACACCAATGTGGGAACGTGTCTTATCAGTCATTTGGAAGGTCCACTCAGTCGACTAGATCAAGTTAGGGGAAAGGAAAGAAAAAATCCTAGTTTAGTTTGGAATCAAATTGGCCAATTGAATTAGACAATGACTGATGAGTCAATCAACAAGACATGTGAATAGTTGAATGGGTGACCAAACCAGTCCCATTCACTTAAATGGACATTCGAGTTAGACGACTAAAAGACTATCTGAATTTTCTATGTATGATTCTATTTTGATTTGTTCTTAGGAATAGGAATGTATTTTTGGAAATCTAAGCTCATGACTCCCCTATGTATAGGGGTGTATGTCCCTCAAGATGAGACACACTTAATATACAACATTTTGAGACATGTTGTCTAAGAGTTCTTCCTCTTGGAGAGCAAAACAACTCTCCCCAAAGACAATAAACCACAAAAGGAGGAGAAGGAGAGTGAGAAACAATAACACGATGATAACTTTGAGTTTTTCTTCCCCTTAGTGACCACCATGGTGCATTAAGAGTTCATGCATCCTCATGGATGACATAAAGGTAAATGCCACAGGACAAGGCTTGAGAAGAAGTATCTTCTTTAGAAGTAGACAAGTATTATTGTAATGAGAGGGTGGCAACAATGACAACCACTTTAAATATGTATAAGGATATGTGAGTTCTAGATTTGTAGTATACCTTGAGAGTCATCCATATGATGATTGGAATACTTTGTAATTAATTTTATTATTAATAAATACAACTCCAATTATTATGTAATCTTGAATATGAGATAATGTATAAATGTAATAATGTCCTAAGAATGAATGAATCAATGACATGATTTGGAGTTCAGGACCCAGACATGAGACCATGTGTATTATTCTAAGACTATCCATTATTGTGACGTCCCTAGATTTTCTAAAACTTAATTTAATGTGTGACGTCTAAATTGGAGTCTTACCTCAGCGAGAATCCCAATTTAAACACCACACACTAGGCTAAGAAGGAGAAAATCAGAGGAAGTCGAAAGGAAATAATAGTAGCACATGCACATGAACAATAAACAAGCCATACAACACATGTTCACCATTCAACATATAACTACATAATGAATTGTTACAACATTTGATATTACATATTGAACAATAAACTTTTACATATGTACATACTACCATCTATGAAAGGATCTTTAGACAATAGGTTCACCTATACATCGGCTTTCCACAGAACTCTCAACTATCCTGGTTCTTCAAGATCATATGTTCACAACCTAAACAAAGATTACATGTTGTACACATCAGCACAATACTCAAGAATATTGTACTAAGTACACCTACGTGTCTTTTATATACCTCTCATTACTAAGACTTGTCAATAAAATAAAAGTAATACTTGGCAGTAATAAAAGAAATATATAATGAGAAGTATACTTGAACAAAGATGTTTATTAAAAAAAAAGAACACATGTTTAAAATTCATTTTCCATTATATGTGTTACGACCCCATCTGAGCTTAACTGGTAAACTAGGGTTTACCTAGACAATTGCAAAGATTAATTGAAATAATCATTCTTGAAATCTAATTAATGACAATAACACAAATTGGATGTTTTAACTATGATAAGAAGTCTAAATGTTCTTTTGTCTTGAGAATTAGGGTTTGAGAAGCATAAACCCTAATCGGCCAAAATAGGGTTTTGATGATACATGAATACAGAATTTGATAAGTAGAATGTCTCACTAAATGATTTTTAGTATTTTATGTGTAACTCTGATTTACTTCAAATTTTGATATGATTTAGATATATAAAATGTGAACGACATTGGAAAATATCAGAATTTTTGAAGAATGCTCTGACCTGTTTGTCGGCCGAGTTTCAAACTCGACCGATCACATTTCCAGAATTTTACAGCAGTGTGGTAATTGAATTTTATCTTTTTATTGGTATATCCAATTGATCTCAAATTTTAAAAGTATTTGATAAATACAATTTTAGACACTCTGTTAAATTGGCATAATTTTTGGATGACTTTTGAATCCCTACAGTAAGGGTGTCGGTCGAGTTTGTGCAGGACAAACTCGGCCGAATATATTGCTGACTGCAATATAGCAGTGCACTGTTCTATTTTTAATTATTTATTGGTAACTCCAAATGATCCCAAATTTTAACAGAAGCTCTATAGATCAATTATAAACAACTCGCTAAATTCTCATAATTGTTGGAGAAGTTTTGATCTCTGAAATAAACGAATTACAGTAACTTTTGTATAGTTGAATATTCAGCCTATATAATTAAAGTTAAGTGTTGGGTCAATATGCAATTGACCCAAGCAGCTCAATTGACTTATATGAATGATCACACACACAAGCAGCTCTCATTTCTCGTCATTCATTCCAGAGAAACGAGCTCCTAGAGAGAGAGGGAGAATTAGGGCTTGAGTGGAGAAAGTGGGGGAATTGCTGAATTAGGGTTTTGCGATTCCAGGAAGGGTGAAATCAAGTAAGTTCGGATTCCTTGCATAGACTTTTATGGTGAATCTTCTCTCTTATGTCAAGATTCCGTCCATGCTCTGATTTGATCCAAGATGATGTCGAAATCCCCTCTTTTCTCACCCTTTCTTCATAATCCCTCATTTTCAAGGTTTCCGAGTTGAATGGAAGAAGAATTGGGAGATTTGCTAGGGATTTGATGGGAATTCGAAATTCCCTGAGTTGAGCTGCAGTTGTGAGGTGTTTTCACACCTTAGGGTGAGTGGGTTCTTCCTTCAAACATTCTAATGCACGAATTTGATTATAACATCCAAATCCCTAAATGCTTAGCATGTGAATTCTAAATCCTGAAATGTCCATATGATTTAAGTTATTGTAAATTGATATGATAGGGATTCCTTCTCTGTTTGAATGACTCCTAAATGGTAGATTCATATCAGATACGTATGCAACACTTCCTATTGAGGATGCTTTTAGATTTATATCAAATGATGTAATTAGGGTTTGACCTAATTGGGATATCGCTAGAGTTTCAACCTATTTGAAAAGGACTAGTAATCCTATAAGTGGTTAGGATGTACCTCGTGGGTTATCTTAATTGAATCTTATTCTGGATACATGATATCGCAGTGATGATATGGAAAACCTAAATTTAGTTAAATTTCCATGGTTTTATGTCTAAATTGATTGCATACGATTTGTTGAATACAATCTTTATTTAGTGAATGCTTATATCTTATGAAATCATTATGAGAGCCATGTGACAAGTGAATGAGGTAAATGAAAAGGTGAATAAGGCAAATGCAACCCTACGAGTAGGGTGTTGGCATGTGATGAATGAATAAGGCGAATGAAACCCTAAGGATAGGGTGTTCAATGAATCATGCTATGGTAATATGAAAGGTCTCGATATGAGATGTGGTGACGCTTAACTGTTGAATTGTATATTTCTAGTGCATTTAACTTTATATGCTTGTTCTCTCTGAAATGATATCTACATACTGCAGGACTTCTTATATTTCAATATATTTCTGTTAAATTGTTTATTGTTAATCAAGTATAGACCTAAGTGCCCTAACACCGTAGAACCCCTAAGTGGTATCTGCAGCTTTGGGGTGAAACTCGTGTTGCAACATCATCCGTGCGTGTGTCGCGGACAAACGAGGAAAGAGAAAAAGGGCAGTGTCTAACAACAATTGTGCTTGTGTCACAATGGCACTGCGGTTTCACCAGAAAACACGGTTATCTAACACCATTCGTGCGGAGTCGCGAAGGTAACCCTGTGACCCTCCGCCTGTGTGCTCAGGTTAGTAGGAGGAGTCGAGAGAGCACTCGGAGTAGTGCATTGAGGCCGGAGAGCCTGTAGGCCGGAGAGCCTGTGGTCCTGGGGCAGAACAGGGCTGGCGTCAGACTTAGCATTCCCGGGTGTGTCGCTAAGTCTTGTACGGTGGGGCCGTAGCATGAATTTGCTATGGATCTTTATATGCAGAGTACACTGCATATATTTAGGGCATAATCTAAAATATGATCATATAGGTTCACAGAGTTACTTATAAATGAAAGAGTTAAGAAAGACTAGAGTATAGTTTTCTAGTAGTTATTCTTTGGATGCAATATTTATATTCTTTGCTATTTCAATTATATTGCTTTAGAACTGCTCAGTGTAGTATTTATTGTTGTTAAATTTCATATCGTTTAATCAAATTATATCTTTGATCACATTAGTGCATTAGTCTGTTTCCATGAAGTACTCATTCACTGAGCGAGTAGGCTCACCCCTCTACTCAAACATTTTAGGTTAATCGCGTGGACTTGAAGATGATCAGAGCGTCAGAGTAGATCTGCCACACGAGTCAAGTATGAGATTAGTTGAGTCAGTCGGTCCTTGTCACTCTAGGTCCTCAGTAAGAGATAAGAGAGAGAGTTGTAAATACGAGGTGTAATGTTGTTCCTCTTTGATATGTATGCTAATTAGCAAGTTTCATGTGCATAATGTTTGAGAGACATCGTGAATGTTTATACATGTATCCTTACTTTTAAAGTTTGATTAGTAATGAAAATGTTCATATTCCTTGTTAAGATGATATGTGGTTCAATGCGGGGAAACAAGAGTTTTAAAGAAAAGAAAAGAAAAGGTTAAGGGTGTTCTTCGTGTTAATTATAAATCCTATCTTACGCCCTAATCTCATGATTTGAGGAGATTGTGAGATCGGGGTGTAACAACTTGGTATCAGAGCTTAGGGTGAGTTGTCAAGGACCATTAAGTTAGTAAGTTAGAGTCCTATGTGTGGCAGATAGGAGATGTTTGATGTTAGCTTTGGGGATTTGAGTATTTGGATATCCTGGCCCGATATCTGAGTACTTGGATCAACCAGTACAAGCTACTCTGTCTATTCTCTCACGTATACCCTGGCCAGGTATACAGTGGAAGAATGGGCTAGAGAGGAACCCTAGAAATGTTAGGGTTAGAAAACGAGAAAAGAAACAAGAATTAAGAGCATAAATGTAAAAGGAGATAGAACTTACATTTCATAATGTTGTTTTTGTTGGAAATGTATAGAAATGCTCTTATATGTTTGAATTGAAATATTCAATACCTTGAAATATGGGTCTTTAATATTTGTTGTATACTATGCAATTGTAGCATTTATTGATTTCATTCTTTGTAACAAGTAGACTAGAATTGACCTTTGAATGAGCTTTTCTTTCTATGGTTTTGCCCGCTGATTCGAGTGAAATTGACATCAGCAGGTCTGTTTAGGTTTTCAGTCTGTGAGCGGTTCGGCCGAGTTCATGTTTTGGTCGGCCGAGTTCCTTGTTTAGGATTTCA
This sequence comes from Alisma plantago-aquatica, assembly GCA_963693085.1. Taxonomy (NCBI): domain Eukaryota; kingdom Viridiplantae; phylum Streptophyta; class Magnoliopsida; order Alismatales; family Alismataceae; genus Alisma; species Alisma plantago-aquatica. The sequence continues at coordinate 1,203,979,685 of OY856411.1, read as the reverse complement.
AACAGTGTTTTGGTCGGCCGAGTTTGGTCTTGAATCGGCTGAGTTTCTTTGTAGGTAAACAAGTAGTGTTTCGATCGGCCGAGTTCCCCAGAGGATCGGCCGAGTTTCCTGTTGATCGGCCGAAGTTGGTCGGCTGAGTTTCGGAATCTGGAAGGCGATCGGCCGAGTTCCAGAGTGATCGGCCGAGTTTCTGAGCTGTGAGTGGCAGTTCAGGAAGAATGTAATTCTTGTAGTTCTTGGCTTCAGGACTTCAGGTTTGGCCTGGTCCGGATTGGCAGGATGTGTTATTAGGATCTAATGAATCCTATCAATAGCATAATAAGAATAGAATTGGAATAATTAGACCCACATCAGAGTAAGAATGTACATACAGTAAGAGGTTGAAACATATGGGCAAGATCAGAACAACTAAGAATTAGTTGAAACTGATATCTGAGGTTCAACTCTGGGGTCTCAAATGTGAAACCCTTAATTGGGAATAATAGAACATGATATGAAGCTCATAATCAGTTTATTGATTAATTTTGCATGAACTATGCATATGAAATATAGAAAAGATATGTGAAATGTATGTATGGTTCAAGATAACAAGAATCATTCATGAAGAATGAATCATATAATAGAGTATAATGCTTTTATGAACTCTAAATCAAAGGCTAAGTAGAAGAATAGAGTGAGCTTTCAATAGGTCCATAAAAGTAAAAAGGATCGTATGAATATGTAATTCATAAGACTAGAACAACAAACTAGTTTTTAAGCAAAGAACATAGCTATAGTTTAATGAATGAATAAGTCATACAAAGGTAGACTGTATTCAGGAGAGAAAAACTTGATTGAAAGAGAAACTATGTTTGACCCATGCATGATCCACTTGATTTAAAAATGAAGAATATGTAATGTATTCAACATGAGAAAAAAATTAATAGAAGGACTATTAATTTAGAACGTTAACTTCACAATAGTATAAAGTTAAAGGAGGAAATATGTGCAACATGGTATACATGACCATACATATGAATAAGCAACATGGTCATAAGAGAAAAATTTAGAATTAAAGATGACGGGTTAAGAGTAGTATATGGTAAGAGGACTAAGAAATGTAAGAAAGGGTTTGAAATATGATGGAGCAGTTATAAAATAAAAAGGTTGTGAGATTCAAGCAAGTGCTAATTAATCAAATATCTCTGTTGATAACTAAGTAAATCTACATATGAGAATGTATTAGGGGATGTTTGAATACAAGTATTCCAAGTCTTAAAATCATCTTCTCTTTCATATATTCCCTAATGAGAGCAAGGTGGGAATGAAAGGATAAGAGAAAATGAATCATATATGAGGCATAACTACCTTGGTGGGGTCATCTAGTGAATGTAATAGTGACATACAGTATGATGAAGTGCGATAAGAAATAAATTCTTGTGTGATAGCAAGAATGATGAATAATCTATTCCTATCTTAAATGATTCAATACTAATGATGTTTATTGTATATAATCATATGAAAAGGATAGGTAGCAAAAAGTAAATAAGTAATGAATGAGAAGAGAGATATGGGAAAACACTAGCTTTGTGTAATATGTGAATTTGTTTTTACATGTATGATTTGTTGAAGGCATATTAAGGTATGAAAGCTGGTTCTATATATGATTTCAGTGTATTTGTGTAAGCTATATGTTAAATTAAAGGCGTATGACAGTTGTAGCCATTCATACCTGATATGCATCTTATCATTGTGTATTTGTAATATGGTGATACAGATTGGATGATGTCAGAACACATGAAGGGATATCCTGAATAAGGTAGTCATACTTATTCACTCATATTAATAGAGAGGGATGATAATTAGATTGTTTGGACAAGTAACCCTAATGAGGTGTAGCTTGTTATACCTAGCTCTAATATAACTGAGTGATGGTAATTGAGTATGATTAATGCTTGAAAGACTGATACAATTGTGGATTACCTTATTACTGTTGTTGAAATCCTAAAATGATATAATGTGATGGTTACACTTTGAATTGTGTGTGGGCCCATAACCCACAGGTCCCAGGATCGAAACAGGATAGTATGGAATGAGGTGGTAATGCTTCACCTCATGCATCCATGACCCAATGGAGATGCCAAGAGTAGTATTGTGAAATTGATTGTTGAATCTAGTCTTTTAATTCAAGACTGTTTTGCTATTTGAATAGCACATGATTAAAGTTTAAAACAGTATGGTGAACTTGCTTTTGTCATTTAAAGGTGATACAGAACAATAGAACTCTCTGAGCAGCATAAGTTGAGATAGTTGTATCAGAGTATCAGAGTTGCGCAGCGAAAGCGTGGTAGTTTATCTTTGCATTCTATATTTGACTGTGGCATAAAGAATTTGCTTGATATCATCGAGAACTATTTGAAACGTGTTGTGATTTAGTAAGAAATTAAAATATCTAATGTTGAAAACTACATTCAGGTATGAAATACAAGAATATGATGACATGGAAGGCTTTAGAAGCTTAGAATAGCCTTGAATGTATCTTCTTGTAGGTTTATGTTTCGAGGACGAAACATTCTAAGGGGGGGAGAGTTGTTACGACCCCATCTGAGCTTAACTGGTAAACTAGGGTTTACCTAGACAATTGCAAAGATTAATTGAAATAATCATTCTTGAAATCTAATTAATGACAATAACACAAATTGGATGTTTTAACTATGATAAGAAGTCTAAATGTTCTTTTGTCTTGAGAATTAGGGTTTGAGAAGCATAAACCCTAATCGGCCAAAATAGGGTTTTGATGATACATGAATACAGAATTTGATAAGTAGAATGTCTCACTAAATGATTTTTAGTATTTTATGTGTAACTCTGATTTACTTCAAATTTTGATATGATTTAGATATATAAAATGTGAACGACATTGGAAAATATCAGAATTTTTGAAGAATGCTCTGACCTGTTTGTCGGCCGAGTTTCAAACTCGACCGATCACATTTCCAGAATTTTACAGCAGTGTGGTAATTGAATTTTATCTTTTTATTGGTATATCCAATTGATCTCAAATTTTAACAGTATTTGATAAATACAATTTTAGACACTCTGTTAAATTGGCATAATTTTTGGATGACTTTTGAATCCCTACAGTAAGGGTGTCGGTCGAGTTTGTGCAGGACAAACTCGGCCGAATATATTGCTGACTGCAATATAGCAGTGCACTGTTCTATTTTTAATTATTTATTGGTAACTCCAAATGATCCCAAATTTTAACAGAAGCTCTATAGATCAATTATAAACAACTCGCTAAATTCTCATAATTGTTGGAGAAGTTTTGATCTCTGAAATAAACGAATTATAGTAACTTTTGTATAGTTGAATATTCAGCCTATATAATTAAAGTTAAGTGTTGGGTCAATATGCAATTGACCCAAGCAGCTCAATTGACTTATATGAACGATCACACACACAAGCAGCTCTCATTTCTCGTCATTCATTCCAGAGAAACGAGCTCCTAGAGAGAGAGGGAGAATTAGGGCTTGAGTGGAGAAAGTGGGGGAATTGCTGAATTAGGGTTTTGCGATTCCAGGAAGGGTGAAATCAAGTAAGTTCGGATTCCTTGCATAGACTTTTATGGTGAATCTTCTCTCTTATGTCAAGATTCCGTCCATGCTCTGATTTGATCCAAGATGATGTCGAAATCCCCTCTTTTCTCACCCTTTCTTCATAATCCCTCATTTTCAAGGTTTCCGAGTTGAATGGAAGAAGAATTGGGAGATTTGCTAGGGATTTGATGGGAATTCGAAATTCCCTGAGTTGAGCTGCAGTTGTGAGGTGTTTTCACACCTTAGGGTGAGTGGGTTCTTCCTTCAAACATTCTAATGCACGAATTTGATTATAACATCCAAATCCCTAAATGCTTAGCATGTGAATTCTAAATCCTGAAATGTCCATATGATTTAAGTTATTGTAAATTGATATGATAGGGATTCCTTCTCTGTTTGAATGACTCCTAAATGGTCGATTCATATCAGATACGTATGCAACACTTCCTATTGAGGATGCTTTTAGATTTATATCAAATGATGTAATTAGGGTTTGACCTAATTGGGATATCGCTAGAGTTTCAACCTGTTTGAAAAGGACTAGTAATCCTATAAGTGGTTAGGATGTACCTCGTGGGTTATCTTAATTGAATCTTATTCTGGATACATGATATCGCAGTGATGATATGGAAAACCTAAATTTAGTTAAATTTCCATGGTTTTATGTCTAAATTGATTGCATACGATTTGTTGAATACAATCTTTATTTAGTGAATGCTTATATCTTATGAAATCATTATGAGAGCCATGTGACAAGTGAATGAGGTAAATGAAAAGGTGAATAAGGCAAATGCAACCCTACGAGTAGGGTGTTGGCATGTGATGAATGAATAAGGCGAATGAAACCCTAAGGATAGGGTGTTCAATGAATCATGCTATGGTAATATGAAAGGTCTCGATATGAGATGTGGTGACGCTTAACTGTTGAATTGTATATTTCTAGTGCATTTAACTTTATATGCTTGTTCTCTCTGAAATGATATCTACATACTGCAGGACTTCTTATATTTCAATATATTTCTGTTAAATTGTTTATTGTTAATCAAGTATAGACCTAAGTGCCCTAACACCGTAGAACCCCTAAGTGGTATCTGCAGCTTTGGGGTGAAACTCGTGTTGCAACATCATCCGTGCGTGTGTCGCGGACAAACGAGGAAAGAGAAAAAGGGCAGTGTCTAACAACAATTGTGCTTGTGTCACAATGGCACTGCGGTTTCACCAGAAAACACGGTTATCTAACACCATTCGTGCGGAGTCGCGAAGGTAACCCTGTGACCCTCCGCCTGTGTGCTCAGGTTAGTAGGAGGAGTCGAGAGAGCACTCGGAGTAGTGCATTGAGGCCGGAGAGTCTGTAGGCCGGAGAGCCTGTGGTCCTGGGGCAGAACAGGGCTGGCGTCAGACTTAGCATTCCCGGGTGTGTCGCTAAGTCTTGTACGGTGGGGCCGTAGCATGAATTTGCTATGGATCTTTATATGCAGAGTACACTGCATATATTTAGGGCATAATCTAAAATATGATCATATAGGTTCACAGAGTTACTTATAAATGAAAGAGTTAAGAAAGACTAGAGTATAGTTTTCTAGTAGTTATTCTTTGGATGCAATATTTATATTCTTTGCTATTTCAATTATATTGCTTTAGAACTGCTCAGTGTAGTATTTATTGTTGTTAAATTTCATATCGTTTAATCAAATTATATCTTTGATCACATTAGTGCATTAGTCTGTTTCCATGAAGTACTCATTCACTGAGCGAGTAGGCTCACCCCTCTACTCAAACATTTTAGGTTAATCGCGTGGACTTGAAGATGATCAGAGCGTCAGAGTAGATCTGCCACATGAGTCAAGTATGAGATTAGTTGAGTCAGTCGGTCCTTGTCACTCTAGGTCCTCAGTAAGAGATAAGAGAGAGAGTTGTAAATACGAGGTGTAATGTTGTTCCTCTTTGATATGTATGCTAATTAGCAAGTTTCATGTGCATAATGTTTGAGAGACATCGTGAATGTTTATACATGTATCCTTACTTTTAAAGTTTGATTAGTAATGAAAATGTTCATATTCCTTGTTAAGATGATATGTGGTTCAATGCGGGGAAACAAGAGTTTTAAAGAAAAGAAAAGAAAAGGTTAAGGGTGTTCTTCGTGTTAATTATAAATCCTATCTTACGCCCTAATCTCATGATTTGAGGAGATTGTGAGATCGGGGTGTAACAACTTGGTATCAGAGCTTAGGGTGAGTTGTCAAGGACCATTAAGTTAGTAAGTTAGAGTCCTATGTGTGGCAGATAGGAGATGTTTGATGTTAGCTTTGGGGATTTGAGTATTTGGATATCCTGGCCCGATATCTGAGTACTTGGATCAACCAGTACAAGCTACTCTGTCTATTCTCTCACGTATACCCTGGCCAGGTATACAGTGGAAGAATGGGCTAGAGAGGAACCCTAGAAATGTTAGGGTTAGAAAACGAGAAAAGAAACAAGAATTAAGAGCATAAATGTAAAAGGAGATAGAACTTACATTTCATAATGTTGTTTTTGTTGGAAATGTATAGAAATGCTCTTATATGTTTGAATTGAAATATTCAATACCTTGAAATATGGGTCTTTAATATTTGTTGTATACTATGCAATTGTAGCATTTATTGATTTCATTCTTTGTAACAAGTAGACTAGAATTGACCTTTGAATGAGCTTTTCTTTCTATGGTTTTGCCCGCTGATTCGAGTGAAATTGACATCAGCAGGTCTGTTTAGGTTTTCAGTCTGTGAGCGGTTCGGCCGAGTTCATGTTTTGGTCGGCCGAGTTCCTTGTTTAGGATTTCAAACAGTGTTTTGGTCGGCCGAGTTTGGTCTTGAATCGGCTGAGTTTCTTTGTAGGTAAACAAGTAGTGTTTCGATCGGCCGAGTTCCCCAGAGGATCGGCCGAGTTTCCTGTTGATCGGCCGAAGTTGGTCGGCTGAGTTTCGGAATCTGGAAGGCGATCGGCCGAGTTCCAGAGTGATCGGCCGAGTTTCTGAGCTGTGAGTGGCAGTTCAGGAAGAATGTAATTCTTGTAGTTCTTGGCTTCAGGACTTCAGGTTTGGCCTGGTCCGGATTGGCAGGATGTGTTATTAGGATCTAATGAATCCTATCAATAGCATAATAAGAATAGAATTGGAATAATTAGACCCACATCAGAGTAAGAATGTACATACAGTAAGAGGTTGAAACATATGGGAAAGATCAGAACAACTAAGAATTAGTTGAAACTGATATCTGAGGTTCAACTCTGGGGTCTCAAATGTGAAACCCTTAATTGGGAATAATAGAACATGATATGAAGCTCATAATCAGTTTATTGATTAATTTTGCATGAACTATGCATATGAAATATAGAAAAGATATGTGAAATGTATGTATGGTTCAAGATAACAAGAATCATTCATGAAGAATGAATCATATAATAGAGTATAATGCTTTTATGAACTCTAAATCAAAGGCTAAGTAGAAGAATAGAGTGAGCTTTCAATAGGTCCATAAAAGTAAAAAGGATCGTATGAATATGTAATTCATAAGACTAGAACAACAAACTAGTTTTTAAGCAAAGAACATAGCTATAGTTTAATGAATGAATAAGTCATACAAAGGTAGACTGTATTCAGGAGAGAAAAACTTGATTGAAAGAGAAACTATGTTTGACCCATGCATGATCCACTTGATTTAAAAATGAAGAATATGTAATGTATTCAACATGAGAAAAAAATTAATAGAAGGACTATTAATTTAGAACGTTAACTTCACAATAGTATAAAGTTAAAGGAGGAAATATGTGCAACATGGTATACATGACCATACATATGAATAAGCAACATGGTCATAAGAGAAAAATTTAGAATTAAAGATGACGGGTTAAGAGTAGTATATGGTAAGAGGACTAAGAAATGTAAGAAAGGGTTTGAAATATGATGGAGCAGTTATAAAATAAAAAGGTTGTGAGATTCAAGCAAGTGCTAATTAATCAAATATCTCTGTTGATAACTAAGTAAATCTACATATGAGAATGTATTAGGGGATGTTTGAATACAAGTATTCCAAGTCTTAAAATCATCTTCTCTTTCATATATTCCCTAATGAGAGCAAGGTGGGAATGAAAGGATAAGAGAAAATGAATCATATATGAGGCATAACTACCTTGGTGGGGTCATCTAGTGAATGTAATAGTGACATACAGTATGATGAAGTGCGATAAGAAATAAATTCTTGTGTGATAGCAAGAATGATGAATAATCTATTCCTATCTTAAATGATTCAATACTAATGATGTTTATTGTATATAATCATATGAAAAGGATAGGTAGCAAAAAGTAAATAAGTAATGAATGAGAAGAGAGATATGGGAAAACACTAGCTTTGTGTAATATGTGAATTTGTTTTTACATGTATGATTTGTTGAAGGCATATTAAGGTATGAAAGCTGGTTCTATATATGATTTCAGTGTATTTGTGTAAGCTATATGTTAAATTAAAAGCGTATGACAGTTGTAGCCATTCATACCTGATATGCATCTTATCATTGTGTATTTGTAATATGGTGATACAGATTGGATGATGTCAGAACACATGAAGGGATATCCTGAATAAGTTAGTCATACTTATTCACTCATATTAATAGAGAGGGATGATAATTAGATTGTTTGGACAAGTAACCCTAATGAGGTGTAGCTTGTTATACCTAGCTCTAATATAACTGAGTGATGGTAATTGAGTATGATTAATGCTTGAAAGACTGATACAATTGTGGATTACCTTATTACTGTTGTTGAAATCCTAAAATGATATAATGCGATGGTTACACTTTGAATTGTGTGTGGGCCCATAACCCACAGGTCCCAGGATCGAAACAGGATAGTATGGAATGAGGTGGTAATGCTTCACCTCATGCATCCATGACCCAATGGAGATGCCAAGAGTAGTATTGTGAAATTGATTGTTGAATCTAGTCTTTTAATTCAAGACTGTTTTGCTATTTGAATAGCACATGATTAAAGTTTAAAACAGTATGGTGAACTTGCTTTTGTCATTTAAAGGTGATACAGAACAATAGAACTCTCTGAGCAGCATAAGTTGAGATAGTTGTATCAGAGTATCAGAGTTGCGCAGCGAAAGCGTGGTAGTTTATCTTTGCATTCTATATTTGACTGTGGCATAAAGAATTTGCTTGATATCATCGAGAACTATTTGAAACGTGTTGTGATTTAGTAAGAAATTAAAATATCTAATGTTGAAAACTACATTCAGGTATGAAATACAAGAATATGATGACATGGAAGGCTTTAGAAGCTTAGAATAGCCTTGAATGTATCTTCTTGTAGGTTTATGTTTCGAGGACGAAACATTCTAAGGGGGGGAGAGTTGTTACGACCCCATCTGAGCTTAACTGGTAAACTAGGGTTTACCTAGACAATTGCAAAGATTAATTGAAATAATCATTCTTGAAATCTAATTAATGACAATAACACAAATTGGATGTTTTAACTATGATAAGAAGTCTAAATGTTCTTTTGTCTTGAGAATTAGGGTTTGAGAAGCATAAACCCTAATCGGCCAAAATAGGGTTTTGATGATACATGAATACAGAATTTGATAAGTAGAATGTCTCACTAAATGATTTTTAGTATTTTATGTGTAACTCTGATTTACTTCAAATTTTGATATGATTTAGATATATAAAATTTGAACGACATTGGAAAATATCAGAATTTTTGAAGAATGCTCTGACCTGTTTGTCGGCCGAGTTTCAAACTCGACCGATCACATTTCCAGAATTTTACAGCAGTGTGGTAATTGAATTTTATCTTTTTATTGGTATATCCAATTGATCTCAAATTTTAAAAGTATTTGATAAATACAATTTTAGACACTCTGTTAAATTGGCATAATTTTTGGATGACTTTTGAATCCCTACAGTAAGGGTGTCGGTCGAGTTTGTGCAGGACAAACTCGGCCGAATATATTGCTGACTGCAATATAGCAGTGCACTGTTCTATTTTTAATTATTTATTGGTAACTCCAAATGATCCCAAATTTTAACAGAAGCTCTATAGATCAATTATAAACAACTCGCTAAATTCTCATAATTGTTGGAGAAGGTTTGATCTCTGAAATAAACGAATTACAGTAACTTTTGTATAGTTGAATATTCAGCCTATATAATTAAAGTTAAGTGTTGGGTCAATATGCAATTGACCCAAGCAGCTCAATTGACTTATATGAACGATCACACACACAAGCAGCTCTCATTTCTCGTCATTCATTCCAGAGAAACGAGCTCCTAGAGAGAGAGGGAGAATTAGGGCTTGAGTGGAGAAAGTGGGGGAATTGCTGAATTAGGGTTTTGCGATTCCAGGAAGGGTGAAATCAAGTAAGTTCGGATTCCTTGCATAGACTTTTATGGTGAATCTTCTCTCTTATGTCAAGATTCCGTCCATGCTCTGATTTGATCCAAGATGATGTCGAAATCCCCTCTTTTCTCACCCTTTCTTCATAATCCCTCATTTTTAAGGTTTCCGAGTTGAATGGAAGAAGAATTGGGAGATTTGCTAGGGATTTGATGGGAATTCGAAATTCCCTGAGTTGAGCTGCAGTTGTGAGGTGTTTTCACACCTTAGGGTGAGTGGGTTCTTCCTTCAAACATTCTAATGCACGAATTTGATTATAACATCCAAATCCCTAAATGCTTAGCATGTGAATTCTAAATCCTGAAATGTCCATATGATTTAAGTTATTGTAAATTGATATGATAGGGATTCCTTCTCTGTTTGAATGACTCCTAAATGGTAGATTCATATCAGATACGTATGCAACACTTCCTATTGAGGATGCTTTTAGATTTATATCAAATGATGTAATTAGGGTTTGACCTAATTGGGATATCGCTAGAGTTTCAACCTGTTTGAAAAGGACTAGTAATCCTATAAGTGGTTAGGATGTACCTCGTGGGTTATCTTAATTGAATCTTATTCTGGATACATGATATCGCAGTGATGATATGGAAAACCTAAATTTAGTTAAATTTCCATGGTTTTATGTCTAAATTGATTGCATACGATTTGTTGAATACAATCTTTATTTAGTGAATGCTTATATCTTATGAAATCATTATGAGAGCCATGTGACAAGTGAATGAGGTAAATGAAAAGGTGAATAAGGCAAATGCAACCCTACGAGTAGGGTGTTGGCATGTGATGAATGAATAAGGCGAATGAAACCCTAAGGATAGGGTGTTCAATGAATCATGCTATGGTAATATGAAAGGTCTCGATATGAGATGTGGTGACGCTTAACTGTTGAATTGTATATTTCTAGTGCATTTAACTTTATATGCTTGTTCTCTCTGAAATGATATCTACATACTGCAGGACTTCTTATATTTCAATATATTTCTGTTAAATTGTTTATTGTTAATCAAGTATAGACCTAAGTGCCCTAACACCGTAGAACCCCTAAGTGGTATCTGCAGCTTTGGGGTGAAACTCGTGTTGCAACATCATCCGTGCGTGTGTCGCGGACAAACGAGGAAAGAGAAAAAGGGCAGTGTCTAACAACAATTGTGCTTGTGTCACAATGGCACTGCGGTTTCACCAGAAAACACGGTTATCTAACACCATTCGTGCGGAGTCACGAAGGTAACCCTGTGACCCTCTGCCTGTGTGCTCAGGTTAGTAGGAGGAGTCGAGAGAGCACTCGGAGTAGTGCATTGAGGCCGGAGAGCCTGTAGGCCGGAGAGCCTGTGGTCCTGGGGCAGAACAGGGCTGGCGTCAGACTTAGCATTCCCGGGTGTGTCGCTAAGTCTTGTACGGTGGGGCCGTAGCATGAATTTGCTATGGATCTTTATATGCAGAGTACACTGCATATATTTAGGGCATAATCTAAAATATGATCATATAGGTTCACAGAGTTACTTATAAATGAAAGAGTTAAGAAAGACTAGAGTATAGTTTTCTAGTAGTTATTCTTTGGATGCAATATTTATATTCTTTGCTATTTCAATTATATTGCTTTAGAACTGCTCAGTGTAGTATTTATTGTTGTTAAATTTCATATCGTTTAATCAAATTATATCTTTGATCACATTAGTGCATTAGTCTGTTTCCATGAAGTACTCATTCACTGAGCGAGTAGGCTCACCCCTCTACTCAAACATTTTAGGTTAATCGCGTGGACTTGAAGATGATCAGAGCGTCAGAGTAGATCTGCCACACGAGTCAAGTATGAGATTAGTTGAGTCAGTCGGTCCTTGTCACTCTAGGTCCTCAGTAAGAGATAAGAGAGAGAGTTGTAAATACGAGGTGTAATGTTGTTCCTCTTTGATATGTATGCTAATTAGCAAGTTTCATGTGCATAATGTTTGAGAGACATCGTGAATGTTTATACATGTATCCTTACTTTTAAAGTTTGATTAGTAATGAAAATGTTCATATTCCTTGTTAAGATGATATGTGGTTCAATGCGGGGAAACAAGAGTTTTAAAGAAAAGAAAAGAAAAAGTTAAGGGTGTTCTTCGTGTTAATTATAAATCCTATCTTACGCCCTAATCTCATGATTTGAGGAGATTGTGAGATCGGGGTGTAACAATATGTTCATGCATCTTCCTACCAATGGGATAGATGCATTAAGGCCTTAGGATCTATTTACCAAAGAGATAGATCATTGTACATGTGATATGCTTACCAAAGAGATAGATAACTCACTAGCACTATGCTTACCAAAGAGATATAGTGCTTTCATATAATGGAATAGATATATTATGTTTCATGTGTTCATAACTATAAGTATGGAAAATCAAGAAAGATATTATACAAGAACAATCATTTCATCCAATATCATAAGCCAAGTATTTGTACACGCATAATACAACCATACTAAGTAGTAGGCCAAGTACTAGGTAAGGGTGTACCTTCTGCCGAGATAATATAATCCTGAAATAATCTTGGAGTCAACTAACAACATTGGTCAACCCCTGATTAAGACAAGATCACATACGACCATCAGGTTCTCATCATCTTAACCCTAGTTGATTCATTAGGATTTGCTTAGCTCATTAGGATATTCCCGTCATTACTTGTCTTATCTTCTTGTAATTAGGTTACTAGTCTTATATTCCAGATTTAGATACATAATCTGATTGTTTGATTACATATGATTATGTGCACATATTAACCCTAGGTTACACATAGTAATCATGTTAGTATTTACTCAGAATATGTTATGTGACATTATGGTATAATCATCATTATGTGTATCATCATGATCTCAGAATTACATATTATCTTCCAATTGTTGATATGAACTTACTCTGTAATTTCTAGGGTTTCTCTTCACGTGATGTGCATCATTTCTAAATAATGCAATGTCCCATACCACTGCACTATAAGGAAATAAAGACACCTAAGGGCCTACTATACAACAAGCACCAGTCTAGATCTAGTTCTTAAACATCTAGGTGCTAACCTAGAGGCTAGGTCAGATCTAGTCTCTAAAATATGACTAATCTAACCCTAATAGATTTTTAAAGTTCAAGGTTCTTTAGTTTTGAGTTGCATAATGAGAAAATGTTAGGATTTACTATTGTTCATGCTCTGATACCACCTGTGAAGTCCCCAGATTTTCTAAAACTTAACCTAATGTGTGATGTCCAAATTGAAACCTCCACCTCAGCAAAAATTCCAATTTAAACACCACACACTCGGCCAATAAGAAGAAAATCAGTAGAATTCAAAAGGAAACCACATTAGCACGTGCAGATGAATAAGAATAAGATCATACAACACTTGTTCACCATTCAACATATAATTATAATAATGAACTATTACAACATTTGATATTACACATTGAACGCTAAACTCTTACATATGCACATACTACATTCTAAAATAGGATATTAAGACAATAGGTCCACCTATACATTAGCTCGCCACACAACTCTCATTTATCCACGTTCTTCAAGATCATATGTCCACAACACCTAAACAAAATATTACATGTGGTACACGTCAGCACAATATTCTAGAATACTGTACTGAGTATGCCTACGTGTCTTTTATATACCTCTCATTACTAGACTTGGAAATTTGATAAAACTATTACTTGCTAGTAATAAACAAATATAAAAAAGGCATATACTTGAACAAATATGTTTATTAGCAAAAGAGAACACATATTTTAAGTACATTTTCCATTATATCATCCATGCATTTGCCATATGAGGGAATAGCGCATCATCTCAACTACCAAAGAGTTTGAGATGTAAGGCCTTATGATCTACTACCAAAGAGTTAGATCATTGTACAATGTGACCTACTACCAAAGAGAATGATCACTTTCCAACACCATGCTACCAAAGAGAATTAGTGCTTTCATATAATGGAACACATATATTATGTTTCATGTGTTCATAGACATAGTATGGAAAATCAAGCAACATATCATTCAAGAACAATCATATCAACCAATACCATATGCCAAGTATTTGTACACATATAATACAACCATACTAAATAATAGGCCAAGTAAGAGGTAAGGGTGTACCTTGATCAAGAGATATAATCTATACCACCTTCTTGATGTTAAATATATCCTTGTCATCCCCCTGATCAAGACAAGATCACACATCACCATCAGGTTCTCATCATCATAGCCCCGGTATGTCCATTTGAGGGTTTGACTTAGCTCATTAGGTTTGCACATCAATTTTGTTTTCTTCTCTTAGAATTATCTAGTATTGATGTTACTGTGTTGTATTCCATATTAAGATAAATAATTTGATTATTTGATTGCATATAATTATGTGTACATATTAACCCAAGTTACATGTGTTAATCATGTCAGGAATATCATGTAAGTTATGAAATGTTCATATAATGTGTTATAAATATCAAAAGATGGCCTAAAATTATAGAAATGTGTCACTAATTCCTAAACATGGTAGAGAATCCATATAATGTCAGAGATGATGATCTTTTATCATATAGATGATGATCTTTTGTCATAAAATGATGTATTTTCATTAGTATGGCTAGTTAGGGCTAATAACCCTAATTAATACGTGATAATTACAAATATACTCAAAAACCCTAGAAATTACATAGTAAGCTCATATATGTAATTGGAAGCTAATATGTAATTCTGAGGTCATAAGTATGCATATAAATCATGTTACATGTTAAATGGTCCTAAAATGGTGAGAAAATCCTAACATGATTAACACATGTAACCTAGGGTTGCCTTGCACACACAATTATATGAAATCAAATAATCAGATTATTTATCTGAATATGAAATACAACATCAGCAACATCAATACTAGATAATTCCAAGAGAAGAATACAAAAATGATGCACAAACCTAATGAGCTAAGTCAAACCTTAAAATGGACATACTAAGGTTATGATGATGAGAACCTGATGGTGATGTGTGATCTTGTCTTGATCAGGGGGATGACAAGGATATAGTTGACATCAGGAATGTGGTATAGATTATATATCTTGATTAAGGTACACCCTTACCTCTTACTTGACCTACTATTTAGTATGGTTGTACTATATGTGTACAAATACTTGGCATATGGTATTGGTTGAAATGATTATTCTTGAATGATTGTTCTTGATTTTCCATATTTATGGCTATGAACACATGAAACATAATATATCTATTCCATTATATGAAAGCACTAATTTTCTTTGGTAGCTAGTGATGGAAAGTGATCATTCTAATTGGTAGCATATCACATTGTACACTGATATAACTCTTTAATAGTAGATCATAAGGCCTTACATCTCAAACTCTTTGGTAGTTGAGATGATGCATTATTCCCTCAGGTGGCAAATGCATGGATGATATAATGGAAAATGTGCTTAAAATATGTGTTCTCTTTTGCTAATAAACATCTTTGTTCAAGTATATGCCTTTTGTTATATTTGTTTATTACTACCAAGTACTAGCTTTATCTTATTGCCAAGTCTAGTAATGGGAGGTATATAAAAGGCACGTAGGCGTACTGAGTACAATATTCTAGAATATTGTGTTGATGTGTACCACATGTAATCTTTTGTTTAGGTGTTGTGGGTATATGATCTTGAAGATTATGGATAGATGAGAGTTTTATGGAAAGATGATGTACAGCTATACCTATTGTCTTAAGATCCTATTTTAGAATGTAGTATGTACATATGTAAGAGTTTATTGTTCAATGTGTAATATCAAACGTTGTAATAATTCACTATGTAATTATATGTTGAATGGTGAACATGTGTTGTATGGTTTTGTTCTTGTTCATGTGCACATGCTATTATGGTTTTCTTCTGACTTCTTTGATTTTCTTCTTCATGGCCTAGTGTGTGGTGTTTAAATTGGAATTTTTGATAAGGTGGAGGTTTCAATTTGGACGTCACACATTAAATTAAGTTTTAGAAAATATGGGGACATCACAATTATTGTCTAGGTCCCCAGTTAGATATAATCTTAGAAACCAGATCAACAATAATACATTAAGGGTAGTATGTGTTTTGAATCATGACTAGATTTCATTTGACATTATATTGGATATCAAATCAAACACATAGGTACCTATTACAAACACATGTATTGGATCAACCCAACTTGAGTATGATACATGAAAGCCACATCTCATGTGATATTGGTGATTGTGGTCCTTAGACATGAAGCCACTACAATGATCGCATGTTATTCTATGTACTTAATGCAATGTGATCTCGAATAAGGTTTTTCCATACAGTTGGTGCTTGGGTTCACTATGATACATGTGAATTATTGTGATTGATGTAGATGGAATATGTCCCTCCTATTGGAGTAATTCTTGATATCTTAACGAGTGAGACTATTAAATGCATGACCATTCCCATGTGAGTCAATATATGATATTGAGCTCATATGCATCTCAAACAAAATACTCTAAATCAATGAACAACGATTTAAAATTAAAAGAATGAAATTGCCATGGCTTAAATTCAAACTTGATATTAGAAACAAAAGGACTATACGATCATTATAACATTGGTTACTTAATAGGTCAAAGTTGTCCTCCAACATATTCAATTATTTAGGTGGCAATGAGGTCTTGTTCGATACTAATCTTTGTCTATGAAACCATAATATGATTATAGATATCACTACCAATGTAATTTTGATCCTATAGGGTCACATGCATAGCATGCATAG
Source organism: Alisma plantago-aquatica (assembly GCA_963693085.1). Lineage (NCBI taxonomy): Eukaryota > Viridiplantae > Streptophyta > Magnoliopsida > Alismatales > Alismataceae > Alisma > Alisma plantago-aquatica. The sequence goes on along the minus strand of OY856411.1, from coordinate 1,203,962,896 downwards.
GAAAAGAGTATTATAGTCAACACATGATTAATTTGTTACTAAAAGGTTTTAGGAAATCAATTGAATCATTAATGGATTGCCTAGAAGCCTAGTCAGACAGTTGGAAAATCATGTCACCTAATTATACAGATCGATTGTTCAATTGAAAGGTCTTGTTGATTGACCCGGCCAAGATTTACCCAATCAGTTGACTGGCTAGCCTAGTCTCTTGACTAGACTAGGTAATTCATTCAATCTATTGTTTGGTCTAGTTGCCCAACTAGTCTAGATTAGTGCATCACTCAATCATATCAAGTATGTTCTAATGCAATCTAGTTTCTCAAATGGACTGACCAGTCTCCAAATGCAAAGTCACATATAGGTCATTGAAAAATGGCTTGGTCTGGCCAGTCGATCAAGTGGACTAATTCAGTCGCATGACTGGCTCTTCGCAACTGGACTACTGAAAAGTTGTCACTGCCTTTTTACTTCCCATGGTTTATTAGAAGATTGCTTCCTTGTCTCTCTTATGTAAAGTAGAATGACTGTCAAATTTTTGGCTACACCTTTTGATAGGAAAACCCTAGCCATTGTTACCCAAAGGAAAGGGAGAAAAGGATATTGTGCAATTCTAGTACATTGTAAATGGAAAGGTTTCTCCTTCCTTGTCGTCTCTTGGAGCATAATTTCAAGTACTCGATCATACATGGACAATGTAGAGATTTAGATGCCTTCATGACTATGTTAGGAGAAACTAAATGACATCTTCATCTGTCTATATTCTTATGAGCACTATCATTGGATCTACTCCATGACAAAGGTATTTATCACATTCCTTCCTTCCTAGTATATCATTATTGACGAGATCTAATTGTGGGATGGTGGATTTTTTTTTGTTTCTTCCGTGATCACTATCGCATCCACCATATACCTATAGTGGTACCAGAGCCACATAAATATATGCTATATTGGCATTTATAACTGATATGATTGGATCTAATTTTATGCCACTTGTTCTGTGCATGTGATGTGAATAATAAAATGTCAAGTTGTGTACCATATTAATTCCACATGCATCGCAGTGTAAATGTTTTTATGCATGGGATGTGTTGGACTATAGAAAAATGTGATTTTTCCTTATACACAGAAGTAAATTTGCATACTCTTTTGGGGGGCATTGCCCATGAAACCCCATGAGGGGATAGATGCCCTTGACTCCCACCCATTGACTAGGCAACCAGATTTTTGTGGAAGGTTACTACCCCAATGTACCCCACTGAGTTTGTGTAGATGGCATAGATTTATTCATGAGGATTGTCCTACACGGACAAAGATGCCATCTTTAATCTATAAATGTATAAAAAATGATATATCTATAAATCATACACTTTGTTGTCGATATATGTTTTATTTGGTGCATGTGTTCATGGTTATGGATGAAAACCATTTATATGTTCATGAGTGGATTTTATTGAAGCCTTTTTGGTTGAAAAGTATCTAACTTGCATGTGGAGCCTCATATTTTATTTGTATGTAATGTTCTATATTCATTCTCACTCCCCTTAAAGGTAACTTGAGGTTTCTACATGTCATGTAAATATTAGATGGAAATATAATAAGTTTTGGGGGACTTGGTGTAATGAGGAAAACATGAAGATCCAAGGAGCATCCATGAAGCCTTTTATGATATACAACATAAATGTATGTTCATAGGTAGATAATTCATATGATTCAATGGACCTTAGGTGGATAGTAATCCTTTTGTGGACCCAAAGCATTACACTACTATGGCCATAACCAACGTTTTATGGTTGTGGATTGTGTTTTTGGATTGTTGATATAATGTGTATATGATACATATTATAATATGTGGTGTTTGGATACGTGTATGTATATATATAAAACCTGTCAAATAAAATATTAAGTCTTAGATGATTTCTAATGTGCAACATACATGACAACCTTGATTGACAAAGTGTGGGCATGCCAAATTATGGTACACTATGTATCCTAGGGAAGTGTGAGAATTGATATGTGGGTCTGCCAAAGCAGGGTGCATGCTCTATTTTGTTGGCCTTTGGGTCAGACTTTACTAGGTAGTCTTAATAGGATTAATAACCAAGAGGTTCTGATTGGCCCTGAATCGCGCATCTGAAAGGGAGGCAGATTCAGAAGGAATCGAACTTTTAAATTTATAACCTGAAACCTTCAAGGACACCCGCAACTTTTATTATGGGGTCGAAGTAGATATACAGGGTTGAACACAAGGAGTGGTGACATTTAGGACTCTTGAGATTTCATTCTTAAGTCAGATAATCCAAGACGATAGTCAGGAATAAGGGGCTAGAACTAGTCTAGCAGGTTGTCACAAATTAAAACAAAACAAAGAAAATAAAATAAAATAGAGTATGTAGGATTCTACTAAATCAGAGAGAAGGAGTTCCCAGCTATGTAACCATAAGTTGGGCAGTCTATGCACTCATTCTCGGGTGTAGACAACCCTCGAACACCTCAGCAAGCAACCTACATTCGAACATAGCATGCATCGTGGTATCTGTTCCTGTGGGGTCATCCTACTCGCTCTCACGTAGCGTGACTAAAACCCACTGATGATATGAAGCCTCTCTCGAGGATGACAAACCAACATCCTAGAATATTCTAGATACCCTCTCAGGTCTAGAATATTCTGGGATGTTAGGAACAGACGACCTTATACCGTCCTCCTTTCAAAATTCGATCCAAACTATCTTCTCTTGTTTATTTCTACAATGAATCTCTCGATATAGGTAGAAATAGCAGTTCAAGCAAGAAAGAGATCAACCAAACTAGCAATCATAACCAAGAAGAGGAGATAGAACATAAAACGTGTTAGATCTGAAATAAAACTACTTTCTTAAGGTAAAAGTACATAAGCATGCCCAAAATGGGCTACATAACCAAGAAGGAGCTCAACTAGCCATGGAGAAGCATAGTTGGCACTGAACAAAGATGAAAGAACATCATTTGTACATAAACAAAGGAGAATAGTAGAAGGAAGGAGAAGAAGAAGAGAATTAGCTCGTAGAGGAGAGGTGGCTCTCACTCCCTAGCCTCCGTATAGGTCAGATCTCATCCTTGGGTCGTCCTCCTTAATCTTCTGGACTCCTCGGTCTCCTTTCTTTCTAGATCCTACCCCTGAACAGTAGCTTGGTGAGTGAGTGAGGGTGGAAGATGGTGGAGGATGGAAACACGCTGAAGAGGCGGGCGTAGAACAAGCACTTCGGCCTTCTCAGACCTCCAGACTCTCCTATTGGGCTTTGGGAACCACATCGGGTTAGAACCAACAGCTAGAACCTCCCAAAACGTGGAACAGGCAGATGGAACTCCCCAAGGTGTGGAACCCCTCCTCCAGGTGGAAAAGGGCGGGTATTTATAGGCGAAATGGTCAAGGTACTGATCCAAACCGCGGTCTTACTCGGTCACGGTCGAGGTGCACCCCACGATCACGGTCACAGTTGAGGTCACATTTCTAGTCTGGATCACGAATCCAATTGCTACGGTCGCGGTGAGGACCACGGTCATGGTCGAGGTTCCTCCCGCGGTCACAGTTAGTCAAAAGTTGCAGTGATGGCTTGGATCGCGGTCACGGTCTCTCCCTAGACCATGGTCTCGGTGGAGTTATACACTGCGATCGCGGTTGAGGTGTCCTATTGGCCGCGATCGTGGTGTAGGGTTAGTTTCTGCAAAAACACCTACGTCGGGGAGAATCCAATTGAGAATAGATGTCTTTTTGGGTTTGGTGCCTGCAAGTCCCAAAATTGGCTAGTTAAGTAACTTTATCTAAGAAAGGACATAAATTACTAAAAGATAATAAACATGGTTTATTTTGGGCATATTAAGGCTATAGTGGCACAAAACTATAGATAAATGCTTAGCATAAATGCATAAATTTGGGTGTTATCAGGTTCTAGATGGTTATGACAAAGGGTTGTGCATCCATCTATCAAGAGTTGTACTAGATGCTTCTAAACATTACCCACCTAGATGATCAAGTAGTAGGTGACTAGCCAAAGTTGACTCATTACTGGAAAACAAATCTTATCTCAATAGAAGATTGCACAATGCAAATATTCCAAATTAATTATGAGGGTTATTAATTTAAAATAAACTAATGAGATTGATATTTAATTACTGATCAAATTAATATCAATAAAAACTTTTTCAAAAAAAATAACTCCTACATATAGTTCTTGTAGATCAAATGGCAACCAACATCAATAATTTTTCACCCTGATCAATCCTTGACAAGGAAAAACTTAATGGAAATAACTTCCATTATTGGTTCAGGACATAGATATATGTTCTCACACATGAATGTAAGTTCTATGTCTTGGAGACACTAGTAACAAATGAACCAGCTCCAAATGCTCCTAGGGATGAAAGGGAGTCTAATTGTGAGCATTGTGATGACACCATGGACATCAAGTGATTTATGATATGCTACATGAATCATGAGCTTCAAAAGCAGCATGAGAACATGGGAGTTGTTGAGATGATAATACACATGAGGAACATTTACCAAGAATAAGCAAGAAAGAGAGCTATGATGTCTCCAAGGCATTATTTAGGTGAAAAATGGTGGGAGGTGATCTTGTTGGACCCCATGTGCTCAAGTTAATTGGGTATGTGTAAAGTTTAGATATATTGGGATTTCTCGTAGGCCAAGAGTTGGCCACATATGTAATCTTGCAACTAGGGATGGAAAAATGACTCAGCAAACCCAAAACCCCATGGGTTCCATATAACCTGACTGGATTATACTAGGTTATATAGATTTTAGTTAATAGTTGGGTTTTAATTTGGATACAAGTGCAGGAAACTTTTTCCATGTTGAGACCCAATGAGACCACATATACCCACAAACCTCACTTCCCACCCCTAAACCCCCTCTCATTTCCCCAACCCTTGTTGGGTTGCTAATCTCTCATACCTAATCACCTCTCTCTCTATTATCATCTCTATTGGTGTTGGCCTCTTCCCCTCTACCCCTCTAAAAATTCATGTGATGCTCCATCTAAAGCCTAACAATGAGGCTCACTCCTTCTTGATCATATTAATCCTAATAAATTCCTAGAGGAGGATGACTAGGCTGACTCAGAGAGGAACTACAATGAGAACATTGATTCTGACATGTTGTCCTCTTGGCTTTGTTTATTGTCGTGGTTTTTGAATGTTAGTCTCATGTCATACAACTAACGTCTCTTTAGGTTCATGGTTTCTAATGGGCATGGGAGATAGGGAGGTTATTTTCTGAGTGTGAGCATGTACCTAGCTACAGGGAGACAAAGCATTATCCACCATTAATCGAGTGTGAATCGATGATAGGAATTGCAACCTTTGTGCTGAGCAACAACCTAGTGATTTTCAAGATGGAGAGCATGGAAGATTTTAGTAGTGACCAACTAAATGAGAAGGTTCACTGGATCCCTTACTGCTTCTAGTTTGTTCTAAGGGTGTGTGTTTACCAACCAGATATCTTGATTGTGGAAAGTCAGAAGGTGATTGACCACAACATCACAATTTTCCACCTCGTGGATTTCCTCCTTATCATTCTTAGTTTATTGATTTGTAGGAAAGAACATGCTCTACAATCCATGTAGTTATAGAGGTGTTCCCTTGTTGGAAAAATCATCATTTTATCTGTATCATATATTGCAACCATGAATCTAAAAGTTAAAGAGGATGATTGCAGATATAATATGTCAGGAATGATATGTAAAGGTGTTATCTATTTGGTTGGTAATTGTGTGTAGATTATTATCTGCTCTTGGTTGATAAATATGTGTAAATATGTTGATTAGAAATTGTGTTCTAAGTTTTTTAGTGTTTAATAAACTCAATGTTTATGCTTTGATGCAAATTCTTATGAGCACTACACATAAATGAGTTCTAAATGAAATATTTTTGTTGGATAAAGTATAGGCCAACTACAGCAATATGTGTGTTTATAGTTGAAAAGTGTTGTTTGGTCAATATTAAAATTTTAGGGTTGTCATAATTAACGATTAAAGGAGTGCAAAGGGTCACTTGTCATATTTATTTATAGAAATATTTTGTATTGAGTGCCTAATTATGAATTTGGTCAAGATGGGTTGAAATGAGCCCTTGAGACTTGTAGGTTATATATTATCTTTACATGGGTGGGTATGGGTTGGGTCAAATTTTAAATAGCTGATGGGTATGGGTATGGGTATGGGTATGGGTTTCTCATACCCCTAGAGTTCCCATACCTACCTACAATTGTTTCCCAACTCATAAAATCATTTGGCATGGATCACAACATGAACAATTTTGTTAAATTGCTGACAGAGCTACTTCGCATGTTGAGAATAGATGGTGGGAAAATGAAAGCCAAGACCAAATACATTTTAATGGTCAACAGAGGAAAAGGAAAGTCCAAGGTCATACGCAAAGTCAAGAAAGGTTCTAAGGTTGGTCAAAAGTTTAAATCTTTTTTACTTAAGGAAAAAGGAGGATGGGTAAGGAAGGCAATTATCACCACTCTCACTAGACTAGACATTAGAAGAAAATTTTCTACTCTACCTAGAATAACTGAAGAATAAAGAGTAGGGAATAGATATCTCCACTAAATTATTGATCTAATAGAGTAAACTTATCTACTTCTTTATCATGGGTATTAAAAATTAGGTGGTGATGTCACATATATTCAAGTATGCAAGATCTAAAAAGAAATAGACCCTTGAAGAAAGGGGAGGTGGAGCTATGTGTTTCAAATAGAGAAAGAATTTATGCCACTATTGGAGGCACATATTTCTTATTTATGCCATGTAGGCTTGTAATAGAGTTTTTTAAAAAAAAAACTATTATATACATGCCATAAATAGGAACATCATTTCAATTTCATGTTTGGATAAGAATGGTTTTGAATTGCATATCAAGGATGGTTGATGTTTTATTTTTAAAGATGGGGTCATTTTTTGCAGTGTCCCTACATCTAATGGTCATTATTTGTTAGATATTGAGATAAATATCTATACCATAAATACCAAGAATATTAAACTCAATGACTCAAACAAAATTTATTTATGGCATTAACGTGTAGGCAATATAAATGAGAAGTGCATTTCTAGACTCCATAAAGATGGATATCTAGACCCATTTGATTTTGAATCAATTGAGACATGTGAATCCTTTTATTAGGAAAGATGACAGCAACACCTTTTTTAGAAAAAAATTTGGATGTGGGTATCAATACTTCATCAAATTTATAGATGACCTCAGTAGATATGTCAATGTTTATTTCAAGGAATTCGTGAATGAAGTACAAAATCAACTTGGTAAGGATATTGAAGCTCTTTGATTAGATCAAGGTAATAAATACTTAAAAAGTAGAACTTTGAGGCCCTTCTGAGTGATTGTGGTGTTGTATCATAACAGACTCCACCTAGAGCGCCACAACACAATGGTGTATCTAAAAGAAGGAATTGCACCATGTGGTACATGTTACGACCCGTGATGAGTTATTTTATTATTTTTACTTCCTATTAGGGATATGCTCTAGAAATTGCATTGTTTACACTTACTTTCATATCTTGTGAATCAGTTCAAAATATAATATATCAGATATGGTCCAAGAAACGTCCAAATATGTCATTTATGATGATTTGGGGATGTGAAGCTTATGTTAAGAAACAATTTTCGAAAGAGTGTGGGCTTAAATCTGACTATCATGAGGAAACTAAGGGATGGAATCTTTGTTTCTGGCTTTGTTTTGGTCAGACAGTCAAACTATTTGGCTTTATCTGAAACAAAGATAAACCTTATGTTTACAAGAAAGTAAGTGGGATCATAATTATATTCCTCATATTGTATGTTGATGACATACTATTAATGAACAATCAAATCCCTACACTACAATTGATTAAACATGGTTTGGAAACACCTTCTCCATGACGTACTTAGAGGAAGAATCATATATACAAGGAACCAAGATTTATGGAGATAGATCTAGAAGGCATGTTGGTCTAAGGTAGGAGTACATACATTGGCAAAGTTTTTAAAAGGTTCAACATGCAAGAGTCTAGGAGAGGAAACTTACCCATGTCCCATAGAATAAGTTTTCCTATATCTCAATGTCCCAACTCTTCTAAATAGAGGGACCACATGAACAAGATTCCATATGCATTTGCAATTGAATCTATCATGAGTATGATGTTTTGTACACATCTAGACGTCATGTATGCTTTGAGCATGATGAGTAGGTACCAGTCATATCTAGGTGAAGGTCTTTGGACTAATTTAAAGAATATCCTTGAGTACTTGAGAAGAACTAAGGGTCAGTTCCTTATTTATAATAATTAGGAACAGGTGGTTGTAGAAGGTTACACTAACAAAAGCATTCAAATAGACAAGGACAGTTTTCGACCACAATCAGGTTTTGTGCTTTGTCTCAATGGCAAAGTTGTAAGATGGAAAGTTCTAAGTAAGATACTAGTGGAATCTACAACAGAAATTGAGTACATTGTTTCCTCCAGTGCAACAAGGGATGATGTATGGATCGAGAAGTTTATTGGTTAACTAGGAGTGGTTCCATCCATTTGTGATGCATTAGAGTTATGCTATGACAATAATGGAGCCATTGGCCAAGCAAAGGAACTCAGAACACGTCAACATTTTAAGCATATACTACATCACCACTATCTTATATTGGTGATTGTATAATGAGAGATGTCAAGATTTACATAGTGGTAGATGAGAGCATTGTTACTAACCCTCTAATAAATTCATTTACCATCAAAAGCATGGCGACCATGTTAGAATACTTGGAGTTGGATTTGTCAGTGATTGGATCTAGTGCAAGTGTGATAATGTTTGTAGTATGCCATGAGAGACATTCATATGATTATTGTAATTGCATACTTTATAATTTATTTGATTATTAATAAAGACAAATCCAATTATTATGTTTGCTTAAATATGAGGCAATGAATCTATTATTCAATGTCCTAAGAATGAATGACTCCATGACATTTGATTTTGATTTTCAGACCTAGACATGAGACTGTGTGTATGCTAAGAGTATCCACTATTATCTAGGTCCCTACTCTGACATTATTGTGGAAAATGGGATAATAATAATACATTAAGGCTAATATGTGTTGATTGATGACTATGTATCATTAGTCATGATATTGGATATCAATTTAAATACATAGGTACATATTATGAACAAGTGTATTGGACATATTCAACTTGAGTATGATACATTGAAGCCATAAATGGTAGTCAAAATCAAATCTCATGTGATAGTGGTGATTGTGGTCCTTAGACCTGAAGTCACTACAATGATCACATGTTGTTTGATGTACTTAAATACTACTCAATGTGGCCTTGAATAAGTGTTCTGATACAGTTTGTGCTTGGGCACACTGTGACACATGTAGATTATAGTTGGTGATGTAGATAGAATTTGCTTCTCATGTTGGAGTTACGTACTTAGACATGTTGAAATTGCTACTAAGAAAGAAGCACATGTTAACTTTTTGATTAATATGCATGAGGGGAGATCCGTAGTTAGATTGACCGATGCCCTTATTTTTGTATGGGTTGGATGGAAGCATGCATGTGTGGATCTAATAGGGGTTTTACCATTTGTAGGCCTAAGGGGTGGGGAATTTTCTACAGGACAAGCTGTTATCAAAGTGCCTTAGCCAAAGTGGCCAAGCATGAGAAACCATGCATCGACAATTGGTACATTTTCATACCTTTTGGGGTTTGACAGTTTTGGTTTCTTAGCATCAAAGGCTATGGAACTTCTCAAGCGGGTTCAAAATATTATTCATAGTAATGTTATGACCCCCAAGTCTATGTATGTAGTTTTTTTAGGGATTGGTTTTACTATTCCGAAAGGAATAGCAGTGCAGCTTGTTGCACTTCTATATTCCATTTTGATGTTATTATTGACTTACCAAACATTCACATGAATATGAGCTATTATTATTCTATTAGATCTTGGAGTGATATCCCAACCACTTGATAAGTGAGATTATGAAACAAATGGTCGTTCTCATTTGGGTCAATATATGATATTGATCTCATATGTATCTCAAATAGTCTAATCTAGATCAAGGAACAAAGATTGAACATTAAGAGGATGAAAATTCCTTGTCTTACATTCATTCTAGATATCAGAGACAAAAGGATCATACGATTACTATAACATTGGTTACAAAACTAGGTTGTAGTTGTTGTCTAGCTTCTTCAATTACTTGGGTGACAATGAAGTCAAGCTAGATACCAATCATTTTCTTTGAAATCATAATATGATTGTATATGTCACTACTGCCATAATTTAGTTCCTAAAGGGTCACACCGAATAGGATTCATAGGAAAGAGGAGCATTGTAATGCACGCATGATTAATTGGCTATTGAATATTCTTTTCAAACAATCCAATATAATATTTGTTAGTTTGAAATAAATGAATTACAAAGGATGGAAGATGGGCAACAAGTTGTGTCACCATCCCCTTTTGGATGTAAAAATCAATCCTATGAAGCACTGCATCCATAGACCTTGGAGTCATGACATTAATATGCATAATTTTTTCAACCCTCTTGAGAAGATCTACAGCCTCAAGTGCCAAGAACCCAAAAATTCAAACCCAAAAGGTAAAAAACATGTTGATTGTTGATACATGTTTTCTCATACTTGACCTCTTTGGATGAGATAGCTCTCAAGGTAGCTTGTACCACAATAGAGTCCCCATCTTTCAGTCCCACCAATGGGGATACCCTTGTTACTGAAAGGTTATGGAAATCAATTGAATCATTAATGGACCTAGTAGAAGCCTAGTCAGGCAATTGGAATGTGTTTTCGCTTAACTAGATATATAGGTCGATTGACTGGAAGGTGCAGTTGATGGACTAGACTGAGATCTAACTATTTGGTTGACTGGTAGCCTAGTCACCCGATTGGACTAGATTAGAAAATTGGTTGACGGGTTGGTCCAGTCCCCAACTAGATTAGATGTGAATTAGCCTATTAGATCCAACATGTTCTAACCAATGTCTTATCACCCAATTGGAAGTCCCAGATAGGCTGGTGAAAAGTAGTTTGACATGCCTAGTCAAGTGACTACACTAAGTCAGTCACACGATTGGTGAGTAGGCTACAGAAAATTAGTCACTACCTTTTCCTTTCCTAGAGTTTATTAGAAATAATGTGTCCCTACCTCTCCTATATAAATGGGCATGACGACCAAGTTTTTGTTTACAACTTTTGACATGTGATCCCTAGATCTCATTACCCAAATGAGAAATATAAAAGTAGAAGTGTGCAACACTAGTACGCTGCCAATAGAAATGCTTCTCATTCCTTGTAGAATCTTGGAGCGTAACGTGGAGTTACCATTTATTCATGTGATGATATAGTGGCATAGACTCCTTCTTGACTACTTTGGGAGAACATTATGACATCTTGTTTTGTCGATATTCTTGTGACTACCATCATTGGATATTCTCTGTGACAAAGGTATGTCTCACATCATTCCTGAGATATTGTTGTTGACAAGATCCTCCTAGGGGATCATTGATTGTTTATTCATTTTAGTTGCTCCATTGCACTGGTAGCATCCAAAAAATCCCTACAAGTTCTTCATCAACATAAGGCATCTCTAGTTTTTGTACAACTAGTTTGTGCCAAGGTATATTTGATATCCCTTCTATGCGTTTAATATACTGATGTTTTATGCCTATCACAAACTCATTGGTCTGGGTTCTATCGGGAGACATTTTTGTATTCCTTTTTTGCCCCTTCCCACTAAAACCCTATAGAAAGGTGGTTGGGAATATTTTGAGGGGTCCATTATAGAGAGTGGTAAGAGGGTTCATCATTCCAGAGAGAGGTTTAAACATACTAGGCAGCCATATTGATGCATTTGAAATTGGTGTACAGATGTCTAGGGGGTGGTAAGAATGGAACTATTGGTAGAAGGTGAAAATACTACATTTAGGTATTGATGATTTGGATTGCTTCTCATGAAAATTTAAGAGGTGGTTTCAATGAATATCCTCTTGTTTACAAATTAACAAATGTTGTTTGTTTGTTAGTTCATGAAGAAGCATCTAAATTGGAAAGTAGGATTCTACATGTTGGGTCAGTTTGCTAAATCATAGTTACTTCTTGATGCTAGAGGATACGCCTCCTTCAATCAAAGGGGTATATCAATTGTAGGTCTTTGACATATACTACATCAAGAGAGTTCACATCAATTATAAAGACTTGCATAGGTTGTTTTAATAAAAGCATTCATCCATATCGCAAAAAAACACAACGATGAGATCAGACCAAGAGTAGATACATGTTGAAAGTATGGTACAAGGAGTAGGTTCTATCAATAACAAGTTGGTGCTTTATGGGAGACCAAAGAGTTAATAAATAATGGGAAGGGGACCCCTAAGACCAATCCCCAACAAAAGAAAAAGACATGCATAATGTAAATAACTAGTTTTTTGTCATAATCATCATTCCTCTTTATAAGCCTTAAGAAGTGATTTAATGAGAAATGGCATTTTGTGGAGTAATTCACATCATTGGATATTAGGTATGGTTTCATACACCATGGTGAGACGATCCTACATCAACTAAGGATAAAACAAATAGAGTCATATAAATTAGATATATAGGCACAAATGTCAATGAAGATGTTGCACCCTACCCAAAAAAGGGATAAATCAAGATACACGAGGAAAACTCTACCCTTTTTGGAAGTGAAATGTCACAAAATAAAATATAGGTGTTTGAAATTTCCACCACATTTTATATGGAAAATTGAGAAAAACAAGGTAAAGTGTTGAAGCCATGGTGTAGCTCTAAGCTGTCATCTGAGTCAGTTTGATAAAAAAAAATAGGAAATAAAGAACAAATCGAGAGATCAGATTTGGTAGTATTGTTACATGTGGGGAAGAATTTGCACCCCATCCCACCCAGTAAACTAATACCAAGATGATTTTTGTTGCTAAGAAGAGAGAAATTCATGATGATTGAAGCAAAATTAGATTAAAAATATGAATAATGATTCTTATTAGTGGATGGGCTTTTAGGGTTGGAGATGGTTGTGTCCTTCCCATCATTGCCCTACAAATCCTAATGTTTAGGTGGGTGGCGATCCTAATCACCTCAGGACCTCCCACACTAAAGATCCCTCACTGGAGATTAGGACTAATGTGTAGCATTTAAAGGTTACTAGTGGATACAAGCTAAAGGAAAGATCTATTTTTCAAAAAAAAATGAACAATAGTCATAATTGTAATAGCAATAAAATGGTTATATTGATTGAACAAATCAGATACAATAGTTGAATAGATCTTATGCAGGAGTTATAGATCAGATATATCAGCTATAATAGGTATAGCAGTTATAGTAGGTTAGGTGCAGTTGTTAAAGAAGTTTACCATTCTACAGACACTAACATAGACAGGAGGTGCCATAGGAAGGATCCTCTGATCATGAGTAATGTGGAAATAAAAAAGGAGGTGGTTTGGTCATCTAGAATTAGGATGTTTGAAAGGGGCTAAAAATACAAATGGTATGCAGGTATTTGTAGTGTATATTAGGGTTTGGGGTTCTAGACAAAACCTTCTCTAAAATCTGGTGATTGACCCTAATTTTCTATTGATTTTAGGAATTTTGAGAAATCAAAGAAAATCATGGAGAAATTAGTATTATATATTGGATTTATCTAGAAAAGAAATTGAATATCTTGGAAAAAGGGAATATTTTTTTTCAAATAATTTAACTAGAAAATTTATGAAAAAGAGCTTGTAAAAGTAGAAATGGAGAGAAATTTGCATGTTTAGTCTGAAAGGAAGGTTTCCTTATAGAAAGCACCAAACTGGGTGAAAGTGGGTGTAAATGGGTGAAATAAATGTGCAAAAAATGGAAATTGTGGATAAAATAATGTGTAAAATGGGTGGAATGTGGAATGGACTCCATAATTAGCCAAATAATTTGCATTAAACGTGAATTTCTATCAAGTGAGTGAAAATGGGGTGTCAACAATTTTCCCCTCTCAAGTCAAAGTTCCAGATAATGTGAGAACCGTAGGCTTGACGCAAGTCTGACCCTCATTTTTGTCACAAATGGCAAAAAAGTTTGGAGTCTTCAAAGATATTCTAATAGAGCTTGTGAGGGTGGGAGGCGAAGGTGATGCCTTCTCCTTCTAAGGATGAGTTGATGAAATAGTCATTCATAACTAGCATAGTATTGAAATTAAATGATTTCTCTAGAGTAAGGGTAGCCTATGACTAAGCGACTTACTATGCTTGACCACCCATTCATTCCCATGAAGTTTTATTGAGCCAGAAGAGGTTTTGGGGCACAAAAGTGACTCCCAGCATTTCAATTTTTAAATCAGCATGTTTGACTCTCTCACTAACTCATGTTTTAGTGATAAAAAGGTGTATGTTTAAAAGCAAATGTAGGTTGTAGTTTGTCAAAAGAAATTAATCGGGAGTAGATCATCATTGAAAAATATTAACAACATTTATACCTACAGGAAAATCTCTGAATAAATAGTAAGCACCCTTCTTCCTATGTATCAATAGTTATTATTTTATTTTTTCTAGTGAGAGTGGTCCAATTTAGAATCAAGACTTTAACTCTTAATATTTGCAAAGAGGTTGCCTATCCAGGATAGTGTTGGGGTCGTCGAGTTGGAGATTAAGCTTAAAGATTTAAGGTGGCATTCTGACTAGTGGTTGTATTGGTCAGTTGTCCAGTTGTTTGAGGCATCTAAAATTGAGCTGAGATAGTGTTCTTAGGCAAGTATCCAATAGAAGATGGTCTCTATTATGTATTCCCCTATTGGTTCATCATTCATCCCCTGGAGTGTTAGAAAATGATTATCTTTGAGACTCTAGTTCTCATTTTTGAAAATTGGATATTTGAGACATAACTCTGAGTCATAAAGAAATTTAGGAAATTTGACTCATTTTCAAATCATGATCTGAAATTGTTGAAGGATGTCTGTGTGAAAGCAAAGTTGATGGTCTGGTCATGATCCTAGTTCAGCTTCAAGATTATGAGTCTGGAACTTTTGTATATATGAAAAATGAAGCTTTGTGTTGGCTTAATTTTATTTCATAATTTGGGACCCAAAAATATTGGAAAGTATCACATTTCATTGGTCTAGTTTTAGGTCATAGACCAGGACCCGAAAAGATTGAAGATGATGAATTGATTTTAGTTTAGGTTATGGTCATGATCTAGGACCCTAGAGTATTGGAGTTAGATCCAACAACTATATCTTCGAGAAATGTGGAGCTTCATATTTTTAAGTTAGAATTTGACATTTTCATTTTTTTAATGTTGCTTTAAATGTATTTTTCTGATTCTTCTGTGATTTTTGTGATTTTGTAAGGTTCTAAAAATTTTGTTGAATGTTTGGGAACCTATTTGCAAAAAAAAATAAAAGAGGGGAAATGGGAGGAGGGTCAGGTGCCCTTACCATTTCTTCTCTTGCATGAAGCGGTAGTGGTGTCGATCAACTTGGAGAGAACATGGCAAAGGTGGTGGCAAAGGGAGAAAGAAAGAGAACCAGTGAATTATGTTGATCCACCATCCCTAGACTGAGAGATCACGACATTCCCCCATCTCCCCATGGTAGTGTGGCATGTTGTGTTCTTGCGGTGGTGGAGGAGCTTCACATCGCCCTCTCTGGTGACATTTTAGTGTAGATCCAGCTACTCCTATCTGACAGAAGGTATAACTTTCATTTTGGCACTTTAGTATGGCCATTTTGGCCCTTGTTGGTGAAATCTAGCTTTTGGCTTCCCAATGTTCATACTCTAGAGGTTGAAGATTGCTTGTATGGCCATTCTGATTTGTGATCTAGTTGCTTTTTTTTATTTTGTTGTTTTCTCGATTTTCTGTCATCCAACTAAACTGATTTCAATTGATGTGGAAAGCTTATAGCATTGCCTTCATGTTTGTGTAGATGGAGTTCATGATTGGCATGAGGAGGACCCAATCATATATGAGTATAATGTGGGTGATGGTGTCAGACCCGAGGTGTATCCATGGTAGGTAGCTTCCCTTATAGAGTTTTTATTTGTCTTATGAGATCTGTAATTAGTGTTTGTTTTGAATAGACATCATGGTAGTGTGATTTGGATTGTTGGGGATTTAATTATCATTGAGAGATGTGTCCATCATCTGGGCATGATGCGGATGAATTTTTATCACTAAGGTCGTCGAGCCGGTGATGAGGTATAACCTAGAAAATTTGCTCCATGCTATTTTCTTTCTTTTTTGTTGAGCTTGAATTGAGCTCTTCACCATGTAGCAATAGTTTTGACTTTGTCTTATGCCTTGTCATAAGGTGACAAGGTATAACCTAGTAATTGTTCTGCATGCTATTTTCTTTCTTTTCTAGCAGCTATGGGCATGAACTGAGTAGTACAAATCACCTTAAATTCCTCTCAACTCATAAGGACATCTGGAAGTCCTCAGGCATGGAAATAATCTTCCCACCACAACTTTTTGGACCCCCTAAGTTGATAGGTTGCAAATGTGAATATCTTATTTGACACATTCAAGGGCTCTAAAGGAATTTTATATAGACAGGATCCATGCATAAACTTTATCTAGGACTTCACATAATTCTTCTCCATGATAGGTTTCAAGATTAAGTTTGAGAAACTCATTAATGGTAATCTTATTATTGATCCTAAATGAGGAAGTGGTGTTATAGGTTTCCTTCAAGGCTAGTGTATGCATGCATTCCAACATCACCTTATTTTGTTCCTCTCATTCACCTACATCCATGGACTTACTAGAAGGAGAATGGGACTCATCACCACAGTCATTATTTGTCCTCTTTCTTTTGGATATAGTTTTATTGGCATCTGCAAGTTTGTAACTCAAGATGATTCGGTTGATTGTTTGATGTAAATCAGAATAGTAATCAAAAAAATATTTATTAATCATAAATATGTTTTCATTTTTTGTCTTTTCATTGTTCCCATTTGTCGTAACTACCAACATAATATAGAGAGTATTTCATTGATCAATGGATAGAGTGAAATTAGATGACAAACTTAGTGTGTATCATTGACTAAATATGTGAATGGTGTAGTAAGAGAAGATGAGAATGTGGATTTATCTAGGATAATGGGTGTCAATATTTACTCAATAATTGTTTTGGCCAGGAAGATTATGTGAGTATTGGAAGGAACCCTAGCCAGCATGTAATATGGATAGAGGGTATTATGGAAAAACCTCCCACAAGCCCCTTTCTAGACACATTGGCAATATATTGTAAAATATGGGTTACCTCAGGTTTAATTAAAGTTACCAACTATTTAATGCACATTCTTTGATATGGTTGTCTTGCTCTAATAGCATATGTCATGGTTTAACAATTCCAATCCAAATCCACATGTTAGACCCACCAAGGGAATTGTGCACAAAAGGAATAAAATTGTTTGACTGAGTGGATTAAACACACGAGTATATCATGCACCAAATAACAAATCTTCCATAAATAAATCTAATTGTTATGTACATAGGGGCTTGAAGTCTAGGAGTACTATAGAAGAAATTGAATACATGAGAAACTACTTATAGAATAAGTAAAGTCTGGACTAAGAGTCTTATTTACTTTAGCATCCCCATGAAGATATAATATTTTTGAGCCATCATTTTGAGTTGCATCTCATCATCATAAGCAAGAGTACCTAAAAGCTACCTTGAATTAGGTACATGTCACCACAATATAATAAAACATTGTGCTGAGCACACTACAAAATTCATATACCACTCATTACTATAACTTGGCAATAAGATAAATTTAATACTTGGTAGTAACATGAGTAACAAAAACATTTTAAATAAATACCTTCATTGACAAAAGTTAATATGTGTTTTAGGCATATTTTTCATTATATCATACATGCATTTTTCACCTGATAGAATAATGCATCATCTTGGCTACTAAGATCTCAAGACTTAAGGACTTATCATTTACTACCAAAGACTTAGGTCATTATACATTGTTATCTTCTACCAAAGAGAATGGTCACTTTCTAGCATTATGATACCAAAGAGAATTAGTGACTCTATGTAATAGAATAGAAATATTTGTTCATGGGTTCAAAAAAATATTTTTTGAGAAAGTCGAGAAAGGTAACATACAAGAACATTTATTTCGTCATATATCATATGCCAAGTATTTGGTACACATATATAACAACCATACAATATAGCGGGCCAAGTAAGAGGTAAAGCATACATCTTGTTTAGAAGTGGGAAGTCCAGAGATGCTCCACACCAATGTTCAGGAAATCGGTCTGTGCGGCCGCTTAAGCGGTTCGGACAGGGGACCGCACCGCATATGTCAAAGCGGACCAATAATCAGTCCAGGCCCGATTATGCAGCCAATTACCCGCTTATGTGATCGCTTAATCACCGCTTTTCCAAACACACATACATGGACTTGAAGAAATGAAATTTATATGATATTTTTTTATTTCTAATTAAATATTTATATGATATTGCTTCTCCCTTTCTTCTAATCAATCATTCTATGTTGTCCTTGTATGTAATTGTTCAATGTCATATATAATTCTATATGACTGATATATAAATATACATAGATATATTAATTTATTAAAAAAATCCAAAACCGCATATACTCTATTCAGTGCCCTGTCTGCCCGTGCGCCGAATAGCACTTTTCTGAACACTGCTCCACACTAGTACCTTGGTATTCCTCAAAATATAAGAGATTTGGTACTAATTAGACATATTGTCAAAGTCATAACTTAATTTTGAATGAGTAAGATGTAGTTCTTTTCTTAGTTAGGGTCATGAGTATAGAGTATAAGTCATGGAGTATAGATTTGAGTCCATTTTTAGAAAAATCATATCATTAGGTCTTCTAAGTGATTTAGATGGTCTTTAGATCGTGGTAGATATTTATAACATTTTTTGGAAAAAAGTAATAATGTGATTTACTGATATTTGAGGCATAATCATTAGAACTAGGCATCTTATATTTAGGGGAGTACATCAAGTAGAATCATGGTGGAGTTTCATGATTTATTTATGTATTTATAATTTCAAGATAAGTAAATGAGGTAAAACCATTATTGAACATAAGTAGTTATAAGGTGTAGATTTAGGAGTAATTGAGGTAAGATTCATCATCCTCATAATTTTCTTATCAAAATTTAGTATTGGTTTGTATTTTTTGACACACCTATGATTTGTTGTGATTCTTATAAGATAAAGGTAATTACAAGTAATTATCCAAGAAAGGGGATAAATGAAAGGAAAGAGAATTTAAATAGGGATGTTGATCATAATATTAGATTTCATGAGAAAGACACACAGGTGTGAGGTGGATTTACCTAACTGGTCCAAGCCATACCTAGTCATCATACATGGCCTACCCTCTTCTTATTCTCTTTCAATTGCTCTTCAGCTCAGTCGCAACTTCGATAAGAACAAGGGGGCAATTCATGTTTTGTCATGAAACTTTGAGGTTGGCTTCACGTTCATGGAACTCTTCCAGATCACGACTAATGGATCTCGATTAATGTATCCTACTAGAGTGCTACACCACTGAGGAGATTGGAACATCTCACTGACTTTGAGGAGGGGAAGAGGGAAAGAGGGGTGGAAGTAGAATGATTATAATGAGGCATCATGTAATAGATTTGATTAATAATAAAGGCAATATTTTGTCTATATGTTTGTTTAATTATGAGATGTTGGTATAACATGATAGATGTTTATAAGAATGATATTACTGGATGACATATGTCTTCAGATTTAGGACCTAAATAATGAGATCATATGTATGATAAGAATATATACATTCTTATTATGTCCCAAGTCGTATGTTATTGTGGTAATAGTATAGATAGAAATAATACATAAGAATAGAATGTGTGTTTATTGATGATAGAATCTCATTTTTCATGATATGTGATATCAATCCAAACACATAGGTACTTTTTAGAGAATAGTGTATTGAACAAACCCACCTTGAGAGTGATACATAGAAACCATTGAATGGTAGTCAGAATCAGCTTTCATAGAGATAGTGGTGATTGTGATTCTCAGACCTAAAGTCACTATACTCATGGCATGTTGTTTGATGTACTTTGACACCATCCAATGTGACATTGAATAAGGGTTACCATACAAGTGATGTTTGTGTATGTTGTGACACATGTAGATTGACTGTGAGTGATGTAGATGGGATTTGTCCCTCCAGCTGGAGTTGATATCCTAGACACTTAATAAGCGAGATTAAGAAATGTATGGCCATACTCATGTCAATCAGTATGTGATATGAGATCTCACATGCATATCAGTTTGCTCTAGTTCAAGGAACATGGATTGTATATTAAGAGGATGACGATTCCACACCTCAAGTTTAATCTAGATATCAAAGACAAAGGAATAATACGATCATTGTAACATTGATCATCGTATTGTAGTTTGAAGTTCTTCTCCAATTTTCCAATTACTTCAGTAGAAATGATGTGTTGCTAGATACCACTATTTGTTTGTGATGTCATAACATAGTTATGGACATTCACTACCAACGTAATTTGGGACCTATAGGGTCACACACATAGGATGCACCTGGAATAGGAGTTTACTCATGAATCAGGTTTGACTTGATTACCAAAGTGTTTAGTTAATAAACTTAAACAACATTGGCTAATAGTTAGCTGACTAGGATTGTGAGTCAACCAACTGGGAAAGTGAGTCAACTGACTAGAATGTCTAGTCAACCGAATGAAAAGTCCAGTCGACCAACAGGACAATCAGAAAGACTGGATCAAGGAATGATGATGACTTCATGTTGTGCATTGAAAGATAATATGTTTGTGAATAGGAAAGCATTTCAATCGATTGATAGGATGTTCCACTCGATTGACTAGGGTGCCAAATGGCTGACTGGGAGTCTAGTTGACCGACTCATGATTCACAGTAGATGAAAATTCATGAAATTCATCTCCTCATGTCCCCGAGTTTGTGGAAACCCTGACCCATCCACTCCTATATAAAGGGGGGTGTCTAAGGCTCTCAGTACAAGTCTTCTAATCTCAATATTGTGGTAACGTGAGAACCATAGGTGTCTTACTCGTAAAAGGGAGAGATAGCCAAAGGGGAGAAAAGTTGATGCCAGTATATTGACAACACGAGAGACAACTTCTTCATATTAGTTCTAGAAGAACAAAAGAAGTTCCCAGTGTCTGTGTTGACTACATAGAGGTGTGGAGGCCATTACTACCATGCTAGGATGACATTGTCAACCGTCATCCATGGTGCTACACCAGGAGGTCGTTGATGACAACTGTCTGAGTGCTGCTTGGGAATGAACTATGTTGTATTAAGGAAAGTCATTGGACTTGCTCCCAGACCAAGTATATGCCTTGCAACTTTTTTCTCATTTATAGTTATTGACATGATCCACTAGTTTATGGGGAATGTGGCAAGAAATTTTTGTTTCCGCTGTCATATCTGTCACCATATTTCCCTATAATGGTATCAGAGCCACACCAATATACTATGTTTTGGGATTTAATCGATATGATTGATTTTTAGCTTTATCATTTATTTTATTACATGCATGTGAATATTTAAATAATTAATACACATATCTAATTAAATAGTGCATATGCTAGGGAATATCCCCTAGATCATGTATATATGATATGATATATATGTGATTTATACACATCACCCTAAAATTAGTTTTGATGGTAGATGTAAGTGTAGTTATAGTCAATACCCCCAAAATATATACATGGTTGAATGGTTTATTTTTTCTCTTTTAAATTCAGTTTGCATATTGAACGTCTCTCTCTTTCTCCATATGTAAGTTAATGCTATCCTCTTCATATTCCCTCAAATGTAACTTGAAGTTTCACTTGTAAAATATTATACTTTAATAGGATAGTTTTAGTTTTTGTTTTGGCAAAAGAGAAGATGCTCTACACCAAGCAGGTCGATCGACTGGTAGTCAAGTTGATTGACTGGAAGACCAAAGAGGCTGCATATTGAAAGAAGTGAATCAATCAATTGTAGGCATGATCAATCAATTGGAGGAGTCCAGACAGTCTCTTGAGCCAAGATCCAGTCCACTGACTGGAAGAGGCCAATCCACCAACAGGTGATCAACTGGAAGATTCCAATCAACCGACCAGCTTATTTGCAACAAAAAAAATTATTTAGGTTGCAACACGTGATGTTTGACATTATGTGGATAACAATTCTTTGTGGCTCCAAAGAATTGCATTAGTCTAGCCATAACCATCACTTGTATTTTATGATTGCATGTTTTATTTGTTGATATAGTATGCATACGATACATATTATGAGTATGTGGTGATTGGATATGTTATATGTATTTATATATAAATAAAATCCCCCAATCAAATATTAATTCCTATATGGTTTATATAAGAAACACACATGAAAAAGCTTGATTGACTAAGTGTTGGCATGCCAAGCGTGGTGCGCCATATATCTCGTGGAAGTGTGATGATAGTTATGTTGTCCTGCCAAGTAGGGTGCATTACTTTTGTATTGTCTTTTGGGTCAAGCTTGACAAGGTGACCTTAATGTGACCAAATTCCTAGAAGCATATAGACATAATATGACAAAGAATTGTGCATATCATCCATCTAAGAATTGTATAGATGCAATTGATAAATGTTGCCTACCTTAATAATCGGTTATGGACGTCAGCGTTGGCTGGGTAATAATTTAATTGTTTTGAATCTTGACTCACTAGAAGGTTGCACGGTGTGATCTTTCAAATTTATAAGTGAGTGCTATAAATTTGAACAAAATAGTGGCAGTGATAATTAATTAAAAGAGCTAACCAATATCATCAATTTTTTCTTTTAATCAAATAAAATCAAAAGGGTTTTAAAAATGCAAATTTCTTTTTAGAAACAAATGGCAAATAGCAACATGTTTTTTTTTTACAATTGATCCTTGAGAAGGACAAGTTGAATAGGAATAACTTCCATGACTTGTTCAGAACATTGAGAATCATTCTCACACAAGAGCACAAGCTCTATTTCCTTGAGACACTAGATCCCAATGGACTCGCTCTAACTACGCATAAGGATGATAGGGTTGGTTACAAGAAGCACTATGATGATGTCATAGATTTCAAGTGCATGATGTTATGCTCAATGAACTATGAGTTGCAGAGACATTGGAATATGGAAATTATTGATATGGTTACAAATCTTAAGAATGAGTACCAAGATTAGGCAAGAGAAGAGAGATATGATATCTTAAAGGCATTGTTTAATTGCAATATGGCTAAAGGGGATCCAATGGGGCCCCATATGCTCAAGTTAATTGGGTATGTGGAGATCCTAGCAAGATGAGGATTTCCCTTGGGTCAAGATTTGGCCACATATGTGATTCTACAATCACTACTAGAATCATGCAGCCAATTTTTCATGAACTACAACATGAACCATTTTGATAAGTTGTTGTCAGAACTGCTTGGCGTGTTAAGAACTACTGAAGCACAAATGAATAAGGACATGGACAAATTGGTGATGATGATTAATAGAGGAAAAGGGAAGTCCAATATTGAATTCAAGGCTAAGAAGAGTTCTAAAGCTGGGCAAAAACCCAAGTCTTCTACACTTAAAAGCAAAGGGACGAGTGAATAAGAAAGGTAGTTGTCACCATTGTCACCAAGCTAGACACTAGAAAAGGAACTGCCCTCTTTTCCTAGAAGAACTAAGGAAGAAGAAGCAAGGTATAGAGGTCTCCACTTCACGTATATATGTTATTGAGATAAATATATCTACTTCTTCATTTTGGGTACTGGATATTGGATGTGGATCTCACATATGTTCGAATATGTAGGATTTGATAAGAAGTAAACCTTTAAGAAAGGGCAAGGTCAAATTACACGTTGCATATGGAGAAAGAGTTGTGGCCACTACAGTTGGAACCTATCATTTATCTTTGCCCAGTGGGCTTGTAATAGATTTAGAGAACTACTATTTTTTACTTTTCATTAATAGAAACATCATTTCTATATCTTGTTTGGACAAGAATGAGTTCGAATTTCATATAAAGAATGGTTGGTTTTCTATTTCTAAAGATGAGATATTTTATGGCAGTGCCCAATGTCATATATTCTTATTAGATATAGAGATAAATGTTTATTAAATAAATACCAAATATTTAAAACTCGATAACTCAAACAAAACATACCTTTGGCATTATCTTTTAGGGCACATCAATGAGAAATGCATTTCTAGACTCCTCAAAGATAGTTATCTAGACTCTTTTGATATTGAATCAATAGAGACATGTGAGACTTGTTTGTTGGGCTCGATGACAAAAGCTCCTTTTACCGATAACATGAGAGAGCAAGTGATCTATTAGGACTCATACATACTGATGTGTGTGGCCCTTTTAGAATAAATGCTAGAGGTAGTTACCAATACTTCATTACCTTTACAGATGATTTCAATGGGTATGGCTATGTGTGCTTGATGAAACATAAATTGGAAACCCTTGTAAAGTTCAAGGACATCATGAATGAAGTACAGAAGCAACTTGGTAAAAGTATTAAAGCACTTCATTCAGATTGAGGTAGAGAATAATTAAGCCAAGAGTTTGAGGAGTTTATGTGAGATCGTTGTATCATATCACAATGGACACCACCTAGAACACCAAAGCATAATGGTGTATCAGAAAGAAGGAACCATACATTACTAGATATGGTGCAGTCGATAATGAGTTTTGCTAGTCTTCTGAATTCCTTCTGGGAATATGCTCTAGAAATTGCAACATTTACACTTAATTGCATACCGTCTAAATTGGTTCAAAAGACAAGATACGACATATGGTATGGGAAGCATTTCAATGTGTCTTTTATGAAGATTTGGGGATGTGAAGCTTATGTGAGAAAGAAATTCCCTAAAAATATTGGACCCCCATCAGATAAATGTTTTTTTGGATATCCTAGGGAAATTGAAGGATACTATTTTTATACTCCATCGGACAACAAAGTGTTTGTTTCTAGGGATGGTGTATTTCTAGAAAAGGAACTTATTTCTAAAGGAATCAGAGGGAGGAAATTAGAAATCAAAGATGTTGGAGATGAACAAGAAAACATTGAACTAGTAGAGGTACAAAAGGATCATGAAGAGTCACAAACTATTGGGGAATCTCAAGTTCCTCGTGTAACACAGGAACCTCACATATCTAGTAGGACACACCTTGAGCCTAAAAGATATGGTTATCTTGTGACTCAAGAAGTCAATCAGTTGGTCATTGATGATGAGCCAACAACCTATCTAGAAGTTGTTAAGGTACCAGAGTCTGAGAAGTGGCTTGAGTCCATGATATTTGAGATGTAATCCATGTACACCAACAAGGTATGGGCCTTGATGGATCCACCTGAAGGGATGAAACCCATAGGGTGCAAATGGGTCTTCAAGAAGAAGACTGACATGGATGGTAATGTACAAACTTATGAAGGTCAATTGGTTGCAAAGGATTTCAGACAAGTTCAAGGTGTTGAGTATGAAGAAACCTTTTCTCCAGTTGCCATGGTTAAGTCCATTAGGATAAAGCTTGCCATTTTCACTTATGATGACTATGAGATTTGTCATATGAATGTAAAAATTGCATTCCTTAATGGGAATCTGCTTGAGGATGTGTACATGACACAACCCAAGGGTTTTATAAATCCAAAGGAAGCCAATAAAGTATGTAAGGTACAAAGGTCAATCTATGGATTGAAGCAAGCATCTCGGAGGTAGAATCTTCAATTTGACAAAATAATCAAAGAGTTTGGTTTTAGCCAAAATGAAGATGAACCATGTATTTACAAGAAGGTTAGTGGGAGCAAGATTGTATTCCTCATATTATATGTAGATGACATACTATTGATAGGGAATGACATCCCTACCTTACATATGGTAAAAACCTAGCTGAGAAATACATTATGTGTGAAGGACTTAGGTGAAGCATCATATATCTTCGGAATCAAGATCTATAGATATAGAACTAAAAGTCTTCTTGGCCTAAGTCAGAGAACATATATTGATAAAGTGTTGAAAGGGTTCAGCATGGGGAACTCGAAGAGAGAAAATATACACATTTATCAATGTTTTAGTATCTCTAGATCTCAATGTCCTAGTTCTTGTGAAGAATGGGAGCACATGAGTTAGATTTCATATGCATCTACAATTGGATCTACCCTATACACAATGTTATTTACTCATCATGATGTCTCGTATACCTTGAGAATGACGAGCAGATATCAGTAAGATCCTAGTGAAGGTCACTGGACTGCCATAAAGAACATCCTTAAGTACTTGAGAAGAACTTAGGATCAGTTTCATGTCTACATTGGTGAGGAAGAGTTGGTGGTAAAGGATTACACCAATGCAAGCTTCCATACTGACAAAGATGACTTTAAATTGCAATATAGATTTGTGTTTTTCCTAAACAATGGAGTTGTAAGCTAGAAGAGTTCCAAGTAAGAAATAGTTCCTAATTCTACAACATAGGTCGAGTATATTTCTACCTCAAATGCAGCAAAGGAAGTTGTTTGGACCAAAAACTTTATCACTAAACTTGGGGTGCTTCCAAGCATTAGCGATCTAGTAGTGTTGTATTGTTACAACAATGGAGCTATTGGACAAGCTAAGGAAGCTAGATCATAGCAGCATTCTAAGCACATACAATGGCAATTCCATCTCATACAAGAGATCTTATAGCAGTGAGATGTGAAGATTTGCGTAGTACCAACTAAAAGCAAAGTTGTTGACCCCTTGACAAAAGCACTTTCACAGTAGAAGCATGAAGGTCATGTTAGATCACTTGAGATTAAATTCATGGGTGATTGGATCTAAGTGCAAGAGGGAGTATGTTGGTATGTATGCCCAGAAATCCAATCATATGATGATTGTAATGAGGCACCATGTAATGGATTTGATTAATAATAAAGGTAATCTTTTGTTTATATGCTTGTTCAATAATGAGATAATGGTATAAAATGATAGGTGTTTACAAGAATGATATTACTCAATCGCATGTGTCTTCATATTGAGGACTTGAATAATGAGATCATATGTATGATAAGAGTATATACATTCTTATTATGTCCCTAATCAGATATTATTGTGGAAACAATATATACAGCAATAATAAATAAGAATAGAATGTTATTTTAACTAATGACAAAATCTCATTTTTCATGATATGTGATATTGATCCAAACACTTAGGTACTTGTTAGAGAACTGTGTACCAGACAGACCCACCTTGAGAGTGATACATAGAAACCATTGAATGGTAGTCAGAATTAGCTCTTATAGTGATAGTGGTGATTTTCTCTCTTAGACTTGAATTCACTACACTCATCACATGTTGTTTTATTACTTTGACACCATCCAACGTGACCTTGAATAAGATCCAATCTATGAAATAGACATTAGGATCCACAAAGTACATAAAATGTGAATGTGTTGATGAATTAAGAAGTCAGCATCCATGTATGCCATGCATCATTGGGGACTCCATGTACCCCACCATGAGGGGCTAACAGAGCTTCCCCAAATGTTGCCGATGCCGATGACGTCGTGAGTCCTTTTATGGGTGCATTCATGGTGGGCATTGATGTTGCTTTCTGGGCTCAACACACCAAAGGCTCAACCATTGTTGGAGATTTCCTTAGAGTAGCTTCCACGATGATGGCATATAGTAGAGTTGTCTAAGAAAAGTCAGACAAACATGCCCCAACGACTAATTGTAGCTTGGCTAAATAATATAGTTTGGCTAGGTTATGCTAGGTGAATCTGGCATATGGTTATCCCTTGGTGTATTAGGGGTCTCTAGATGCAATAGTAACTATGAAGGTAAGATTGTGGGTGATAGAGACATATGCCTTACAATCAAGCATATCTTTGAAGTGGTAGCAAAAGATACTAAATTAAAATTGCCCAAAGGCCTTAAGTATATAAGGGATAGATGGAATTGTGTTTCTTTTCTAATTTCTGAATGACTAGATACACATGCATACTACATGGGAGAAGTTAGAGGAGGGGCAGACCAAGCTTGATATCAGTGAGGTCCAATGGAGTCCAATTAGGGAGAATAGAAGAGGAAGGGAAATTGGGGGTATTTTGATTATCCACCGGAGGTGAATGGTAAGATGGTTCATTAGTCAAGGGAGTGGCCTAAACTCACTAGGAAGCCACAACGATGCATTTGATATCAGTATGAAGATGTCTATAGAGATGGATAGAATGGAAGTTTTAATAGATAGGAGAAATACTAAACTTGATAGTAATTTTGGATGGTTGGGATCACTTTCCCTAGAAATTTAGGAGGCGCTTGTAACTGATATCCTCTTTTATTTGGAGTCATTATTGGTGTTGTATGTTGGTTCACAGAGAAGCCTATAGATTGATGAGTAAGCTAATTAAATACGGGGTTGGTGTGCTAAATATGTGTTAATTATTGAGGCTAACGGATGTGCCTGCTCGAGTTAGAGGAGTCTATCAATTAGAGATCTTGGATATGTCCTACAAGTAGGGTAGATTGAAATTGTTGTGAGTTGGCATGCTCTTGTAGAGTTCAGACGCCAAAATTTACTTAGATATCTTTGGTTGACCTAGCAGAGAACGAGATGAATAGAATTCCCGCACGTTTCTGAAAAAATGGCGTGGGCATGATAATCTATCTAACATAGCTTTTAATGAACATCAATATCTTTCCTTTCAGATGTTTGTTATATGGATTGGTATCAAAGAAAAATCTCTATAAATATGCAGTAGGCCAATTTGGTTGGACATTTCAATTTTGGATGAGCTGGGTGATATACTTTGGTGGCCCAGAAACGAGGAGTGGTTCGGATCGGTTGTGGAGCACCTTGTCTTCAAGTTCAAACAAATAGATATTCACAGTTGATGTGGGCTAACGAAAGTGTACTTGTCTGATCTCTCTCTCTCTCTCTCTCTCTCTCTCTCTCTCTCTCTCTCGACAAGATCAATAAGTCGATGAGCACCGGGAATCATCACGACTAAAAACAGAATTTAAAATCCCCTCGTTCGCGTCGCCTAGTTGCATGGGGAATAAATTCCGCTCCACGCAACAAACCGCCACGGTCCAAATTGGTCGTCTCGTCCACTGTCTAGGGTCTGGCTTGATGGTTGTCTGATGTGGGCTGTAGCCAGTCAGGGGTATATACCTCGTTTAATATGCATGGAAGAAAGGGAGGGGATGGTTACAGCTTACTGCTTGGGAAAGGGAAGGATGTGATTAAGCTGCAGACAGAGAGATTGAGACTTGAGGATGGAGATGGATGGTGATATCACAGCCATGCAGACTGCATTTGCTACTGCAAGCTCCCTACTTGTATTCAAGTCGCGTCGCCGATCGAGTCGCCGGCCGGCCGGGCTCAGTCGGGGAAAGGAACAATCACGCCTTATCCCCCCTCTGATACCGTATTTATTTCCACCCGCTCCTTCTGCTCTGGACTCCGGGAAGGTTGTTGGCCAGGCGACGGAAATCGGGTCAGACTTGGCAACCCTACGTCCTCCACACCACGTGCTCCCTTATTTACGACGGTGTCTGTGACCAGGGCCTAAACGGTGTAAATGACCTGCTGCTGCTTCTCATAATCTCACACTACTCATCACTTAATGACACTGTCTCTTTCTTTCTCGACAAAAATCACTGTCCCCTGCTGCCTCCTCTGCTATGTTCCGTTTCCAGTGACGCACAAGGTGAATTATGATTGAGAGCCTACCCTACCCCTTGCCAATTTGCTCTGTTCCCTTGCCCTGACGCACCTCGTGCTTCTTCTTAACTCGCTCCGAGTTGCCTAATCCAAGCCATTACTCGTCTTGCAAGTACAACGAGGCAACAAAGGTCAAGTTTCGACCCTTTTTCACCTTTCGTCGTCGACCTAGAGACACAAATGTCGATATAGTAAACGCATGAAATGTCCTAAGAAGGAATCAAGACTACCAGCGTGCTTACACAAACAATGGAATCAAACTAATCATCACCGATCACAAGGTCCCGACTAAGAACTTCCTCCCTGACAGAGTTGACTTCACCTACTACGGCCAAGTTGGGTCGTGGCGGCAGTAAATGAACAAATTCCTCCGACGGCCTAGACCTCAGATCAGCGCATCATGTTGCCTGTTGGTCATCCGTCAGATTTGGACTTGTAAATCGACAAAAACAAGAAGAAGAAGAAAAAAAAAATCAAAACAACACATTTGCATTTAACTAGTACATGTTATAGCACATTTATTGTATTAACTTCCCTTGTTTTAGCTTGCAAATCGCAAACGTAATTAGTTGTAGCAATCAGAATTATCATTCTTCAGCTATCTCAAAATCTATTGCCTTGTATGCAGATTTTGTGAAATTTTAAACCCATTCCATGTTCAAGTTATATTTCAGCTTATTTTGTGTGAGGACAATTTTTGGAAGATTTAAATAATAATATGTGGTTGTTGTTAATAGGTATGGATATTTCTATGAAATTGAAATCCAAAAAATACATCTCAAGAGAAAAATTGGTAGTTATTCTATCAAGTTGTTCTTTTAGCCCGATCGAGTTCTTCAGCATGAACGATGAAGCAGATTTGAAATCGTATATTCATGACGTAGTTCAATCAGACATGGTCATCTTATTTCATATGCATCTTGGTGATCGATGTGTGCCTGGAAAAGTCATCAGTGATGCTAGGAGCGTGCTAGGATGATGTCATGTTTAATATCTCAATGTGTACCTAAAAAGAGTGTGCTTAAATGGTATGATTTAGTGGGAGGGTCTTCCTTTCTACCGTTCGAGGAGTGCAAGTTATATATGAACCTCATTAGCGAGGCTGAGTCAAACAATCCTAATAAATCTCCTAGTGTAGATGAAAAATGACTAAATAGGACAAGGATAATAGTAGTATTGATGGTTATTTGGAGATGAACCAGATCGCGACCTGGTGAATGGCAGTGTGTGGAAGATGAAAGGGTTTTAGGGTAAACTGATATTGTGAACACATACCATCAATAATTGTCAGTGCCTTATATATCATGAACGATCATGGTTATTCAAGTGCCACGTATTGATACGTGTATGAGGGAGATCCACAGAAAATTGTTGTCAAACTAAATCTGAATATAAGTCATACAGAGATGTGGAGATATAGATGGAAGGTCACCTATCAAATTTGAGTATCGGTAAGATTCATATGACAATCTCCATTTGTTCTTGGGTCACATTTACAATATGTTCTAGGAACCATATATTGTGCATATAATTGTCAATACACTCAACAGATGCACGGTACATGTTGATTGTGTTGGTTATTTAGGTATTTGGATCTTCTACTGCATGATGGCCTAATATTTATGTTGTTCTAAGTTATGTATATGTTTACTAGTAAATACAAGGGTACAGTTCCTATTACTGTTGTCACTAATGATGTTGGTATTTTTCCTCTTGTATTGTTGATTGTTAAAAGGGGGAGGATTCATTCTTGGCAATGGTTATTACCAGATTTATTCTATGTTTTGCCAAAGATTTAGATTTGTGTATTGTCTCAAACAAAATGATTGGCAATGTCAACATGGCCCAATGTGTTCTTCAGTTCTCTACTCATTGTCTTTGAAAAATATTTGTATTTTTGGAAACACTATTCAAATCCACTAGGTTTGTAGAGATTATGTAGCTTGGTATATCAACAACTAAACATATTGCATTTTATTTTAATTGATGTTAGATAAGTTCAACAGCCCATAAATGTCTTGTTGATGTGGATCGTGTCAACAGTCACTTACGTACAATCAAGGATGCATCTATGGTATTTACAATTATAATTATTGATGGCCCTTTAATGGTATAATAGAAGGGTTTCAAAAACCTTCCTATACGAGCACTAATTGTCTTTACATATTAGAAATTGACCTTTATATTTTTGACAAGATGCGAAGGCAACGCTGAGTGGATATGGAGAGCAAAACCTACCTAGTTGTACATTTAGGAAAAATCTTCAAAAGGAAACATGATAAAACAATGGTGTGGATGTCTTTGAGTGTGAATAAGGTCTACTTCATTTGCAATATACATGTCAAAAGTATGGTTTAATTAAACCACAATGAATAACTTGTACTAAACCTAAAATATATATTGATCCATGTTATAGGAGATTTCAATATAATCATGTAATAGAACATTTACTTTAAGTTACATATTATGTAACAATACTTATTTTTCCTCATGAGGAGGGTGGGATTAATGTAACTGCTTGGTAATTTTCATATTGCATATTTTATTATTAATATATTTTTTTATATTTTCATTTAACTATGCTTATTGTGTAGAATTCTTACATGTTCTATAATAGTTGTCTCTGATTGTGTATATTTAGCTTTCTATTCTTATAGACTTGACTTGTAGTATTTACACTTACGCTTCCCTACCACACTAAAGGTTTGTCAGTGTGGATGTTTCAAAGAGAATTAGAGTTGATGATTTTTTTTTCCTTGTCCATAAAGTCAATTGAATCAAGCTAGGTTACAAGCTTATCATGGCAAGAGTAGCATGTTTGGATGGTAACACTAACACCTTCCATTTATCTCCTCATGAGATTTCAACCACTCTAAAGGATGTAGCTATTTTGTAAGGGTTTAGGTAGAACAAGGATTTTGTTGGAGGTGATTCCCCATTTGGTATGGGGAGGGATAGTTTCCTACATGGGTTTTATGTGCTTTCATTTATCGGATGCATACCCTTGAAATCGACACAAGGCAGATAACATGGTGTAGTTGAGGGAGACTTTATCTAATATTATTTTTTTATAAATGATGAAATAGATCATAGCTTTAGTGTAATTTCATATGTGTTGTACTTTTTAGGTACCTTACTTCTTCCAAATTGTAATGGAGATTTTGTTCATGTATGATACAATGCTTTCTGTGACAATTTTGAGAGGTATGGTAGGATTGGGCTTACAGACACTATGAGTCTGTCAAGGATACTAGATGCCATAAACCATGTGAGAGGATAGCATAATGTATGATTGTGCTATAAATGTGGTGTTAATAGAGGATCACATTCATACATAGATAGGAAGCAATGATAAGTAGATGTTCCTTTGTGATACTTGTACTTTGATATACATAACACAAAATATGTTCAAGAAATATATTTCATTTTGAGATTTTTATTTTCAAAATCATAACTAGATTTCCATGTACTCTAGTTCAATGGAAAAGCATGATGACAAGGATATGTGTTAAGAGGTACTTGGAGTTTCTACATGAACTATTCAATTGAATTAATAAGATTTGTGTATTTCAAAATCATAACTAGCTTTTCATGTACTATAGTTTTATGGAAAACCATGATGACAAGGATATATGTGTTAATAGCTACTTAGAGTTTCTACCTAAACTATTCAATTGGATTAATAAGATTTGCATATCTATTGCATTTTACTAGCATCGTTTGTGTAGAAATTTTATTTATCATGTCATATCACGTATGAATGAATCTCAATCTAAACATATTTTTTGTTATCCATGAACTAAGAAGGTGTTATCATGTCTTCCAATTTTGTTCCTAGATGGGAGAGATATATGGTTGGAATGAGTCCCCCTCCTTTTCTACATGGTTGTCAAGTGTAACATGCCTAATAGAGTTCTACTGCACTTCATACATAGTCACTAACATCTAAAAGTGCATGCCCTGAATGTTGACAAGACAAAGGGAAGAAGGAATTATATTGTTTATTAGGCTCATTGATTTAAGTGAGAGGATCAATTGTTTGAGTTAGAGGAGGTAAAATAGTGAATCACCATGACCAACACTAAAACATGAACCCTTTCCATGTTTTAAACCATAGTATTCGATACACCCACTAGTATATGCACATGATGTGAATGTGTATTCATCATATGTTTGTTGCATTTTATAATTGACTTTGGATGCTTATGTTGTACTTTGCTTATCTTAGGATTTTAGACATTTATACAATTTATTTGGTAATTTATGTGTTTTTATGTTTCACTTGTAGGATTGATACAAAGTAAAGAAGATAAGTCATAAAGCCTCCATCAGTTGCCCAGTAATTGATTATAAGAATGAAATCCTCACTCCCCCAACTTTGACAGTTTAAGTGAGAATAATTAAAATGATAATAGGTTAATGAAATGGATCTAGATTTCACATTCAAACTCAGAATTGAGTGATTAAAATGTCTTTGATTGTGAGACTCAATCGTCTACACATCAAATATGCAACATGGATAACCGATCGGTAGGTCTTTGAATTGATTGACTGTCATAGCATCATAAATTTGTATAAATGGCTCACAATCATTAGATGGTTTTGCGTTGAATTGAGGTCTTTCGTAATGATATAAAAATAATATAGGGACATCTAGGAAAAGGGCTTGTAACCTATCTACCCACGTTCACAATACTTTAGTCATCGTCAGGAAGAGCTGGAGAGAAAGTTGATGGCTCAACATGGAGACAGACTCTGCTGGAGAAGTGACTAAATATTTCAACCATCATTCTAGAGATGGTGAGGCACACCACAGAGCTTTTTCTTAATGTTGCTACTTTCTTCATGATCCTATATTTATTTATTCTCTTATGTATCATGAATATTAGTGGAGACTATATTATCTACAAGAATACCTAGAGTATCCCACTACCCACATTGTTATTTTTATTTCATATTTGCCTTTATGTGAACCGAGTTCATAATGAATGTGTTGTCCATTTTTTGCATACTCTTTTGGTCAGTTGGTTTTATGTTAATTCACTTTGGACGAAGAGAACTGTGAAATCCAAGGTATAGAATATTTTTTTCATTCATGTTAGCTGCCAAATAGGAACTTATGAAGGGTGGACTTTGAGGCAATGGGCATTTGATCTGTAGGTAACACGACATCGATCCTAATGTGATATTCATTAATGCAAAATGCTCATTTTAAAAGGACTGGATCTTCAACGGCCTTAATATTATTTTTTCATAGTTGTGGTAATGCAGTAAGGAAGCGTAATTGTAGGTAGTAGTGGTGAAACCCCTTGTCCTAATTCTTTTATCAGTTATTAATCTTAGTTTTAATTCTTGCTTTTTGTTCTTACTTTCTTAGTTAATTTACTATAATCAACTAATAATAAATTCTAACAATCCTTGTTAATCACTATTTTTTTTACACTAAAGCTTTATTTTTTATGAGAAATATTATCCTTGGGGTTTGATTTTTAGCGATACTAATATAATACCAAACAATTTGTAGGTGACTTTATGGTATGCCTATTTAGGTCAAATACATGATTTTAATATTATAGTGAATTTGAAGGTAAAAATATCACATCAAATTTTAGCATCATTTCTGAGGACAACATAATGGTTTAGACTTTTAGTCTATCGGGATAACGTTAATATTTTTTATTAGTTACTTTTTGTAGTTCTTATTTTATTTTATAATTTCTTTTAGGCTTCTTAGATTTCTTTTGTTCTTATCTTCTAAATTTTGATAATTTTCTATTATATTATTTTCAAAAAATGTGAACATGTATTCATTTATGCTATTTTTTTGAGCCTAATAGTCAATTATAATATCTTCACACATTCAAATTAAATAGTGTGGTCGGTACTACAATGTCAAATATGTGGCTACTACAATCATGATTTGTGGGGCTAACCTGACTTTCTTTACTATTGAAGATGATGTTACATAAGAGTCTCACTGAGAAGAATGTGATGTCCCTCATTATTGATATGAAGTATACTAAAATCAACAATATTATGGGAGTTACTATAAGGATACATATTATATAAATGAATATCAAGATGAAGTAGAGTACAATCAGCAATTTTGGGGTTACAATGAAAAGGATTACTACAAACATCATTATTCAACTAAGCTAAGTGAGATATTGGATGTCATGGGGAAGATTATAGATATCCAATATGATATTTGGACTAATCCGAATTTCACATTACAAGAGTTGATAATCAAAAATCCACCTTTTTCCCTTTTGATATCTTATTAGTATGAGTGCATGCATAACAATCAAATGTCCTTATGGAAAGTATGTTGAATTTGGGGTTGTCATAAGAAATCCTCAGTGCTCATTCAGACCTTGGCAACTCAAAGAAGGTATACCTAAAAGGAACATGAATAAGGCCTACAGCCATGCACACATGAGCTCCATGGTGAAACCTTTGATTGGGTGGTTGTAGAAACTTGAAGGGGCTACCTGGAAGATGAAACAAAGTTGTTGTTCATTGTATAATACATACAACAAGATCCACTAAAACTCCCATCTTAGTATAGGTGTGTAGTAGTTGTGTGTGGATCTACAAGAAGAGTCACACAGTAGGAGCAGTTCCTAGTTTGGCCTCATGATGTGCTCATCTTGAAGATTTGAAATGAACTACCTTCTTTGGTGGTGAAGGTGGTATGTATCGAATTAGGAAATAGTAACACTAGATGTGCTAAATCATATGGAGGATTTGGATCTAACTTCTTTGCATCCTAGGGATCAGCATGTAAGTGGTGTGGTGCTGACATTGGAGGAACTATCTCATCTTTAAATCAACATGGTGAGAAGTTATATACGACTATGTATCCTCATGGTCAACCATCAATTTACAATGGTGTTACCAAAAATAGTGTGGGTCCTTCATGATCTCAACAAGTTGCTCTAGTTCCTCCACATGGCACATAAACAACTCATACAAGGTTGTGAACTAGAACTATAGGAATATAATCAAGTCAAGTGGTGGCATCAAATAAACCTCGTGTAGACGAGGTACCTCTTCATCTAGAACAACATGATATATAGTAGAAGTTTCTTTTCCATTTCACCTTGCATCTCTTCATTAGATCTTGTCACTATCACTATTCCCTATACCATTCTATATTGGATGACCTTGTTGTCACCCTGCACAATGATATCTATCCATAATTTATCCAGCTACTCTCAATAGTTTTCTAGTAAAACCATAAACACGCCAACTAGTTGGACAATACCTACTTATAAAGACATTAACACATCTATTCATCACTTGTTTTGCACAAAAACAATCATCCATAAATGAAAAAGATAGAGTTTACATCTTATTGATACAAAATGTCTAACTATAGATGAAAGAGAAGTACATAGTCAGGACTTTCACCCTATACATAAACTAGGGGAGAAAATGAAAGATAAAATTATCTAATAAGTAGACAAACAAAAACATATAAAACTAGTATATATCCTATAAGATCCATTATTATTGTCTTCTGGTACTTTACTCCAATTTAATGATTCTTTGCACCTAGAAAATACGTGAAATAATGGATTAACACATGAAGTATTGTGTACATGGGTAAAGGATACATGCTAATATGATTACATATTTGTATAATTTGAGAAATAAAAGTAAGAGCAAAGGAAATCATTATTTAATTCTAACATCAAGGAAGCACGTCATTTTATCATATTTCAAGTGAGTTACATTACTATGGTGGACTAGCACGTAACATATATCATTGATCACATTCCCTATGTCCCATGTAACTCTATCATGTGATTCCCTATCTATATTGCTCTCTCTTAACTACCAACTACTTGGAAGTAGTTCTCCTTATAAGAATGAATGAGGAGATCAATCATATATGTGGCCTACCAATAAGAGTAATGGATGGAATGAAATAGATGGCTTATGAAGAATCACAAGTAGCATCTGAATTATTTATGCAAAAATAAAACATGATAAACCTATATGGTGAGATAATGAGAAATGCATGAATCCTAATGCCTAATATTATGGGTGAAATGATGCATGTTTGAAAATCTCATCAAATGGATGAAAATGAAGTAAAGAAGAGAATACATCATGTGAATGTTTACATTTCTTTATGAAGAGTTTAGGACATCCTTTCTCCCTCTTTATTTTAGAACATTAATTTTCTTCTTTTTTTCATTGCCCCACTATTTCAGCATGATGGAAAGTTATGCTTGGGCTTTACTAAATGTATCTCATTTTTTTTCTTTTCATCTTTTTTCTACGGGTATGAATGTGTATCCCTACACTCTTATTTCATAAGAAAACAATATAACCACATGATGTGAAAATGAATGATGAAAAATGCATGCAATCTACATGCAATTTTTATGCAACTAGATGATATGCACAAAAATTGTTTATGCATCATAAAAAAATTTCTTCTCATTTTGTAACTAATGCATCAAAAGAGAAACTAACTATCATTTCATCTATTATGCCATGCAATGCAATCAAAAGGAAATGATTTGGGTTACTTGATCATCTTAAGGTGGTGAATCAAAATGAGTGGAAAATGGATGGAATCACGTAATTAAGAGACAATGCCTATCTCGAACTATGTTATGTACCTCTCTAATGATCTTTGTACATGGTAACCTTAGGATTTCTTTCTTAAATTTCAATTTAAGATCTCGTTAATTGTATGATCAATTCAGGATCAAATCCCATCTTCATCCACCTTACATGAATAATTAAGAGTGCCATTCATATTAATTGTCCTTAAGCTGACTAAACAATACACTTCCTCTAGGTGGTGTTACTCAAAAAAATTGCAACTAAGCTAATTTTTTTTTAGATATCCATTGCAAACACACGAAAGCACATAACAATGATAGGAATAATGAATTCAACTCCACGATTACACTAGATAGATTGTGGATCCTACAACTTGGAAAAATAAAAGCCAAAAAGTAAATAAAGACTAAAAGAAAAATAAAAACTAAAGGATAGAGTTGTTCCAACACCCCCCAAACTTGAACATGACTATGTCTGCATAGTTGGAATTCAACTTAAGAGGTGGAACATTGGTACCAATCACTATGGTGGCAGTGGTAGGTGTGGCATGGTAGGATCATGGGGATAGAACGTCCCCTGGAAAGTTTGGGGTGGTGGCATCTTTGGAGGTTGTGGATAACATCCAAAATAGCCTTGACTCCAGTAATTGTCGAATAATGAATATTAATAGTTCTCCATCCGTTGAAGGCGTGCGTGCATGTTCTCTTGGTTGGCCAAGAGAAGTCACTCATTTTCAAAGATCGCCTACTGGTTTTGATAGATCCATCCTTGGGCATCATAGATGCCCTCCAGTGTAGTTGTTTGATGTTTCTGGCCCTATTGAATTTCTTGCAACATTCCATACATACATGCCATTGAATATGAATCATCCTCCTGGGTAGGTGGTGGAGCAGAAGAACTAGAGGATCCATGTACTCTAGGGTGCTTGTGGGGGACCTGCCTCCTTGTAATTGGGATGTTGGCCTCCTCCTCTTATTCTTCTTGCTCATGTTGTTGCTCTTGCTCAGAATCACCTTCTTCTTCATCATCCTCTGAGTAATCCTCTACATGCCACCTCATCTAATAAACACCTTGCAAGTTGAAAACTGGATCAAGGATCTCCCTCTCCTTGTACTGGCCATCCATTGTACATCATGCATACACTTTCTCTTAATGTAGGTTGAGGAGGTTCTTTCTCTTGAAATGTTTTAGGTCCAACTTGGGAGAAGCCTTTAGGGATTTGGAGGTGGAGAGATCAAGGCTAAGATGCATCTCTATTAGAGTGCTAAGTCCTCTAAAATGGATGGGTAGTGTCCTCTGCACCAGTCGCTTCACCGACATCAAGTGTTAGAGGAAGAAGGAACTAAAGTCCACATTATTCCCTCCTAATTGTAGCAAGTTGTAGAGGAATAAGAGATCCATTTGTTGAACCTTCCCCTACCTCTAACTTGACTTGGTGAAAATGGTGTTGGTGAGGAAGCGATGCAGGATGCGAGCAAATGGGTGCTCAATGTCGGTGATGGAATTGGTATTCCAGCTGATGTTGTGGCCCTGTGGCACCTCTACCAAAAGTTGCCATCCACCATTGAAGTCAAAGTTGCTGGTGAAAAAGTGTACTTCACCCAGTGGCCACCCGTATATGGCGTTGAATTGCCACATCATCAATTGATAGTCAGCGTTGAAGAGATGAAATTTTACACAATCCCTCCATTCATCCCCATGATTGGGGATGCAGCAAATCTCTAGCGAGACCAAGAACTCACAGACGAGTTCTGCGAAGGTGAGCCAATCACTGAAGAAAGGGTGATCACCCACCAGCTCCTGACACTCACAAAGATGAAGGAGATTGTCAGCGAAGCCCAAGGAGGCAAGGAATGCACGATATCCATACCATGTTGAAGTGATCTATCTCTTCATCATGTCATCATAGATCTCCTTCACATTGGCATTGGGATGGGAAATGTGTGTTGGTTTGGGAACCAACTAGGTGTGACTTGTCGATCAAGAAGCACCTCTCTTGGATGCCATCACATTGGTATAAGAAGGGGAAGGAGAAAAAGAAGCTTAGAGAAGACACGAATGCCCATAGGTGCTTCCACAATCTTACTTGAGAGGGGTATCTTGAAGGTGTGAAGAAAACAATACACACACCCCTCCTTATATATCCACCAGCCAGCCTACTGTCGATGCGTCAGTAGTACCAACTTAGAGTCTATAGTACCAACTTTTTCTCCATGATCTGTGTGACTCGGTACCAACCATTGATATTGAAGCTCCTCATTCGTCGATGTTGGTAGACTCAGATTGCCATGTGTCGATAGATTATGGTGACGTAGATCTACATAAGTATAGATGCTGGCAACAAATAGGGTAGCAGTGGCAGCTCCATAAGAAAACTTTATTGACAGGAGGCATGATGGCCCTTGTAGATCTAGTATTAATAACTTCAAAGTGGATGCTTTTTGTTTATTTGATGGAAATGCTCTATGAATGTGTCTCTAAGAAGTAGGGGTACGTCATCGTTGCTGACAACAAATCAACATCTAGTGGTGGCAGCCACTGACAAGGGGAGGTTTCTCTCATTTTTGCTCTCTCTTTTAGGGTTGGAGACGAAATAGGAAAGCAAGCTCTAATACTATTCGAAAAAATAATATGTTGGGGAAATCCTTTTGTGTAGATTTTTCTTCTACAGATAGAAGGGCAACCCCCTCTCCTATAATAGGATAAGTGGAATCATACAGACTCAAGGCAAACCCTAATGCACCCATACACTATTGGACCCATATTACAAACAGACCCAAAAACATAATAAACTAATTAGATAGACACTCTAACAACTTCAAAGTCAATAGAAACCTTTTCTTGCATGAAATAAACTAATAGGTACAAGCACGTACAAAAGTATAATAATTCATGTTATGTAATTACACTAAAAACTCATACAATAAATCGATAACTTATTATTATATCCTAGACCACAAATGCCACACATATTTCTGCATGGTGAGGTTAACATTTAAATTTTGAGATCATGTCACATCTTCAATTAAGTAGATGAAAAAATAGACACACAAACCAAGGTAGTATCATTTTTATCCAATTAAAATTTTACAAAGGAAATTCAAAACATTATGGAGGGTTTTGGGCAAGGGAGTGCAACAAAAAAGTAAAACCTTCCTGATAAAAACTCTGACCCACAGATCCATCATAGTCATGAAACATTGGTATTTTGAAGACAAATAAGGGATGTTAAACCAAAGAATTTGTGTGAGTAAGATGTGATTTCTTAGGACTTGATTGAAAGTGAACAAACAAGCTAACAATAAACATTATGTTGGGTCTAGAGGTAGTTAAATAAAGTAAACTTCCAATCGTACCTCTATAGAGATTCTCATCCACGTTCTCACCTTCTTCATCTCTATCAAGTTTGGCAGTGTTTGACATGAGGGTATCCATCGGCTTGGTATTCTCCATCCCAAAGTGCTTGAGTAGCTCACTTGTGTACTTGCCTTGGTTGATGAAATTTCCATCTTTAGTTTGCTTGATTTGAAAGCCGAGGAAGAAAGTAAGCTCACCCATCCTACTCATTTTGAACTCACTCTGCATAAGATCAATAATCTCCTTGCAAAGATCAAGATTAGTTCCACCAAAAATGATATCATCAACATAAATTTGAATGATAAGAAAATTGTTAGAAGTGTTGGTCGTTGGTGGGACATTGAGGACGAGAAGTGGCCAGGTGTAGTGATCAGTTTGGAAGACTTTTGACGGGAGTTCGTGATACAATACTTCTTAGGGACGTATATTGATGAGAAGATCTCACATTTTAAGAAGATTCGACAAGGATCGATGATGATCCATGTGTACGATGCCAAGTTCATGGAGCTGTTGAGGTTTTGTGTTTGAGAAACAAGGTAGAATCTACTTTGTCCATGATATAGCCATGATCTAACAAAAGTTCTTTAGTTTCTCAAACCAAGCTTGAGGTTCTTTTTTGAGACCATAGAGAGCTCTTTGCAATATATAAACATGGTTAGGTAAACTATCATGTTCAAAGCCCAGAGGTTGTGCAACATACACTTCCTCCTCACGCACTTTTAACATCCATTTGATATAGAAGGAAATTCTTATAACTAGAAAAAGCAAGCAACGTCCTAATGGACTCAAGTCTAGCTAGAGGTACATATGTTTCATCAAAATCTATACCTTCTTGTTGATTGTAACCTTGAGCCACTAACCTTGCTTTGTTTCTTACCACCTTGCCGCTTTTATCTAGCTTGTTGCGGTAGACCCACTTGGTGTCAATGATCTTTCTATCACATAGTCTTGGCACAAGATTCCACACTTTGTTCTTCTTGAATTGCTCTACTTCTTCCTACATGGCTAGGATCCATTCATCATCCCTAAGAGCTTCTTTGATGTTCTTTGGGTCAAGTTGTGAGATGAAGGCATTGTTTGCTTGTTCTTTGTTGCAGGTAGCCCATGTATTCACTCTTTCAAATGGATAACCTATGATTAGCTCTTT
Source organism: Alisma plantago-aquatica (assembly GCA_963693085.1). Taxonomy (NCBI): domain Eukaryota; kingdom Viridiplantae; phylum Streptophyta; class Magnoliopsida; order Alismatales; family Alismataceae; genus Alisma; species Alisma plantago-aquatica. The sequence goes on along the minus strand of OY856411.1, from coordinate 1,203,920,008 downwards.
AGGATGATTCTTTGTGAAGCGGGGGGTTGGATCCTTTTTTGTTCATCTATCTCTTCTTCTTGAGAGGCCACTTCTTTTCCTTTTTGGGTGATTTTGAGTTCTTTCAAGATAGGAATTACTTCATCTGCAACATCATCATTAACAATATCCTTGGAAACATAGGGGTTAGTCTCAATAAATTTGACATTAATAGATTCTTATACTTTAGATAGATCAACATTATACATTCTATAAACCTTGCTAGTAGTGTTGTAGCCAAGAAAGAAAGCCTTGTACGATTTCGGATCAAACTTGTCAAGAGAATCTTTCGTGTTCAAAACAAAACAAGGACACCGGAAAATGTGAAAATACTCGATAGAAGGCTTCCTACCCACCATAGCTCATAGGGGGCTTTCTTCAAAGAGGGATGTGGGAATACTCGGTTTTGCACAAAATATGAGGTACTAATGGCTTCGGCCCAAAACTTATTTGCAGTTCCATACTCGTGGTCCTAGCCATTACTTGTAGTGACATGTTCTTCCTCTCTACAACTCCATTTTTTGAGGTGTTTGAAGTGAAATAAAGTTATGTGCATATCCAGACTCTTCACAAAAATGTTCAAAAAGATCATTTCCAAATTCTCCCCCCGTGATCACTACAGATGGAAACAATATAGCAAGAAGCATTGTTTTCAACTCATTTGTAAAAGTTAGAGAAAACATCAAGAGTATCACTCTTAAAAATGAGAAATAAGGTATAAGTATATCGAGAGATATCATCCATAATAACAATAAAATACTTGGAACCATGAAGCGATTCAGTTCTCATAGGTACAAATAGATTAATATGGAGAAGTTCAAGAGCTCTCTTGGTGATAAAGACTCCTTTTGATTTGAAGGAGGACTTAATTTGCAATCCTTGGGTACAAGGTTGGCATTCCTCATCTTTTTCACAATCCAATTTGGGAAGTCCCTTGACCAAGTCCTTTTTACTCAACTTCTTCAATTGATGCATATTTACATGACCTAGCCAACGATGCCAAAGAGAAATATCATTTGAATTGACTACAAGGCATCTACCAACAATAGGCTTAATAGATTCAAGAACAATTACATAAAGATTACCATTCCTAGTTCCCTTATATATGACATCGTAAGTGAGGGAATCTAGGAGCAAGCATTCAAAAGAAGTAAATAGCACAAGGTAACCATTATCACATAATTGACTAACACTTATTAAATTGTGATGTAGTCCATCCACAAAGAGAACATTCTTGATACACAATGATTCACCTACATCACCATCACCTTTTACTTTAACTTTCTTGGTTCCCTGAAAATAACCGATCCTCCTTTCTTTTTTGTGAAGTTGTTGACATGGCTTATATCACATGTCATGTGCTTTGTGTAGCTACTATCAACAATTCATTTTCCTTTTTCCTATAAGAAAGGAGAATGTTGGTTCCCAACTCAAACTTTGGGATCTAGAGTTATCTTGGGGACCTATTTATCTTTGGGTTGGTCCCCTTAGGCTTATATAGACAATAAGTAGAATAATGATCACCACTCTTGCAATGAGAACATATCATAGGATTCTTTGACCCAGAAGACTCTCCATGGAAGAAAGGAGGTTTCTTACTCTTTTTCTTACCTTTGGCCTTACTCTTTCCCTTTTAGGAGCTCCCCCTACAAATCTCAAACTACTAGTACCAGTAGAATGGCCAAGGACTTCATTTAGGGAGTTCTTCCCTTTGAGGAATTTCTACCGAAAGGATCTAAGTCTATGATTGTCATTAGTAAGAGAGATAATAGTAGAAGACAAACTAGCAAGATTATCTCTAGCATGAACAAGGTCGGCCTCTAAATAGAGGGCTTTAGTCAAATAAGAGTCCTTTTCAAGAGTAATAGAAGCAACATCATTACTAGGAAAAATAGGTCTAGAAGATAAATCATTAACTTGAGCAATAAACCTAGCATTCTCATATTTAAGAAATTGAATTTCTTTGAGATAAACATCTCTCTCGTCTCTATGAGCATCACTAACAAGCTTAAGTTTAGCATTTTTAGTTTTAAGTAACTCAAGCTCATTAAGCACTTTTGGTTATCTTCCTTAAGAGATGCAATATACTTAAGATAAACATCATTCTCTACTTCAACTATATTTTATTGGAGCTCAAGATCAAGAAATTGGCCTTGCAAGGAATCAATGCTCTCAAGATGAATTTTCTCATTTTGCTCAAGAATATCAAGTTTAGCATACAAGTCATCGATAATCTTACCCAACCTCTTCTTTTTAGATTTCTATTCAAAATAAGAACATGTAGAATTAAGCATGTCAATAAGAGATTCTTTAGCTAACTCATGCAAACTTACCTCATTTGCCTCACTTACCTCACTAATATCTTCACTTGTGGAGGCTATGAGTGCAAGGTAGCATTCTCCATCTTCATCAGAGCTTGATCCACTAGAGGATGATCCTTCCCAAGCTACATGATCTACATCTTTGTGCCTCCTATCCTTCTTGTCCTTCCACTTGTATTTTCTATCTTTCATGTACTCTTCCTCCTTGGAGCTGCTCTTGTGATGTGACTTTCTATCCTTAGGACATTCAGTCTTGTAGTGCCCTTTTTTACCACACTTGTAGCACCTTGGAGTAGATGAAGAATATTGATTTCCTTTGAAGTGTTTTCCCTTGGAAAAGTTGGCTTCATGCTCACTATGGCCATCATCTTCACTAGATGAGGAGGGAGAGGTACAGTAAGCAAGTTGTTGTTGAAGAATGAGAGCCTCCACTTGAGCTTTGAAGGCACTATCTTTGATCTTTCTTGATTCTTTTACTTCTTACATTGCTTCCTCTTCTTTCTTGTCAAGTCTTGGCTCATGAGCTTGTATATTACCAATAAGCTCCTCAGTTGGAAGGTCACCAGGACTTCTTACTTCTTCAGTGGAGGTCACCTTTGACTATCATCTCTTTGAAAGAGACCTTAGGATATTTGAGTTGATTGCTCTTCTGTCCAAAGTATGTCCGGAAGAAGCTAGGTCATTGATGATGATAGTAAGTCTTGAGTACATCTTGGCAACTCGTTTCTTCCCCATCATGAAGTTCTCTAGGAGGATGTTCAACATGTACATTTTTGCCTCCTTCACTTGCTTTGTGCCTTCATAAGTGATGCACAACTTGCCCCATATCTCATAGGTTATGTCCCATGAGGAGATGTGGTTGAACTCATAAGGAGTGAGGGTTTCATAGAGGATGATAATTTCTTTGGCATTGAGTTGTGCATTCTTTAGAGCTGCTTCATCCCAACTTGATACATCTCTGGTTGGCTCCTCGTAGGGTGCAATCATCATTTTCCACATATCAAGTTCATCCCTTGAATGTAAAATTGCATCCACCACTTCTAATAGAGGAAGTTGGTGACGTCAAAGACCGGGGGGCACATGGAGAAGACTCCCTCTAGGTTGAGGGAACCAAGTAGGTTCTCACCCATCTTCTCATCTTGTAGGAGATTTGTTAGAGAAGATCCTTTCTCTGATACCACTTGTTGGATCTAGGGCTCTAGAGGGGAGTGAATAGAGATTCAAAACATATACAAGAATAGTTAGACCTTCAAATTATATCAATTTAAACCAAATGCTAAAAGGAAATTTGAGGTCCTATCTAAACAAGCATAGCAAGGGTGAGAGAGATTGAAATAAACACTTAGACAAGGTGTTTAGAGTGGTTTCAATCTCCAAACTAGGATATTGTCAGTCCACTACCTAGAGAGGTCAACCTCTGGGACTTTGCAACCCATGTATGCTTATATTTTAGTGTAAGACATACAAGAATACCACCTTACATCCAAGGGCTTACCTATCCAATAGCTAGTCTTCTACCTCACAACAGGTCTAACCCACTCTTGCAAGCAGCTCGATTCCTTCTCCTAGGACATCTCCTCCTTGCAGCAAGTCTTCAACCTTGAGGATTTACCCACCAAGATCCTTGGATCTTTCGTCGTGTCCATCTCCTTCACTTGGAGAAGATCTCCACACCTTCTTCAGCCTTGAAGAAGAATAGCAACTCCTCCTTCACTCGGAGAAGATCACTTTAGTCTTTTCTCTTTGAGAAAGGGGATTGTGAAGATGGAAGGATGGAGAGTTTTACAAGGTAACAATGAGGTAGCTCTCTTATAACATGCCTAACTCACTCATAATCACAAAATTCTTTGTAAATGAGAGAGAGAAATGGGTTCAATGGGGTTTAGCACACTCAACTATAGCAAGGACTAAGGATAGTATGAATGAGCAACCTTGGAATGAACTCCATGAGGTCCTATTTATAGTTGGGAGTGTTCCTTTGAGTGTGGAATCACTTAAGAATGAAAAATACCCATTTTAAAACTTGCAATGGATCTATTTTCATCTTTAACAACTCTCCAATGGTTGTAATCACTTTTTCTACATTTTTTGTACAGTGCATTCGGTCAAGTTTCAATAAAGATAACTCGGCCGATCCACTATCCGACAATGCCAATTTTCAAAGTATCGTCGAGCTTGTCTTGGGGTAACTCGACCGATCAGCTAAAATCAACTTTGGTCAGAAAGTTGGTCGGTCAAATTTTGTGAGTGTACAACTCGACCAATCCAATCATTTCCAAAAATCCATCAGTGATCGGTCGAGATTCAAACTCAACCGATTAAGTTGTTGTGACAAATTTTCTAAAATGATTTTTAAGTGATCAAACAATGGAATTAAGTGTCTGTGATTTTTTCTCATCTTAGTTACAAGTCATATCATCAATAAAAATGATTACAAAAATATTCCAAGGTGGTTTGGAGTGTTTTCCCAAATTACACATTTGCGTTGCTTTTGACTTGAACTTGGACAAGCTAGGGCTTGGTGAATTTGATCTTTTTCATGTACCTAATGCCTAAAATCAATCTTAAGCAAACATACTAGATACATATGAATGGAATGACTCAGTCATTATCGAAATGTGGACAATGTATAACTCTCAATTCAACACCTTTCTCTTTTTGTTCTTTCTATAACGGTAATTGTTGTGATGATAGTTTCCTCCTAAAGATCCTCCTTTCTTCCAATTTTTCAATTGGTGGTCCTCCAGCTCCAGGTCTGCTTCTAGTGCCTCATATACTATCATAATGTCATGTCCCACTAGATCGTAACCAAGGTCAATCTTCAAGCCACATATGAAACACACCTCATCTAACTCAGGTCTATAAATTTGCAACATGGGGAACTTCATTGTGTATGGCCTGATAGAAGAATCAAATTGCTTCAAGTGTTAGAAATCAATCTCCTTCTCAATCATAGGATTTGAGATGTAGTAGTTTTAAAGGCAGTAGTGAATTCGTCCCAGGTCAACAATGCATCATCAGGTCCTCGGGTTTTGGTGAAGTTCTCCCATAAAATGTGGACATCGCTTTTCAGCATATGGATCTGAAAGTAGACTTTGGAATGCTTTGGGCATCCCAGATTATGGAAGCACCACTAGACATTGAGAAACCACCTCCTCAACAAAGCTGACCACATTTGTCTCATCTTCACCAGAATACCCTCTCTAGCTTGATCTTTTCTCGGCTTTGGTTGTCTTCCTCGCATGTTAGTCAGGTTGTTAGTGATGCCTTTGACGAGTGTGTCAAGAGGAGAATTGGGGTGACCATTAAGGTTGTCCCCTCAAAGGTATTTGGTATCTCTCCCTATGATGTATGAGCTTTCCTCTCCATCTATGTGCTCTTTTCCCTTATCAGACCTCTTCTTCAAAACCATCTGTAGAGAAAGGTATCAATGACTATTTATCTAGCAATATCAATCACTAATGGTTATTTAGTTGCTCAAATACCATATTGTAATGTGTGTCCATTTATTTAACCACACAACCATATGTCAAGCATCAACACACACATAATAAAATATAAATTGGGCATGCGTCACATGTAAGGAGGTGGGATCACCCCCTTACTAAAAAAAATTGAAGAATAAAACATCCATTCCAAACACAGTCAAAGGTAAGTTGGAATAGGTGCAAAATTTTCAAACTTTAATAAATGGTATTCAAAATAACCAAAGTATAGCAGCGGAATAAAAATAATAACTATATTCAATTTTCACAAAAGATTACAAAAGTACATCATAATATCCCATAAGGGTTTACATGTATGATACAACATAAGGATCTAAGTAGAGGGAAATCTAAACTATAACAACTTTGTCTCCAAGCTTTAACTCCTTTAGCTAGTCCAAAACTTCATGTCTTATCATCCAAGTCCTTCACCTAGGGTTGGAAGCATATCCCAACAAGAAGAGAAACTAGATGACATCAGCAAAGGCTGGTATGTGCATACTACACAGGAAATTGAGTAATATATGGAATAAAGGACATCAAATATAAAAGGCTTCCCATAGAAAGGATAAGGACCACCCAAATGGGTATCAATAGAAAAGGAATTGAAATCATATGATAACAAAAAAATACTTTCCATTAATAAAACATAAATATTGTTCCACACAAGAATATGTAAAGAATTAGGACACACACCCCATATCATCAACCTGCATGCATGTGAGATAAACATAGCCCTAGAACAATATAAACACAAAGGAGGCCAAGTCTCATAAACTTGAAACCTGATAGAGAAAGGAATGCTTCCAATCTCCCAAATATATAAAACATGGGCCAAGAATCACACACCTTGCCCTGGGTATGAGGTTCTTTTCCATCCCAAAAGAGCAGGAAATATCACATCTTCTCGGTAGGAAATAACACATCTGCCATAAAAATCAATGCAATTACACTAATCTAGTGCTACTGAATCACATAGCATGTTAAATGTAGAAGCAAGTAGAAAGTATAGTCAAAATATATAAACTAGTCACCACATAAGTGACCTACATATACATCCACCTTATAAGTGGGCAAAAGATATCACATGTCATCTTTTAGAGTTCCATCATGAACAAAGCATAAGATAAGAGTTCAAAAGAATATCCATGATCACATGATCAATATCAAATAAGGTAGTTCACATGAACCGTGATTTTCAAAAGAAAATACATTATGTATAGGCTAATATCCATAGGACAAAGAGAATGAATAAGCATAGGTGAATTGCTCAACATAGAATAATAGGGGATACATCATACCTCAACTTCAGAGTCTAAACAGTCCAAGTCAAGCCTAGAAAGAACCCCTAGTGAAGGTGGACAGGTCCAATAAGTAAGGTTCCCAAGCTTAGAGAGGTTGGTTTTGTTGGTATGTGTACCCTGAGAGCCAATCATGGGATGATTTGTGGGATACATTGAGATTGATTTGATAAATATCAAAGGCAAGCTTCCAATTCTTTCTAGTTCAGTCATATAAGATAATGATAGAACAAATTGAATGTCTAGAGAATGACAGTACTCAATGACATATGCTTTCAGGTTCAAGACCTGAACGATGAGATCATATGGATGCTAAGAGTTTGTACATTCTTATTATGTCCCTAGTTAGATATCATTGTGGAAGGTAGATAGACAGCAATGACACACAAGACTAGATTGTGGTGTTGGTTGATGACAGAATCTCATTAGTCATGATATGGAGATATCAAACCAAACACATAGGTACTTGTTAGAGAACAAGTATACCAGACAGACCCATCGTGAGTTTGACACATGGAACCATGACATGGTAGTCACAGTCAGTTCTCACAGTGATGGTGGTGAATGTGATTCTTTGACCTGAAATCACTACACTCAACACATGTTGTTGGGTACACTTTGACATCATCAAACGCAGTCCTGAAACATGGGTTGTTATAAAGGTGATGATTGGGTGGCTTTGACAGATGGGGCCTTTGAGGGGTGAGTGATAGATATGGGATTTGTCCCTCCTGAGGGAGTTTTATATCCATGGCCACTTGATGAGTAGGATTGAGATAGGCGTGCACGCATGTATGAATCAGTATGTGATATTGATGTCATACATATCTCCTCCAATCTACTCTAAGATCAAGAAAGTGAATGAACATTGACAGGATGATTGTTCCATGCCTTGAGTTCATTTGGGATATCAGTGACAAAGGAATTATACATTCACTACAACACCATTCATAGATTGTAGGATTGAAAGTTGTTCTCCAACTTTACTTTTCACTTGGGTAGCACTGATGTGCGACTAGGCACCGCTCTTTGCTTGTAAATTCATAAGTGTTATGGACTTTCACTGCCAACATGAAATGAACCTACAGGGTCACACATATAGTATTTGACCTGGAAGAGGAGTTTGTCCACAAACAATGTTTAGATTGATTACTAAAGGAGTTTAGTAGTTCAATTAAACACTCAATCAATTGATAGCTCAATATCATAGTGTTCAAGGTGTTGGACCGATTGATTAGAGTATCAGATTGATTGAAACTGCGATTGACTGATTTTGCATAGTTTGCTGCCCCAACTGATCGACTCATGAGATGAACCGATCGGCTCAGGTTGGTGAATCGATCGGATCAAGTTGTGAGTCAATCGGCTCATGTGTCATGAGACGATCGGCTCAATTGTTGAACCGGTCAATTCATGTGACCAACCTAGATCGTTTGGAAAGTCAGAAGACTATTTTGCAAAATACAATTTGTTTCACTTGTATAAATTCGATTTGGACAAGGATTAATATTTGATTAATCGGAGACAAATTTGAAATTCAATTTGAGTTGGACTAGGACCACAAACTGATCGGCTCAGTAGTGAACCGATCGGCTCAGGTGTCCCAAATGATCGGTTCAGGTGTGAACTGATCGGCTGAGGTCCCCAACTGATTGGTTCATGTGGCGTAGTTGGTTGTTTTGTGGAAAATAGTGAACCCTTCTACTCCTGTTTAATCATGCATTGCCTGGGGTAGAGAACCATGTCCCATGACCCTCCTATATATATAGGGGTAGTGGGGGCTTCTTAGGAACAAAAACTCATAACACCAGTTGCTCTGAAAAGTTGTCGTTCTCTCTGATTTTGGTAACCGAGAGAGAGCCCAAGAAAGTGCTACCTGATAATGGAGGCACAGTAAGGGAAAGACAACTGCAGAAAAGCAACTGGTTGCAGGAGAGTGTGTTGGTGACTAGTACACCGATAGGAGGGTGTGACTCCTTCTGATTCCTTGTGGGACAAGGAGATCGGAGTTCCAGGTGGTCTGTGTGGACTACTTCAGAGGTGGGAGACTTATGCCTCTCGGAGGACAGCTGTCAATCTCGACAGTCCCAGTGAGACCAGGAGCTGCACAAACACCGTCTAAGACCGGAGGTGAAGACCGCACAAGCCGTGAGGTAAAGTCGTCGAGCAAGCCTCGGGACAAGGTACGCCTCTACAAACCATCCTTCCTATTGTATAGACGTTGACGTGATTCCTTTATTCTGGGTTTGGGAGGAGAAAATTTTGTTTTCGTTGCCTTCTCTGTCTCCCCTAAAACCCAACAGTGGTATCAGAGCCACGTCAGCTGCTCTATAATTTAGGATTATCGATGTGATCGATTTTGGTTTGTCGTATTTATTTATTGCAGACGATGCGAATAAGATTGGCTTTATGCATGTCCAATCCTAAATCTACAAATCCCAATATACATATATGATATGTAATATGAATGCACTCGATAAGCATCACCCTTAAACGAGTTTTGTGGTGGATGTATAGCGTGGTTATGGCCAATAAACCCTATGTATGTGTTCTTGGTTGTATGTGGTTGCTTGCATCTCGGTCTGTGCATCGATTCCCTACCTCCTTATTCCTGATGTAACTCGAGATAACTCGAGATTTCTTTCCTACCTTTGCTCCCCCCGAATGTAACTCAGGGTTTCCCTTTTTGTTAATGTAAAATAGGATAGATCTTTTATTTCCTGTTATGTCAAAGAACGACGGACAACCTGACGATGACTGAGATGATCAGTTCAAGGAGTGAACCGATCGGTTGGCGATCCATACGACTGGTTCGAGGAGTGAGATGATCAGTTGGCGGCCATGAGGAGATGCATGATGACAAGGCAAACCGATCGGTTGGAGGAGCAAACCGATCGGTTGGAGGAGCAAACCGATCGGTTGGAGGAGCCAACCGATTGGCTGGTGGCACCCAAACGACCGGACAGGGCGAGCAGGTCATTCATGTGATGAGTTGATCAACTCAAACGGCTATAGCATAGAGTTCATCTTGTACAGGTTGCATGTGATGTAGACCTAGATGACCGTGATTTCTCTTGGCTCGAGGAATCACATTAGGATGGCTATAATCATCACTTTTATCGTTTCGCATGTTTTCTGTGGGATATAGCATGTATATGATACGTATTATATATTGTGGTGATTGGATATGTACATGTACCTATAAAACCAAATCCCTCATTAAATATTAAAGTTTTAGATGCCTTCCAAATGCGACACACGTGAAAAGCTTGATCGGCCAAGTGTGGGCACGCCCTAGCGTGGTGCACCGTCTATCTCGTGGAAGCGTGAAGAATGAATATGTGGGTCTGCCCTAGGAGGGTTCATATTCATTGTGTTGGCTTTGGGTCAGACTTAACAAGGTGACCTAGATAGGATCTAGCACCTTGAGGCATGGAGGTGATCATGGCAAGGAGTTGCATATGACATCTTTCAAGAGTTGCATATGATGCAATTGGCAAAAGTTGCCTACCTAGAAGATCTAAGTTGTGGGTGACAGTCCTAGCTGGTCCATGACTTAGAGGATTTCAGGATCTTGACCCACTAGAAGGTTGTACGCTGCAATCTTCTGAATTGATGGTGAGGGCTATCAATTTGAACAAAAATAGTGGGAGCAATAATTAATTAAAGTCCTAATTATATCAATAATTTTTTAAATCAATCAAATAAGTCAAATTTGAGATTTGGACTAAACTGCATATGTTTTCTTTTGTAGTACAAATGACAACAAATAACAATCACTTTTTGTTGTGATCGGTCCTTGAAAAGGACAAACTGAATGGGACTAACTTCTACGACTGGTTTAGGACATTGAGAATTTTTCTCACTCAAGAGTGAAAGCTCTATGTCCTGGATACTCTAGTTCTAGAGGAACCTGCTCCTACCGCATCAAAGCAGAAAGGGATGCTTATAAGAAGCATTCTGATGATGCCATTGATGCACAGTGTTTGATGTTGTGCTCCATGAACCACGAGTTGCAATGACAATATGAGAACATGGGTGTCATTGAGATGATTCAGCATCTCAAGAACATGTATGAAGATCAAGAATGGCAAGAGAGATATGATGTCTCTAGGGTGATGTTCAAGTGTGTCATGACAGAAGGAGATCCAGTTGGTCCTCACACACTCAAGATGATTGGGTATGTGGAGAACCTGACAAGACTGGGATTTCCCCTGAGCCAAGAGTTGGCTACTGACGTGATACTACAATCGTTACCAGAATCCTACAGTCAATTTGTGATGAACTACAACATGAATAACTTTGACAAGTCATTGACAGAGTTGTTGGGCATGTTGAGGACAGCCAAGGCACAGATGAAGAAGGACAAGCCTAAGTCTGTGATGATGATCAGCAGCAAGAAAGGCAAGTCCAATTGCAAGGGCAAGGGCAAGGCTAAGAAAGGTTTTGATTCTAGCCAGCAGCCCAAGTCATCTTCAGCTCTCAAGGCCAAAGGAGGCGTGACCAAGAGAGGCAATTGCCACCATTGTCAAAAGCCAGGACATTGGAAAAGGAATTGTCCCCTCTATCTAGAAAAACTAAAGAAGAAGGAGGCGACAGACGTCTCCACCTAAAGGTGTCATGAAATAAACTTGTAACATTTTTTAGGTATATGATACCAAGATATAAAATGTAAAGCACTCAATAAATGGGGCAAGTGTTGCCACCATAAACAGAAGTACTTTAGTTTATTTTTAGCCTTGAAGGCATGTAATAGAGTTATGAACTGTTATTTCATATTTTCCAATGGATAGAAACACATTATTTTTTGCATATTGTATGACAATGATAGCAATTAATAAAGTTGATGTTTCAATTTCAGAAGATATGATCTTTGTGGCAATGCCTTGTTTATCTTGTGGTGCATAAGATGAAATTATACCTAAAAGTTATTGATAACTCAAACAATCAAATTAGCATAAATCATGAGAAATTCATTTCTAGTTTCCATATGATGGATAAATCTAGGCTCTTTTGGTTAGAGAACCAGTAAGAGACATGAATCTCTTAGACATGATTAATCAATCTTCACTAGTAGTAGTGGGAGAATGATTATCCTATTAGGTATAATACATGTGATGTATTTACATACCTATTGGAGAAAATGCTAATACTTCAAATAGTGTTTCGAGAAATACCAATATGAATATCTTGAAGTGTTCAAGAATATCATAAATGAAGTACAAATTTGGTAAAGTGTTAATTCTTGATGAGATCAATGAATGAAATACTTGGACCAAATGTTTGAGAACCTTGTGAGTGATTATGATAGTGAGTGTATCATAGTAAACTCATGATTAAGGCATGGTGATGTCTAAATCAAAAGGAGTCATACTCTAAGGAGTTAGAGGATGATTATCAAATAACTAAGTTCTTCTTAAATAAAGAAAGCCCCACACTAATAAAGAACATTAAGAATCACAAGGAGTTGTGAGTTCTTATATATCCTTGACAGATACACCTTGATTATCTATGTGATGAGTTGGTCATGTGATGAGTCAACTATCTAGATGAATATGAGGAATCGGATTTTGAGTTATGGTTTATGAACATTACATCCTAAATGACTTCCTTTTGAACCATAAGGTATGACCTTGATGGTATCACCCATTGGGATGAAATCCATAAGTGTGAATGAGTCTTAAGTGTTAAGACACATGGATAACATTTAGAGAAGGATGATGCTTGATGATTGAAACTTAATGACTAAGAGATTTGGTATACAGATACTAAAACCACATTCCTATGAGGAATAAAACAAGGATGTGTATGTGACACAACCTATAAGGTTTATGAATCCATTAATGCAAATGAAGTCTATAAGTTACAATGGACTAATCAATGTGATTGATTAAGTACAAGAAACTTGTAGCCGGATCTTTACTTTGATGATATAGTCAAAGGGTTTGACTGATATGATAAAGATAAAAAAGGGATCTATGATTTAGTGGGAGCATATTCACATTCCACATGTTGATGTGAGATGGAGATGTTCTAGAATGAAAATCCAAAGTGAAAATTATCTTTAAGGAAGATAGAGATGTTTCCTATGTGACAGGAATAGAGATCTATACAGATAGTTCTCAAAAACCTCTTGACCTGAAAAGAGAAAGCATACATAGGGAATCTATACTGAAGGGTTCAGTATACACATATTCAGTGGGAGAAAACTTGTCCATGTTACATGGAGTTAGTATCCCAAGGCTAAGTGTCCAATTCTTATAAAGAATGGGAACACTAAGAATAGATATGGATCTATCATGTATGTAATCATCCCATCATCTTGCATGTATGGACATGGCAAGAACAAAACACATTTATCATCTTGTATGTAGGACATGACAATATGATATGCTCATCCTGATAACTCGCATGTGAGACATGATGAGTGGATGTTTATCTAGTTCCAGTAAGGGTTACTGGAATACCATAAGAACCTGATAAGTACTTGAGAAGTACTCGTTCTATGGAAATTAGGAAGGGTTCACTGTAAAGAGTTACACTGATGCGAACTTCCGAAAAGGATAGAAAATTAATCACAAAATATATATGGGATATATAAAAGTGAATGTTTGTTGATAAATGGAAACGTTCCAATAAAGCCATTTAAAAGGAAATGTCGAGTATCTGTGTGTTAGAGAACAGCAGCGGATACTATATGGATCTAGGAGTTCATAGAGATGAACTTATAGATGTTCCGGTCATTGATGACAAGTTAGGAGTGCTTGATCATGCAATGTGGCTAAAGGTTAGAAAAGGAATACTAGATCGCATATTACGGCAACTCCATCTCATACGTGTGACGTACAGCAAAGAGATGAGAGACATGCAGTTAATACCGACTTTGGCAAGGTGTTGCCATAACTCACTATGTTATCACTAGAGCACAATAACATGTGGGACATGTTTGAAGATCACTAAGAATATGATTCAAGGGTGATTGGCTTGCAGTGCAAGTGGGAGTCTGTTGGTATGTGTGCCCTGAGAGCCAATCATGGGATGATTGGTGGGATACATTGAGATTGATTTGATAAATATCAAAGGCAAGCTTACAATTCTTTATGGTTTAGTCATATGAGATAATGATAGAATAGATTGAATGTCTAGAGAATGAAAGTGCTCAATGATGTATGCTTTCAGGTTCAGGACCTGAACGATGAGATCATACGGATGCTAAGAGTTTGTACATTCTTATTATGTCCCTAGTCGGATGTCATTGTGGAAGGTAGATAGACAGCAATGACACACAAGACTAGATTGTGGTGTTGGTTGATGATAGAATCGCATTAGTCATGATATGGAGATATCAAACCAAACACATAGGTACTTGTTAGAGAACAAGTATACCAGACAGACCCACCGTGAGTTCGACACATGGAACCATGACATGGTAGTCATAGTCAGTTCTCATAGTGATGGTGGTGAATGTGATTCTTTGACCTAAAATCACTACACTCAACACATGTCGTTGGGTACACTTTGACATCATCAAACGCAGTCTTGAAACATGGGTTGTTATAAAGGTGATGATTGGGTGGCTTTGACACATGGGGCTTTTGAGGGGTGAGTGATAGATATGGGATTTGTCCCTCCTGAGGGAGTTTGGTATCCATGGCCACTTGATGAGTAGGATTGAGATAGGTGTGCATGCATGTTTGAATTAGTATGTGATATTGATGTCATACATATCTCCTCCAATCTACTCTGAGATAAAAAAAAAAGTGAATGAACATTGACAGGATGACTGTTCCATGCCTTGAGTTCATTCGAGATATCAGTGACAAAGGAATTATACATTCACTGTAACACCATTCACGGATTGTAGGATTGAAAGTTGTTCTCCAACTTTCCTTTTTACTTGGGTAGCACTGATGTGCGACTAGGCACCGCTCTTTGCTTGTGAAGTCATAAGTGTTATGGACTTTCACTGCCAACGTGAAATGGACATGCAGGGTCACACGCATAGGATTTGACCTGGAAGAGGAGTTTGTCCACAAACAATGTTTAGATTGATTACTAAAGGAGTTTAGTAGTACAATTAAACACTCAATCAATTGATAGCTCAATATCATAGTGTTCAAGGTGTTGGACCGATTGATTAGAGTATCAGATTGATTGAAACTGCGATTGACTGATTTTGCATAGTCTGCTGCCCCAACCGATCGGCTCATGAGATGAACCGATCGGCTCAGGTTGGTGAACCGGTCGGCTCAAGTTGTGAGTTGATCGGATCATGTGTCATGAGACGATCGGCTCAATCGTTGAACCGGTCGATTCATGTGACCAACTGAGATCGTTTGGAAAGTTAGAAGACTATTTTGCAAATACAATTTGTTTCACTTGTACAAATTTGATTTGGACAAGGATTAATATTTGATTAATCATAGACAAATTTGAAAGTCAATTTGAGTTGGACCAGGACCACAAACTGATCGGCTCAGCAGTGAACCGATCGGCTCAGGTGTCCCAAACGATCGGTTCAGGTGTGAACCGATCGGATGAGGTCCCCAACCGGTCGATTCATGCTTGAAATGATCGGTTCAGGTGGCGCAGTTGGTTGTTTTATGGAAAATCTAGAACCCTTCTACTCCTATTTAATCCCACATTACCTGGGGTAGAGAACCCTGTCCCATGACCCTCCTATATATATAGGGGTAGTGGGGGCTTCTCAGGAACAACAACTCATAACACCAGTTGCTCTGCAAAGTTGCCATTCTCTCTGGTTTTGGTAACCGAGAGAGAGCCCGAGCAAGTGCTACCCAATAAGGGAGGCACAGCAAGGGAAAGACAACTGCAAAAAAGCAACTGGTTGCATGAGAGTGTGTTGGTGACTAGTACGCTGACAGGAGGGTGCGACTCCTTCTGATTCCTTGTGGGACAAGGAGATCGGAGTTCTAGGTGGTGTGTGTGGACTACTTTAGAGGCGGGAGACTTCTGCCGCTCGGAGGACAGCTATCAATCCCGACAGTCCCGGTGAGACCAGGAGCTGCACAGACACCGTCCAAGACCGAAGGTGAAGACCGCGCAAGCCGTGAGGTAAAGTCATTGAGCAAGCCTCGGGACAAGGTACGCCTCTACAAACCATCCTTCCTATTGTATAGACGTTGACGTGATTTCTTTATTCTGGGTTTGGGAGGAGGAAAAAAAATTTCCGCTGCCTTCTCTGTCTCCCCTAAAACCCAACAGGTTTCTCCAACAAAGATCCTATCTCAAGCAAGAAGCACCTTCTTCACTTTAGAGGTGAAAAATCCTAACAAAAGAACATGGAGATGAGGTGTTTATGGGTTCTAGGTGGGGTTTCACCATGAAAGGCCATGCTTTCGACCTTTAGAAAGGTGGAAGGAAGACTAAAAACATGAAAATAGGGAAGGAGAGGAGGATACTTACTAGTTTTGGTCAAAATCACCAAGGAGCATCTTAAAAAATCCTAAATAGAGACATTTGGAACCCTAGGAGCCTTCTTCACCAAGGTAGGCACCTGCTTTTACCTTGGGACAGCACCTTTGTGGAAAACCAGAGTAGGAATGATGCTCTAATCTAGAGGAAATAAAGGAGAGCAAGAGTTTTCAAATTGGGAGTTGGGAAGGGGTAGATTGGCTATATAAAGAAAGAGGCCAAGTATGAGGTGTTTGTGAGACTTTCCATGTGTCATGTATAAGGGTGTCCATGGACATGCAAGCCTTTGTGGATAAGGAAGAAGTCAAGCACAAGGTGTCAATTTACTTTCCATGTGTTGAATGCTAAGGGTGCCTATGGACATGCAAACCTTTATGGATAAGGAAGAAGTCAAGCATGAGGTGTCCATGGAGCTTTCCATGTGTCCTTAGCCTAGGGATTTCATGACCATGCAAGAGGACAACTCATAAAGGCTTCTTAAATATCAAATGTCAGTTTATGAACACTTATAGGCCATCCCAACCGACCTCCAATCAAAGAAATAACCCCATTGGTTGATAGCTTCTAAAGATAAGCTCATTTATAAAGAGAGTAATCCCTAAAATGCCCTTGGAAAGAAATACCTTCAAACCAAGGTGCAACTAGGCGCCCTATCGTTTAAAAACTTGAGAATGGTAAGGGAATATATAACGATTATAATGCATGTGACAATTTGCAAAGAAAACCTCCCAATTGGGTAAATTACTGAAAAGTCCAGAATGTACCTAAAATTGCATAACTTGCACAAACAACATCCAAATTGGACCAAACTTCATCCACAAGTTATCTTTGAAGATGAATATAAATTTGTCATTATTTTCATATTTTGAAGTTATATAATCAATTATTCATTACTTATGCCTTTTACTCATTTTCTCTCTCCTAAACTTATCCTAATATTTCATGGTTGTCCAAATTAGATGAAATTTGACATGTAGGCTAATTTTGATATGTAGATTTCAAATTTGAAGTTTGTTTCCACTTTTCAGACTTCTTTTTATGAGATATGTCATATGGCTCATTAACGGACATTTATTTAAATTATTCATCCAATTAAGTTTCTTATCTTCATATTACCACCAAAATGAGTTATGTGGCATATTTTATGTATGCATTATAAACCTAAGATTAATGTTAGAACATTAGGTTATATTAATGTGATCTATACATGCATTAGCTCATTAGGGTTATACTAAACATCTATTTAGGTCTAACCTTCAACCTTGTTTGGCTAAGTCCAAAATGTCAACTTCCAGGGTAGGGTCTGAGATCTAGTAATGTACAGCACACCACCCCTTAAAGGGATTTCATCCTCGAAATCAAAACATCCACATATAAGAAAACAACTTATTCACCACCCCTTAAAGTATTTAACCTACCAAGCAAAACTAATCTAGAGGTAAAAGGGTAAGTCTAACTAGACCATATACCAGATCCATCACGCTTCACTACGCACTCTGATTGCTTACTAAACACCAAACTTTAAAGTCTAGGTTCTAGGGATAACTATCCAAACATGTGGTTCTATGGGTCATAAGGGAACTATATTGGGTATCCATCCTCAAACAAGTCATTACACATGGGAGACTAGTTCAACATATTAGGGTCCCTAAAGATAAATCATATAGATGTCTAAGGCTACTATTGGCTAAAAGTATGCTATTTCGGACAATTCATATCAGCTCAGGACAGGCCAGTATCATATGGATTTGGGAGTCCTCGTAAACCAAGCTAGTGGTGCGGAGGAAAATCTTGCCAGCCCCCAAACCCTGATCCTTTCTAGACACCTTTTCTTTTAACTTCATGTCCTAGTAGTTGCCTAAAGGCCAAGCTAAACAACCTTAAGTTACTATGATTACTTATGCATATTTTACTTGTAAGTATTTTAAGGATCTATTCATCATTATTCTAATGTGAAACTATATGATCCTAAATCAACCCTTCATCATCTATTGATCAACTCTAGGGAAAACATGTCACTTAAAGGTAAGGCAAGGATTCTAACTAGGGAGAGAGAATTAAAATAGTCAGATTTTGACTACTATGGGCTATAATACCATGTTGTAAGGAGGTGAGATCACCCCCCTACTAAAAAAATTGAAGAATAAAACATCCATTCCAAACACACTCCAAGGTATGCTGGAATAGGTGCAAAATTTTCAAACTTCAATAAATGGTATTCAAAACAACCAAAGTATAGCAGCGGAATAAAAATAATGATTATATTCAATTTTCACAAAAGATTACAAAAGTACATCATAATATCCCATAAGTGTTTACAAGTATGAGAAGGATCTAAGTAGAGGGAAATCTAAACCATAACAACTTTGTCTCCAAGCTTTAACTCCTTAAGCTAGTCCAAAAATTCATGCCTTCTCATCTGAGTCATTCACCTAGGTTTGGAAGCATACCCCAACAAGAAGATAAAATAGATGACATCAGCAAAGGCTGGTATGTGCATACTACATAGAAAATTAAGCAATATATGGAATAAAGGACATCAAATATAAAAGGTTTTCCATAGAAAGGATAAGGACCACCCAAATGGGTATCAATAGAAAAGGAATTGAAATCATATGATAACAAAAGAATACTTGTCATTAATAAAACATAAAGATTGTGCCACACAAGCACATGTAAAGAATTAGGGCAGACACCCATATCATCAACCTGCATGCATGTGAGATAAACATAGCCCTAGAACAATATAAACACAAAGGCATCCAAGTCTCATAAATTTGAAACCTGGTAGAGAAAGGAATACTTCCAATCTCCCAAATATATAAAATATGGTCCAAGAATCACACATCTTACCCTGGGTATGAGGCTCCTTTCCATCCCAAAAGAGCAGGAAATATCACATCTGCTCGACAGAAAATAACACATTTGCCATAAAAACCAATGCAATTACACTACTATAGTTCTACCAAATCACATAGCATGTCAAATGTAGAGGCAAATAGAAAGTATAGTCAGAATATATAAACTAGTCACCACATAAGTGACTAACATATACATCCACCTCATAAGTCGGTAAAAGACATCACATGTCATCTTTTTTAGTTCCATCATGAACAAAGCATAAGATAAGAGTTCAAAAGAATATCCATGATCACATGATCAATATCAGATAAGGTAGTTCACATGAACCATGATTTTCAAAAGAAAATACATTATGTACAGGCTAATGTCCATAGGACGAAGAGAATGAATAAGCATAGGTGAATTGCTCAATATAGAAGAATAGGGGATACATCATACCTCAACTTCAGAGTATAAGCAGTCCAAGTCAAGCCTAGGCATCCAAAGAACCTCTAGGGAAGGTGGAATATTCCAATAAGTAAGGTTTCCAAGCTTAGAGAGGTTGGTTTCTCCAACAAAGCTCATATCTCAAGCAAGAAGCACCTTCTCCACTTTAAATGTGAATAACTCTAACAAAAGAACATGGAGATGAGGTGTTTATGAGTTCTAGGTGGGGTTTCACCATGGAAAGCCATAGTTCTGACCTGGAGTAAGGTGGAAGGAAGACTAACAACATGAAAATAGGGAAGGAAAGGAGGATACTTACTAGTTTTGGTCAAAATCACCAAGGAGGAGCTAAAAAATCCTAAATAGAGAAATTTGGAACCCTGAGAGCCTTCTTCACCAAGGTAGGAACCTCCTTTTACCTTGGGACAGCGCCTTCATGGAAAAATAGAGTAGTAATGATGCTCTAAGCTAGAGGAAATAAAGGAGAGCAAGATTTTTCAAATTAGGAGTTGGGAAGGGGTAGATATGGCTATATAAAGAAAGAGGCCAAGTATGAGGTGTCTATGAGACTTTCCATGTGTCATGTATAAGGGTGTCCATGGACATGAAAGACTTTATGGATAAGGAATAAGTCAAGCATGAAGTGTCAAGTTACTTTCCATGTGTACAATGCTAAGGGTGCCTATGGACATGCAAACCTTTATGGATAAGGAAGAAGTCAAGCATGAGGTGTCCATGGAGCTTTCCATGTGTCCTTAGCCTAGGGATTTCATGGACATGCAAGAGGACAGCTCATAGAGGCTTCTTGATTATCAAATTTAGATTTATGGACACTTATAGGCCATCCCAACCGACCTCCAATCAAATAAATAACCCCATTGTTTGATAGCTTCTAAAGATAAGCTCATTTATAAAGAGAGTAATCCCTAAAATGCCCTTGGAAAGAAACACCTTCAAACCAAGGTGCAAATAGACGCCCTATGGTTCAAAAACTCAATAATGGTAAGGGAATAAATAAGGATAATAATTCATGTGAAAATTTGCAAAGAAAACCTCCCAATTGGGTAAATTGCTGAAAAATCTAAAATGTACCTAAAATTGCATAACTTGCACAAACAACATCCAAATTGGACCAAACTTCATCCATAAATTATCTTTGATGTTTTGAATATTAATTTTCCATTATTTCCATATTTTGAAGTTATATAATCACATTATTCATTACTTATGTCTTTTACTCATTTTCTCTCTCCTAAATGTATCCTAATATTTCAAGGTGGTCCGAATTAGATGAAATTTGACATGTAGGCTAATTTTGATATGTAGATTTCAAATTTGAAGTTTGTTTCCACTTTTGAGACTTATTTTTATGAGATATTTTATATGGCCCATTAACGGGCCATTATTTAAATTATTCATCCAATTAAGTTTCTTATCTTCATATTACCACCAAAATGAGTTATGTGGCATATTTTATGTATCCATTATAAACCTAAGATTAATGTTAGAACATTAGGTTACATTAAGGTGATCTATACATGCATTAGATCATTAGGGTTATACTAAACATCTATTTAGGTCTAACCTTCAACCTTGTTTGGCCAAGTCCAAAATGTCAACTTCTAGGGTAGGGTCCGAGATCTAGTATGTTACATCACATGTCTGGCTCAAATTAACATTTAACAACCAAAGAAAAATAAAATGAAAGTTTAATAAAAAATATATATGGGAGTAGCGCACTTCCTAATAACAATTGGAGAGAAAGAATGTTAAAATTCTAATCTAGAAGGATCACCTAATATAATGTCCCACTAGTGAAATACATCCTCTAACTTTGTAAATCCTCAAGATACTCCTTGAACAACTGTTGATTAGCTATAGGCATCACATCCCCAACCATGCATGAAGGAAGGAATTCTTGAGATTAGTGTAAGTACTCCATTAAAAATAAAGTGCATAAATGATTGAAAGATATTGTAACAACTTGTTTTTTTCCTCTCCTCCAACTATTCTCACTTTGACTCATAATGCACTCAATTTGACTCAATGACCTCCCTAATCATCGCTTGCATGTTTTGGAACCACTTGTTTCTCGATTGATGGGATAAGATTGATAATTTGTGATTTTGAACTCGATTATGGAAGGTTGAGTGCTTAATTAGATTTGAGGTCGGATATGAACTTTTGAGACCCATAAACATCCTGATCATGATCTCATTACTTATCCATGAGAAGGAGAATGGAATTTTTGATCCAATGGTTAATATTTCACCCAAATCGGATAATCAAGGAGGAAGTTATGGCCTTTGCAAGTTTGTCTCTTTTTCTAGCCTTATCACCCTTTTCTTCCTTCTTTTTCCTTCTTGGGCCTCGACACTTTGTTTTGCCCTTGGGCAAGCTAGTTCGGAGCACCCAGCTAGCCTTGTGCGGGTGTGTGCCTGGAGTATTGATCAAATGGCTAAGATCCTCTATGCCACATCGGATGGTTATGGGCCATCTTGTTCCTTGGAACAAGACCCCACAGTAACCCTAGGGTCGACCAAGATAGGGTGATGGTGATACGAGACCACCAAAGTCAATTTGAGGCCACGAGAGTCTTTGGACTACCCTACCCAACCTTTCCCCTATGTTTTCAAGCAGAATGGGCTATCAGAGGGGCATGGGGCACCCCTCCAACCATGATCGGACACCTTGGGCTACGACCATGGTGGAGTGGGTAGTCCACATCACCTCTAGCCTTGTTTTTAAGCATTTTGAGTCTGTCGTCCGCCCTTGCTTTCCCCCTTCATGCACGATCAATCGTGCCTCGCAACGCCCTCCCTTCTTCTTCCTCACCTGGCGGCGCCGCCGCATTGCTACCTTCGGGTGTGGGTTCTCTGGTGCCCCTCGACTCGGTTTGAGCCTGACAACAGCTTTGTTAGGGTGATACTCACGTGGACGGCGTCCAGGCATGGTGCTCAGTGCCCCCGATCATGTTTACCCCTCTCTTCGGAGAGATTCTTGGCCCTTCCGCCGTGGGGTGCAATGTTTCTTCACCTCGCTGCTGAGAAGATGAAGATGATGGTGTGGACGTCCTTAGATCTTGATCCGACGGATGGTAATAGAGTTCCATTGCTTTGGCTCTTCTCTTATCTCTCTCTCTCTCTCTCTCTCTCTCTCTCACACACACACACACACACACACAATTTCTCAATTTTGACTAGTTAAAAGAAGATTGTGGACCTCGTGATGCTTTGATGCTTGTGTGGCCCAAGTCAACCTATGGCGAAGCGCCATGTCACCCCACACCCAGATGTATAATACACACACTCTCTCTCCCTCTGGCATATGTATGTCTAAACTTGCAAAAATCCTATAAAATCATTATTAACTCCAAATACGACATGTTATAAATGAAAATTGATCTACTCGATGAGATCTATCCAATGGCCTTTATTTTAGAGCCTAATTCCAATCGTAGCTCATGTTATGTTGAAAATAGCATGAAATGCATCTCTTTTGCATGATTAATGATGTTTTTTGTGAAACCATGATCATATCTTGACTCCACTTACTTTTGATGAACCTGATCAGTAACCTATTCTATCTTGTTCTATTTGAATCGAACTTGATCATGCCATGCTCTATTGATGACTCTTATTCAAGAAATGGATCATGAAATATGTATCATATGGACTTTGATGCTAATGATCATTATCTTCATACTCAACTTGATTATATGTACTCAAAATCGTCATGTTTGATCTAGATCAGTAACTCTACATGATTTTATCACCTAAATAAATTATGGACCAATCTTGCTCACTATTATGACTAAGTGACCTAAACATGACATTGAATGCGACCTTAATGTTCATGTTGCTATATTGGGATCTAACCTTGTATAAACGTCACCCTAATGGTCACCCATGATATTTAATGTCCTCAAATCATTAACATGTGGATCTTTGTGATGCTAAATCTACTCGATCTATATTGTACTCTAGTGATGACCACCTTGCATAAAAATGACTCAATATGACAAAAATTGATGTTATAATGATTAAGACTTTAGTCATATTCAATATAATGATTTCCCTATTAAGATCCATGAAACCTAAGTTGGAAATCCCTGATCTGTTAAGGATGTTTCACCCTAAGTAAAATGATATATGATCTAGTATGTAGCTTGATGATGGACATTGCATGAATATTGGAGATGTCAAAATGAACCATCATAATGTATGGAACTTAGGTTAAGTGAAACATCCACCCTTGATGAAAATGTTTAAGATGACCTAGGTGTTGTGGTGTTAATCTAGTCACACTTTCTTGTAATGTCAGGATCTCTTTGATGGACTCTTTTCAAAGATCTAATCATGTTGTATAATGCTAATTTTCTCGTATCAAGGTGCACTTTATCCTCCTATTGGCCAAACTAGTAGTATTGAAATTGCATGTATGTATGTAGTATAAATGCTTGGCTATATACACTTGTTCGAGCTATTGTTCCCTATGACTACTATGTTTTGGTCTTGATTACATATGTTGAACAAACTTTAAAACATAATGATAGATGTCCATCATACAACCTCGTGTACCTACCTTTATTCTTGGGGTAAGGGCACAAGGTTGGGTGTCCTACTTGAGTTGTCATGATAGGGCAGACCACGTTGATACAAGGGTTAGCTGTTGGCAATGGCCTTGAGGTCCCTTATGAATAGGGTTAACTCTAGATGTTTAGTCTTGTAGTCCCTTATGTTGAAATAGGATAGCTAATCTTGAGCTCCCTCATGGACCCCTTCTTTTGTGAAGTTGGTCAAAGGCCTTATGATATTGTTGGTATAATAGAATGAATATAAAATACGCTTGCATGTCAATAAGAAAGTCTTTAAATGTTGTTGCTTCATTCTTGTTATTTACTGTATGCTTTTGTCAGGCAATATATGTTCTTAAACCTGTGATTTTATATGTTTGCATAGTGACTCAGCACAGTTGTACTGATGTGTACCCATTTTATGATTTTAGGTAACAGGTACACTATGAATCTCTAATGATGATCAATGCTTCTGCACTTATGATAATATGCTCGTACTCTGATGATATATACTGATATGCAAATGGAATACACATGGTTGATATATGGGGCCTAAGATCTTGTCAGATATTAGTTTATCATTCTTTTATGCTTTCTTTTCCCATACCTTAGTTGTTGTTTGTGGTTTTATTCATGCATATGTTATGTGATCTATCCTACGGATAGATGCTCAAGCCCTCTCACCTTTGGATTTCTAGCAATTAGGAGTGAGGATTCAGGTAACAAACGGTTCCGTGACAGATATACTGAAAAAGACTCAAACATATTTTAGTTAATTATTTTACCTTTGTGCCACCATTATACAATAAGTCCTCCTTTATGACACTGAGGTTTCCTCTTTGAATACTAACTCATATATAACTAAGCACATATGTCGCCTTTGAATACTCACTCATATATAACTAAGCAGTAAACAAACTTGATGAATGATTGTTGTTAGTTTTCACTTGTTTATCATGGCCATTAAAAACAAATATTATTCACTTGCCTTTCCAATTGATAAATAAAAATTTAGTTCTTATTCTACGAAAGTGTTGCTGGACCACTTTAATTTATCTCTCAATTGTAATTGCAAGCACAACTTTCTAATCATTAAGGACATGTATGTAGGAGGGGAATAATGAGAAATGGAGAAGGGAAAAAGTTCGACATTAACTATTACACAAAATGATGGAGAGAAGTGGAAAAGAGATGGAAATGGAGGGAAACAAATAGAAAAGAGTATGTGTGTTTTCTATCACTTCTCTCCCCCATCAAATTAGCGTGGAGATAGGAAAAAAGAAAATACTTGGCAAGAAACTTATGTAGAAAGTTGACTGGTCATGAAAAGTTGGATGAAAACTAGGAGAAAATGGATATCAAAGGGAAATATAAGTAAAGGAGATAAACTTGAATAGAAGTTGACATGCAATATGTGTGAAAACTCAAAAGATATAACAAATTTTAGTAGGAACCAAATATTGAAGGAAAACTTGACTGGTAACATAGAAATATGTGCACAAAAAATAAACAATTGAAGGTAAACATAGAAAGAATATTGACATATGGGGGGACGTCAATAATTATATGAAAATTTATTGGAGAAATAAATTACTAGAAAAATAATTGCATAGCACACAACCTAAGGTAGTATAGTTTTTCTGGCACATACTTTTATATCATAAAAATTATTTATGATGATTTTATTTTCTTTCCCTCTTCATACTATCCAAACACACTAAAAGTATGTGCCGGAAAAATTATTTTAGTAGGAGCCAAAAATTGAAGGCAAACTTGACAGGTAACATAGAAATATGTGCACAAAAAATAAACAAATTAAGATAAATATAGAAAGAATATTGACATATGGGGGATGTCAATACTTAAATGGAAATCTGTTGGAGAAATAAATTACTAGAAAAATAATTGCATAGCACACAACCTAAGGTAGTATAATTTTTCGGATACATAATTTTATATCATAAAAATTATTTATGATGATCTTATTTTCTTTCCCTCTCCATGCTATCCAAACAAACTAAAATAAGTGTAACCTCCTCTCCCTTCCCCTCTCCTCCCATCCCCTTTGTTCACCATGTATCAAACACGGCATGAGAGAGAGAGAGAGAGGGAGGGAGGGAGGGAGAGAGAGAGAGAGAGAGAGAGAGAGAGAGAGAGAGTATCCGCTACTTTATTTGTTAGCAAATTAAAACTTTTGTTTAGACTAAGTTGTCCTTCCAGCATTTGTAGTGCTGGCTTCGCCACCCAAAAAGTGTGCTGACTTATTGCTTGACGAAGAACCCGGTCATTCGCTCATGAAAGGTAACATGTCGCTTAATCAATCAAGCTAGCTGTGACGCTCTCTACAACGACAGAATCAACGAAGCTAGCTATTGTGATGTTTCCCCCCACATGCCACGTGAACATAGGCACGTGGAGTTCTAGATTGATCAAGATGTGAAAGTGTGTGCCAAACTTTCACTGTGGATTTTTGCGTACACCATTGTGTTCAGATGTTCGTACAAATACCATAAAGGAAGTCAATCAAACATTCAACCCACTAGCCCTGTAAGTGGCTACAAAACCTCATAATAGTTATCTAGTGTGTGCGCCTTAGGAAGCTGAACAAGTGGGAAGGCCCAATTCTACCCACTGTCACAGTTGCATACATTATCAACATTGGTTTTATTTTTTTACTAAGGAGTAGTTTGGTTGGGGGTAGCCATATGAATTCACAATGAAAAAAAATACAACAAACAAACCTTTTGTCATCCGACTACGCCCTACCAGACATGTCCGAAGACGTGCTTCTTTACAGCACACCTTCTAGAGGAGGTTGTAACCAACTCCATAAATCCCCCTTGGATTTTTGGCTTTTCTTTACGGCACACCTTCTCCAGGTGGTTGTAACCCAATTCTGTAAATCCTCCCTGGATGGTTCCACCTTGTTGAAGATACCACATTCCTACCACTGATAACAACGTACAACTACTAATAAGAAACATCGGGGTATTTGTAGCCTGCTCGGCCACACAACTTAACAGTCCATGAAGTAAAAGGCCGAAAACTTTTAACGGAAACTCTGCCTTACGATTTATTGCTCGGAGGCATGTACCATTAACTGGTGAGGCCAACGAGCATCCAAGAATCTACCACCGGCAACCAGCAGACACAAGGAAGCAAACATCTTTCTTACTGGCTCCCTGACTAGCCGCTCCCAACCTCTGCTCCCCACCACCAAAAGGCCTAGAGATTTGGAGAAAGTGGGCAACGGCGACCCAAAACTAGGAAGCATGTGTCCAGGACACAGCAAAAGGCAGGCAAACGAAAAGACCCCAGATTTTGTACCCATCCACCTAACTGCCCACAGCCAACGAATTCCACATCCCCTGTTCTTGATGGGAGCCTTACCCAGCTACCCAATTCGTGTTGTATGTTACAATTTTCACACTTGACAAAAGTGGGTACCAATAACCTGACACCAACACAACACGGCCCGAAACCACCACTTTCAACCCCAATTGGAACTACTTGGTTTCTCACATACACAGACAAAAAGCAGTAAAGAGCCCCGATTCATCTCATGTGCGACAGTTATTGTAGGAAAATTAAGTAGTGTGGGGCGCGGCCTCGTTGTCCATGTCTCCCAGTACCGCTGAGAGAAATCTTTGGTCAGTCTACCTGCAAAGCATGGACCTCGCTGGCTGCTCCTATTTAGTTATTTATTATCGGCAGTTTGAACTGCTCCTTGATAGATAAGTAACTACAGCGAAGATCGTTCTTTCTTCTTCCTTACTCTCGGCATTTGTGTGCCAGTTAGGATATACAAGCTCAGTGAGCAGTATCAAGACACATGGTAGCAGAAAAGAAAACTACAGATGGAGTAAAACACAGCAGTAGTAGTCTTTGGCGCTGAAATCTCCTAGAGGCTAGAGATGAGATACCAACTGCAGGGCAGGTGCTGTGTAGACTGAACCTCTTATGAATATGAGCTCAAGACAAGACCTCACCACCAGCAATTATGGCAGATCTTCCAGTCTCCACCGTTCATGAATCAGAGCTGAGCATCATTGCCTTTCAGCATTAACATCAATGGAGTAGGGAGTTTCCTTGAGTACCAGAACAGGCTAACCGGCAATTATTGTTACTGAGGAACACAGGAGCACAATTGCCGATCAGTTGTTGGACCACTAACAAAACACCAGGCTCATGTGAAGGATGGTCCACAACTGCTGGGCATAATGGCACCTGACTGGGCAGGGTGGAGATGGGGCAATCTGTGTCACTCATAAACTATTCAAGATCAAAATAATCCTCATCTTCATGGGTGGCATTCCGTAGCTTCTCTTGCAGTTCTAACTGCTTTGGTAGAACCAGCTCAGCCCCCTCACCAGATGTTGCAAAATATCGCTCTAGCACTATCTGTG
Organism: Alisma plantago-aquatica; assembly: GCA_963693085.1. Classification (NCBI taxonomy): domain Eukaryota; kingdom Viridiplantae; phylum Streptophyta; class Magnoliopsida; order Alismatales; family Alismataceae; genus Alisma; species Alisma plantago-aquatica. The sequence goes on along the minus strand of OY856411.1, from coordinate 1,203,891,178 downwards.
TGAGTTGAGAAAATAAAAATGAGCCCAGTTAGAGATGACAAACTTACGTTAGGATGAGTAAACAGCCAAAAGCAAGCGAGTTCTGTACCAGAGCTGAGTATGCATCAATTCTTTCCCGGCGGGCTTGTTTCTGTACACCTCTGCTAGGTAAAATCATACAAAAGCAAAGAGTGCAAAGTTATCAACCAAACAAATAGGTAGGATATTAAATCATGAATGTCGCCATCAACCATCACTTTACAAAAACAGAGATCACATCTGTAGATGGTGAACTATTCTGTAGAGAAGGTTCTTTCTAGAAACACACGAGACAGGTTTTTGGAATCTTATCTAAGTGATCTGAGTGTCTTGACAGTTAATTAAACATAGAGACCTTGGTACATTAGCCAAGAGTCCTAGTGTTTGTTCATATTAATAATGAAAATGACATCGATAGCTCCAAGGCCATAAGGGTAGTAACTCGATAGCGACCATACCAACATTAAAATCAGAACGAGAAAACAAGGAAAGAAATATGGACTAGGATTGATAATTGTATATCACAATCATTAGAGAAGCCTGCTCTAATGCCGTGGAGTCATAATCGAAAGAACAAATCATGACAAATTCCAAACAAACCAGAGAAAAATCGTCCTACCAAAAAGAAAAGACGGAAGAAACTTGGGTTGCATTGAAAGACGTGCTTACATATCTATCATAAGATCAAGGGCTTCCAATGAAGTACCATTTTCGTTCTGCAGATACACTCTCAAGCCCCTGAGGATACCAAGCATGAATCAGTTTGCAACCTCAATAAAAAAACATAATTGATATTTAACTTTGAAGTTAATAATAATAAATCACTTGACAGCTTTATATGACAGCTAAATAGATCAACGTAATGGACATTATACTACAAATATAGTCTAACCTTCAGAAAAAGTTATATAAAGTCCATTCTATCTTTTCATAAACCCAGACCTTGCAATTGCAAATCCTGGACGCTCAGGAAGTTAGAGTGGGTAGTTTATACCCCCCCCCCCCCAAAACACATACACACACACACACAAAATAATAGCAATAACCAACTAAAATAAGATGATATGCAGCTTCCATCTTCCACCGATTCCACCTCCCTCCCACACTTTTCTGGGGCAGTTCTCTCACATTAACATTTCAGCATGTATAAAGCAAATCATAGCAGCTGTGATCAGTAGGCAAAGGTACTACAATAGCAGCTTGGTAGGGCCTTGTCGCCTTAAAAGGTGCAAAAGTAGGTTACCACTGCAGTGTATATCAAGCGATGATTGATTTCATTCTTGATTACAGATGGGATGTCTCTATTGCATGAACCATTTCCTTACCATATGTACCCACAAAGGGGAACATTAGATTTGTCTTCTCTAAGCTCCATACAATTCTAAGCTACACTGCCTCCATCCAGTAGGGCCAAAGATGGAGAATCATGATTCTGCTTACTAGGTTTTAGTATACAAAAGACATAGGAGTCCAACAGTAACAATACCAGAAAGTATCTAAATCCAGCAGTCTTGATCAGGAAAAACCGCAAACAAAAGCACCACAGTGCATAGATTCATTGCCGTATTCTTACCTTTCATCCAGAACACGACCTCATATTATCGTCGCAATATAAGCCCCAACCCAAACCCTATCATCACCAACAATGTCCCCAACCCAAACTCTATCACCGCGCTGACTGATTCATCTTTACAAAACAGCCTTAATGATAAAGTCTATCACATATACAAAGTACCATTATGTAGTACAATAATGCATATGAAAGAGCTTTTAAGAATATTGATGTAGTCATTTGAGGAAGGCAGTTTGGAATGAAACCCGAGCATAAAACTCATTCACTAATTGAACCTCCAAACTTGCCATCAAATAAAGCCTTCTTATCACCACCGTTGTCATCTAAGTCGTAGTTCCACCATATCCGGGTTGGTTGCATGGTGATCCTTTTTCTTTATTCGCAATTGATTGAGCCTTCTCTGAGATGTAAAACCGGAGAAGACATGTTGCTAATAAGCTTTAAAGTCCGCCCCCATTCCACTTGACATCAATGCAGGACGAAACAATTCTTGTAGCATATCTTGCAGATCTTATGAGATATTCATGATTGCGAAAAAAAATGGATATCCAGCTATAGATTCACTCACTGGAAAGCCCAGTTTATCGTTTTTATACACCAGCACGAAGCAGATTTATTGTCTGGACTTTGGACGAGCATAAAAAAATGATTAACCAGATGAGAATAAAGAAGGAATCAGAAGAATCAAGAGGGAGCCCTGTCGATTGTAGAAACAGTGAAGCGTCAAGTCCCTCTATCCTCGATAAAAGAAATCCTTCTTTTTTGTTATATTGTATTTCCATTGCCGTTGGCAATTCCTGATTTGCCACACTTCTCATTCACTCAATCATTCACCAACAGTTGAATTTCCACCTATTCTTATGAAAAAATATTTGTTGATAACTACATTCTGTGGATTCATATTATACCTTTATAGCAGTCATATGATAGGTATTGATCAAATGGTACTTACCATGGTAGACATAAATTCGACATGTCCAGACCACCTAATACAATCCCCATAGTTCTCAACACTTGCAAGTGCCACTTTGTAGATATTAGAAAAAGAAGTATGTCCATAATATCTTCTCTATGTTGTGTAACTGGGTTATTGACAGAAACCCTTATCGTTATATAAAAGTTAGCCATGTTCATAATACAATCAAGTCATTATGGTTACATGGTATTAGAGCGTCAGATCTAGTCTTGCAGAAAGGTCACCAGTGTTGAGGAAAACAACAATCGTCACTCTCGCACAAGGAACGAGGTATCCAATACGGATGTCATTTCGACAGTGTGGAAATAGGTATTTACCAGTACACCGGCGGAAACTTCTTAGATGCAATCCTGGCCATTTCGATGCCAAAATAGATGAATTAAATCATGAAATTATACAGGTGCAACCACAACCTCTAAATGCATCATTTTATGCAATAAAATTCTATGTTGGATATGCTGGGGGGTGCTTCATGTGGGGAGGTAAGGAACCTAGCATGTGTTGTAGGTCGGTGAAGCATTTTGAATGTACAACAATCCATAAATTTCAATACACATACCTATGTAATAACGACGTATATTGAATATATAAGGGGGGTCCTTCATGTATTATCTTTGAGTAAAGAAAATGTCAAGTCTAAAGGAAGGGATTGCAGATATTACTATTATAAGATATTTAGAGTCTACTAGTACAAATAAATTACGTGTAGAGAAAATGTCAGTTAATTAGATTGCTAGTTGATTTTTGTGAAAGAAAAAGTCCAATCCAAATTGCATAGTGGATGTGACGGTTGACCTCCACTTCTTGGTGGTTTTTGCCCATGTAATTTCTATAAATCTGGGCCTATGTCTCTCTATATGCATCATATTAGATTCTAAAAGAGACTACATCAGGGCTTTCTCTTTCTCTTCTTCAAAGACAGTTTGTGAATTTGGCAATTGACTTCAAGATTGTGAAGGAAGTTAGGCAACATCACTAATGTGACACCTTGTTTCTCCGTCATTGTTTATTACCACATGATGTTGCTATGCGGTAGTGAATTCCCCCATGGATCAATCACAATAGTGGGATAAATATAAGAGGTACAATTACCATGTCCACTATATGCATGTTGTGGGGATGTGATAATATAAGAAGTGCAGTAACCATGTTCATGTTGTAAGATATGCGTATCAAGCGCCATATACAGACAAATATAAGATTAGAACATTTCAAATCTATTTTTTTTCGAAATAATTGTTTGTGTTGTTATGCTGCTAAGTAGTACATTTTCTTCCTTTATATGCTAAATAATACTAGTAATAAGAACATATATATAGTAATTAGCTTACTACTTAAAATAATAGCAAATTATACTCGTATTTAGTGGAGTATTTAGGCATATTATATTATTTATAGTTTATATTGTGAGATAGTGTTGTAGATCTATGATCACATACATGTAGGAAGATATATTAAGAAGCAGGTTGAGGGATCTTTGCCAATTTAATGCTTTTTGGATGAATTTATATTTTACATGAAAAAATTAGGTATAAATGAGAGAAATGATAGAAAATATAGTCCCTTTAATTTCCCTTATTGTTTTTACTTTTACATTATTTTCTTCTTGATTTTCTCCATGTTCCTCCGTTTCTATTGAGGCTTCGCTCATTTTTTTAGTCACAATGGGGAATGGCATAAAGGCATACCTTGGATTAGGGTTATTTGAGCCCCAGTTGTCAAAATACCCCCTGCTCCCCCCATTTTCTCCTCTCAAACAACAAAAACATACACAAACACACAAAAATCGGTATTTCTATCGGTATACCGGTAGTTTTGTCCAAATTTGACAGTATTTCACAAAATTTGGCGGTATTCAACGAAATATGGCGGTATACCCATGTGGGGTACTACCGATATTTGTGATCCTATCAAGACACTCGCATAATGTCGTATTTGATGGTGTCAGAATCAAAATTTCAAGGAAAATTTTGCTAATTTATACGAAATTTCATTCCACAACCTCATGTGTGTGTGGGGGGTGTTCTCTCTCGGGAACATTATCATTGCCAACAACCATGCTACTCCTCCAACCACCATCACCATGCACTCTGCCTTATTCACGTCATGGAGAACGTCATCTCCTTCAAGAAGAAGAAGAAGCATCCTCACTCCATAGAGAAGAGCACATCTTCACGTTTCTACATCATCGTTGTTGTGCCTTCCCATCTGCATCATCTCCACACCATCCCCCATGGATCTTCCCCCATCTCCGATCACACAATGGCATGCATCTAACACGTCGTATCAGTGCCAAATTTGATCCAAACCTGACAGCAGTGGACACAGCATGTCGCTATTTTGACACGACGTGTCAGTATTAGGATTAAGGTTTCCCTCCTTGACTAGCAGTAGCAGACAACTTGTCAAACACTTCCTTTCAAGGACCCTAGAAGCGACAGCACAACATGCCTCGGCTCACGTGTGATGTTTTCAAGATCAAACATGTCTGTGGTATTAAAAAAACCCGCCTTGAGGCTTTTGAGATGTATGCCTCGAGGCAAGGCTATCCCATTTGCGCCTCAAGGCTTACGCCTCAATGTCATAGACTGTTATGCCTCAAATTTTTTGAGGCTCGCCTCATGTGACTAAAGCTCTGAGGCTAAATTGAGGCAGAAGTCGCAGTTCTAAATGATAATATCTTATGGTAGCCACCAAGTTCTTTTGCTTTTAAGACAATTGCATACACATTTTTCGATGTTTTCTATTTAGATTTGTTGTAACAGATTATCTGTAACATCCCTGACCTGGGTTATGAACTAACCCTAGATGTTTTGCTTAAAATATGATTAGAGGCTTGTGATTACCCCTTGATATGTCATTAAGCTTTAGAAGAATCTATAATTTCATTTCTGTCCTTTTAAAACAATGTTGTTGTAACATCCCTGACCTGGGTTATGAACTAACCCTAGGTGTTTTGCTTAATTATGTAATTAGATACTTGTGATTATCTTTTGGTATGTAATTAAATCTCCTAAGGAACATACATTTCCATTTCTGTCCCTTTTGAACAGAAAGTATCTAAATCCAGCAGTCTTGATCAGGAAAAACCGCAAACAAAAGCACCACAGTGCATAGATTCATTGCCGTATTCTTACCTTTCATCCAGAACACGACCTCATATTATCGTCGCAATATAAGCCCCAACCCAAACCCTATCATCACCAACAATGTCCCCAACCCAAACTCTATCACCGCGCTGACTGATTCATCTTTACAAAACAGCCTTTATGATAAAGTCTATCACATATACAAAGTACCATTATGTAGTACAATAATGCATATGAAAGAGCTTTTAAGAATATTGATGTAGTCATTTGAGGAAGGCAGTTTGGAATGAAACCCGAGCATAAAACTCATTCACTAATTGAACCTCCAAACTTGCCATCAAATAAAGCCTTCTTATCACCACCGTTGTCATCTAAGTCGTAGTTCCACCATATCCGGGTTGGTTGCATGGTGATCCTTTTTCTTTATTCGCAATTGATTGAGCCTTCTCTGAGATGTAAAACCGGAGAAGACATGTTGCTAATAAGCTTTAAAGTCCGCCCCCATTCCACTTGACATCAATGCAGGACGAAACAATTCTTGTAGCATATCTTGCAGATCTTATGAGATATTCATGATTGCGAAAAAAAATGGATATCCAGCTATAGATTCACTCACTGGAAACCCAGTTTATCGTTTTTATACACCAGCACGAAGCAGATTTATTGTCTGGACTTTGGACGAGCATAAAAAAATGATTAACCAGATGAGAATAAAGAAGGAATCAGAAGAATCAAGAGGGAGCCCTGTCGATTGTAGAAACAGTGAAGCGTCAAGTCCCTCTATCCTCGATAAAAGAAATCCTTCTTTTTTGTTATATTGTATTTCCATTGCCGTTGGCAATTCCTGATTTGCCACACTTCTCATTCACTCAATCATTCACCAACAGTTGAATTTCCACCTATTCTTATGAAAAAATATTTGTTGATAACTACATTCTGTGGATTCATATTATACCTTTATAGCAGTCATATGATAGGTATTGATCAAATGGTACTTACCATGGTAGACATAAATTCGACATGTCCAGACCACCTAATACTATCCCCATAGTTCTCAACACTTGCAAGTGCCACTTTGTAGATATTAGAAAAAGAAGTATGTCCATAATATCTTCTCTATGTTGTGTAACTGGGTTATTGACAGAAACCCTTATCGTTATATAAAAGTTAGCCATGTTCATAATACAATCAAGTCATTATGGTTACATGGTATTAGAGCGTCAGATCTAGTCTTGCAGAAAGGTCACCAGTGTTGAGGAAAACAACAATCGTCACTCTCGCACAAGGAACGAGGTATCCAATACGGATGTCATTTCGACAGTGTGGAAATAGGTATTTACCAGTACACCGGCGGAAACTTCTTAGATGCAATCCTGGCCATTTCGATGCCAAAATAGATGAATTAAATCATGAAATTATACAGGTGCAACCACAACCTCTAAATGCATCATTTTATGCAATAAAATTCTATGTTGGATATGCTGGGGGGTGCTTCATGTGGGGAGGTAAGGAACCTAGCATGTGTTGTAGGTCGGTGAAGCATTTTGAATGTACAACAATCCATAAATTTCAATACACATACCTATGTAATAACGACGTATATTGAATATATAAGGGGGGTCCTTCATGTATTATCTTTGAGTAAAGAAAATGTCAAGTCTAAAGGAAGGGATTGCAGATATTACTATTATAAGATATTTAGAGTCTACTAGTACAAATAAATTACGTGTAGAGAAAATGTCAGTTAATTAGATTGCTAGTTGATTTTTGTGAAAGAAAAAGTCCAATCCAAATTGCATAGTGGATGTGACGGTTGACCTCCACTTCTTGGTGGTTTTTGCCCATGTAATTTCTATAAATCTGGGCCTATGTCTCTCTATATGCATCATATTAGATTCTAAAAGAGACTACATCAGGGCTTTCTCTTTCTCTTCTTCAAAGACAGTTTGTGAATTTGGCAATTGACTTCAAGATTGTGAAGGAAGTTAGGCAACATCACTAATGTGACACCTTGTTTCTCCGTCATTGTTTATTACCACATGATGTTGCTATGCGGTAGTGAATTCCCCCATGGATCAATCACAATAGTGGGATAAATATAAGAGGTACAATTACCATGTCCACTATATGCATGTTGTGGGGATGTGATAATATAAGAAGTGCAGTAACCATGTTCATGTTGTAAGATATGCGTATCAAGCGCCATATACAGACAAATATAAGATTAGAACATTTCAAATCTATTTTTTTTCGAAATAATTGTTTGTGTTGTTATGCTGCTAAGTAGTACATTTTCTTCCTTTATATGCTAAATAATACTAGTAATAAGAACATATATATAGTAATTAGCTTACTACTTAAAATAATAGCAAATTATACTCGTATTTAGTGGAGTATTTAGGCATATTATATTATTTATAGTTTATATTGTGAGATAGTGTTGTAGATCTATGATCACATACATGTAGGAAGATATATTAAGAAGCAGGTTGAGGGATCTTTGCCAATTTAATGCTTTTTGGATGAATTTATATTTTACATGAAAAAATTAGGTATAAATGAGAGAAATGATAGAAAATATAGTCCCTTTAATTTCCCTTATTGTTTTTACTTTTACATTATTTTCTTCTTGATTTTCTCCATGTTCCTCCGTTTCTATTGAGGCTTCGCTCATTTTTTTAGTCACAATGGGGAATGGCATAAAGGCATACCTTGGATTAGGGTTATTTGAGCCCCAGTTGTCAAAATACCCCCTGCTCCCCCCATTTTCTCCTCTCAAACAACAAAAACATACACAAACACACAAAAATCGGTATTTCTATCGGTATACCGGTAGTTTTGTCCAAATTTGACAGTATTTCACAAAATTTGGCGGTATTCAACGAAATATGGCGGTATACCCATGTGGGGTACTACCGATATTTGTGATCCTATCAAGACACTCGCATAATGTCGTATTTGATGGTGTCAGAATCAAAATTTCAAGGAAAATTTTGCTAATTTATACGAAATTTCATTCCACAACCTCATGTGTGTGTGGGGGGTGTTCTCTCTCGGGAACATTATCATTGCCAACAACCATGCTACTCCTCCAACCACCATCACCATGCACTCTGCCTTATTCACGTCATGGAGAACGTCATCTCCTTCAAGAAGAAGAAGAAGCATCCTCACTCCATAGAGAAGAGCACATCTTCACGTTTCTACATCATCGTTGTTGTGCCTTCCCATCTGCATCATCTCCACACCATCCCCCATGGATCTTCCCCCATCTCCGATCACACAATGGCATGCATCTAACACGTCGTATCAGTGCCAAATTTGATCCAAACCTGACAGCAGTGGACACAGCATGTCGCTATTTTGACACGACGTGTCAGTATTAGGATTAAGGTTTCCCTCCTTGACTAGCAGTAGCAGACAACTTGTCAAACACTTCCTTTCAAGGACCCTAGAAGCGACAGCACAACATGCCTCGGCTCACGTGTGATGTTTTCAAGATCAAACATGTCTGTGGTATTAAAAAAACCCGCCTTGAGGCTTTTGAGATGTATGCCTCGAGGCAAGGCTATCCCATTTGCGCCTCAAGGCTTACGCCTCAATGTCATAGACTGTTATGCCTCAAATTTTTTGAGGCTCGCCTCATGTGACTAAAGCTCTGAGGCTAAATTGAGGCAGAAGTCGCAGTTCTAAATGATAATATCTTATGGTAGCCACCAAGTTCTTTTGCTTTTAAGACAATTGCATACACATTTTTCGATGTTTTCTATTTAGATTTGTTGTAACAGATTATCTGTAACATCCCTGACCTGGGTTATGAACTAACCCTAGATGTTTTGCTTAAAATATGATTAGAGGCTTGTGATTACCCCTTGATATGTCATTAAGCTTTAGAAGAATCTATAATTTCATTTCTGTCCTTTTAAAACAATGTTGTTGTAACATCCCTGACCTGGGTTATGAACTAACCCTAGGTGTTTTGCTTAATTATGTAATTAGATACTTGTGATTATCTTTTGGTATGTAATTAAATCTCCTAAGGAACATACATTTCCATTTCTGTCCCTTTTGAACAATGTTGTAATATTGTTTTGTAATACAGGGACCTATGTGCAAATTACCCAATTAAAAGGGGTTAACTTACAAATTGCACATGTTAAGATGTTCCTTTGGTTTTGAGACATCATAAGAATGAATATGATAAAGTATGATGGATTCTCCAAGCTTGGGCACCAAGATGCAGCTTGTGGAGCAATCCTTGTACTTAAAACTCTAGTTTTGGTGTAAAGTGCAATTTACCCAAAATATGGGGTGCAACTTGTAAAATACACCTTCTAGAGTATCTTTTATGACTCTTGGCATCATTAAGAGTAAGAATGATGAAGAGGTCACTTCAATTGAATAATTAAATAAGAATGATAACCCTTATAAATTAAATGATCAAGTTATAAGTCTAATAACCCTTCTATATGTGCAACTTAGTAAGAAGTTGGCTTTCTTCACCTTTAGACCTTGGGTTTAAGATGAGTTTTGCTTAAGTATGGAAGGGAGAAACGTGGTTTATAATAAGGGAAGGACCTAGAGGAGAAATGGAGAAACAAGTTGTCCTTATGTTGAAATTTCACCTAAAGTATATATACACCTTTTCTCACTTAGCAAGGATCGTTTCCTTCACTTCCTTTCGTATCCCCTTGCTTAGACCGACTTAGGACAGAGCTCTGGAGAAGAGGAGAACGGCCAAGCAGTTCTAGGTAAGCTTTGATCATCATCTTGCTCGAATTCATGGAGGAATTCATGGTGCAAGGTTGGTTTTATGGTCTTCCTTACTTGTTTCTTCTTTCTAGCCATCTTTTCCCAACCTTTCCTTGGAGAAACACCCTTGGACGACCTGTGGAGCTCAAGACACCATTAAAGACTTGAAGCTTGGAAGCTTGGAGCTCAAGGAACGACCATAAGGCGGGTTTTATAACTCTAAACCTTTTGCTTTCTTATGCATATCTTTGTACTTGCAAAAGTAGCTTGTTCTTCTTTCCCCCATCCTTCCTTGCTTTCTTGCATCTAAAACCATGGGGAACAGACCTGGATCTGGAGGTAGAAGAAGGGGGGCGTGAATACCTATGTCACTTTAGCAAACGGTCTTGCACCCTTGGCCAAACGGTTTGCAAAACCGTTTGGGGGTTTTGCAAAACCGTTTGAGGGGCAAACGGTTTCACAAGGTCGGTTGGAGCAAACGGTCTCCAAGACCGTTTGAGGGCGTTGACCAAGCGTGGACCGTTTGGGATTTTCTGTTCATAATTATGTAGGCTAATGACCCACCAAATTTGAGGGGTTAACTCCAAAGGAATCGTAGGTTAAAGGCCAATCAATTAGGCAAATCAAATTGAATTAAGTGCTGATTTTTCCAATCTGTTTAACTTGAACTTCTTGGGCAAACGGTCTCAAACCGTTCGAGTGCGTTGACCAAGCGTGGACCGTTTGGGATTACTGTTCCTAATGATGTGGTCTAATAACCCACCAAATTTTATAGGTTAACTCCCAAGGAATCATGAGTTAAAGGATAAACAATTGGATAAACCTAATTGGATTAAGTGCTGATTTTCCAATTTGATTAATTGAACTTTTTGGGCAAACGGTCTCAAGACCGTTTGAGGGCGTTGACCAAGCGTTGACCGTTTGGGATTCCTGTTCATAATCATGTTAGTTAATAACCCTCCAAATTTGAGGGATTAACTCCAAAGGAATCGTGAGTTGAAGGCTAATCAATTATGTAAACCCTAATTGGATTAAGTGCTGCCTTTCAACTTGATTGATATGACTTTTTGGGTTTTCTTGCCCAAACGGTCTCAAGACCGTTTGGGGATCACCCAAACGGTCTCAAGACCGTTTGGAGGTCACCCAAGACCGTTTGGAGGTCTAGGGTTGGATATGGTTAAGTGTTTGAAGGACAAAAGATATGGTGTTAACCCTAATCGACTAAGTGTTGGATTTGCATTGAATTGAGTTGATTGTTTGGGGTTGATTGGCCCAAACGGTCTCAAGACCGTTTGGGGATCACCCAAACGGTCTCAAGACCGTTTGGAGGTCACTCAAGACCGTTTGGAGGTCTGGGGTCAAGTATAGTTGACCAATTGAAGGTCCAAAGGTACACAATTACAAGGCAATCAATTGCTGATTTAACGATCAACTCAATAGCTCAAACCCTAATGATTTTTCACTAGAATCCAAGGGTTGGGTGAGCCAAACGGTCTCAAGACCGTTTGGAACTCATCCAAACGGTCTCAAGACCGTTTGGAGGTCACCCAAGACCGTTTGGAGGTCTAGGGGTGAGTATGGTTAAGCAATTGATGATCCAATGATACTAAGTTGGAATGTAATCAATTGTTGTTTTGGTGATCAATCCAATGATCCAAACCTTAATTGGTTGACTTGGATTTTGATGATATGATGGGCAAACGCGACCTCAAGACCGTTTGGGGTCAGGTCATGTCCCAATGTAATGATGGTTCAATAGGTTCAAATCAATTAGTCCCACATTGAAATATGTTGAAGGGTTATTGATTCCAATCCCTAATTCAATTGAGTTAAACCCTAATTGATGGTCAATTGAGGGTCAAGTGAGGGACAAATCAGTTGAAGGTTGACCTATTAAACTCAATTAAGGTATGAGTATAGGTCCAATTGATGATTGGTTCCATGAATTCAAAGATTGAAGGAATCAACATTGGAAACCCTAATTCAATTGGATACCTTATGAAGTGGAGGTCCAATGTGATTGAATCCTTGAGAATTAAGATGATGAATGTTCTATTGATCCAATAATGATTAGTAATGATAATCAATGAAGGTGTGAAGGTTGAAACCCTAATAATACCTAAGTGATTAAGAACCAATTAAAGGGAGAATTCTTAATTGTTTATAGGATTAATAGCTTGATACACTATGTTAACCATAGTAGCATGTACTTGATTGAAGGGTTGATGTGACCTAATCAAGTTAAAAGAATGAAAGATTAGAATACATATATTTATATATAATATATATATATATATGAATCATGGAATGATCTTATGTAGCACGACCGTGCAAGGGAGCACGGCCGTGGTAGCCTTAGCTCGCATGACCGTGCAAGGGAGCACGGCCGTGGTAGTCTTACTTTGCACGACCGTGCAAGGTGGCACGGCCGTGGTGTCCTATTATGAAATTGAGAAGTTTTGGTATTGTGCTGACATTGTTATATATGCATGTCCTTATTTGTATAAGTCATACAGGTTGATATTATGAGGTAATCATAGCCAGGTATGAGTTATGATGTCATATTCCTTGAAAACAATTATAAGCTTTTAGAGTAATGATATGTGAAAAGTATATACATTGCTTCAATCAAGGTCATGCTAATAGATGACTTGATGCTGATATGGCACTTGATAGCAAGTGTTATGATGATATAAGGGTGTGAGCACCCATGTTCTTGAATCATAGTGATAAGATGATTAAGAATTGATATCCAGTTGATAACCGATATGAGTTATACTTGTACATTTAGTATTCTTCTGTTATAGCCATGTTTAGTACTTGAATGTTTGGAAACATGTATGATGCTAAAAGAATATTGATATGTACCTAATAATCAAGTATAATCATACCATGTAGAGCCCTGATCATAGATCCATCATTGTCAGAATTTAAATAATAGTGAAACAGGTTTTACAAAGGGAACTCTTGGATCACATACTTTAGAGTATGTGGGAGTATATGGAATAACTGATAAAAGTTAAGCTTGACAGGTTTCATATAGAGGTGATCAGATCCAGGTAAGATTTATAATGCTAATTGCATTAAGAACACTTGTTACCTATAATTCAAGAGTATAACTAAATGTCATGTTATCTGGTAAGTGATAACATATGAGCTTGATAGGTTGAATGAGCCACGAGTAATATGATTTGTTGATCTTCAAAGGTCATATTATTTAGATAACCAGATAAAATGAGATGTTACTTGGTAACAAATGCTATGATTAGTCCAGGGGTTTGAACTCCCACATTCCGGATTTCATATTAATAAGATGGTTAGGGATTGATATCCCAATATTAAAAATATGAGGTATGACCTAAACCAAAGTGTTTCTATGTGAAATTCTATTACGGAATAATCCTATGAAAAGCTTAACTACAGACTAATGGGTTATGAATGTAAATAACCCTTGTATTACATAAGTAATGTTAAGTCTGATATCATATGTACAAGTTATGCAGATATGTTGTGGAGTTGGAATCCTAACACTTTGGGAGAAGGAGTATGGCTACAGGCCATCCTTTCCCAAATAATAATGCCAGGCAATGGATATATGATCCAAGTCTGAAGGGAGTTAGTGATGTGATAAGTGACATGTGATTTTATCAATTTATAGTTGCATTGCTTTTAGTAGAAAGAATAGTTTAATCTGTTAAACATTGTTTTAACTACTCTCAAATATACATAACTTCTTTGTGTACATTTATTCTCTTATGCTGCAATAATTATGCTTCTGGCGAAGAGTTATATCTCTCGCTTGGACGATTTTTATAATTGTCTCACCCCGTAGATTTCAACCTTTAGGTAGACGTGGGCGAGGAGGCAGAAATCCTTCAATAGGTGAAGGGCAGCATCAACAGTACCAAGGACAGCAGTGAAGCTTCAGGTGGAGGCATTGGCTGCTATGTCATGTGTAGATAGTGTTAGAGTCCTATATGTCGTCTCTGTACTCTCAGGTCCTCGGAGTAATAGTTAGTGCTTTCGAGTTTTTGGTCCAGTCCTTAGAGACTTTTGTATCTTGCCTTTCAGAGTTTTACTGATGGATCAGTTGTAAACAACTTATCATGTTGCTTTATGAGAAAGCTTTACCTTTAAAGGATCTCTTTGTAAAAAGTTTAAAATTTTTAGTGATTTCTGGTAATCCGATGCTTAGTGAACGCTTCCGCATTAGTTAATCTTGTTTTTTCTCAAAATAGACGTTTCAATTAGTGGTATCAGAGCTCTAGGTTCGCTGAGTCTACAGAGACATAGGACTAAGATTGTAGAGTCTGTTCTAAGTGTTTTCCAGATTATCTGATAGTATCTTCTGCTCACATAGGAGGAGAAGAACTTGAAGATGTTTGGACCACGTGAAGAGCATGTCGATGAGGGCAGTTCTGTTGCACCAGGAGGAGGTGCAGGAGACCAGAATAGGGAAGGGCCTGTACCTGAACAGCCCCAGTTTGACCCAGCTGAGATAGAAAATCCAGCTACTTATGCTTTATTTGATAAGTTTCTGGCAGCCATAACACACATAGCAGATAGGGTGCCACCATCTGCATCTAGGGCACCAGCCCATCAGGAAGGTTATGGAACCGGCAAGACTTTTGAGAGACTTCGCCGGGTGGGAGCCATAGACTATGCTGGTACATCTGATCCAGCAGATACTGATCTATGGTTGACAGAGCTGGAAAAGGCTTTCAGGATCCTTGATATTCCTGAAGCTGAAAAGGTTAAGCATGCGGTATACCTCCTAAAAGGAAGTGCTGGTAATTGGTGGATGATAGAGGAAGATAAGAGACCAGGTGAAGAAATAGGATGGGAGGTTTTCCGACGAGAATTCGTCAATAGATACTTCCCTAAGACGTATCTAGATGAGAAGATCTCTCAATTTGAGAAGATCACACAAGGACTGATGAACGTTAGCGAATATGAAGCTAAGTTCATGGAGTTACTACGGTTTTGTCCACAGATGGCAGTTAGTGATGAAAAAAGAATTCGGCGTTTTGAGAAAGGATTGAATGCTGAACTAGCCACTCCTGTGTCTGCCTTGGAGAACAGAGAAAGGTTTGCCACCTTTGTGGAGTCAGTAAGAAGGATAGAGAGGTCGGAAACCGTGAAACAACAGACAAGTAGTAAGAACATGTACACCCAGCCTCAAGAACAAATGCCTGAAAGTTTTAAGAAGCCAAGATTTTCTACACCAACGGCAATATCAGAATTCCCTACCCAGACACAATGGGTGTCAAGTGGAAATAGGAACCATAGTAGTATTCCAAGAAGACCCTCCGACATAGCCTCAGCATCGGTAACTGGATCGTATAGACACCTTGCACCCAGGATCTGTTACTTATGTAGACAACCGGGACATCTGGCAAGGGATTGTCCAGACAGGAATGCAATAATGACTCGACCTCAAGGACAGAGTCTGCAAGGCCCACAAGGGAGGCAATATAATAATAGAGGACGTGGACAAACATCCCATACAGGTCAGATGAAATAAGTATTGTTTTATTATTACATATTAGGATTCTATGTGTTAAAAATATGGAAGTTAGTTGCTTTTGAATTTCTTGACTAAGTCCTAGAAGGACACAAGAAAGATAAGAATTCATATCTTACTCAATATTCTTTAAAACAATTTATAACCTCCCTTAACTGTGTATTAAAAGGATGAGATATAGATGTGATACCTGAAGAATAACCTAGAGTGATAAATTCTGCGTGTATAATGATATGAAAAGCAAATAATAGGATGATAAGTAAAATACATACTACCTAATCTCAATACTTATATACCCTGGCCAGGTATATGGTTATTGTAGATAAGGCAAGTATGAAACTCTTAGATTGTTATCTTTTGATTACTCTGATCAGGTAATTATTTTGAAACAATCTAAGGAGTATAAGAAAAATTAAATGAGAGGATCTTAGTGAATACCTAGTGAACATACTTTGTGAACATACTTAGTGAATATACTTAGTGAATTTCCTCAGTGAATACTTAGTGATCATACTCAGTGAATTTCCTCAGTGAATACTTAGTGAACATACTTTGTAAACATACTTAGTGAATATACTTAGTGAACTTCCTCAGTGAATACTTAGTGATCATACTCAGTGAATATACTCAGTGAATACTCAGTGAACATACTCAGTGAATATACTCAGTGAATACTTAGTGAACATACTTAGTGAACATACTCAGTGAATATACTCAGTGAATACTCAGTGAACATACTTAGTGAATATACTCAGTGAATACTCAGTGAACATACTTAGTGAATATACTCAGTGAATATACTCAGTGAATACTCAGTGAACATACTTAGTGAATATACTCAGTGAATATACTCAGTGAATACTCAGTGAACATACTCAGTGAATATACTCAGTGAATACTCAGTGAACATACTTAGTGAACATACTCAGTGAATATACTCAGTGAATACTCAGTGAACATACTTAGTGAATATACTCAGTGAATACTCAGTGAACATACTTAGTGAATATACTCAGTGAACTTACTCAATGAATACTTAGTGAGCAAACTTAGTGAATGTACTTAGTGAATATACTCAGTGAACTTACTCAGTGAATACTTAGTGAGCAAACTTAGTGAACATACTTAGTGAATATACTCAGTAAACTTACTCAGTGAATACTTAGTGAGCAAACTTAGTGAACATACTTAGTGAATATACTCAGTAAACTTACTCAATGAATACTTAGTGAGCAAACTTAGTGAATATACTTAGTGAATATACTTAACGAACTCTTTCAGTAAAAGCCTTTGAAACAATACACTTAGTAAATTTACTTAGTGAAATCCTCCAAGACAAATTGCTTAGTGAACCTTCTCAGTGAATGTTTCCAAATTAATTGATTAGCAAGATATGATACTTAAATAATATCTGCTTCCTTTTATCTGAGATTTCGAGGACGAAATCCTTGTTAGGGGGATATAATTTGTAACATCCCTGACCTGGGTTATGAACTAACCCTAGATGTTTTGCTTAAAATATGATTAGAGGCTTGTGATTACCCCTTGATATGTCATTAAGCTTTAGAAGAATCTATAATTTCATTTCTGTCCTTTTAAAACAATGTTGTTGTAACATCCCTGACCTGGGTTATGAACTAACCCTAGGTGTTTTGCTTAATTATGTAATTAGATACTTGTGATTATCTTTTGGTATGTAATTAAATCTCCTAAGGAACATACATTTCCATTTCTGTCCCTTTTGAACAATGTTGTAATATTATTTTGTAATACAGGGACCTATGTGCAAATTACCCAATTAAAAGGGGTTAACTTACAAATTGCACATGTTAAGATGTTCCTTTGGTTTTGAGACATCATAAGAATGAATATGATAAAGTACGATGGATTCTCCAAGCTTGGGCACCAAGATGCAGCTTGTGGAGCAATCCTTGTACTTAAAACTCTAGTTTTGGTGTAAAGTGCAATTTACCCAAAATATGGGGTGCAACTTGTAAAATACACCTTCTAGAGTATCTTTTATGACTCTTGGCATCATTAAGAGTAAGAATGATGAAGAGGTCACTTCAATTGAATAATTAAATAAGAATGATAACCCTTATAAATTAAATGATCAAGTTATAAGTCTAATAACCCTTCTATATGTGCAACTTAGTAAGAAGTTGGCTTTCTTCACCTTTAGACCTTGGGTTTAAGATGAGTTTTGCTTAAGTATGGAAGGGAGAAACGTGGTTTATAATAAGGGAAGGACCTAGAGGAGAAATGGAGAAACAAGTTGTCCTTATGTTGAAATTTCACCTAAAGTATATATACACCTTTTCTCACTTAGCAAGGATCGTTTCCTTCACTTCCTTTCGTATCCCCTTGCTTAGACCGACTTAGGACAGAGCTCTGGAGAAGAGGAGAACGGCCAAGCAGTTCTAGGTAAGCTTTGATCATCATCTTGCTCGAATTCATGGAGGAATTCATGGTGCAAGGTTGGTTTTATGGTCTTCCTTACTTGTTTCTTCTTTCTAGCCATCTTTTCCCAACCTTTCCTTAGAGAAACACCCTTGGACGACCTGTGGAGCTCAAGACACCATTAAAGACTTGAAGCTTGGAAGCTTGGAGCTCAAGGAACGACCTTAAGGCGGGTTTTATAACTCTAAACCTTTTGCTTTCTTATGCATATCTTTGTACTTGCAAAAGTAGCTTGTTCTTCTTTCCCCCATCCTTCCTTGCTTTCTTGCATCTAAAACCATGGGGAACAGACCTGGATCTGGAGGTAGAAGAAGGGGGGCGTGAATACCTATGTCACTTTAGCAAACGGTCTTGCACCCTTGGCCAAACGGTTTGCAAAACCGTTTGGGGGTTTTGCAAAACCGTTTGAGGGGCAAACGGTTTCACAAGGTCGGTTGGAGCAAACGGTCTCCAAGACCGTTTGAGGGCGTTGACCAAGCGTGGACCGTTTGGGATTTTCTGTTCATAATTATGTAGGCTAATGACCCACCAAATTTGAGGGGTTAACTCCAAAGGAATCGTAGGTTAAAGGCCAATCAATTAGGCAAATCAAATTGAATTAAGTGCTGATTTTTCCAATCTGTTTAACTTGAACTTCTTGGGCAAACGGTCTCAAACCGTTCGAGTGCGTTGACCAAGCGTGGACCGTTTGGGATTACTGTTCCTAATGATGTGGTCTAATAACCCACCAAATTTTATAGGTTAACTCCCAAGGAATCATGAGTTAAAGGCTAAACAATTGGATAAACCTAATTGGATTAAGTGCTGATTTTCCAATTTGATTAATTGAACTTTTTGGGCAAACGGTCTCAAGACCGTTTGAGGGCGTTGACCAAGCGTTGACCGTTTGGGATTCCTGTTCATAATCATGTTAGTTAATAACCCTCCAAATTTGAGGGATTAACTCCAAAGGAATCGTGAGTTGAAGGCTAATCAATTATGTAAACCCTAATTGGATTAAGTGCTGCCTTTCAACTTGATTGATATGACTTTTTGGGTTTTCTTGCCCAAACGGTCTCAAGACCGTTTGGGGATCACCCAAACGGTCTCAAGACCGTTTGGAGGTCACCCAAGACCGTTTGGAGGTCTAGGGTTGGATATGGTTAAGTGTTTGAAGGACAAAAGATATGGTGTTAACCCTAATCGACTAAGTGTTGGATTTGCATTGAATTGAGTTGATTGTTTGGGGTTGATTGGCCCAAACGGTCTCAAGACCGTTTGGGGATCACCCAAACGGTCTCAAGACCGTTTAGAGGTCACTCAAGACCGTTTGGAGGTCTGGGGTCAAGTATAGTTGACCAATTGAAGGTCCAAAGGTACACAATTACAAGGCAATCAATTGCTGATTTAACGATCAACTCAATAGCTCAAACCCTAATGATTTTTCACTAGAATCCAAGGGTTGGGTGAGCCAAACGGTCTCAAGACCGTTTGGAACTCATCCAAACGGTCTCAAGACCGTTTGGAGGTCACCCAAGACCGTTTGGAGGTCTAGGGGTGAGTATGGTTAAGCAATTGATGATCCAATGATACTAAGTTGGAATGTAATCAATTGTTGTTTTGGTGATCAATCCAATGATCCAAACCTTAATTGGTTGACTTGGATTTTGATGATATGATGGGCAAACGCGACCTCAAGACCGTTTGGGGTCAGGTCATGTCCCAATGTAATGATGGTTCAATAGGTTCAAATCAATTAGTCCCACATTGAAATATGTTGAAGGGTTATTGATTCCAATCCCTAATTCAATTGAGTTAAACCCTAATTGATGGTCAATTGAGGGTCAAGTGAGGGACAAATCAGTTGAAGGTTGACCTATTAAACTCAATTAAGGTATGAGTATAGGTCCAATTGATGATTGGTTCCATGAATTCAAAGATTGAAGGAATCAACATTGGAAACCCTAATTCAATTGGATACCTTATGAAGTGGAGGTCCAATGTGATTGAATCCTTGAGAATTAAGATGATGAATGTTCTATTGATCCAATAATGATTAGTAATGATAATCAATGAAGGTGTGAAGGTTGAAACCCTAATAATACCTAAGTGATTAAGAACCAATTAAAGGGAGAATTCTTAATTGTTTATAGGATTAATAGCTTGATACACTATGTTAACCATAGTAGCATGTACTTGATTGAAGGGTTGATGTGACCTAATCAAGTTAAAAGAATGAAAGATTAGAATACATATATTTATATATAATATATATATATATATATGAATCATGGAATGATCTTATGTAGCACGACCGTGCAAGGGAGCACGGCCGTGGTAGCCTTAGCTCGCATGACCGTGCAAGGGAGCACGGCCGTGGTAGTCTTACTTTGCACGACCGTGCAAGGTGGCACGGCCGTGGTGTCCTATTATGAAATTGAGAAGTTTTGGTATTGTGCTGACATTGTTATATATGCATGTCCTTATTTGTATAAGTCATACAGGTTGATATTATGAGGTAATCATAGCCAGGTATGAGTTATGATGTCATATTCCTTGAAAACAATTATAAGCTTTTAGAGTAATGATATGTGAAAAGTATATACATTGCTTCAATCAAGGTCATGCTAATAGATGACTTGATGCTGATATGGCACTTGATAGCAAGTGTTATGATGATATAAGGGTGTGAGCACCCATGTTCTTGAATCATAGTGATAAGATGATTAAGAATTGATATCCAGTTGATAACTGATATGAGTTATACTTGTACATTTAGTATTCTTCTGTTATAGCCATGTTTAGTACTTGAATGTTTGGAAACATGTATGATGCTAAAAGAATACTGATATGTACCTAATAATCAAGTATAATCATACCATGTAGAGCACTGATCATAGATCCATCATTGTCAGAATTTAAATAATAGTGAAACAGGTTTTCCAAAGGGAACTCCTGGATCACATACTTTAGAGTATGTGGGAGTATATGGAATAACTGATAAAAGTTAAGCTTGACAGGTTTCATATAGAGGTGATCAGATCCAGGTAAGATTTATAATGCTAATTGCATTAAGAACACTTGTTACCTATAATTCAAGAGTATAACTAAATGTCATGTTATCTGGTAAGTGATAACATATGAGCTTGATAGGTTGAATGAGCCACGAGTAATATGATTTGTAGATCTTCAAAGGTCATATTATTTAGATAACCAGATAAAATGAGATGTTACTTGGTAACAAATGCTATGATTAGTCCAGGGGTTTGAACTCCCACATTCCGGATTTCATATTAATAAGATGGTTAGGGATTGATATCCCAATATTAAAAATATGAGGTATGACCTAAACCAAAGTGTTTCTATGTGAAATTCTATTACGGAATAATCCTATGAAAAGCTTAACTACAGACTAATGGGTTATGAATGTAAATAACCCTTGTATTACATAAGTAATGTTAAGTCTGATATCATATGTACAAGTTATGCAGAAATGTTGTGGAGTTGGAATCCTAACACTTTGGGAGAAGGAGTATGGCTACAGGCCATCCTTTCCCAAATAATAATGCCAGGCAATGGATATATGATCCAAGTCTGAAGGGAGTTAGTGATGTGATAAGTGACATGTGATTTTATCAATTTATAGTTGCATTGCTTTTAGTAGAAAGAATAGTTTAATCTGTTAAACATTGTTTTAACTACTCTCAAATATACATAACTTCTTTGTGTACATTTATTCTCTTATGCTGCAATAATTATGCTTCTGGCGAAGAGTTATATCTCTCGCTGGGACGATTTTTATAATTGTCGCACCCCGTAAATTTCAACCTTTAGGTGGACGTGGGCGAGGAGGCAGAAATCCTTCAATAGGTGAAGGGCAGCATCAGCAGTACCAAGGACAGCAGTGAAGCTTCAGGTGGAGGCATTGGCTGCTATGTCATGTGTAGATAGTGTTAGAGTCTCATATGTCGTCTCTGTACTCTCAGGTCCTCGGAGTAATAGTTAGTGCTTTCGAGTTTTTTGTCCAGTCCTTAGAGACTTTTGTATCTTGCCTTACAGAGTTTTACTGATGGATCAGTTGTAAACAACTTATCATGTTGCTTTATGAGAAAGCTTTACCTTTAAAGGATCTCTTTGTAAAAAGTTTAAAATTTTTAGTGATTTCTGGTAATCTGATGCTTAGTGAACGTTTCCGCATTAGTTAATCTTGTTTTCTCAAAATAGACGTTTCATTATCATTCTTTCCTTACTGAATTTACATAACTTTTTGCTTTTAAGACAATTGCTTACACATTTTTCGATGTTTTCTATTTAGATTTGTTGTAACAGATTATCATTCTTTCGTTACTGAATTTACATAACTTGACTTGTTTAGCTCCAAAATCAATGTTAATTTTGACTTAGATTTATCAAATTGTACTACATTAATTTTTGTGCGACATGCTTTATTCATTATGTTGCTGATTTTCAAATCTCATTTGTATCTATCTTGATTTCTACCAATTCAAAATTTTGTATACCCTAATTTTCTTTATCGAGTTAAAAACTTGGATCTCATCGCATAAAGCATTGATGTCTTATTATTTGTTGTAATTATTTTTATATTTATTGATGGTCTGTGTTATTAACATTGCTCTTAAACCCTATATCTCCTGTTAAGTTAGGTAAAAGCTTTCTATTTAGTTTTACTTTTTCCTATACATCATATTTATATTATGCATACACGCATATACAATACATATATAAATATATACATATAAATACATATAAATATATATATATATATATGTGTGTGTGTGTGTGTATTATATTATTTGTTTATGAACACTTCGTACATATTTGGAGGCTTACACGTCTAATGTTATGCCTTGCTCACTGAGACAAAAACACCTCCGTTATGCCTCGCGAACTTTGAAATTTGGACATGTCTCAATATCAACTAGTCTGCATCTTAGAGCGTCGTGTTCAACAGCAAGCTCTCGCACCCTAGAGATCAACACGGCATGTCACATCCTCTACACGTGTCCCAAGACAGAAGAGCAGAACTCTATATTGAAGATCAACACAGCGTGTTCGTCTATTCAGACGGGGTGTCCAGCGTTGTCAGCAACAAAGTCATCGCTTATATATATCTTTCTTTTGTGATAACATAACATCAACCTAACTGGAGACGAGAAGAAGGCTCAACGTTCTCTTATTGTTTAAAACTTTGCCATCACAGCCTATAACCTAAACAGGTGCAACTTTAATCAATGGAGTCACAACGTTATAGTTTGGTTCAAAGGTCAAGGCACGGGAAACATCTTATCGTCGATAAACTGACATATTAATCCTTCTCCCGATGGGAATAACACGATGTTGGCCTCCGTTCTACTATATGTAATTCCATGGGGCCCAAGGTAGCAGATATCACTGATCACCTAACAAGATGCAAGGTTGTTTTGAATTATCTTCAATTTATATACTCAAATAAAATCTCAATGATGTATGATATGAGGGTGGAGATGTACGATCTTCATCATGAGGACATGATTCTACAACAATACATTAGGATATCACTCGCATCATGGAGGATTTGAACATCTTGCTTCCTATTTCCATTGATCCAGTCAAGCTTCAGAACAATGAGATCAGATGGCAATCAACAAATTTCTTGCCATCTTTGCAAGGAGTATGAAGGAGTCAGGAGCCAGATTCTATCAGGAATGGAGCTTCTCGCTCTGGCAGAAACATATCAACGTGTCTCGTGCTCCTTCCTCGAATAGGATTCTTCAACGACTCTGACAATAGAATGTTTTCCTCTTGTTTCCAAGAGCATCACCAATATACCTTTGATGAGTTGTGTGGCAGTAGACACAGAGAACGTTTGTCTAGAAGAAGGGGGTCACCCGAGTGCACTAATTGTAGCAAGACGGATCACCTATAAAGAAAATATGCTACGAGCTTCATGTCTTCCCTCCTAAAACATATGTTGCAAACGTTGTCTCTATAAAGAAATGAATCTGAACTACCCACTGTCATATCAAGATGAGAGATGAGGAGTAGAATCCGGTGTTTTCGGAATTGGTGGTCAAACAATCAGGAAACTCAAAAAAAAACTGCCATATGCTCTTTTCTGGATGAACCGGTTGACTGGACCAAACTGGACTAAATAAGTGGGTCAATTAGAAGAAAAAAAAACAAAGAAACACTGCTCAGGCCTCTCTCTCATAAGTCATAACCCACCCAACTATCTAATTAGTAATTATTATTTTCTAATTACCCATTTACTTGTTGCATGAAAGGAAAAAAGCAATCATCTAATTAACTTTTCTCATGGCTTTGCAGAAGCAAAATCCTCACGTTGTTGTTTCTTCACGTGACCATTCAACAACATTGTCAGTGACAACTGGACGATTTCACACTGTTGATGACTACTCTAAGTCTAAGATTCTACACGACTGTTCAAGGCTTCCAGGTACCACGACAACTTGTTCTGTTGCCATCATCGTCATCTACAGTGTGCCTACAGGCTTCTACTCCTTGGAGAAGTCAAGAAAGTGTTGTCTAAAAGTAGGTTCGGCCACAGCAGAGCCCAACCACAAACCACCCTCACTATACCAAAGTCCAAAGATTCTTCTTTCACCGATAGTCTCTCGACTCCAACTTTGGTCAGGTGAGTTGTACGATAGCAATGTTCAGAGCATACATTTTTTTCTTAAAACTTACAAATTTTTCTCTATTATAGTTCTTGTGTTGTGAATCTTGCACAAAGGTTGTTTCCCCTATTCCAAGTTGTGGTTGTGAACTCTAAAATTCTAATCTAGCCAGGTAGCTCTCTCCTCTCCAAATTTTAAACTTTAAAATTCTTCATTGATGCTAGGACTTTAATAAGTGGTAGTGTGCCTATAAATAATGTCATGTAGCACACCTGGCTGATGGGATGGAAATTAGTAAGAAACCGTGTCCATGGTTCCCAACCCAACCCGCTTCGTAAATTAAATACTCAAATGGAAAATGGTCCATTTGGTTTGGTTGAATGGATATTTGGTATGCAAGTGCATGTGGGCATCCATTCACCATTTTCTCTCCGTGAATTGTACATGCACCTGACGTCTTCGATCCTGCAAGCACCTGAATTAACGTCTTCGACCCCGGATAAGGTTTAGCTATTGCACACGAGATACTACAAGCCCATGCAAAGCAACGACCCTTTCAGGTTCACCTCAAACTTGTTCGACGAGCAACAGCTGCTTTAAATGGAGAAACCAAAGCAATGGTCGGTTGTGCAGATGCAAGTGCGGCGGTGTCGTGACTACATACAGCGGCTTTAGCACAACAGCTTCTGGCGATCCCGCTTGTGGAGACGCCGCTTCCATGGTGGCTGGTGGCAGCTTTACTGACGTTAACGGTGGCTTTGGCCAAGCCTGGTTGTGGAGACGGCGGCACCACGGCGGCTGACAGTGGCTTTTCCGTCAAGGATAGCTTCGACTATTACGTCTGCGACTGCCAATATTGATTGTGATTCACACGACGGTTGTCAATCATGCAGTATGTAAAGAACATGTTCCACGACGACTGGCGGCAACTGTGACTACAACATCAACGACGAACTCTCCTAGTCCAGACTGACAGCAACTTTCTCAACAATGTCTGTGACGGCCTGTTGGAGTCACCTACCAAGGAGACCGCCGCAGCTGCCGATGACACCTTCAAGCCCACCGCCACAGTCGTCGGAGTCACCTAGGATGGCGTTCATCTGAAGCTGCGATGTTGACTTTCAAGGTTGTCTCCAAGAAAACCCTCTCGGCACTTTGGCAGACTGTAATTTACATGGTCGGAGGCTACATAGAGTATCGGCCTACCTGAAAGTTGCAAGCGGTGACGGTAGTGGAAACATACCGCCATGGTATCGACGGAGATGGTGGAAGTTGTGGGCAGATAGCGGTAGGGATCACAGACCAACACTAACTGGAGGTCGCAGACTTTAGAAAACCAGAGACCCGCGTCAACTGGACCACGAATATGGTATATTTTTGTAATTGAACCATCACCCAAATATTGCCTAGTTATACCAAATTATTGGGGTGGGTGGTAGTGGTTTGTAGAGATGGCAAAAATCCCCATAACTCAATGGGTCACACAGACCCAATACAAATTGACCCAAATGTAACAGGGTTTGACGGGTCTTAATGACTTATTGGGTCTTAATGGGGATTAGGATACGGAGTGCAGCTTTGAACAGGATGCCCAGTGGGACCCATTAATACCCACAAATATCTAATTCCAGTCTCGCCATTCATTGTGCCACCCCCAGCCCAAATCTCCTGTCGCCCCTCCTCAACCCATTTACTTCCTCGCGACAAATATGTCGCTTCTCTTCCATTTCCGATTTCCCAAGAGCTCCTCGTTTGCTCGATTGCCGCACCAGCGGTCCGACTCTTGTTTATCGTTGTCTCCTGCCTTCGACCCGACTGTCGCACTATCGCGATTGTCGCGTGCTCGACTTCGTCACAGGCGCCTGCTACGGTGGAGGCTCTATCGATGTGGAATTCGGCCGCAGCAGTGGAGGAGGGAGTCGACGCATGTTTCCGTCCCCGGGGGATTTGTCGTGCCTGACTCGGCCTTCCCTACGTAAACAGCGGTGGCAGTAGCGGAGGAGGAGGTGGCGGTGGTGGTCACCACGACGGCAGTTCAGGCATGTCGATGGGTATAGGAGAAGGAGGGCCAGCATACAATGTCAGTAGCGGCGGGGGTGGAGGTGGCACGTCTAGCTCCAGTAGTCACCTCATCCGGCAACATGGCTCCCCGGCGAGATTCCTAGTCGTTGAGACGAGTACTATGCTTGTGAGCCTACCCTGGAGGGCTACTATAGATGTTGTCGCCGCTGCCGCCCTTGGTCTGAAGGTGGCCATCGACGGCTTCATCATCACGTGCGTCGCTGCAGCCGGACAGTAGCTCGGACACGCTGTTGCTGATAGTGGCGATAGGAGGTAAGACAGCGTCTTCGTTGTTGTACTTGTTGGCTTCTTTGCTTTTGGCACCGATGACGTCCTTGCGGCGCGGCGCCGAGCGCCTGTCCCAGTAGGAAGACGAGGCCGCAGATAGGGCACTGGTGGGATCCCTCGATCGTCTAACAAATTCTTGACATGGTCATTGTTATGTTTGTGTAAATGTCTGAGTGGCATGCTTGTGTATATGTTGCACACATTCTTTTTATAAATATATATACACTTTCGTTGTTACCAGATTCGTATTATGTATTCTCCGTTTTGTTTAAGTGGATCAAATGAGCAAAGGTATAAAGTCGGTTCGTAAATATTTAACGTAAGTTGTTTATTAATAATAATCAGATATGAGCAAAGTGCAATTTACCATCTAGTAGTATATGTACTAGAAAATACGATCTTAGTTTTGGGGCCGATATGTGTGGGCTTGACACATCAGGTGGGTAGTGATGGGGACCCATTCCCTAATGGGTTGGGTATTACTGGGTTTTGTTTTTATTAATTTGATATGGGTTTATATGGGTATGGGTTTTATTATATTTGGGTTATGATGGGTTGGGTATGGATTTGCAAAACCCACCCCATTGCCATCCCTAGTGGTTTGGTTTGGTTGATGGTTTGCGGATTTTTCTGCCAAGCCTACCTGATTGTGTATGACCGTAATACGTCTACAGTTATGTGCATCATTAACATATCTTTTACATTTACCATTACAAGGTGTGCTATCTACATTTTATTTTTGTTGCAAGTGCACTACATGTTGATAATGGATCTCTTTATTATCGTACATCAAGTAAATGAGGGTAAATGTGATGAATTTAAAGTGACATTATATAACCAAAAAAACAACTTACCCACTTCATTTATTATAAAAGTGTGCATCGAGATAACACTCATTGTGTTGTTTATATATATATATATATATACACACACACACTCACACACACACACATATACATGTACATATATATATATATACACACACACACCAAGATAAAACTCATCGTGTTTATATATATATATATATATATATATATATATATATATATATAGTAATGATAATATGCTAGACACTTACAATATGAGGATGTGAGACACAACCCACGTGCATTCTTTTATTTGAAGGGCTTTGAAATGCGGGTGACTTGTAGAAGCAGTATGCCACATGCATGCTTGATTTGACATAAAAGTGGCATCAATTCTATCATTAATTCCTCTTGTCATCATGCTTGGCACAACTAATGAAATAATTTTATCACCTAAATCTCTGCCCATTTGCTTGCCCTCCTATTTTCTTTCTAATTTGTTAATTAATTGACATCTCTGCCCACTTGCACGGCTTCGTTCTGTTTTCTTTCTACTTTGTTAACTAATTGGCGTGAATTATACTTGTATAGATGTGTAATATCGAAAACATTGTACGTACAGGAGGGATCCAAAACCAAATTAGTCCAAGTTCTGAGATGGATTTTTAACAAGTAACAATTACGATTCTTATGCTACTACCCTATAAAAAGAAAAATGAGCAATATATGTGTTCTTTCTTTGTTTACTCGGATTTTTTTAACGCTAATATTTCTCTTTTATATTATAACCTAATCATTAAAAATATGTTGTGTGCCATTCTAGTCGCCTATTTGGTAGCTTGTTTTGGTGCCCGAATAAAATTGAATAGGTTCCAGGTTTAAATTTTGTCAATGCAGATTAATACCATATTGAAAACCTCGGACAATTTATATTTGAACATGTGGTTTATATAAATATTATCTAAAAATTTAAATTGATATTATTTGAATATATATTTTGAGTTAGAGACATTACAAAACATAATACAATAATATTTATGGAGTTTGGTTCCGGATTTGACAGTACAAAATAAAGTTGACTCAAGGTATGTATTTACAAAAATATAGGTCTGAGGTCGATACAAGTTTGAAGGTTACAATCGTTTATGAGTATAAAATATTGGAGTAGGGTGCAATGGAGTGGAAGAGCAAGGGTTGGAAACAAGTACTTACCTCATAGCTTGCGTTGGTGTTTTTTGAGTATATATACTAAGGATTAGACAGCATGGGTATGTCAATCTTCTTAGATCTTGGCAATAAATAAAATTTAATAGTGGAAATCACTAAAGGGAAGTTGTACCAAGTATGGATGACCATGCAGCTTAGACAAGGAAGAGAAAATAGGAAGAACTAAAAGAAAAGAGAAAGGGGAACAACTGTGTTCTAGTAGGACAATGGATTTGTTGCAAACCCCCTGTTGTTGGGTGTTGGCTATCCCACTGCTTCATATTTTGAACCAGACCGGTTGCTTCCCCTGACTGACGTCTCTCTCTTCTCCTCACGCAATAGCCTAGCACAATGGATTTGTTGCAAACAACTGTGTTCT
The DNA here is from genome assembly GCA_963693085.1 of Alisma plantago-aquatica. Taxonomy (NCBI): domain Eukaryota; kingdom Viridiplantae; phylum Streptophyta; class Magnoliopsida; order Alismatales; family Alismataceae; genus Alisma; species Alisma plantago-aquatica. The sequence continues at coordinate 1,203,861,429 of OY856411.1, read as the reverse complement.
AGTACATGATTTTGATTCAATCCTTCCATATTATTTTCCATCCTTAGCCAACTGCTTTTCATTGTGGAATAATGACGAGTTGGTGTGTTTGTTGCACTTTGTTGTTATGATTTTCTTACATGGAAAAATAAATTTGGCATGTAATGAACATAGATTCGTTTTACCTAAAGGAATATATGATCTTGAGTTAATGTTTTATACATTGTTATAAATGAATACTTTATTAAGAAAAATTAACACATAATATGTTTAGAACACATTTTTATCCAAATTACATAGTTTACCCTACACCCTCCTCGTTTACCCTGTGGGGAAGAGGGTAAGGGTAAGGTGAGGGCAAGAGGATTACTAAGAAGGGTAATTACTCTTACCCGCTACCCTCAGAGGGTAAGAGTAACGGTAGACCCTTACCTTCCCCATCCCCTCCATGTTGACAGCCATACCACCAGCCTCCACCCTATGTCCGTCCCCATTGTTGCATCCACCACCTCCCTCCCCATCGTTACCCCATGGTGTTCCCGCAGACCTCCACCCAGCCCGCCTGACATCCCTGCAACCCACTCCTACAATATCCCGACGCCCATCCACCCACCCCACCGCCCGAAAACCGCCGTTGAATCCCCCCCCACCGCCCATCCACCTACAACAACCTAGCCGCCTACCCCCCCCACCTTCACCCTGTTGCCTCTCTCCCAACAAACTTCTCTACCCGCCAACCCCTTCACCCACAACTCGTCTTCCTCCTGTCCATCTTCCACCATTTGCCTCTCCCACCGAACCATAGTTGATCCAACCTACAAGGTTGTCCCCATAGAATTAAATATCCGATTTCGATGTCGTGTCTGATGGCCCAGAAACAGAAATTTTTTGAAATTTCACACGAAATTTCGATATTTACGGCCTTAACGATTTTGACGACCAAATAAGTGAATTAAGTTATGAAAATTTACCAGGACGATCTAAACGCCAAGATCTACTCAAATATGCAATAATATTTCATATTGGATATGTGGGGTGGGGGTCTCCCACATTTGTAGGTGAAGGAAGCTGAACAATTTCGACAGAATTTCAATGGCAATTTCGATGACAAAATGAAGGAATTAGATTATGAAATTTTGCATACACAATGTTTAGACAAAGATACACTAGATTATATATTAAAGTTATATGTTTAGAGGTTGGGGTGGGATCCATGTCTTGATAAGTGAGTGCACAAATGATCAGAAATGGCAAGTCTGCTAGACAGTTAGACTGTTAAAAACTTCAAGTTATAGCTTAGAATGTATAACTTACAATTACAAGTTACAAAGTTACGAACTACAAGTTGTATAAGTCTAGTGTTCGCATTTAACTAGGTTACATGGGACATTTATACATAGATTCAAGAAAGAACTTTGTTATTTTCGAAGTATTTCTCCATATCTCTATAGAAGTGTGGAAATTGATGAGGGTAATGTATAGATGGCCTAGACCCTAGAGATAGCGGAAACATGCCTTAGAATTAAGGAAAATAGGCTTTAGATGCAAGAGATTCAAAAACAATTGCCAAAATACCCAAGATGTAGTATTAGCAGCCTTAGGAAGAAATTTCTCGAAATTTAAGTTGTGTTTCTGTACCATTTCGTGAAATTACGGCCCAAACAGGCCTTTTTGCTGCGAAACTTCACCCTATTTTGCGAAATTTCGCACCTAGGGTCGAAAATTTTGCGAAATTACGTCCCATTCCCTGCATTTCGTGTCCGATCATAGGTTTCGATGTCCGATTGAAAAAAAAAACGAAATTTCGAGTGAAATTTCGCAATTTCGATCGAAATTTTATTCCATGGTTGTCCCTGATATAATCCACTCCTACTCAGTTTTTCTTACATCTTAGGGAGGGACTTGTTCTCTCCCTTATGCCTTCCTCACATGTCTGTCTAAGTGACGGTGTTACGTTGGTTTCTTATTCCTTCTTTGTCGATGTCTTGGGTTTCTCAGAACAGTTGGTGCTATTTGTGGTGATAAGGCACACCCCTACCCTTTGATTTATTACTCTAGCACACCTTATCTCTTCTTGTGTGGTCTGAGCACGAAATTGGTTCCATCATGGCCTCTAATGATAGCTTAAGAACTCTATGTGTGATCACTGTGAAATTGGACAGTTCTAACTACCATACGTGGTCTGCTTCTTTTGAGTTGTATGTCAAGGCCCAAGGTTGGTACCTTCCACCTTATTACTGATGCACTAGCTAGTTCTGACACAAATGTTGCTAAGAAAACTAAGCAGCGGTATAACTTGTGGGTCAAGGAAGATTCGGGAGTAATGACATGGGTGGTTAACAGTGTAGAACCTAAAATAAGTCAATCTCTTCTCAGACTTCGAATGGCTAAGGCCATGTGGGATCATTTATATCATGTTTATTCACACCAACAAAACCCTAAAAAGGTCTTTAAAAATCTGCCTAAAAAAGAATTCTCTAATGATAACTCGGTTGAAGATTATTATAAACAATGTTGTGTACTTTAGGATGAGTTTGAGGTTTACCATCCTTGTCATCTGACATTACTGAAATCCAAAGACAGTGAAATGAACTACAATTTGTTCAATTCCTTGCTAGACTGCTTGCTTCCTTTGTGGGAGTTGTGGATCAGATCTTGTCTGTGATCCACTACCTAAAGTGTGTGATGTTCTAAAGAGGGTCCAACGCCTTCCATCAGTTTCCTCTTCACCTGGTGGTACCCCCGAGGCGTTCTCTCTCACAGTCCCTTCCCGTAACTTTGGTTGCGGCAAAGGCCATGGCCATGGTAGGGGGTGTGGTCGTCTTGGGACATTCAGACCTAGACGTGGCCAGTCCCCTTCTGGACCTGGGAGTGGTCAGTCCTCACTGGACCTAGCAACGGTCCCTCTCCTAAATCTAGACACTAACTTTTGTGGTCGCAATAACCACACTGAAGATCGTTGTTCGGCTAAGCATGGCTATCCCAACACATGAGCTAATCAGGCATCTACTGACTACACCGAGAAAGAACTTGCCCAAACTTCCACCACAACTGCGGATTGGATTCACTCTGAATTCGAAAAACTACTCCAAGAGAGATTCTCGGCTGATATTGTGGTTGTGCGTCCTGATGGTGATTCAGCCTTTATAGCTTCATCGGCTCCCTATGGTAAAAACAAATGAGTCATTGACTATGGTACTTCTGCTCATATTTCTGGGAATTCTAAACTCTTTTCTAATATGACTATTATTATTCCCCCTGTAACTGTAGTAGGTGGCACTCAATCCCCAATATATGGTGTTAGAAATATTCAAACACCGAATAATTTTTTGCTCAGATCTACCTTATATGTTCCTCGATTTGCTCTAAATCTACTTTTAGTTAGTAAAACAATCAAACAACTTCAGTGCTCTATTACGTTTGACCCTAATGGATGTATCTTTCAAGACCTCCGCACGAGGATGAGGATTGGTTCCGGCTACGAGGGACCAAACTTAAACTATCTTGATGCTCCACAAACTGTTGCGCTGCTATCTTCTTCTGTTTCGGTTGTTCAGTGGCACTATTGACTGGGTCATCTGTCAGCCTCCAAGCTCAAGCACTTAATTCCCTTTCGTCTATATCTATGACTTTGTATAATTGTGAAGCATGCCAATTAGGAAAATAAACCAGATGTGTTTTTCCTAGAAAAGTGAATCTTTCCGCAAAATTTGTTTTTGATATTGTGCATGTTGATATATGGGGATCGTGTTCCATAACAAGTGTGACAGGATTCCGTTACTTTATGACCTTTATCGATGGTTACTCCTGGACTACTTGGTTTTTTTACATATAGACAGGGCACATATTCTTGACACAATTACTGCCTTTTTGCTAAACTTAAAACTCAATTGAATAAGCCCATCAAAATCTTTCGGACAGACAATGCCCTTGCATTCATGCAACATTCAATCAGTACTTTTTGTAAAAAAAAATGGCACCATTCATCAAACCTCATATTCTACACTCCTCAACAGGATGGTGTTGCCGAGGGAAAGAACCGCAATCTTCTAGAAGTTACTCAGACAATTATGTTTCACTATCATGTTCCTAAAATGTGTGGGGTTGATGATGTTTCCATTGTCTGTTTTCTGATAAACGGAATGCCCTGTCTTCGACAACCAAGTCTTGTACAGTATTTTGTACCCCGAAGCTCCTCTATTTTCTGTGCCCCCTAGAATTTTTGGAAGTACCTATGTTGTGTGAAACCTTCAGACTAGGCTAACCAAACTTGACTTGCGATCTACAAAGTGCATCTTTTTGGGGTACTCCAGAACTCAGAGAGGGTACAGATGTTATGACCCAGGTGCTAAGAAATGGTTTGTTGGTGCGGATTTAGTGTTTTTTGAGGATACACCGTACTTTTCTGAATATGGGTTCAACTCTATCTATGGAATTGTTAGTTGATATCCCACTCCCTAACCTTGTTGAACTGAATTCCCTAGCGCCTGTTGTTGTTCATATTCCTCTAAAGGTGTACCAAAGATGTCGCAAGACTACAACTCCCTCTATGGCCCCTCCCTCAACCAATCCTCCATTCTCGTCGAAGGATCATGACACCTATTAGGTACCTTTTAACTTGGATATTATGATTGGCTTACGGAAAGGGGTGCGCCCTTGTACTTTACATCCTATGGGCAAATTTGCTCTGAGGCTAATCTTGGTTCAAGTTATATGCATATTTTATCTACTGCTCTTTCCATTATATTTGTTCCTAAGACTATTGTTGAAGCCCTAAGACATACTGCCTGGCGTCGTGCCATGGAGGTGGAAATGGAAGCTCTTCATACACAACATACATGGGACTCGGTAGACGCCACGGCTCAGGTCTCTCATATGGGATGTAGATGGATTTTTACTGTTAAATATCAACATGATGGCACTGTTGAACGCCTTAAAGCTCCCCTTGTTGCTAAAGGTTATACACATCCATACTTATGGCGCAAATTAGTTTGAGACTTTTTTGCTTGTTGCTTGTCTTAACTCTGTTCGTGTACTTATTTTTGTGGTTGTCAATAAAAGTTGACCTCCATTCAAACTAGACGTCAAAAATGCTTGCTTGTATGGCGATCTAAATGAGGAGGTATATATGGAGCAACCTCCCGGATTTGTTGCTCAGTGGGGGTGTTCTAAAAGTTTCCACCTAAAGAGAGCCATTTATGGACTTAAACAAAGCCCAAGAGTGTGGTTTGATATACTAAGTCGAATTCTTGCTAAGTTTGACTTTAAAAACTCACATTATGATCATTTTGTGTTTATGAAAACAACTAGTATTGGACTTGTTATTGTGATTGTTTATGTGGATGATATCATCCTTTCAGGGAGTAACCATCAGGGTACTCAAGCTACCAAGGAATATTTAAGCAAACACTTTATCACTAAAGATCTAGGAAAATTGCATTGTTTTCTGGGAATTGAAGTATAAAATTCCCCTTCTAGAGTATGTCTATCTCAATGCAAGTATATCCTTGATCTAATCCAAGAAACAAGCATGTCGGGTGCTAAGCTAGTAGCACACCTCTGGATCCCAACACTAATTGGGATGATGATTCTTCTCCTTCATATTTCGATAGTAAGCAGTAAAGAAAACTTGTGGGTAAACTAATTTACTTGATTGTTAGACAAGCCAGATAGTACGACTGTTATTGGAATTGTCAGTAGATATCTGCATAAACCTCGACAAATGTCATTGAGATGTTGTCACATTCTCAGATACTTAAAAAACTCTCCTGGAAAAGGCCTTTTATACAAGAAAAATGGGCACTGCAAAATTACTAGATTTTCTGATTCTGACTATGTAGGTAGCAGGGTTGATCGTAAATCTACCTAAGGTTACTGCACCTTTTTAGGTGGTAACCTTGTTACTTGGAGAAGTAAAAAACAAACTGTTGTAACTAGAAGTGCTGAAACTGAGTGTCGAGGCATGGTTCACACTACCTGTGAGTTGATGTGGGCTCGAGGATTGCTAAAAGAGTTTGGAATATGTGATTTTGATCCCATACTCATGTATTATGATAACATAGCCTCTATCTTTATTGCAAGCAACCCCACAATCCATGAGCGCACCAAGAACATTGAGGTAGATTGTCACTTTGTTAGGGAGTCTATTCTATCCAAACGCATATCCACTCCATACATCAAGACTGACGATCGGCTTGCTAACATCTTTACAAAGTTGTTGCTAAAGACAAGATTCATCTCTATGGTGGACAAGTTGGGCATGCATGATATATATGCTCCAGCTTGAGGGGCAGTGTTAATATATATAGTTTTATGTTATTTACTTTGCGCTTTTTAGTATCTTGTCTTTTATCCCATATTGGTGAACTTTGTATCTACTAACCTCTCATGTCCTATCTAAGGAGACGGTCTATGCTAGTTTTATCCAAGACAAAAAGATAATCTATTGGAATTTCACAATAGTCGTAGTAATAAGCTACAATTTTCAAGTATTGATACAATTATAAGGTTTTTAAAGTTCATTACAAAAATAATACACAGTGTTGTTGCTAGTATACTAGAGTACTTCAAGAAAATAATCTAGAGTGGGTAAAAAGGCAGGTTCTAGGAGCTTCTCAATCAAAATGAAGTGGCAATTGGAGCAGTAGTGCACAGTAGTAAATAGGGGCAGTTATATCATCTCAACCTCCATCATTGAATCCAGAGTGGTAGTACAGCCAGACATCAAAAGCACATATTGCACGGACATAAGACAATCAAGAGAGTGCGAAAGGCAATGATCATTGATATACCATAACCATCATGATCCAGTGTGGCCCAACCATAATTGATGGATGAATTGGGTTTCATCTCATGATTTCATCCTGGTGGGTTCAAACTAGGGATGGCAGGCACAAACCTAATTTTCCTAGTGAGAGGTAATGGGACCCATCTTTTTTTTTTAAATTGCGATTCATTTATCTCGTCGCCAAGGGGTCGAACTCAGGACCTCTCGGTCTTACAACATCACTTTTAGCATTGCGGTGCCACTTCATTGGCCAATGGGACCCATTTTGATCCGCTAAGTTGTTAACTTTGTCAAAAATAAGATGAAAGGCAAATGAGAGATTTGTTATTGATAGACAGAAAACTTTCCTCGTATATATATGAGAGGAGGCAGGTACAAAGAAGCAAACTTAATCCTAATGGCACAAGACAATTAGGCCCATATTACAAAATAAACTAATTATTATAGCACTTTCCTTCAAGTTGATGCATGGGTGAAACACATGTCCAGCTTGCTAATACATGAAAAAGATAAAATAGCCCATACAAAAATTGGTCTCCAATGACAAGAAATGATATCCTCATGAATCATGCAATACAAGAATTGAAGTACCCTAACACTCTCCCTGAAGAAGATAACACGTAGTAGGTAGTAAGCGGTCTTCTCCCCCTAGTGAATGTAACATTAATGCAGAAGCATTAACAGCTGAATAGACTCCCCTTGAAACTGATAATTACCAAACCAATTAGAGCGATCATGAATGAACATCCAGATATTTAGCGAGCATCCAAAGCAGTAGATGGTGGAAATATGTGTAGAAGTCATCTCAGCTGCCATTAATGTTGAAATAGCCGCAAAAGAAGCACCAACATCGGAATAATGCACGGTAGTTGGGATAAGAGCACTACAATAGGAATATTTTGCAAGTGTTTGATACGTGGTACTATAGGAATATGTGATATTAGCAGGTGTTAACAACACGAATGAATATGCAGAAACTAGACAACATGGTAGGATAGCATGGATTCTTCTCTTCATCTTCTCTCCTCCACTTCATTTCTTCCATCTACTCATCTTCCTTTATTCTCTCCCTCACACCAACCATGAAAGGATCGTGAGTGGTTGGGGTGGACAATCATAAACACTAGTAGAGGAATGGATATATTGAGGAGGGCACACAAATAAAGCAAACTGATATAAAGGCACGGTAGGAAAAACAAAGCACTACTGGGATACATGCACGGTAGGAAAACTAAAATCACAGGAATATAACCATTGTGATATGCAAAATAGAAGATCCCTAGTTTAAACAAAGGCACTCAGCCATGTGGGTTAGGGAACCACCTAGAGAGGAAGAAAAAAATAGTGTGGTGCCCTTCTCTCTCTTTTTTGTGCTTTATAAACTAGCAAGGGGTCTTTTTTGTCCAATATGTCGTTATTATATAATCGATAATGCAAATCAATGTGCTAAATCGTTCGATTAGGCAGATCCGGGTAGAAAAAAAAGGTATTTGTGTGACCCGAAAAGCACATTTGCCCAGCCTTTAGGCTGACAAATGTAGGGGGTGCAGGGACGAACCCCCCGCCGTATCGATTAGGTCAAAAATGAGATCTAATTAGGGATCTGATTAGTAATAGTATAGTTTGTATGGAGGGCGGCACTCACAAAAATTTAGAGACGTATAAGACTGAGAGGAGAAATACAAAAAAAAATCCATGGCGGCAAAATGCTAGCATACTTTTTGAAAACTAAGCAGTCTTGACATAGGTTGGAACATATACGCCTTATGGATCCATGGGATAAGAAACTGGGTTCTCATCAACGGAATCTTCATGCGCGCAGTGCTTCGAACAGGTTAAAGAGGGTGGAAACAGTGTTAGAGAGCTTGCAAGTCTTGCTGTGACAAAACAGTGATCTTTGTGAACGACGCGGATTTTAGGTTCGACAATAGAAAAGAATCATATCATGCTCCTTCTAGCATTTTTGACAAAGAGACGGGAGATGAAGGCAGCACAGCACATCCTGACAACTATGAACATGATGGTTTTGCACAGGCTGAAGGCGTCTTTCCCAATGCCCCATAAGCCCAGCTTGTAGTTGTTAACCCAGTCTTGGGTGGGTGGGTGGCCGCATCCCGCACAGGTTGGCACACCGGCGACAACAAGATCCGAAAACAGCAACCAGATTGGCTTCTTCAGACATCGTCTATTGTAGTTGGAGGGGACGAGTTCTCCGTATAAAGAGACAAAGGAAGTGTTTTAGTAAGATGAAGAGGCTAGTGGAGCATGCTATGAAAGACTAGATTTTTATGAAAGAGGAAGGGAGGAGACGACCTTGGAGGCCAGAATGATGCCTAACAGGCAGGCAAGCCAAGAAAAAATGACATCCGCCTGCAACAGAGGCTCTATCTATTTCTCTCTAGGTTAGGATCCATGATCTGTTACCATATAAAAAATAAGATGAGATACTAATGAGATATTTCTTATTGATAGACGGAAACTCCCCTTCAATATATAGGAGAGGAGCAAGTACAAAGAAGCAAACTTAACCCTAATGGGCCTAGACATTTAGGCCCGTATTACAAAATAAATTTATTACTCTAAGTCTCTAACAAACCTAAATCCCTAGCAGGAAGAGAGTATTGTCTCGCCTCTCCGCTTGCAATACTAAGGACACTCTGCCAAGGATTCACTATCTAGCAGCCGCCACAAAGGAAACTCCGCCAAGGAAGCACCATGGAGCAGTTTTGAAGAATGGCAATCCCTCAAGGAGGAATTATGGAGTAGTGATCACGAAGGTTGCTCCACCAAGGAGACACTATGGAGAAGTCACTTCAAAGAACTCCCCGCCAAGGAGGTGCTACGAATTAATATATGGGGAAGCAGTGCCAAACTCTTCTTTTTCGTCACAATTATTTTGATCATTTGGGACCTCTAGTTCCAACCAGACCTCAACGACAACGAGCATCTTATTATCCACTCGAGTAACCACAAATATGAGAAACACGAATTCGACGTTCACATGCTCGGTGGTTGAACAAGTAGCCCACAGTAATAGAATCATAGATTTGGCTTTAGATGCAGTGGCTGCCACAACCAACATGGAGGTTATCAACAGACGCATGCCCAACCACGACAGTCTAACTACAAGTCATGTGGAAGAGGGGGACCTTGTGCGATTCGTACTAGTGCAAAGTCGCAGAGCTTCGACTTCAAGCTAGCCAACAAGGACGTCATTGCTCATGCCAACTTGATGGTTAAATAGCACAAGCTCAACGGGCATTAATGACATTAACAATGTTGATATTTTCATGGATGACCCGAGATGGGTGTTCTACGATCACTCCCTGTCAGTGTTTTATGTCCATTAGAAAAGAGATGTTGATTCATTGGTGAACGATAAATTAAGCGGTAGCAGACAATCAATACTATACTGTTGAGCTCCTTTTGTTCGATGAAATGTGTGCAATGTGACAGATAAATTGACACATTATCTCATTTTATTATAACAAAGTGTTTGCCAATTGCGCCACGTATATTTATTTGTTCTAGTAGCCAAACTTTCGTTCAAAAATACTTAGTAGCTATGATCATTTGTCGGTGATGGTGATTTTTGTCTCAGTGACATCCTGTTGGACTCCTTTTCTTCAAGTATCATTTAAATTTATATCTAACTATGGAGTCCTTACTATATAGTAATTCTAGGAACAAACTATAAGATCTGGACCAAATTGTCATTTTTTAGGTATGTTATCAATTTGTACTACTGTGCCATATAATAATAGTTCTAGCATTTACATGAACTGCATGTAGAACAGAATTTACGGTGGGTGTAGGATATTGGCTCTAGTCATAAGGTGTCATTAGGGATAATGACGGGGATCAACTCACCATTGGGTTGGGTATGAACATCCTATATAATTTGTCATTTTTCATATGAGTCAATGGATTTGGGTTCTAGAATTAGTGGTTACATGGATATGGGTATGGGTTGGCAAAACCCACCCCATTGCCATCCCTACTAGAGTGTTGGTCAAGAGGTGGCAAGAAGAACAGTTAGTCGACATGCAAAACATAGCACAGAGAAAACCTAATAGGGAAAAATGATTCAGATGAATTTGTCTTAGAATCAATTAACCTGATGCTTGTCAAATTTGGCTTCAATTGATTCAAATGTCAAGAAGAATGCTAAGCAAGATAGAACCATCACTATGCTGAAATTCATCTCATGGGTACAACTCCCATTTTTCAATATAATATAATGCAGGGTTTGAGAACACATTTACAAGTGACAGGGTAGCGGACACTGATTGTGGGCAGGCCAAAACGCCGGATGAGTGTATCCCAATGTAAGATTTGTAGTCGCTTCTGTTTTACATTAATATTTAAAATGTCAGCCTTGGACTGAGGCTATCCATATAGCAATTTTTTCACCGCGACGAGTTTATGAGGTGGAAAGTTTGTGATGACTATTTGATGATTGCTTCTATAGCTTTGCGGAATGCGGCATGTGTCCAACCCAATCAGTTCTCAAAAAGTTGGTAGTGACGTAATATGTTGATTTTCTTGTCACATGGAGTGAGTAGAGACTAACAGCACATGAAAGCTACTCAAGTTAAAAGTTGTGGCTCGACATAACTAGTAAACATAACCATATAGTTAATATCTTTGTCCTAGATGTCTATTAAAATTGAGCTGTGAGAATTTGTCTGATTCCTATAGTTCAATCTTTGCATTTCTGAATAGACTTTTTAAACAAATGAAATCAATGTCACAAATATAATCATGCATTTTCAGTGTCACTGCTCAATCAACGGGTTTATAGACATCACCTGTCAATATATGTGAGGCGCGTATTTCAACACCAGCCACTCAACTTCGGTCCACACAATCCGTGGCATACCAAATTACTGCTTTGTAGCTCTTAGCCGACCACAGCATGGTTGGGATTGAGGCTTGGATGATGATGATGATGATAGTTCAACATATTATGGGCAACTTTTGATGGCAGCAAAGATATGGAACTACTCACTTTGACCTCTTTGGTGACCTCAAATCTAACTACTGTAGATATCATCTAACAATGAAAATTTCTTATGACACTGATATAACAATCCACTAGTATTTTCATGGTGAGATGATCCCCTACACAGTCGTCTAGCATGTACTGTGCCTAGCCCTGCATCATCCCATATCCATGCCTAATCTTGATGCATTGTTCTAATCCAAATTCACAATAATACTTCACCATGGACATTTAATAAACATATATTACTTTACTAAAACACCAATATTAAAGTATTTATTTATATAGTGCAGAATTGAAACAAACATAATAATGTGCGATAAATAAACATCATGGCATTGTGTATGTCAAAATCAATCATTTTATTATTGTTTCTTAGAGCACAAACCAACGGTCTTAACCGGTTTTGAAGGTATACTATCTTCCGAAAGCGACACAGCCAAGAAGTGTGTTTTTACAGTCTTGATTGAGGATGTTGAAGAGAGGGTTCTAAGGTATTGAGCAAGAGAAGAAGAAAGACAAAAGAAAGTCAATATCATAGTCACCTCTCTGCAGCACGAACGGCAAGCCTCCCAACAATGCTGCGAACTTTATTTGATTGTTCGGTTTCCTTCCCATCTCGAGAAACAGGAAGCCCAACTATGAATTCATCAACCTCCTAAACATAACAAAGCACCATCCAGGAGGGCATTAGTGGTGCTAACATCACGCATTCCATAAACAGAGTTCAAAAGCACCAACCTCTCGCTTCGCAATCTCCATAAGACGTAACTCCAGCTTCTGACCCCGCTGTTCCACAGTCTGCAAGGAGGTACAAAAGCTTGGTACAACCCCGAGCAGCAGAATCATAGCGCGAGATGAAGAGATAGATACGGGGAGGGAAGTACCGTAAGAGGTCGAGGAGCGAATCCCTTTCCAATTGCTAGGCCGGTTCTGGCGTCACCGAGGTCAATCCCGAGGCTGAAACCACCCCGCCATATTGGATTCATTTTCCGGCGCAGAGCGTTGGGGAGAAAGACGATAGGGGTAGCCGGCGGCGGAGATGACGATGAACTGATGGAGGAAGAGAGGTTGGTGCAGCGAAGTCGCAAAACGGTCGGAGGACTGGTAGCAGAAGAGGGCAGCATTCCGACAGCGGCAGCACTTGCAGGCAGAACGGGCTGACGCGGCGTTAGCAGTGCCATTTTCATCCGCCGAAGTTAGGCCAACAAGGATGAGAGAGATGGTGCATTCGATATAAATAATTACGAAACCAACGGTAAGCACCGATGCTTCCGTAGCATAGTGGTAGTGCGTTCGCTTCGTAAGCGAAAGGTCGCGAGTTCGATCCTCGCCGGGAGCTTTTTAAAATTATTTCGCCGAATTTATTGTGTAAAAGTTTTAAAAAAAAAGTATTGTCGTGTGTAGTCAAAACGACAAAATGCATAAGATGCACTCACATATTCATTTGCTATATTTTTTTGTATTTACTTTTTTAAGATATTAAAACAGATATTAGTTGATATTTATATAATATTTAATAACTATATTGAGAAGGAAGGTAGACATGCGACAAGTTGCGCTGGCAATCCTTTCTGGATGGTAAAATCTATTCTCCGAAATACAATATCTATAGATTTGGGAGTCATCACATTACTATGCATAACTTTTTAGACCCTCTTAAGAAGCTCCACAACATCTGGTGCTAAATATCCAAAAACATCAAAATTGAACGGAGTAAAAACGGTGCCAATACACCCATTCTCATGCTTGAATAATTTGACTGAGGCGGCTTATTCAGTTGTATCACAAGGTAGAGACAATCGAGATTTAACTTTAGATTTCATTTTGGCTACAAATAGCATTTTTAAAAAGAACATAACATAGAAAGGCTCCTATAAAGGCAATAAAGTCAAGGCAAATGGAACAACTAACATAACCAATATACTTTAGGATATAGACAATCTCCCTCCTTCCACATAAGCTTCCTACCTAAGGATCTGATCCATTTTTTGGTTTTCTAATTCTAGCATCATGAAGTGCGGCAGGTAGGAGATGAAGGAGCACATGCCTTTTGATGTCATAGTGGAAATGCAACTAATGACGATCTAATATGCTTAAGGATATAGGCATTATTCCGCCCTCCACATAAGCTTCCTATCAGATAATTTTATCACAATTCTTAGTTTTCTAGTTGTCCATCCTAATGAATTGTAGCATGTAAGAGATAAAGGACCATATGTCTTTTGTTGTCATAGAAGACTTATATGCATCATTCGAAAAACACTATAGAAAGTTGGCTTTTACATAACACCAAAAGATCATGTCCTCAAGGAACTAGAATGCATTGCAGATATCCAAGATACTTGGTATGCTAGACACACTCTCCCTCCATTCTCACATGTTGGAGTTTTGTCTTTATCCCTATAACATTTATGGTATGCCTCCTCTAATGATGCTTCTTTATCATCTTTACTCTTCATTGTGGTTTCTTATCTTCATTGTGACGACCGCTATCAAATCGACAGTGACATCGCACAAAACTACGCGGAAATAACCATTAGCAACGGATTATCGAAAAATCACTAAAATTTATAACCTTTGTACTAAGAGATCCACTACCAGGAAACTATTTATAAAAGGAACTAAAGCCATATATACATTATGATTCACTTCATTCATACATCATTCCATCACTTGCAAGGATATGAGATATTAATTGCTTTACCGAAACATATACAAAAGAAACATTAAACATCGAGGCATTCTAGCTAAAATTTCAGATCGATTATAAAACTATTTACGCATTATCTTCCAAGGACCTGAGAGTACATAGATGATACATAGGACTCTATTTCTACAAGATACATAACAGAACACTCAACCTGAGCTGTTATTATTGTCATTGTTGCTGCTGTCCGCTCTCTGCTACACGATCTCTACCTCCTCATGTACGTCCACCTAAAAAGTTATGGAACTCACAGGGTGAGACAAAAGTCCTAGTGGGAGATATAACTCTCCGCCAACGATATTATTATCACAGATAAATCTTCATGATAGAGAGCAGAAGAAACATTTATTGAATTAAATAGGTATAACTACTTGTTATATGTAGAGTAGAGCAATCTCATCATTTAAGTAGCTCAGATATCTATGACTGAACAATAGATCATCTAATCAATTTTAAAAGAAATATGAAGAACATGTATAGTATTTATCAACTATGACATATAGAATTAATTGCAACCTCATTCAATGTTTCCACATTCGATCCTTAAGCACATACACTACAAGACTGATTACAACTTTCAACTATCAATCGTATGCCCTGAGGAGATGAGGTATACCAGTCATGCTCCAACCAACCAAAATTAGGTAGCATCAGTGCCATACAAGGTCAGGTAGCATCAGTGCCATACAAGGTCTATGGAAGAGCCAGAATTCATGACCTCACCCCCTTGGTCAGTACAAGATTATTGGCAGTGACATTACGAGTCAAACTGCAATTAGCTAGCCTAGGTATATAGGCTCATCACTAGAGAGATACAACCTATAGTTGTTCCCTCATCAGGGTATGACCTGTAGTCAATCATAATCGTAGTAGGGTATGGTATGTAACCAATCCTGATTGTATATTGAGTCACGGCCTACAACCGCACTCTTGTTAGGGTATGGCCCGAAGCCAATCCTAATGTTCAGGGTATGGCCTGCAACCAATCCTATGAATTAAGGATACAAGGAGATACCTCAACTTGCACCCCGCATATTCAACAATATGCGCTTTGAGCTTCCTGTAGGAATTTCTCTTTCACCATTCAACAAATTCTAACACTGAATGGATTTATGGACATGGCAAATTACATTTTTAGTTTCACTTGATAAGTTAAGTGCATTACAACATCTTTTAGCATCAATCAAGTTACAAATATGAATTATATATAATACAAAGAAAGGTGTGATACATTTTTCAAGGAATATTGTGTCAATTGGAAAACATCTTGTTACACCCATCCTGGGATCTCAATCCCTCTGAACACATTACTGAATCTCATCCCTTCAACATTTTCATTATCATGATCACATGTTTTGGGTATCAAACCCTCATTTCATCATTGAACATTGTCAACTCTTACTAGGCAACAATCATCTCTAGGTCATTAGACCCATATATATATCATACTTGTAGTACAAATATTTCTCATGTCTCACAAGGCCTATTTAATCTATATCATGCTAAATCATCATAGCTCATACTTGTCTATGCTCATCATCTCATAATACATGCATGGTTAGGATTTCATGGTAAAAGCAATATCAAGTAAATATCATCACCATGCCATAAAGAGAATCATTCAAATTGCAACCCTCTCATAATTAGGGTTAGGGTTTCCCCTTGTAGCTGATTAAGGTGTTCAAGTTCATGTTAAATAGTTAAACCCTAATTCATAACTCCTTATGTCTAGGATCTTATCTTATTATCTCTTCATTCAATTGTACCATAGATAATCATTCAATCAAGTTGCAAGTATGATAAAATGAAAGGTATATCATATTGCCTAAGATTCTTTAATAGTTGGAAAACCTCTGTATTATCCTATCATTTTCATCATGGGATATCAATCCCTTAAACTCACCATTGAGTACCACATCACCTTCTCAGAAACATGCCTATGTTAGGTCATCAGGCCTATTCACATCCTTCATGTGATACAAGTATTCCATATGCCTTATAAGGCATATTCAAGCTGTATTAGATTATAACCACTATAGCCCTTGTCTGGCTATGATCATATTATCTGTGTGGTTAAGATTTCATTGTATTATCATAAGTTGATTACTATTATCATACTATTTCAAGTTGCACTCCCTCTTGTGATTAGGAATAGGGTTCCTCTTATCAACTGATTAAGGTTTCCAAGGTTTCTCCTTTTCGACTTATTAGGGTTTCTAGGGTTATATTCAATAACCAAACTCTAAACCATAACTCCTCATATCTAGGAGCTTATTTTATTGTTAAGAGTACTCATACATACTTAATTACTCTCATCAATCATCATCAATTGATTATCAACATGAAGTATTACCTTTCTCATGTGAGTAGTATAAGTTTCTCTCTCATCCTTGCTAGGATATTGATTTCAACATACTTATTAAATTGTCTTGACCCTCTTTAGATTTTTTCAGCCTACACTTATCAAAGTGTATCCATCTCATTACTTCACAGTGTATCAATTGATTATATTCCTCATGTATCGTCCTACACTCATCAAGGTGTATCGGCCTAGACACTAACCCTTATGTCGGCCTAGACACATTCACTTGTGTTGGCCAAGACACTATCACTTGTTTCAGCCTAGACACTATCACTTGTGTTGGCCTAGACACTTGTATCAACCATGACACTCTCACTTGTGTCGCCCATGGCACATCAAAGTGATATCGATTTATAGGTGTATAGGGTGATACTGATTTTAAGGTGCTTCAAGTGATATTGGCCATGAATCATATCTTGTTGTATCACCTTCACCATACCTTGGTGCATCACCTTCTTCACATTTTAGCATAACATTTTCACCTCACTTAAGCATAACATCTTGACCTCACTTTAGGGCATCAGCCACCCTATCACTTTGTGTATTGGCCACCCTATCACTTTGTGTGTCGACCACCCTATCACTCTATGTGTCGACCATAACATACTCTAGGGTATTGGCCACACTATCATCTAGTATATCGTCCATAGCATCATTTATTGTGTCACCCTAGCTATCACCACCAAGTGATATCGGCCTCTAGGGTTTTGATACATATTGGGTTCTAGGGTTTTGATAGCATCAGGTTAGCCATCATCAACACCCTTATATACTCTCACTTATCAAGGTATCGGCCTCATCACTACTTGGTGTGTAGGCCATGACTTCAAGGAGTGTGTCAACCACACCTTCACATGGTGTGTTGGCCTAGGTGTGTCGCCCATCACACTTGTGTCGAGCTAGAGGTGTGTCAGGTTGCTAGGGTTAAGGTATGTCGGGTTAGCCCTATTGACTTCATATCTTCACTCACTTTCAAAATATCGGCCTACCCTCAGCCTTAGCCTTAGGTGACAGGATAAACAATTGTAAGGATGATGGTCCTTTTCATGTAACAACCGATAAGGAGTTAGGACTCCATGTGTACAAGTTTCGCCTCATATAACCTTGTATCGGGTTAGGGTTTCCTAAACCAATATCGGTTTGTGCATGGGAGATTACATCATCTTCAAGTTTCAAGCCTTCATCCACTAACACTCTAGTTCATGGACAACATCCACATATATCCATTAGATCTCATAAAATCATTATTCAACCAAGGAGAGTCGAAATTGATAAGGAATCATCAAGTATTGCATGACTGAAGGTGAATAATAATAGAGTTGAGTTCAAGTCATATAACCCGCTCAAAATCACCACTAGAGCTTCAAGATTCAAGGCTCCACGTTCTCAAGGTTGAAGATGACCTATTCAAAGTTCCAAGATTCAGCTATAGCTTCACCTTCATCAAGAAGAAGTATCATAGTTTGAAAATTGGTGAAAAAAAAAGAATTATGATTGGAGATACATAATTCTCCATGGTTGAAGATGGTCATGGCATCACCTTAGACAAGATGCTCGACCTTCCTCTTACTCCTTGAGCTCCTAGGGTCGTCCACCGAGAAGGGGGTGGTAAAAGAGTCAAAAGGTGTACTTGCTTGTGAAAAGAGGGGCTTATATAGTTGACTTTCAAGAGAGAGAGTATATGTGAGGTGTCATCACCTTATGTAACTAGGTGACACGTGTCCATGCATGGTGACTCCATGCATCCATGATTATCTCATCATGAAAAACTCTTATGGATAATTCAAGGATGAGATATCAGCCATTGGGTATCTTACTTGACAAGATACCACACCCCAATATCACTTTATGTGCAAACCAATACAACTTTTGCAAGGAACATCTAAACTGATAGGCTTCACCTACTTGAGGTGCTTAGCCTGATAGGAATACTTCCAAAAAGTTACTAAACCTATATGGGACCTCCTCTATGGTTTCTAAACCAATAGGCACTCCCATATACTCTTCATAACTCTGACACAACCTTATCTAAGGTTCAAGATACTCAACATTCTTTGGTTCTTTCACCACCAAGCACTCAACCTAGACACAAACAAGGTGCCCCTCATTTCTCTCTCTTCTAGATGATTCTAAGAGAGAGAAGGGACATTCTAGAGATGGTAATTTGCACATCAATCCCATATTTTGGGTAAATTACAATTTGTACCAAAACTATCATATAAAGCACAAACAATCTTCAAACAGACTCAAACTTGAAAGCTCTCCTTAAGTATTAATTACTTTTAAAAAGATTGATACAAGGTTCTAATTATCTTACTTAGGAAAAACATCCAGGGTTACCTCATAACCAGGTCAGGGGTGTTACATTCATATACCCACCCATCCTCATTAAGTTGACCACCATCCATAAGTAAGTTTGTTGATGATAACAAGTTAGTGGGTTTAAATATGAAAGAGCCACTTGCCTTATGATTGTGGTATACATTAATGTCATCTTAGAAATCAACTAGTTCACTAAATCAAGTGAGAATCACATAGAGAACTATGATTATAGGACACTTGTGGATCCACATGTCTTAGATGGATCAACCACCATCTCATTGTTTCCTCCACCACAGTAACGAGTCCCACCACTTCTACCTACTTTTAAGTGTAAACTAAAAGTTTGTGAATAAAAATGAAAGAGAGCATTACAAAGGAGGGTTTCTGCAAGACAATAAAAGGTTAGGAAACTTCAAAGTGCAAACTAACATGGATTTGGTGGGTAAGAAATAAAACAAAATGTCATAGAGGTAGGTTTGTATAGGCCAATAAAATGTAAGGGAATTGGAGACAACTAACATATTGAATATACTTTAGGATATAGACACTCTCCCTCCCTTCCCAAAATCTTCCTACCTAATATTTGCTCACATTTTTTTAGTTTTCTAATTTTTCATCCCAATGGAGTGTAGCAAGTAAGAGATGAGGGAGCATGTGTCTTTTAATATTACAGAAGACTTGTATGCATCATTTGGAAAATACTATAGTAAGTGGGTTTTTATGCAACACTGAGAGATCATGTCCTCACAGAACTAAACAATTTCAAACATATCTAAGATGCTAGAGAGGGATAGACATTCTATCCTTCCCTCATCATAGGCTTGGGTTTCTTCTTTATTCTTGTAACTTTTGGTTCTCGCCTCCTCTAATGATGCTTCTCTACAATCTCCATTTTCATCTTTTGTTTGTGCACCTCTCCTTATCCACTAGCCTCTTCATGGACCCTTTTATCCCCATTAAGTTGATCTCCATCAATGAAGAAGAATATTGATAATAAGGGAGAAATGTGTTAAATATGAAAGAGGCATTTTGTTTATAATGGTGTTAAAGGCCAGTGTCAATTTAAAATTCCACTATATTAATGAAAT
The DNA here is from genome assembly GCA_963693085.1 of Alisma plantago-aquatica. Classification (NCBI taxonomy): domain Eukaryota; kingdom Viridiplantae; phylum Streptophyta; class Magnoliopsida; order Alismatales; family Alismataceae; genus Alisma; species Alisma plantago-aquatica. Next base: position 1,203,841,176 of record OY856411.1, on the reverse strand, counting down.
CAAGTGAGAATCATATAGAGAGCTATTCTAGTATGACACCTATGGATCCACATGTCTTAGTTGGATCAATCACCATTCCATTGTTTCCGTTGTTGTAGTATACAATCCCATCACCTCCACATGCCTCTAGTATAACTGAAAACCCTCTATTATTCCATCTGTAACATGCATATGTATTGTAAACTCATCATGTTCAAATCTATAAACCAACACAAAGATAGTAATTGAAAGTTGAAAGAGCATAAGAATTGGATGGTTTGGGTGATGTTATAAGTTAGGATACCTTCAAATTTGTGTAGTTAGTTGGAAAATCATCACTTAGTAGTTTCTTTTATGACACTACAGATTGCGTTGCAAGGATAACATATATTGCCATGTATTTATAGTATATTATCAATTATATGATAACATATATTGCCATGTAGTTATAGTATATTATCAATTATTTAGTTACCCTTGTTCCTTCCAATATGCTTGATTCAATGTAAATGTAATGAAGAGCATTAAAGAGAAGAGTTATTTAAGACAATAAAAGCTTATGCCTCGAGAAAAATGAATGATGCAGATATGTCAAATGTATTCTAGGGTATGATATCCACCTCACTAATAGCCCACTTTTAGTCATTAAAAACAATGATCATGGTAAAATCATATCTTTGTCGAATGATGGAATATATTCCATTTCTTCATATTTTCACCTACTTAATCTATACATTTACCTATTTTTTGCTTATCAGTAGTTCACAACTAGAATATTTTCTTTCTTTGGATCAAAGTGCAATTTGGAACTTATTGAACTTTTCACAAGCATATTTTAATAAATTCCCCAAATTAAATATCCATGAATTAAATATTAGGCTCTTAGTTCTAGTCAGAAAATGAATTACCCATACATGATCTTGTTCCATGCAACCCTCATCTCAAACCTTGGGTGTCACTGGGGAGAGCTGGAGACAAATGTTGATGGCTTGACGTGGCAATGTTACTCTGTAGAGAATGTGAGTGGAGACTGCAATTTTTGTTTGGGGGATGATTTCGTAGACCATGGATCCTCTCTTCTACAGCTCTAAATTATCCATGAGCTTCTTATTATTCTCTATTTTCTCTTGTATTATGAACATGATTAGAGTGTAGTTTATCTATGGGGCATGGGGATTAGCTTCATTGATCGTAGTCCCTAATCTTACATTGTGAAACACTACATATTTGAAATATATGGATTCTTTATTAATTATTTAATGCATGTTCTATATATTAAATACCTATCTTATGTTTCTATCACAATACTAGACATAGAGTCAGGCATTGAAATACATGATTAGAATACCAATAAATGATTGTGGAACCCCAGATTAGACATTGAAAGGGCATTCTCTAGGGTTACAAGTTCAAATCTATAAGTAACAAGACCTTGATCCTATGGGGAAATTTGTCCTTGTAATTTCCATACTCCAAAAGGTTATAGAATTTCCTTGGCCCCAATCTAATATTTTTCCATCCAAATGATGCAATACAAGAGAGAAAATAATGTAGTGGGAGTGAAACCTCGTGTCTGGGTCTTTATAGTTCATTTATCTTAGTTTTAATTGTTGTCTTTATTTTATTTACTTGATTTGATAATTCAATTTATAAAAAATTATCAACTTGATTTATCCTTGTCAATCACTCTTTATGAATTAGAATAAATCCAAAGAATCCTTAGCATGTTGTCTTTTAGATGTTATCCTAAAGTTATATTGTGTTAAGACATGTCCATTTGTGGGTTGTGATTATTGCACGCCAGATTAGGTAAATATTATGATTTTATATCTTAGTAAACTTGTAGTGTGATAATTATCACAATGAATTTTGACGTCATTGTCGGGGACAATGCCACATTTTGGATTTTTAGTCTATTAAGATAAAGTCAGTATTTTTCTTTCTTAATTTATTTTTATGTTTTTTACTTTCATTTCATTCTTTAATATGTTTTTTAATTACTAGTTGTCTCTATATATTTTAGTTTGGTTCTATAATTTCTTTTATTCTTAAATATTTTCTAAAATTTGTATTGTCTTTGAGATTTTAATAATGCCTTGTTTTATATTCTTTAAACAACCATACATCTTCACTCATTGGAACAAAACTTTTTCTGGATCCTAATAGTTAACTTCTCTATTTTTCAGACATTCAAATTAAATGGATGAGGCAAAGATTCAATGTAGGGTGAATTTGTCTCTTAATACAAAATAAGAAAGGTTATTAGAGGGGGAAAGAGTGACAGTTCAGGGAAAAAGCTGCCAGCCCAAGCAACACCTACGAGGGGCTACTGTAAATAATTCTCTAGGAAGTATTATTGAGGCCCCTATGTGATTCAACCTTCACTTGATTTGAATGAGTGGTTCGACGCTTTTGAGTAGATGTGCATTGACATTGAAAGGATGTTGGCTAAACAAGAAGCCCATCATAAGAGAAAGTCTGAGATCAGAAGACATGTCTTAAGCCATGTGAAGTGTTTGAGAGTCAACTAGAGAGTTCCCTAAAGCACATGGGATAGACACTAGGTTTGATCTCTGGGGAGGATAATATTGAAATCATCCCAGTGGGATGATGTACAATATAGATACAGTGACACAGTCTGAAGAACATGAACCAGACTTGGATATGTACTCTTGTATTATGTTCTTCTCTATATCAAGGGACTTGATACATAAATATAAAACGTGTCAGTATGAGAGTGACCATGACATGGGAGTATCACCTAATGTCCACTACATTTATAGATTTTTTTTATATGTAGAGGTACATACTAATAAGAGGTATACATGCCACCGATGTTTCATTTTTATGCCTCCTCTCTAATTCTAGTTTCTTCCAAATTCATGGATGAGTTGGGTGTGTTCAACATAGAGGAACCAGAGATGGGTGGAGATTGTGAAGAGATCCACTACTATTATTAACTTTTATGTTGATTGGATGATATACCAGGAGGATGTGAAGCTCCATAAAAATGTTTATTAGTCTAATTTTACTATTGAGATAGTTCCCCTCATGCCACCATCACATTTACATACAAATATAGGCGATGTTAAGAAGCCAGAGTCAGATCCTCCACCTATTTAGCACAGTTGGGGGCACTTACAGATTTATTACATACTAATTTAGCCACATAAAAAGGTAGTCTATCTTCAGTCTTCACAAATGAGTAGATCTTGAGGCCACCTGAGAGGCACCACTCCCACTATGTACCACTCATTATAGATCCAAGCACTGCTACTACACTACCTTTACTAACGAAGGAGTATGTGTGGATCTTGTTGGGTGGATAATGGGGTGAAAAGGAACATCATTTCAGTCATCCTAAAAGATCATTCGATCTACCATGGCCACCAAATCAAGTATTGTATGATGGATCCCTCATGTCCAAGGCTCCATCCCTTATCCATATTCATTTTGTATGGACCTTCTTTGAGATTTTGGGTCCACCTGGATGAGCATCAAGGATTCCCCCCCTACAACTTGGGTTTAACAATTTCCCATGGATACGTAAATTTCCAAGTAAGGGGTGGAGGTTGGGTGGTACATACCCCTTCCACCCCACCTATATCTTTTTATATATATTTTTCAACAGGTTAGATTTCTATGTATCATTTGCATTTAGATTACTTGCATTGCATCTAGCTTAAAATTTTCCTCATTTTAGTTCTTAGTTTGTGTAGTGTTAGTTGAACCCATTATATAGTCATCTTAGTTTACATTAATGTTTGCATTGCATTCCTAGCTACCGTCTTGATTTACCACCCTCCAGGACGTTCGACCTCCATCACAAGCATGGGAGAGGGGGAGAGAATGCCTCTCTTAATCCCATGTTTGCATTGCATATAATTTTTCATACAAAGCCACTTGTTCAAAATAAATCCTTGATGTTAACGATCTCTATAAAATATTCCATTGGTTAGAAATCACCAATTATAGCCAATGAATATCAAAACCATGTACCATGGAGAAGAGGAAGGTGTTAGATTAACTGATAGGGATCAAACATGGCATTGGTCCTACTTAATAGTGAATCATACATATGGAATTGTCATGCGTCCCCCTTATCATATCAATATATGGGTGTAGTGACTTAAAGTAACAATGCAATGTAATTCATAATAAAAACAAGTCTTGCACATGATCTAGACCCTATTCTACACTTCTTCTTTCATCTTCTTACCCCATGTCCATCAAAAGAAATTAAAAAAATAAAAAAGTGTGATAAAGCCTAATGTTGGGGTGGCACATCACCCCTTCTCTCTATACTTGCATCCTCCATACCCATATCTATGTAATGGGTGTATCACCAAAAATATATAAAAGATGTCAACGTGCAAAGAAGATAAGAGAAAAGTATTGCAACATATATGCTTGCAAAAATAAAATGTAAACTCAAGTTGGATAGAGGAGAGATGTGCATTTTTCCTTCCATACCTCCATCACTCCATTTTACACCTATAAGTAAGGAATGACGGAATGACTGGTCATGTTTTATGATCTAAGGAGGTTGGTATCTTATCCATATTGGTGATAGATATTAAAGAATGATGTGAGTATGAAGTCTGAACATTGGTTGAAAGTATTTGTTTTGTGAGTGTTTTGAATTTTTTGTTACTCAGGGACAAGCAACACTCAAGATCAGGGTTGTTTGATGAATGTCTATTCATCATATTTATAGTCACATGACATATTTACTTTTCCATGTCTATGTTGCATTTCACTTGAGAATTCACTTATTTTATCTTTTTAGTAGTTTATGCTATTTATTTGGTATTTATTTGATTTTAAATTAAATTTATAGGTTGATGTAAGGAGAGATGAGAAGATGTAAATTTTCTATGAAACTTTCAATAAATGAGACACAACATTAAATCTTCATTCCCTAACTCCAACCATTATAGAGAGGATCACTAAAGCATACCCAATTAGTAGAATGACTGCATATTTCACATCTGGTACTAAATTTGGGTGATTCAAAAGTTGTTGAATGTGTAGTTTAAAACTGATTGATTATATTTACTAACCATTTCAATCCACAGAATGGTCCTTATGTCACTAAATTTTCCAGCACCACAAATCTACATCAAACTACTCACAGTCATTGGGTGATGTTAAATTGACTTGAAATCTTGGGACATGCTATAAACGTAGTGGAGGGACATCCATATAAAATATCCTATTCCACCTAAATCCTATACCAAACCCTAACTATTGTTGGGTAGATCTAGAGACAAACTTTGACGACTTGACATGGGGGTGTGCTCTACCAAAGAACGTGACTAGAGAGTGCATCATGACATTTAGAGGGTGATTTTACATACCATGGAGCCTATTTATTGCACCGCTATATCATGTATGAGATTTTTCTTCTTGTCTCTTTTCTCTTATACCATGAACATGATTAGAGAGTAATTTATCTCCTAGGTGTGGGATCAGCCTCGTTGCCCATACTTTGTAATCTTGTTGTGACACCCCGATGCGCCACAGAGCAAGATTACTCAAAACAAAATGTGGAATTAAAGCTAATCAAACTAGGTTACCAGAAAACACAAGAAATTAAAACTATTTCATAAATCCACCTCAAGTGGAAACATATCACATCAAAGTCCACAAAAGTCACCTATATATATATCACATGCCAAAAGATTATTACATGGCATTGTTCACTGGCTCACTGGCCACATCTTGTACATATGATAACATGTCACATACACATACATGCCATATCTATACAACAAAGGCATGAATCCAAAATGTCGTCTCGATATACAACATCTACAAAACTCCCCCAAGGACTTGAGAGTACACGGACGACACATAGAACTCTACTACAAACCACAAGCAGCTCATCCAACCTTAACTCATCTACTACTCCTTTTGTTGCTCAACCTCAACAGCATGATCTCTACTTCCTCGTGATCGACCACCTAAAAGATGTGGAAACCCATAGGGTGAGACCAAACGTCCCAGCAAGAGATATAACTCTCCGCCAACGTCTATTAAAAGCACATATAACTAAGCAGGTAGATCCATAGATAACATACTTAACAGGCTGAGGGGATTCAGCTAAATGATATGTATCCAACAAATAATGCAGATTAAACAAACTAGACAGTCATCACTGAGCAGTAGAACAATTAATATTTTAAGAAGGAATATGAAGAACATGTATAACAGTTGATTTCTCTTACCGCATTAAAATTCAAGAAATCAGTACAAAGATAAGGCAAAGAGTTCAACCAACGTTATTCACATTTGACCCTTAATAAAATATACTACACGGTTGTATTACATCTTTTATTATGTCCTGAGGAGATGAGGTATACCACTCATGATCCAACAACCCATTGCTAAGTCAAAATCAGTGCCATACAAGATCTAGGAGGATCCATACTCCTATGATCTCTCCACACTCCTGGTCAGTCCAAGTCCGCAACAGTGACATATCAATTTCAAGTACAAAACAACCTATCCCACCTTGGTATATAGGTCATGACGCTAGTGAAATTGAGTTACGACTGTAGACGCACTCCTACCAAGGTATGAGATATCATATATATACACTGTATAACATCATTGAGATATGACCTAGACCGTTCTCCAGCCATGGTATGACCGCAACCAAACATATGAAACACATATACTCAACAGTATATGACTCTGAGCTTCCACGAAGGGAGAACTCATTTCACCATCCAACAAGTATTGACGCTGAAGATGGATCTATGGCACATGGCAACTACATTATTAGGGTTTCACTTAATTAATTAGTCCATTTGGGTATCTTTTAGAATCAATCAAGTTACAACGTACGAACCCTAAACAAACTCTACAAAGATAAGGGAATAATACAACTTCAGAAGATATAAAACATATAAGGTGTGAACTTGTCACATCATCACCACATGATACTTGTAGCACTTCCATTCACAAGGCCATCATCAATGTCACACATACATACAAGGCTACAACCAATGTCACCTCACTGTGGGATTCCAATCCCTTAATCAAATCACTGGAGTATAACACCTCACACTAGGCATTAAGCCTCTACTAAGTCTTAAGACCCTTATGATCTCAACATGCCTCATCAAGGCTCATAGTCATCACCCTGTGTCATATGATCATCACCATATCCTACAAAAGCTATGACATTCATTTAATCTGCAAGGTTAGGGGTTCATAAACAAGAGAGTGAAAACATCATAATGTGGTAACCACTTCAAATGAGGCAAGCAAACACATCATATTTCCCAACATTATGGTTAGGGTTTCATACTTAGACGATTAGGGTTTTATATCATAATTCAATCACCAAACCCTAACTATGTCACCTCCCACTTTCTTGGAGCATACTAGAGTGAGAACATAATTGATTAAACATGATTAGAGCATTATGTCAACAACACTATATATCCACATCATGTATATGTGTATGTGTACCATCTCATTGTGTTATGTATGTGTTACCACCATGCACTCAAGTGAGTGTATCGATCACCCACCAAACATATGTCACGACCACTCTCAAATCAAGTATCTTAACCTCAATCCAACTAGGAGTCTTGACCAAGACAAGAACATGTGTCTCGACCACCACAAAAGTAGGTGTCTCGACCATCCATGAAACAAGAGTCTCAACTGCAATAAAACCATGTCTCTCAACCATTACACAGTGTCTCGAACACCAACTAACATGGTGTCTCGACCACCATAAAGCACATGAACTAACCAAGACAAAACCAAGGGTCACGACTGAAACAAAAGCATGCATCTTGACCAAAACCAAAACATAGGTCTCGACCATGAACAACACATATGTCTCGACTTGGACAAGATCAAGGTGTAGCAACCACCAAGGTCAAGCTACCCTAACAACACTTAGGCAACATAAAACCAAAGATAAACCTTGTTCAAAACATAAGGTTAACATCAAGTAAGGTTACCATCAACAAGGTGGAAAAACTCCATGCAAGATAGGCATCAAAACCATGAAAATCGAACTTCAACATGAGCACCTTCAAGAAACCAAACCAAGGTAAATTAGATAAAGATTATACCACAAGAAAACCAACTCAAAACATCAATAAAACACAAAGGAGGAACAAAAGCATGGTGATGAAATCAAGAAACATGATGCATGTATCAAAATCACCTCAACCAACATTTAACAAGTCAGGTACAAGAATTTAGGGTTTAGGATATGATGCAACTTTCAAGAGATTATTAGCAAGGCTCAAACCCTGGGCTATGATAACATCATATAGCATATTAGCATCAAGTTTAGAGATCAAAATAATAGCATGTGAGTAGTAATATGGTGCAAGTAATAGAAGAAGGTAGGGAGTTATATAACCCGCCTTGAGAAAAGGTACAAGCTCCAAGCTCAAAGGCTCCAAGAGAGAAGAAGATGCTCCAATTTGTATCAACACTTCGGCCACAAGATCGCCTCCAAAGAGAAGAATGCCATGGTAAAAAGGATGCTCAAGAAAAAGGGTAAGAAACCTAGGCCGAACCAAGAAGAAAGAAGAGAGAAGAGAGGAAAACTTCCTCACACTTGGGTACCACCTTGTCAAAAGACGGTCTCTAACCCTTTGTGAAGAGGAGTTCTCTCTCAAAATGTCCACCATGGATATTCCACAGTCTATGGTTGAGAAAGGGGAAGAAGAAAGGTAGGGTTCCAAAGGAAAAACGTGATCAAGGTAAAAGAACCACTTACCAAGACAAGGAAGCACCAAGAATCACTACAAGGAAGGTGATCAAGCCTCAAAGCACCACACACAAGGTTGGCCGACCTCCAAAGCACCCAAGATCAGTCGTTCTTGCTCCATAAATCTCCAAGGATGAAGACAAGAGAAGGGACAAGAAGGAAGGCCGAAAAAGATACTTGCATGAATAAGAGAGAGGTTATATACTTAAGGAGGAGAGAAGTAAGATAGGGGTGAGGTGTCAACATAAGAGACCATCAAAGGGACACTTGTCCACAAAATAAACTAACATGCAACCATTATATGCATGCATGAGATGGTGATACTAACAATGTTGGGTATCAACCTCTTTAGGTCACCAAAACATTGGTTGTGGTCGAGACACATCAAGGGGATCGAAACAAACATCAAAGCACATGTCTCCACCACAACAAAAGGTCACCAAACAAACCAGGCCGAGACACACCATAAGAAGACAAACATCTCAACCAAAAGCACCCCAAGACCATCAAGGTCGAAACATCAACCAAGGAAGGTGTATCGATTGAGACACACTCAATACACACCACAAGGTCGAGGCATGGGTCGAGACACTCAACAAAGCTCAACATGGTCGACACCAAGCAAACCCTAGCATCACCACATGATGCCACCTCATCAACCAAGGTCCAACAAGGTGCCCCATAGCATCATTCTCTCTATCATGATGCTAAAGCACTAATGGAAAGCTAAACATGTGACAAATTGCAAGATAACCTCTCAACTTGGGTAAATTGTAACTTGGTCCAAAATAAGCATATAAAGCTCAAACATCATTAGAACAGGACCAAACTGAAAGCACATGATTGTCACATGTTAGATACGCATCCCAAAGGATTATATTAAGGTTCAAAGCATCTTATTAAGAAAATAAATCACACTTAAACACTAATCTATGTCAGGGGTCTTACACTTGCATTGTGAATTGATGCTTGTATCAAACTATTAGTGTGACAGAGTGAGTTTTTATATATATATGTTATTTAGTTTCTCTCTCCTACAATTTTAATTATTCCAATTATGCCCTCAATCATCTCTCTCACTAAATTGATTAAATGGATTATCAATTTCACTTAAGATCATCCATAATATTACATAAAGTCAATAATACAAGCATTATGACATTTAGTCAATTGACATAGTCAATAATTGAATTTTGACTCTAATCTTTCACCATAGCTACATCATAGCATTATAAATCTATGCCTAAAATCTCATTACAAATGGATTTATCAATTTAGAGTTATTTACATTTGAAAATTATGTGTAATATGTCACCTACTATAGTCTAGGACCTAGGTTCTCACATCATTTGATCAAAATGATGTGTCACACTCCCATATTTAGGCTGGGCGCGACATCTTTAGTTAAGGACGAGCTTGGAACGTCCGGTTAAGGGGATGCATATCAGCTCAGGATCCGAGGGTGAAGACCTCGTCTTCTACCTTCGAAAGACCCGGTCCCCGCTTGTAGCAAAACAACATACCTTCCAACAGCCCTCGCACCCGAACCTCACCTTCTCTTCGCGAGATATTTGGAGTACGGCTCCCTCTCACCCGAGCGATCCCAACAGTGGTGACTGCGTCACCTAACTCCCCCGAATCAGGGAAAACGATCCCCCCATTTCCCGCACTCTCACTGGCGGCGACGCATGAATTAAGGCTTAGCACTCTACACCACCTCACATCTATTTAAGAGCCCCAAAAGCTTCTCTGACCTTCCTTTAATCTTTCCATACTACCAATTCCACCAGGACTTGCCCCCTTTTCCCTGACCACAAGCGAGCTCCACCTCACCTTTCTCAACTTTCCCCTCGCTCTAGTAGCCCTCTCCGTTCAATTAAAAGGAACTACACCATCAGGGGATCTCAGCGAGACAAGCACCACTGTCGGCTAGAACCACAAAGGTCTGGAGGCCCGAGTCGACGAGCCTCACAACTGAGCTCCAAAAGCTCCATCGCCGACGAGGCTGGAGCCATCTCAGAGCTGCGGAAGGATCACAAATTCCTCAGTAGACCTCGGCGACGCTTTCAACTCCCTCAATCCAGCCCAAGCGGAGGTAAGGAGCCAGATCCACTTTTCTGTTCTTTGCACCTGCTAAAAACTATTCTCGACCTCTACACCACCTCTGATCGAGCTGCTAAGCTCACCGAACTCGGGGGAACCTCGCGAAGAGGATCCGCCCATCCTCACACTCCCAGACACCCCCTAGCCAGCCCGAGCTGATTTCCCTCTCCTTCTTTTCCATTGCCCGACCATCACTGCTGCCATAGCGCGCGAGGAAAACAATCGAAGAGGCGGGGTTACTAATCTACCCCTGACCGTCACGATGCTATGCAAACCCCCCGAAGGGCATTCACATCTTTTACCCTAGCCTTGACCCAGTTGACTGAGGCTGGCTCGCGGGTTAAGGAGAGGATCTGTGTAGCCGGATCCCTCTGCTGATCTGCGAGACCAGCCACCTTTTTCCTTTTATTTTGTTTGTTTATTTCCTTAGAAATTACCTGATTGGTCAGAACTTATGGAAACCCTAAGAAATGATAGGATTATCAGAAAATATCGAATACATATACCATTTTCATCAGAAAAATCTAAGATATTTAAATAAAATAATTCCAGGACCTAGATCCGACCCCTTTTCAGAAAATATAGTCTACTAGTCCTAATGACCCCTTAATATTTATATATGGTGTAATAATGGTTATAACTGATTTCCAATCTGCCTTGGGAACAGATTAAACCCTAATTAGGGTCCTGATCATCATGTCACTCGAAATCCTATCTAAGAAGGATAGTTGATTCAATAAGGGAGAAAACCCCTAATTTCCAGATTCCACTCTTCATAATGTATATCTTATACAATTTTATGTCAAACAATTAATTGTCCCTGAAATGACTTTGAACGAACCTGACCTTAGAATCTCACTCGAATCCCTCAAATCATATGTATCCTAAAAATGATATCCCAAATGACCTAAACCCTAATGAGAAACCCTAATGCGGAATAATGAGAATCCATGGTAACTTTAGGTTTTGTTTATATTTCAGGGTGATCTACTATCTTTCTCATAATCTAAGACTTGTGGAATTCAGATCTGAGAATTAAAGGTACGTGGATATAATTATATGACTAGATTTGCTGGATGTTAATATTGTGTACTTGCTTGTTTGTATTTGAAATACATTGCTGGATGTAGATATTGATGTATGTATATTGACAATTTCTGCCTTGAACGATTAAGAATATGAATAAACAAGAAAAATGAAATGTAGTTACTAGTGGTGCTCATTAATCTCCCTATTAGAGAGGGAAGGTATTAATGTTGACTAGCACCTCCCTAATGGTACAAGGTACGCAGGGAGATCCCTAATGGTACAAGGTACGCAGGGATAGGGCCCAATATGTATGTTTGTGTTAAGTCCACCATAGTAATGCATATTCATTCTAAATGAGGCTAATAACTTGGGATTACCTGATTTTCCGCCTTTAAAATAACGTTTTCATTCTCTTTCTCCAATTTTGAGTATTTTATATACCAACATAGTATAGCTTTTAAATCCACGTACCAACTTTGTTGATGTATTTGTCTCTCATATTTTCTAGGTACAAGCAAATGATGAAGCACTTCAAAGTACCAGAAGCCACTAAATAATGAGCCTAGAGGATAATAGATAGATCTCTACTTCTCACCTTGGTCATTTCAGTTAGATAGTTTTCTTTTCCAGATGATGTAATAGGATGTTATAGATCCTATGTAATAATCATATTTTTCTTTTCATAGACTTATCATTCTTCCTTCTCATTTATCAGCATGTATGACTTTATCTTTTATCATTGAATGAAGTGTTGTGTGGCTATCCACTAATGATGTGGACATAATCTATCTCTGTTTTTAGTTGACTATCTTGATTTCTAATATTTCCCCTTTTGACATTTATAGATATGAGTGCACGCATATCTGTGTATGTCACTAAGGAAAGTATATAGAAATTGGGGTCGTCACAATTAGATTCTTGATTTATTTTTTAATGCATTCTATGTAGATGAGCTACCTGTCTGGCGTGTATATACAATACTAGACGTAGAGACATTCAAATCTAGGATTATAATATTAGAAACTAGGGATGAGACATTAGAAGGGCATTCCCTGAGGTGGTTGATTTAGGATACAAATGTAACGAAACCTTGTGTGTATGGGGAAATATGTCCTTATGATTTTCATTCCCCAAAAGCATATAGAATTTTCCTTGGCCCAATCTAATATTCATACACATGAGTGATGCAATGTAATACAACAAATATTGGTAGTGATGGTGAAACCTTATGCCCTAATTCTTTTACCATTCATTTAACCTAGTTTTAATTCTTGCATTTACTTATGTTTGCTTGCTTAGATAATTTACTTAATCAACAAACAATTAACTTTATCTATCTTTGTTCATCATTTTTTCTAGTCATATAAAATCCAAATTGTCCCTAAAAATATTGTCCTTTGGATTTGATCCTAAATTGTGTTGTGGTAAAACATTTCTTCTTGATTGTGGTGATTATTGCATGTTATATTAAGTAAAAGCTATGATTTTGCATCTTAATGAATTTATAGTGTAATGATTCTCACATCATCTATTCAACATGACCATGTTGATATAATTATGTGCATAATTGATTACTATATTACTTCCTACTTACGTAATCACATCACATGATTATCGAATTTCAGTAATCATGTTCATCGAAGTTGTTTTTAATTAAATATCTTTCTTGCATGACCCGATCATAAGCATGTCTAGTTAATCCCAAATGTCATGAATATTAGTCACATTTTCCCACATATACATGATTAAATTTTCTTAAGTTATATCATGCTAACTTGATTATTTTAATATATATATATATATATATATATATATATATATATAATTCAACTAACTTCATCTTGATCTTGCTTGTCATGTATAAACAAAGAAAAACTAAAAAGGACTTCACTTTCCTAATAAATGTTACTTTTTTCTTTCCTTACACAACGATATGTATCTATCATGATGGATTGATAATTGATTTTGGAAATGGGGGTGAATAAATGTCACATGTCCACCTAGATTTTCTTGCTTACGCTTTATCACTTCACCTAGTTAGTAGGATTTCATATGAAAGTATAAATCCACACACTCTCACATTACACTCTGATAAACCCATGCATCTACACATTAGGTGTCACCACTCATGTTTGGATTTTGAGATTTGGCATGAGATGTTAGTATAGGTACCAACACAATGTAATGTTGGACATCCAAAGGACTTGACACCTCCTCTCCCATCATTAATAATTGAATGTGATAGTTATGATCACAAGGTATATCAAGAGTATTACCCACACCCATAAGAAGTCAAGTTTCTTTTGCGAGTACCATTGTATCCTAATAAAGAAAGGAATCCCATATCTTATATAGTTCATGTTTAAGTGAATAAATATTAAATCCAACACAAGGTTAGGGGGGCTTTATAGTCCATGTATTCATATTTGAGATGGACTCGTCTTGCATAGATTGTTCTTTGCCTACTAAAAAATTAATGTTTTTACCAATCATGCTCAAGAAGATGAACAATCTCACATAATCAATCCAAAATGCTAGTTGTGATTATTTAAAACTCATTGCCTACCATACTTTGGCAGGCTAACAAATTCACTTAAATCACCTTCTCAGTTTTTTTACAACCTGTATGGCATAGTTAGACTGCCTAAATTAACCCTTGACAAACCTTCCAGTGAGTACTCAAAATCAACCATTCTAGAAACCTAGTGTATGCCACATGATATTAATGTTTGGCCTCGTTGGTCAAAATCTTATAAATGAGAGGCTTTCATCAATGTTATGGACACAACCAACATCACAAAGATGGTATCATCATTCAAGCCTACCAAACATACTAGTGTATCCATGCCATGAATTTATTAAGTATACCAACACGCTTCTCAAAGAGCATTGGTACTTGTTTAAAGATTATTGAAATTCACTCACATCCTTGATCCTCCAAGATTACAACCATCTAGTTTGTTTTAAAGCAAGATAGATGCTAGAATTTTATCTAAATCAAGCCTAACATGTATCACTAACATCTTGTCCATGACACATACATGATGAGATACCAAAACTCTTCCCACAATGGATTGACTATCTTTGTTCAATCCACTTAAACTTTTTAAATGTTTCATGACCTACTCAAAGGTTTATCAAATATACACTTGTAACCTTATGTTAATCCTTTGGTTATTCACAATAAGACTACCATGGATATGTTGGAAGGATGTACAATTAGGAAGCCACTTCAAAGAACCTTTCTAGCTTGAAGTCTAATTCTTTCCATCAACTTTACACCTAAAGGCAACCTTATGCCAAAACGATCTAGATTCAAAATATACAATCATCATATAAAACTACTTGAAACTCAAATCCTCTAAATATTCATGCTTAGAGGTCTACCCTCAAGTATCTAGATCCACCTTCTTGACATGATTTGACACTGGAAGGCTGTCCAATTCTATATCTTTATTTCCACTTTAAATCACTTGGAACCCTTTATTATGCCCTTTAAAGTTTCCTTATCATGTAAACATTTAGATCAAATCTAAGTAGCACATGTAGACATCTCATACACACGTATTCATGACATGAATCTATGCTATATACCCATAGTCATGTGCTACCTTAAGTCAATCCATGTCACATTGAATGCACACTTGCTTTAATTTTGAACTCAACATACTACTTCTAGGATCTAAGATCGTATCCTCTCGATTATACAATACGAATTTTCATCCATTATTCGTGGACAAAAATTCACACCAATTTATTATCATAATTTTTGTATATAAATGTATATCAATTCTAGGGAATTGTCCAGCTAATGAAGGTTAAATCAAGTAGTGTGGTGGCTCACCCATCACTACTTACCACATAGAATGGTCTATAATTATGACCATAGACTATACCTTTAGGGTCATGTACTATAACCAGAAAAGTATCACCCATCAAATTTATCCCAATGATCATACAATCATAAAATACACCACTAGATTCCTGGACTATCACCTTAAACTAGCCCACACAACAACTCTTCAAGTCATTATGTATGTTCTTGGGATATGATAATTAGATCTTACATATCACTCTCTTTTGAGTCACGTCCCATGAATATAAACAAGACAAACCCATTGGATCGTATCCTTCATATCTCTAGAAAGGGGCTCATGTACTTAAAAGAACCTAAATTTAGCTAGGAAGGTACTAAAGAACAACTTGGTTACAAAAAATACATCAAGGGCCCAAATAATAATGACCGAACTGCCCACCACCATAATCAAGAAATGTCTTACTAATAGTATGTGGGTAGGGAAAACTACATGGTCAAAAGGACCACCCTATGTGTGGCTTCCAATGTTCAACCAAATATAAACTAAGAATCGATTCTAGGTACTCCTACCTCATATGAGACAAACCAACCCTATCCATTTTTGTTTTTCCTCTTGGTGTTAGATATATGAAAGCTTATTAGGATAATTACTTAGGTCTCAACACTATAAGTTGTCACACCAAACATCCCTTGCTATGCAAGGTGCAAATATCTTCCATTAGTCATGGTTCTAATGCCCTTTTCTCCACTCAAGTGGGATATCATCTAAAGAAGGATTTTACCCAGGAGCAATTTACACCAACCATATCATTTTAGTTCCCCTTTGAGCATAGGCATACCATATTTATTTATTTTTCACTCTAAGGGAAAGAACCAAGGCATTATTTGCGTATTTGGACTAGTTGTACTTGTGAAAGATGTAGACCTGGTTTACATCTCAATTAACGTCTATAATGGAGATATTATTATTTTGGATATTTGGACTAACCTTGCATATGAAATATGTAGATATGATTTACATGTCATTATAGGTTCATCCAAAAGCCCTTATTTCCCTAGATCTCATAACATGTTTAACATGAAAGGTTCCACAAAAATCAATATACACATTGAGCCCTGAGAAACCTCCAATGTTGACTCGCTAAGCAACAAGTACAATCGTGTCAGGACTGATGGTGCTAAATAGACTCTAGAAGTATAAAAAATGCTTGAGGTATGACAAAAAACTCTACATCATGTTTTCACCCAAACAAATCTTTGAAGCTTAGTTTATACCTTCATTGAACTTTTGTTATCATTTCAGGAATGTACTAACCAAGGCCTTAGCCTATGATAATCAATATTTGGGTACACACAACCATCATTACCATAAAGATTCAAGAATACTTATATACTTCAATCAGGTCTATTCTATCCTAGGCCATATTGGTACCCACCACATGCCACCATGATAGCATCACCCGAGCAGACACCTGTAGAGAAATTTATTTTAGTAGGCATTCCTTTTGGTAACAAAAAAAAGCACAACCAAATGTGATAAAGTGATTGAAGAGTTAGTGAAGGTGGACTGAAAAGGGTAACACTTCTACTGAACCTACACCATTCATATTCACCGCCAAAGTAAAGGAGAACATCCACCCATAGATAAGTGTTCTACCAGTCTTCACCTCCATTGTACAACTAGCACATAGGAGGTCCTTTTGACTATCAACCTATATATAGAGCATCACTAGTAACTTTTCAAAATTTGAATGACATCATTAACATCAATTGTAGAAGTTCATTGATTAATGTGCCAACTTGGCCTAGTATAACAAACATGGCTTTCCAATGTTTAAAATATAAGTACAACCTATCGAGAAGTTCATTGATCAATGTTCTAAGAACTTCAATCATGTGCCCGTAAAAGAGGACCTTTAGGTTCTCTAATAAAAGACATACAAAACCTTGACCTATTTTATACGGAGATGGTGAGAGCTCCCAGCACAACTCAAATCTAGGCCTATTGTAACGCTAGATGCAAACACAATGATTTAGTAGAGTTTTAGGAGTGACGACTGACCCAAAAACTACCACTAGCCTCAGCTATGCGCTTGTCTTCACTCATGCACACACATGATCAACTTCTTGACAGTTCTACCATGAAAGTGCTACTATAGGTCGAGTGCTTAACCAAAGAGTAATTATAATTGAGATACCTAAAAATGAGGTGCACCTTAGTGATATGGGTAGTCCAGTGATTCCATTAAGATCATTTTATCCAAGACCTCAAATACTAGGATGCTATAATCTCCCCCACTCATACGCTCAACGTCCTTATTAAGGCTCACTATGACTTCATAACCTCTTCCTTGTTTTAGTGCAAACCCTTCACGCCCATGTATACCCAACTCCCATTCACAGTTACTAGTGCAAAGGTGGGTCCATCTCGCCTTAAAGTTTAGCCCTTTCCAAGATTCCTATACCACACGACTAAAGGTTGGGGTGCTACATGCCAATGCGGGCCCACTCATTGGAGGGCAATAACTCTGATACCAATTGTAATGTTAAAGCCCACTGCCCAAGGCAAATGATGTTAGGACACACAAAACACCATTGACCTTCGATGCTTGCTTAATCCTTGTTCTTGCATAGTATAATATCAACTTCTCAACATGTCACCCATCCTAGTACCACTCCAGGTTGAGCATGATTAACCATAGAGTATCTATTGTTGGGATAACTAAAAATAAGAGTGTACCTTGGTGATATGAGTACTCCAATAATTCCTTAACATCATTTAAAGCCCAAAATCTGGGGATGTTATGCTTACTCATAAAGAAGCATATCATAAAGTAGCACAAGACATATGTTATAAGGTAATCTACAACTAAACGCAATCCATTCTTTTTCTTTAGATTTTCAACATTTTATCAAAATTCATACAAGAAAGGGTTGTATTTTAAAAATCCATAAAAAAGGCATGTATCAAAAATTTGATTTCAATTTTTCAACCCCCACAATAAACATCAACATCACAAAATCAAGGTGGACAGACAACTAGTACTAAGAATAGTTATTGGATTGTAGGGGCTATCCCCAACCTATATGGCAAACATAGCAATAAGAGACGTGTCACAATGTCTACAGAAACCCCAATAGAAGCTCAATTTGATTATGTCGATACCATCACTATATCTATAGCACCTCAATAACAACCCATGACACAATACTCACAGCTGATGCAACCTAACACGCCATAGTTCTAGTCACAACCAACATATATGCCACTGCCATATGATGAATGCATATTCATCATGATTTCCATTCGCCTTTTTGGGACCAATTCGATTGATACTTTCGATTTCATCTCCTAAATCTCACAAAATGCAATATTTATTAACTAATTCAATTATCAAGATTATTAACTAGATTTATATCGATTTTTTTGCAGGTCTTGACTAGGTTCAACCATCGTACCTAAACGATCTCAAAACTGTTTGAGCCCATACGGTCTCAAGACCGCTTGAGCCCAAACGATCTCAAGACCGTATGACGCCTAACGGTTTCAAGACCGTTTGGACGACGAAGATCCAAGACCGTTTGGACACTCAAGCAAAGACCGATGAAGAGCAAGACCATTTGATTGGTCCAATCGGTCTTCAAAATTGTTTGGTCCTGAGACTGTTCGGAGGCCATCGGTCCTCAAGACCGTTTAGTCATCAAACGGTCTCCAAGACCGGTTGGAGGATATTAACCAAAACCATTTGAACAAAGACTCAAGTCCGATCAAGCACAAACGGTCTTCAAGACCAATCAAAGCCCAGCGGTCTGCAAGACCGTCTGGCCATCTTCTGCTAAAGACCATTTGAAGCCAGCGCATGTGAAGACCAATTAGCGCCTATCGGTTTCAAACCGTTTGAAGGCAAAGTTCTAGGACCGTATGGGCAATTCCTCCGCAAGACCGTTTGGTCATTTGATCGGTCTGCAAGCCTGTATGAAGATAGAATCCCAAGACCGGTTGGATCTATTCGGTCTCCAAGACCGTATGGTCATATATTCTCAAGACCAGTTGGATGTCAAACGGTCTCCAAGACCGTTTGCTCCAAACCGTTCAAGCAAACTGGTTGCTCTAAACCGTTTGGATCAATCTCACAGCAAAAATGTGAGGACCTCGTCCAAGCCTATAAATAGGACCACAAGGGTCCTCATTTAGGCATCGATCCAGGGATGTCAAAAGGCTACCTAAGTGCAAGGTTCGATCAAGCTTCATCCTTCACACCGTTGTCCTCCTTCCACACCATTATCACGCCGCCCACACCTCCTCCTGCTGCGATCTAGGAGGCCAAAAAGAGAAAGAAGGTGGAGAAGAAGGTCTGCCCAGCCCGTCTTGGTGGTTCTTCCTCCTTGTCCAGATCTACCTCGACACGACGTAGAAGACCGCATCATCTTCACCGAGCTGTGACTACCTTCTACATCATGCTCATGGAGGAACCTTCATTCTCACTTATTCTTCTTGCTTCTCGCATCATGAGAAAGTAGTCACTTTTCACTGGGGTGCAGGGACTAGCCCCACTGCCCATGCTTTCATGTTTTTCATTTAACATTCCAAGGTAATGTATATAACTTTCCATTTCATTGTTAATTGATAATGTTTGTAGCTTGATTACCTACATGCTTTCATCTTATTCTTCCCTATGTTATTAGAACTTATGTATGTAGGGTGGAATGTCGATTAATGAGGTAGACTCTCAAACTAGAAATAGAATGAGATTCCTTGAGGTTGTAAGTGTATGATCCGTGAGGGGACGAGCCATCTAGCCTATGGTGATGCTTCTGTGGCCTAAACATCCCTTAGGGAGGGCCACAACCTTAGTTGGATTTTGTATCTTCTTTGTTAGTCGTCGGTGTTTGCTTGTAGATTAATCACATGCTCACTTGTCGATTAGCGCGGTTGACTCCTTGACTAGAAATAGAATGGGATTCCTTGAGGTCGTAAGTGTATGATCCGTGAGGGGATGAGCCATCTAGCCTGCGGTGATGCTTCTATGGTCTAAACATCCCTTAGGGAGGACCTCAGACTCAGTTGGATGTTGTATCTTCGGAACCGTGAGCGCATGATCCATATGGCGACGAGAAATCTGATGCCTAAGGGGATGCTTACGTGGGCCTAAACATCCCTTAGGGAGGGTTCACAACAGTTCCATTTGGATAGTTAGATTCTTACCTGGATGTTATGTGTTTGGATGTGTTTGCATGTGTAGTGGTGGTGAAACCCGATACCATCCCAATGATTCCATATCATTTATCTAGAGCAAAGTTTAATTCTACTCTTTTACTTTCTTGCATTTAGTTTAATCAACCACAAATCAATCAATCATTCTAAATATTAGTCTTACTTGTGCTAGATTCGACTGACAAAGATTCTTAAAAATGTTGTCCTTTGGGATTCGATCCTTAACTATACTGTGATAAGACCCGTCCACTTGTGGGTGGTATCATTGCACGAGGTTTTGGTAAAAGCTCGGGGATTTCAACCTCGAGTGAGTTTGTAGTGCAATAATATTCCACGTCAAATTCTAGCACCGTTGCTGGGGACAACAGAATCAGTTAGTCAAATCTAGTTCTTTGAAGGATAATCTAGGATTTTTTTTTTCTTTTGATACAATCGATCATCTACTTGAATTTCACTCTACTCCATAAATCTTACTTCATATCTTTTCATTTCAGGAACCCCTAAGACTGGTGTATGCACCGTTTGAATAGTCCCGGACTCACCGCCAGCTTTGATCCAAAGATAGATAGAACCTTTTATCGTCAAAACAGAGAGAACCAAGCAAGAATGGCTCAAGAAGAGGAAATAGCCCGAAGGGTGGCTCAAGCCATAATTGCACAGAGAGAAAGACCCATGCAAGAAGCTAGAGCCACAGTTCAAGAAGAAATCTTAGCAGCACAAGCAGCAGCGCAAGCAGTAGAACTGCAAAAGGATCTTAGGGAATTCTCAACCCCTAAGGCTGCTGATGTTCATCACCCAATCCAACCTCCTCCTATCCATGCTCCCAACTTTGAGATACGAGCACATTAGATTACTTTGCTTCAAAACAACCCATTCTATGGTAAACAAGGAGAAGATAGTCAAGAACATCTTCTGAGATTCATCGATCTATGTGATATGACGAAGCAAAATGGAGTGTCTAATGATGCTATTCGACTCCGACCATTCAAGTATTCACTTGTTGATAGAGCCATAAGTTGGTACAACTCCCTACAATGTGAACCCATCACTATTTGGGAACAACTTCAAAAGGTTTTTCTGGAAAAATTCTACCCTCCTTCTCTCACCTATGAAATTAGGGATCGTATAACAATGTTCACTCAAGCCCCTAGAGAAACCCTTGTTGAAGCATGGGAAAGATATAAAGAGCTTCTACGCAAGTGTCCACACCATGGAATCCCTAAGAATCAGCTTATCGAGATCTTCTATAGAGGTGTGGACGATGACATCAAGAGATTCTTAGATTCCTCATCTGGAGGAAACTTCATGCGAAAAAGTTATGATAACGCATGGAGGGTTGTCACTCTTGGAGCTGAAAATCAAGCTAATTGGGGTAGATCTGTAGGCAAGGGAGTGTTGAAGGTAGCTATGGCTGAAGTTATTCCAGAATACAAGTCTATCGCTGAGACCCTCAAACTCTTAGCTGCCAAGCAAGATCATATCGAATCATCCCTTGCTGCATTTGGAAGAAGATGTTCACCCCCTCAACAACAAGAATAGATCAAGTCAACTTCACTGTTCTGTGAAGCATGCAAAAGTATTGATCATTCCACTTTAGCATGCAATGTTATTTACGATGTTGTTCTAAGCAACGCATGTGGACAAGGAGATAATAGTAAATTAGAAAATCTTAATGCCGTCAACACCATTCCTGGTCAAGGATACTACAATCCGAATTAAAATAGGAACCATCTTGGTTTTCAATATGGAAATCTTTCAAGAACGGAAAATTCGTGACAACTTGGTTCGACTAACCAACAAAGAGGCCAATCAGGATTTCAATATAACCAACAACAAAACTTTGGAAATCAAGGGAACTTTAGGGGAAACTTCCAGAACAGAAACTTCAACAATTATCAGAACAATTCTCAATTTCAGAACCCCAACCAAGTCCCTTACCGGAACCAACAATAAGGGCAACAAGCTAACCCCAACTCTCCTGATTACAAGCTATCGGCCATTGAAAAGATGTTACAATCACAACAAAAATTGATAGCTAGCCAGCAAACTATGATAGCTAACCAGTAAGCCCATCAGAAAGCTATTAAATCTCAACTAGCTCAACTTGCAGCTAGCATGAAACCACATGCTGGTGCCTTTGCTGGCCAACCAGAAAACAATCCCAAGCATCTGGAACAATTGAAGACTGTCACCACCAGGTCAGGAAAAGACTATTTTGATCCTCTTGTCAAGACACCTATGGTTATTACAGATGAGAATGAACCTGTGATCATCCAAGACTCAACAATGCCTGAGTCTCAACCAAAAGAAACAACAACTGCTGATAAGACAGATTAGCAAAGTTTTGAGAAACCAACTGATGTTGAACCAGAAACACCATAGCCAAAAGTACTAGTGTACAAGCCTCGTATACCTTTCCCAGCTCATTTAAGGCAGATAAAGCTTGACACTCGATTCAACAAGTTCAAAGAAGCCATGAAGAAACTCCATGTTGATATACCTTTTCTAGATGTGCTGGCTGAGATACCAGCTTGGACAAAGTACTTAAAGTCATTTCTCACCAGGAAATATATAATTGAAGAATATGAAATAATCAAGTTAGCAACAACTACTTCAGACATCATCCAGAGTAAGATGCCCAAGAAGCAGAAAGATCTAGGATCTTTTGGGATCTCCTGCCATATTGGTGATTCATCGTGTAAGAAAGGATTGGCCGATCTTGGCGCAAGTATCTCCATCATGCCACTTAGGTTTTGTAAAAGGCTAGGGTTTGTTGAACTTCTTCCGACTGACGTGACCATACAACTTGTAGATAATATTGTGGCTCTACCTCTAGGAATCATTGAGGATGTCCCTATCAAGGTAGGAAAAGATTCCTATGTTCTGTGTGACTTTGTCATCATGGACATCAAGGAAGATGCTAGATACCCTCTCATATTTGGACGACCTTTCCTCGCCACTGCAAGAGCTTTAATGGACATTGAAGAAGGAACTTTTCTGCTCAGATTAGGAAAAGAAACCCTCGAGTTTAAGGTCTTCAAAAATATGAGAAGACCGAGTATGTAAGAAGAAGTTTACTTGATCGAATGCATAGAGCAGATGTCACTTCTCACACAAGAGGATTACAAACAAGAAGACCCCTTAGGAGTGGCTCTAACTAATCCAAATGCAACTAGTTCAGCCAATGAACAAGTGAACAGTTGTGTTCTCGACCTTGATACTACTGAAGAAGATCCCGAAGCCAAAAGTGAAGAACTCAAAGCTGTGGAAGTTATTGAAGAAACATGTGAGAAACTACAAGCTCCTGAAATGAAGCCCTTACCTGAAGGATTGAAATACATGTTTTTAGATGAACTAAAGGTCTGCCCAGTCATTATAAAATCAGATCTAACAACAAAACAAGAAGATAAACTATTGATGGAATTAAAAGAAAGAAAGAAAGCAATAGAGTATAAGATGAGTGATCTCACTAGGGTCAGTCAAGCACTGTGTATGCATAAAATCCCCATGATGGAAAAACACAAGCCGACTATTGAATATCAATGCAAATTGAATCCAAATATGAAGGAAGTAGTCTGTCTTGAAGTCATTAAACTGCTCACTACTGGGATAATCTATCCGATATCGGATTCACCATGGGTGAGTCCCGTGCATGTGGTCCCGAAGAAAGGTGGAACCACTATGATACGAAATGAAAACGATGAACTCATCCCCACTTGAACGATTATAGGGTGGAGGATGTGCATTGATTATAGAAAGTTAAACAAGACAACTCGAAAGGATCATTTCCCAGTGCCTTTTTTTGATCAAGTATTAGAATAGTTGGCTCATCAAGAATATTTCTGTTATCTCGATGGTTACTCTAGATTCTATCAAATACCCATACATCCATATGACTAAGAGAAAACTACTTTCACTTGCCCATTTGGAACATACACATTTAGAAGAATGTCGTTTGGCCTCTGTAGTGCTTCTGCAACCTTCCAACGTTGCATGGCTGCCATATTTGCTGGTCTCACTGAAACAATTATGGAAGTTTTTATGGATGATTTTTTTGCATACAAAGATTCATTCAACTCATGCCTAAAACATCTCTCCCTTGTCCTCAAATGGTGTGAAGAAGCACATCTGGTGTTAAACTGGGAGAAGTGTCACTTTATGGTAAAGGAAGGCATTGTCCTCGGCCATAGGGTTAGTAATCGAGGAATTGAAGTAGATAAGGCCAAGATCGAAGTGATTTCCAAGCTCTCGATCCCAACAAATGTAAAGGAGGTTCGTACATTCCTAGGTCATGCGGGCTTTTACCGACAGTTTATAAAGGTTTCTCAAAGATAACCAAGCCGATGAAAAATTTACTACTAAAGGATGCTGAGTTCAATTTTGACGAAGGATGTGTTAAAAGTTTCAACCATCTAAGGCATGCTCTTACAACAACACCCATCATTAGAGCCCCTGATTGGGATCACCCTTTTAAAATTATGTGTGATGCCAGTGATTATGTTGTGGGTGCTGTCTTGGGCCAATGTATAGAAAAGAAACATTATGTGATCTACTATGCATAAAAAACCCTCGATGAAGCTCAGATGAATTATGCAACTTTCAAGAAAGAATTTCTTGTGGTTGTGTATGCCTTTGACAAGTTCAGATCCTACCTCATTGGTTCAAAAGTCATTGTCTACACAGATCATGCCGCTATCTGTTACCTCTTGGCAAAGAAAGATGCTAAACCTAGGTTAATTAGATGGATTCTCCTCTTACAAGAGTTTGATTTGGAGATAAGAGACAAAAAAGGTACAGAGAATGTCGTGGCAGACCACCTCAGTCGTTTCCATGCCCTGGAAACTAAGAAGATCCCCATTAACGACTCTCTTCTAGACGACCAACTTATGAAAGTTTCCGAAGCTATCCCTTGGTACGTGGACTATGTGAACTACCTGGCTGTGGGTGTCATTCACCCTGAATGCACCAGAAATGCACTGAAGCAATTCCTGCATGATGTGAAGAAATATCACTGGGATGAGCCATACCACTTCAAGCTCTATGCTAATGGCCTATACAGACGATGTATCACCAAAGAAGAAGCTCAACTTATTTTGGAGCAATGTCACTCAGGCCCAGTTGGAGGCCACATGAGTTCCAAGAAAACTGCCTTAAAGGTTTTGCAATGTGGATTCTTTTGGCCAACCATATCCAAAGATTCCTATGACTTTGTTTTATCATGTGAAAAATGTCAAAGAACATGGAACATAACAAAGAGAGATGAGATGCCACTGTACTTGTGGCAAGAAGTCGAGATATTTGATGTTTGGGGTGTGGACTACATGGGTCCATTCCCATCTTCTCATGGATTTTCCTACATCCTAGTGGTGGTGGATTATGTCTCAAAATGGGTTGAAGCCATACCTACTATCACTAGTGATTCCAAACATGTTATCAAAATGTTCAAAGATATCATTTCCCCCCGATTCGGAGTCCCACGCACTATGATTTCTGACGGAGGTTCTCATTTCCTAGAAAGAAGCTTTGAAGCATTACTGAGGAAATATGGCGTAACTGATGAATGCATATTCATCATGATTTTCGGTCACCTTCTTGGGCTCTTTTTGATTCAATACATCCAATTTTAGTTACTAAATATCAAAATGTGAAAAATTTCCTAATTGGTTCAATTATCAAGGTTCTTAACTGAGTTTATGTTGATTTTATGCAAGTCTTGATGAGGTTGAACAATTAGTTGGCACCCACCTCTTTTCAACTCTAATCCATAAAAATCACCACCATTCGATCTTCATCTCAATCAACCATCATCCACATCAAACCCAAAATGAGTGGGACCCACCATTATCTTCCCTTGACTCATCCTTGGTCTTGACCATACAGTCTCGCCCATGCGGTCTTGACCATACAGTCTCGCCCATACAGTTTCATTCATACAGTCTCAAGACCGTATGGACATACTCACCTCAAAACCGTTTGGAAAAGGGCACGAGACCGTTAGGAGCATCTCAATGGATATCGATCTACGAGACCGTTTGATCACCATCGGTTTCCAGACCGATAGAGCCAAAGTATCAAGACCGTTTAATGCAAGAAAACTATATGGAGGTTGGCTGCCAGACCGTTTGATAAAGCTACGTGCATGAGACCATTTGAAAAAGCATGCAATGAAACTGTTTGATAAAGTACAAGCACTAGCAAACCGTATGGAGAAAGCATTTGCAAACCATATGGAAAAGCTACTTGCATGAGACCGTTTGATAAAGTGCAAGCATTACCAAACTGTATGAAAAAGAATATGAGACCGTTTGAAAAATGTTTGTACAAGACCATTTGGAGGAAGGCTACCGAGACCGTTTGGAAAAGGTTTGTATGAAACCGTTTGAGCTGAACCTGTGAGACCGATTGGAAAAGTAACATGAAAAACTGTATGGAGAAAGGCATGCAATGCAAACCATTTGGAAAAGTGGCTTGCATGAGACCGTATGAAAAAGCATGCAAGACTGTATGAAAAAGTGCATGAGACCGTTTGAAAAAGAACACAACCCAAACCATTTGGTCAGTATAAAGCAAGATCGTATGGTCTCTTATTCTAAACCGTTTGGGCAAAAAAGTGGCCAAACCGTTTGGACCAGACCGTATGGAGGACTCACATAAAAAACGTGAGAACCAAACCCGAGCCTATAAATAGGACCAGCAGGGTCCTCATTTGGGCATCGAATCTGGGATGCCGCCAGGCTGCCTAAAACGCTGGTCCGATCCTGCCACTGTCACTTCACCTGCCGTTCGTGCTGCAACTCAAGGAAATCGAGAAGAGAAGGAAGGAGGAGTGAGAAAGACTGCTCGGTCTGTCTTGGCGTCCCTCGTTCTTTGTCCAGATCTACTCTGACACGACGTAGGAGGCCGCATCATCTTCATCGAGCTGCGACCACCTTCTACATCATGCTCATGGTGGAATCCTCTCTCTTTCTTATTCTTCTTGTTTCTCGCATCATGAGCGAGTAGTTCCTTTTTGCTGGGGTGCGGGGACTAGCCCCGCTGCCCATGCATTCATGTCTTTTCATTTAACATTCCAAGGCAATGTATATAACTTTTCATTTCGTTGCTAATTGATATGCTTGTAGTTGATTACCTACTTGCTTTCATCTTGTTCTTCTCTTCGTAGCATAGAATGTTGACTAATGAGGTAAACTCCTTGATGAGAAATCTGATAGGGTTCCTTGAGGTCGTAAGTGTGTGACCCATGAGGGATGAGCCATCTAACCTACGGTGATGCTTCTGTGGTCTAAACATCCCTCAGGGAGGACCACAACCTTAGTTGGATGTTGTATCTTCTTATTAATCATCAATGTTTGCTTGCAGACTTATCGCCTACATGCTTGTCAATTAGTGCGGTTGACTCCCGAACTAGAAATAGAATGGGGTTCCTTGAGGTCGTAAGTGTATGATCCGTGAGGGGACCAGCCATCTAGCCCACAGTGACACTTCTGTGGTCTAAACATCTCTCAGGGAGGACTACAACCTTAGTTGGATGTTGTATCTTAGGAACCGTAAGTGCATGATCTGGATGGCGACGAGAAATTAGATGCCTAAGGGGATGCATACATGGGCCTAAACATCCCTCCGGGAGGGTTCACAACAGTTCCATTTGGATAGTTAGATGCTTGCCTAGATGTTATGTGTTTGGATGTGTTTGCATGTGCAGTGATGGTGAAACTTGATACCATCCCAGCGATTCCATATCATTTAATCTAAAACAAACTTTCGTTCTACTCATTTACTTTCCTGCAATTAGTTTAATTAACCTCAACCAAATCAATCATTCTAAATATTAGTCTCACTTGAGCTAGATTCGACTGACAAAGATTCTAAAAAATGTTGTCCTTTGGGATTCAATCCTTAACTATACTGCGATAAGACCCGTCCGCTTGCAGGTGGTATTATTGCATGAGGTTTTGGTAAAAGCTTGGGGATTTCAACCTCGAGTGAATTTGTTAGTGCGATATTTGCCACATCAAATTCTGGTATCGTTGCTGGGGACAATAGAATCAGTTAGTCAAATCTAGTTCTTTTAAGGCTAATCTAGGATTTTACTTTTTCTTTTTGAAACCATTGATCATCTACTTGAATTTCACTCGACTCCATCAATCTTACTTCAAATCTTTTTATTTCAAGTACTTCAAGAAGGACTAGTGAATGCACCGTTTGAACAGTCTCGAACTCACCGCCAGCTTTGATCCAGAGATTGACAGAACCTTTCATCGTTAAAATAGAGAAAATCAGGCAAGAATGGCTCAGGAAGAGGAAGTAACCCGAAGAGTGGCTCAAGCCATGAATGCACAGAGAGAGAGGCTCATACAAGAAGCCAGAGCCACAGCTCAAGAAGAAATCTTAGCAACTCAAGCAGCAGCACAAGCTGTAGAACTACAAAAGGACCTTAGAGAATTCTCTATCCTTAGAGATGCTGATGTTCATCACCCAGTCCAACCTCCTCCCATCCATGCTCCAAATTTTGAGATACATGAACATTAGATTACCTTGCTTCAAAACAACCCATTCTATGGTAAATAAGCACAAGATAGTCGGGAACATCTTCTAAGGTTTGTCGATCTATGTGCTATGATAAAGCAAAATAGAGTCTCAGACGATGCCATCCGACTCTGGCTCTTCAAGTATTCGCTTGCTGACAAAGCCATAAGTTGGTACAACTCCCTACAATGTGAACCCATCACTACTTGGGAGAAGCTTCAAAACACTTTTCTGGAAAAGTTCTATCCCCCTTCTCTCACTTATGAAATTAGGGGTCGTATAATAACGTTCACTCAGGCCCCTGGAGAAACCCTTGCTGAAGCATGAGAAAGATATAAAGAGCTTCTACGCAAGTGTCCACACCATGGCATTCCCAAGAATCAACTCATCGAGATCTTCTATAGAGGTGTGGATGGAAATATCAAGAGATTCTTAGACTCCTCATCCGGAGGAAACTTCATGCGCCAAAGTTATGACAACGCATGGAGGGTCGTCACCCTGGGAGCTGAGAATCAAACTAATTGGGGAAGGTCTATAGGAAAAGGAGTGTTGAAGGTAGCTATGGCTGAAATTATTCCTGAATACAAGTCTATCGCTGAGACCCTCAAACTCTTAGTTGCAAAACAAGACCATATTGAATCATCCCTTGTTGCTTTTGAAAGAAGACATTCACTCCCACAACCACAAGAACAGAGCAAGTCAACTTCATTGTTCTGTGAAGCATGTAAAGGTACTGATCATTCTACTTTAGCATGCAATGTTCTCTACGATGTTGTTCTAAGAAACGCATGTGGACAAAAAGATAATGGTCAAATGGAAAATCTTAATGTTGTCAACACCATCCCTGGTCAAGGATATTACAATCCGAGTCAGAACAGGAACCACCGTGGTTTTCAATATGGAAATCCTTCAGGAGCGGAAAACTCACGACAATTTGGTTCAAATAATCAGCAATGAGGCCCACCAGGATTCCAGTATAACCAACAACAAAATTTCAGGAATCAAGGAAACTTTAGGGGTAACTTTCAGAACAGGAACTACAATAATTATCTGAACAAGTCTCAGTTCTAGAATCCCAACCAAGCCCCTTACCAGAACCAACAACAAGGGCAACAAGCCAACCCCATCTCTCCGATTACAAGTTGTCAGCCATTGAGAAGATGTTGCAGTCACAACAGACAATGATAGATAACCAGCAAGCCCATTAGAAGGCTATTGAATCTCAACTAGCTCAACTTGCAGCTAGCATGAAGCCACCTGCTGGAACCTTTGCTGGCCAACCTGAGAACAATCCTAAGCATCCCGAGAAACTTAAGGCTGTCACCATCAGATCTAGAAAAGACTATTCAGATCCCCCTGTCAAGACACCAGCAATTATTACAGACGAAGATGACTTTGTGGCTGTCGAAGACTCTACAACATCTGAGTCTCAACCAAAAGGGGCAGTAACTGCTGATAAGACAGCCGAGCCAAGTTCTGAAAAACCTACTGATGTAGAACCAGAAACACCAGAGCCAGAAGTACTAGTGTACAATCCTTGTATACCTTTCCTAGCTTGTTTAAGGCAGACAAAGCTTGGCACTCGATTCAACAAGTTCAAAGAAGCTATGAAGAAACTTCATGTTGATATACCCTTTCTTAATGCGCTAGCTGAAATACCAGCATGGACAAAGTATTTGAAATCACTTCTCACCAGGAAATATATAACTGAGGAATATGAGACAATCAAGTTAGCAACAACTACTTCAGACATCATCCAGAGTAAGATGCCCAAGAAGCAGAAAGATCCAGGATCTTTTGGGATATCTTGCCATATCGGTGATTCTTCATGTAAGAAAGGATTAGAAGATCTTGGTGCTAGCATTTCCATCATGCCACTGAGCCTCTGCAAAAGGCTAGGGTTTGCTGAACTGCTCCCAACCGGCATGACAATACAACTTGCCACAACACCGTGACTCTACCCTTAGGAATTATTGAGGATGTACCTATCAAGGTGGGAAAAGATTCCTATGTTCCGTGTGACTTTGTCATCATGGACATAAAAGAAGACGCCAGATACCCTCTCATTTTTGGACGTCCGTTCCTCGCCACTACAAGAGTCCTAATTGTTGTTGAAGCAAGAACCTTACTTCTTAGACTCGGTAAAGAAACTCCCCAATTCAAAGTTTTTGAAAGTATGCGAAGACCAAGCATGTAAGAAGAAGTATATCTTGTCGATTGCATAGAGAAGATGTCACTTCTCACTCAAGAGAATCATGAATCACACGATCCATTAGAAGTTGCTCTAACAGACCCATCAGTTGAAGAACCTATTTGATGAACAAGTGAAAGGTTGCATCGAATCTCTCGACTCCGCGAAAGAAGATGTTGAAGCTACTTTTGAAGAACTTAAAGTTGTGAATGTTACTGAAGAACCATGTGAAAAGCCACAAGCTCCTGAAATGAAGCCCCTACCTGAAGGATTGAAATACACATTTCTAGATGACCTCAAAGTTTGTCCAGTTATCATTAATTTAGATCTAACGACAGAACAAGAAGACAAACTTTTGACGGAATTAAAAGAAAGAAGAAAAGCCATTGGCTATAAGATGAGTGACCTCACCGGGGTCAGTCAAGCGCTTTGCATGCATAGAATCCCCATAATGGAAGATCACAAGCCGAACGTAGAACACCAAAGGAAACTTAATCCTAATATGAAAGAAGTTGTCCGCCTTGAAGTTGTTAAATTACTCACTTTTGGAATCATCTACCCGATCTCCAATTCACCATGGGTCAATCCGGTGCATGTTGTCCCAAAGAAAGGTGGAACTACTGTGATACGAAATGAAAACGATGAACTCATCCCCACTCGAACAGTCACAGGGTGGAGGATGTGTATTGATTACCGAAAGTTAAACAAGGCGACTTGAAAGGACCACTTCCCAATGCCTTTTCTCGATCAAGTCTTAGAAAGATTGGCTCACCAAGAATATTTCTGTTATCTCGATGGTTTCTCCAGATTCTATCAAATACCCATACATCCAGATGACCAAGAGAAAACTACTTTTACTAGCCCATTTGGAACCTACACATTTAGAAGAATGCTGTTCGGACTCTGCAATGCGCCTGCAACTTTCCAACGTTGCATGGCAGCTATATTCACTGGTCTCATTGAAACCATTATGGAAGTTTTTATGGGTGATTTTTCTGTATATGGAGATTCATATGACTCGTGCCTAAAGCACCACTCCCTTGTCCTTAAATGATGTGAAGAAGCACATCTTGTATTAAATTGGGAGAAATGTCACTTTATGGTAAATGAAGGCATTGTCCTTGGACATAGAGTTAGCAGTAGAGGAATCGAAGTTGACAGAGCAAAAATATAAGTGATTTTCAAACTTGCTATTCCGACGAATATAAGAGAATTTTTTGCATTCTTGGGTCATGCAGGTTTTTACAGATGGTTTATAAAGGACTTCTCAAAGATAACCAAGTCGATGACGAATTTGTTACTAAAGGAAGCCGAATTCAATTTTGACGAAGAATGTGTTAAAAGTTTCAACAAACTGAAGCATGCCCTTACAACAA
Organism: Alisma plantago-aquatica; assembly: GCA_963693085.1. Lineage (NCBI taxonomy): Eukaryota > Viridiplantae > Streptophyta > Magnoliopsida > Alismatales > Alismataceae > Alisma > Alisma plantago-aquatica. Next base: position 1,203,808,191 of record OY856411.1, on the reverse strand, counting down.
CGCCCATCATCAAAGCTCCCGATTGGGACCACCCTTTTGAAATTATGTGTGATGCAAGCGACTACGCACTGGGTGCTGTCTTGGGCTAATATATAGAAAAGAAACACTATGTGTTCTACTATGCATCGAAGACACTTGACGAAGCTCAGAGGAATTATGCAACTACCGAGAAAGAACTCATGGAAGTCGTGTATGCCTTTGACAAGTTCAGATCATACCTAATTGGTTCAAAAGTCATTATCTACACAGATCATGCTACTATTCGTTACCTTCTGGCAAAGAAAGATGCAAAACCTAGACTAATTAGATGGATTCTCCTCTTGCAAGAATTTGATCTAGAGATGAGAGATAAAAAGAGTACAGAGAATGTTGTAGCAGACCACCTCAGTTGCATCCACACTCTGGATATCGAGAAGATTCTGATTAATGATTCCCTTCCATATGACCAACTAATGAAGGTCTCAGAAGCCACACCGTGGTATTCAGATTATGTGAACTACCTTGCTGCTGGGGTTATCCATCCTGAATGCATCAGAAATGCACAGAAGAAATTTATGCATGATGTGAAACAATACTACTGGGATGATCCGTACCTTTTCAAACTATGCGCTGATGGTCTATACAGACGGTGCATTGCTGAGGAAGAAGCTCAACTTATCTTGGAATAATGTCACTCAAGACCAGTTGGAGGACATATGAGCTCTAAGAAGTCTGCCTTGAAGGTTTTGGAATGTGGATTCTTTTGGCCAACCATATCCAAAGATTCCCATGACTTTGTCTTATCATGTGACAAATGTCAAAGATCAGGAAATATAACAAAGAGAGATGAGATGCCACTGAATTTGTGGTAAGAAGTCAAGATATTTGACGTTTGGGGTGTGGACTACATGGGTCCATTTCCATCTTCTCATGGATTTTCATACATCCTAGTGGCGGTGGACTACATCTCAAAATGGGTTGAAGCCATACCAACCGTCACTAGTGATTCCAAACCTGCCATCAAGATGTTCAAAGATATCATTTCCCCCATTTCAGAGTCCCATGAACTGTGATATCTGACGGAGGGTCTCATTTCCTTGAAAGAAGATTTGAAGCTTTACTGAGAAAGTATGGTGTAACACACAAGGTAGCCTCACCCTACCATCCACAAACTAGTTGACAGGTAGAAGTTTCTAACCATCAACTCAAGGCTATTATGGAAAAGACTGTAGGCCGCAATCAGAAGGATTGGTCTGTGATAATCAATGACACATTGTGGGCCTACTGAACTGCTTTCAAAACTCCCCTTGGAAGTACACCATTTAGATTAATATTTGGAAAGGCTTGCCACCTGCCTGTTGAACTTGAACACAAAGCATGGTGGGCAATTAAACAACTTAATTTTGATATGAAGGAAGCAGGCCAAGCCAGGATTCTACAACTCCAGGAGTTGGAAGAACTCCGGATGACAGCTTATGAGAATGCAAGAATCTATAAAGAACGTATGAAAATTTGGCATGATGGCCATCTAAAAAGAAAGGACATACAAGTGTGAGACCAAGTTCTTCTGTTCAATTCTAGATTGAGGTTATTCCCAGGGAAACTCCATTCTCGCTGGTTGGGGCCTTACATTGTCAAGAGCATCGCCCCATATGGTGCTTTATCTTTATGGAGTGAAAAGACAGGTGAATTTGTGGCAAATGGTCAATGATTGAAGAGATATTTCACCTATGCTGACACAGGCTCTAAAACAATGTTGAATCTCACCAATCCAACATATCCACCATAAAAGTTGAAGGAATCAAGTCGAACCATCGACGTAAAACAAAGGCGCTTGTTGGGAGGCAACCCGATAAATAAATTCATATTTAGTTTTAAATTTTGAATTAGGATTTTTCCTTAATTTTGTTTTTACCTTTTAGATAATTTTACACCAAATAAAATTGCATCGTGAGATGGAATTTTGAGTTCTTAATGGTCTTTATGTTTGAGATTTTCAGATGGAGGAAACACGCTGATTGGAACGCAACCACATCCGATGGTCCAAACGGCATGAAATTTCCCCTCCATCTCGAATTTAGAGTTTGCTCGAGACGAGCAAATTTCTAAGTTTGGGGTGGAGGGTGGGTGGTACGTATCTTACTCTCCACTTTCACCCATCTAAATCAGACTTAAGATTTCATTGTCGCATTTTTGATCTAAATTTTCAAAATTTTCAAATAAAAATTTCAAAAATTTTAAAGTTTTCAAAAGAAATTTGAACAGATACCGAATGAAGTTTTGACAATTTTTCAATCTCTATGCATTTTGAATCATTATACCCTCCTTATTCGAAGTAGATCCTCAAAAGGACCACTTTCTAAAAACTAGCCTTTTGATTGAAATCATCTTGTGAAGCTTATGAATCCTAACATCATGATCTTTATGCAAAAATGGCAAGTGTCTGTCAAACTGATAGGGATCAAACACATCGTGCTTTCTAACTGACTAGTAGAACAACAACATGAAATCCCCACCGGATCCCCATCAAGTCATTATTTGAGCATAGTACGATAAAGAGAACAATCTGGTGCACCGAATTGTGAATCAAGTTGCATTCTGATCTGAACTCTCTTCTATACTTCTTCTATCATCTTTGTACCCCTCCATTCATAAAAAAGAAACAAAAATAGCCAAAATAGTACCAAACCCTAAGTTCGGGGTGGCACGCCACTTCTCTCTATATCCGCTTCTTCCATACACCTCACAATTAAATAGGGGCATACCACCAAGAAAAGATGCCAAAGCGCACACAAAAAGAAATGCAATCTCGAGTCGAATAGAGGAGAGATTCACACACAAAAAATGCAATAAATGAAATTGCAAACAATATAATAAAAATCTTGAGTCAAATAGAGGAGAGATTTATTTCTTCCTTCCATACCTCCCTTCACTCCCTTTTCTACCTAAAGGCACAAATAAATGCCTCCACCACCCTGAAATATACCAGTGTCAGATCAGATGCACACTTGTTGTTCTACAGGTATCTCTAGACTCTTACGAACCTCTTTGACATGCTTGTTGTTGGGAAAAGTGAGGAGGAAGTGAAGTTGGAAAGCAAACTCAGGAATGAAGATATGGTAAGATGTGTTCAGTGATCTCAGGAAGTTGAGATGTGTAGTCATACTAAGCAAAAAGGAAACAATTGTGATGTTAAGAGGAGGCAATCACATGACCAGAAAGTATTCATTTGGCGACTGTTTCAGATTTTGTGTTACTTGAGGATGAGCAACGTTTAAGTTCGAGGTGTTTTGATGAATGCATATTCATCATGATTTTCAGTCACATTCTTGGGCTCTTTTTGATTCAATACATCCAATTTCAGCTACTAAATATCAAAATGTGCAAAATTTCCTAATTGGTTCAATTATCAAGGTTATTAATTGAGTTTATGTTGATTTTATGCAGGTCTTGATGAGGTTGAACAATTAGCTGGCACCCACCTCCTTTCAACTCTAATCCATAAGAATCACCACCATTCGATCTTCATCTCAATCAACCATCATCCACATCAAACCCAAAATGATTGGGACCCACCTTTATCTGCCCTTGACTCATCCTTGGTTTTGACCATACGGTCTCTCCCATGCGGTCTGGACCATACAGTCTCACCCATACAGTTTCATCCATATGGTCTCAAGACCGTATGAACATACTCATCTCAAAACCGTTTGGAAAAGGGCACGAGACCGTTAGGAGCAGATCAATGGATATCGGTCTGCGAGACCATTTGATCACCATCGGTTTCCAGACTAATAGAGCCAAAGTATCAAGACCGTTTAATGCAAGCAAACCGTATGGAGGCTGGCTTCCAGACCATTTGATAAAGCTACGTGCATGAGACCATTTGAAAAAGCATGCAATGAAACCGTTTGATAAAGTGCAAGCACTAGCAAACTGTATGGAGAAAGCATTAGCAAACCGTATGGAAAAGCTACTTGCATGAGACCGTTTGATAAAGTGCAAGCATTACCAAACTGTATGAAAAAGAATACGAGACTGTTTGAAAAAGGTATGTACAAGACCATTTGGAGGAAGGCTACCGAGACCGTTTGGGAAAGGTTTGTATGAAACTATTTGAGCTAAACCTGTGAGACCGATTGGAAAAGTAACATAGCAAACCGTATGGAGAAAGACATGCAATGCAAACCATTTGAAAAAGTGGCTTGCATGAGACCATATGAAAAAACATGCAAGACCGTATGAAAAAGTGCATGAGACCGTATGAAAAAGAACACAACCCAGATCATTTGGTTAGTACAAAGCAAGACCGTATGGTCTTTTATTCTAAACCGTTTGGGCAAAAAAGTGACCAAACCATTTGGACCAGACCGTATGGAGGACTCACACCAAAAACGTGAGAACCAAACCCGAGCCTATAAATAGGACCAGTAGGGTCCTCATTTGGGCATCGGATCTCGGACGCCGCCAGGCTGCCTAAAACGCTGGTCCGATCCTACCACTATCACTTCACCTGACGTTCCAACTGCAACTTAAGGAGACCGAGAAGAAAAGGAAGGAGGAGTCAGAAAGATTGCCCCGTCTATCTTGGCATCCCTTGTTCTTTGTCCATATCTACTCCGACACGACGTAGGAGACCGCATCATCTTCACCGAGCTACGACCACCTTCTACATCATGCTCATGGCAGAATCCTCTCTCTTTCTTATTCTTCTTGTTTCTTACATCATGAGCGAGTATCTCCTTTTCACTGGGGTGTTGGGACTAGCCCCACTGCCCATGCATTCATGTCTTTTCATTTAACATTCCAAGTTTCATTTTTTTGCTAATTGATATGCTTGTAGTTGATTACCTGCTTGCTTTTATCTTGTTCTTCTCTTCGTAGCATAGAATGTCGATTAATGAGGTAGACTCCTTGACGAGAAATCTGATAGGGTTCCTTAAGGTTGTAAGTGTGTGACCCATGAGGGGACGAGCCATCTAACCTACGGTGATGCTTCTGTGGTCTAAACATCCCTTAGGGAGGACCACAACCTTAGTTGGATGTTGTATCTGCTTGTTAATCGTCGATGTTTGCTTGTAGACTTATCTCCTACATGCTTGTCAATTAACGTGGTTGACTCCCGGACTAGAAATAGAATGGGGTTCCTTGAGGTTGTAAGTGTATGATCCATGAGGGGATGAGCCATCTAGCCCACAGTGACACTTCTGTGGTCTAAACATCCCTCTGGGAGGACCATAGCCTTAGTTGGATGTTGTATCTTTGGAACCATAAGTGCATGATCCAGATGGCAACGAGAAATTGGATGCCTAAGGGGATGCTTACGCGGGCCTAAACATCCCTCCGGGAGGGTTCACAGTAGTTCCATTTGGATAGTTAGATGCTTGCCTGGATGTTATGTGTTTGGATGTGTTTGCATGTGCAGTGGTGGTGAAACCCGATACCATCCCAACGATTCCATATCATTTAATCTAAAACAAACTTTCATTCTGCTTGTTTACTTTCCTACAATTAGTTTAATTAACCTCAACCAAATCAATCGTTCTAAATATTAGTCTCACTTGAGCTAGATTTGTCTGAAAAAGATTCTTAAAAACATTGTCCTTTGGGATTCGATCCTTAACTATACTGCGATAAGACCCGTCCATTTGTGGGTGGTATTATTGCATGAGGTTTTGGTAAAAGCTCGGGGATTTCAACCCCGAGTGAATTTGTTAGTGCAATATTTGCCACGTTAGTAACTCACAAGATAGACTCACCCTACCATCCACAAACTAGTAGACATGTAGAGGTTTCTAACCGTCAACTCAAGGCTATTTTGGAAAAGTCTGTAGGCCGCAATCAGAAAGATTGGTCAGTAAAAATCAATGATGCCTTGTGGGCCTACTGAACTGCTTTTAAAACTCCCCTTGGGATTACACCTTTTGACTAATCTATGGAAAGTCATGCCACCTATCGGTAGAATTGGAACACAAGGCATGGTGGGCAATGAAACAACTGAATTTTGATATGAAAGAAGCAGGCCAAGCCAGGATTCTATAACTCCAGAAGCTAGAAGAACTTTGAATGACAACTTATGAGAATGCTATAATCTATAAAGAATGCACAAAGTTGTGGCATGATGGTCATATCAAGAGGAAAGACATTCAAGTGGGAGACCAAGTTCTTCTGTTCAACACAAGACTAAGGTTATTCCCAGGAAAACTCCATTCGCGCTGGTCAGGACCCTACATCGTCAAGAGCATCTCCCCACATGGTGCTTTCTCTTTATGGAGTGAAAAGTCAGGAGAATTCGTGGAAAATGGTCAACGAATGAAGAGATATTTCACCTCATCCGATACAGGCATTGAAGCAATATTGGAACTCACCAATCCAACGTATCCACCATGAAAGTTGAAGAAACCAAGTCGAGCCATCGATGTAAAACAAAGGCACTTGTCGGGAGGCAACCCGATCAATAAATTCGTATTTAGTTTCAATTTTGAAATAGAAATTTTGCTTAATTTTATTTTTTTTGGTCTTTATGCTTGATATTTTCATATGGAGGACGCATGCTGATTTGAACGCAACCACATCTGGTGGTCCAAACGGCATGAACTTTCCTCTCCATATCGGATTTAGAGTTTGCTCGGGACAAGCAAATTATAAGTTTGGGGTGGAGGGTGAGTGGTACGTATCTTACTTTCCACCTTCACCCATATAATTCAGACTTAAGATTTCATCATTGCATTTTTTGACCAACATTTTCAAACTTTTCAAAAATTTTAAGTTTTCCAAAGGAATTGCACAGAAACTTGATGAAGTTTTGACACTTTTCATTTCAACCTCTATGCATTTTGAATCATTATACCCTCCTTATTCAAAGTAGACCCTCAAAAGGACCTTCTTCTGAAAACTAGCCTTTTGATTGAAATCATCTTGTGAAGCTTATGAATCCTAACATCATGATCTTTATGCAAAAATGGCAAGTATCTGTCAATCTGATAGGGATTAAACACATCGTGCTTCCTAACTGACTAGTGGAACAATAACATGGAATCCCCACCAGATCCTCATCAAGTCATTATTTGAGCAGAGTACGATAAAGAGAACAACCTGGTGCACGTAATTGTAAATCAAGTTGCATTCTGATCTGAACTCTCTTCTACACTTCTTCTATCATCTTCTTACCCCTCCATCCATAAAAAAGAAACAAAAATATCCAAAATAGTGCCAAACCCTAAGTTCGGGGTGTCATGCCACTTCCCTCTATATCTGCTTCTTCCATACCCCTTACAAATCAATAGGGGTGTACCACCAAGAAAAGATTCCAAAGCGCACATAAAAAATGCAATCTCAAGTCGAATAGAGGAGAGATCCGCACAAAAAAATACAATAAATGAAATTGCAAATATTATAATAAAAATCTCGAGTTGAATAGAGGAGAGATTTATTTCTTCCTTCCATACCACCCTTCACTCCCTTTTATACCTAATGGCACAATAAATGCCTCCATTACCCCAAAATACACCAGTGTCAGATCAGATGCACACTTGTTGTTCTGTGGGTATCTCTAGACTCTTACAAAACTCTTTGACATGCTTGTTGTTGGAAAAAGTGAGGAGGAAGTGAAGTTGGAAAGCAAACTCGAGAATGAAGATATGGTAAAATGTGTTTAGTGGTCTTAGGAAGTTGAGATGCTTAGTCATACTAAGTAGAAAGAAAACAATCATGATGTGAAGAGGAGGCAATCACATGATCAGAAAGTATTCATTTGGCGACTGTTTCAGATTTTGTGTTACTCGAGGACGAGCAACGTTTAAGTTTGGGGTGTTTTGATGAATTCATATTCATCATGATTTCTAGTCACCTTTTTGGGACCAATTCGATTCTATACTTTCGATTTCATCTCCCAAATCTCACAAAATGCAAGATTTCTTAACTAATTCAATTATCAAGATTATTAACTAGATTTATATCAATTTTTGTGCAGGTCTTGACTAGGTTCAACCATCGTATGGAATTCGCTCGAGATCATCTCAACTTTGGTCTTGACCAATCAGTCTTGACCAAACAGTTTTCCCTAACAGTCGACCCATGAGGTTTTGACCTATCGGTCACCGACATTCACCTACATGGTCCTCCTCTCACTACTCTACCTAAACGGTCTCAAAACCATTTGAGCCCATATAGTCTCAAGACCGCTTGAGCCCAAATAGTCTCAAGACCGTATGACGCCTAACTGTTTCAAGACTATTTGGTTGAGAAAGATCCAAGACCGTTTGGATGAAGACCGTTTGGACACTCAAGCAAAGACCGATGAAGAGAAAGACCATTTGATCGGTCCAATCGGTCTTCAAAACTGTTTGGTCCTAAGACCGTTCAGAGGCCATCGGTCCTCAAGACCGTTTAGTCATCGAACGGTCTCCAAGACCGGTTGGAGGATATTAACCAAGACCATTTGAACAAAGAATCAAGTCCGATCAAGCACAAATGGTATTCAAGACCGATCAAAGCCCAGCGGTCTGCAAGACCATCTGGCGAGCTTCCGTTGAAGACCATTTGAAGCCAGTGCACGTGAAGACCGATTAGCACCTATCAGTTTCAAACCATTTGAAGGCAAAGTTCCAGGACCGTATGGGCAATTCCTCTACAAGACCGTTTGGTCATTTGATCGGTCTGCAAGCCCGTATGAAGACAGAATCCCAAGACCGGTTGGATCTGTTCGGTTTCCAAGACCGTATGGTCATATATTCTCAAGACCGTTTGCTCCAAACCGTTCAAGAAAACTGGTTGCTCTAAACCATTTGAAGCAAGCTCACAACAAAAACGTGAGGACCACATCCAAGCCTATAAATAGGACCATAAGGGTCCTCATTTGGGCATTGATCCAGGGACGTCGATAGGCTGCCTAAGTGCAAGGTTCGATCAAGCTACATCCTCCACATCGCCGTCCTCCTTCCACACCATTATCATGCCACCCACACCTCCTCCTACTACGAGCTAGGAGGCCAAAAAGAGAAAGAAGGTGGAGAAGAAGGTCTGCCCATCCCGTCTTGGTGGTTCTTCCTCCTCGTACAGATCTTCCCCAACATGACGTAGAAGACCGCATCATCTTCACCGAGCTACGACTACTTTCTACATCATGCTCATGGCAGAACCTTCCTTCTCTCTTGTTCTTCTTACTTATCGCATCATGAGCGAGTATTCGCTTTTCGCTGGGGTGCAGGGACTAGCCCCGATGCCCATACTTTCATGTCTTTTAATTTAACATTCCAAGGCAATGTATATAACTTTCCATTTCGTTGTTAATTGATAATGTTTATTGCTTGATTACCTGCTTGCTTTCATCTTGTTCTTCCTTATGTTATTAGAACTTCTGTATGTAGGGTGGAATGTCGATTAATGAGGTAGATTCTCAAACTAGAAATAGAATGAGATTCCTTGAGGTCGTAAGTGTATGATCCGTGAGGGGACGAGCCATCTAGCCTACGGTGATGCTTCTATGGCCTAAACACCCCTTAGGGAGGGCCACAGCCTTAGTTGGATTTTATATCTTCTTTGTTAATCGTCGATGTTTGCTTGTAGATTAATCACCTGCTCGCTTGTCGATTAGCGCGGTTGACTCCCTGACTAGAAATAGAATGGGATTCCTTGAGGTCGTAAGTATATGATCTGTGAGGGGACGAGCCATCTAGCATACGGTGACACTTCTGTGGTCTAAACATCCCTTAGGGAGGACCTCAGCCTCAGTTGGATGTTGTATACGACGACGAGAAATCAGATTCCTAAGGGGATGCTTACGCAGGCCTAAACATCCCTTAGGGAGGGTTCACAATAGTTCCATTTGGATAGTTAGATTCATTCGTGGATGTTATGTGTTTGGATGTGTTTGCATGTGTAGTGGTGGTGAAACCCGGTACCATCCCAGCAATTCCATATCATTTATCTTGAATAAACTTTAATTCTACTCTTTTACTTTCTTGCATTTAGTTTAATCAACCACAAACCAATCAATCATTCTAAATATTAGTCTTACTTGTGCTAGATTCGACTGACAAAGATTCTTAAAAACATTGTCCTTTGGGATTTGATCCTTAACTATACTGTGATAAGACCCGTCTGCTTACAGGTGGTATTATTGCATGAGGTTTTGGTAAAAGCTCGAGGATTTCAACCTCGAGTGAGTTTGTAGTGTGATAATATTCCATGTCACCATATCAATATACACCAATTTATTCTATGAGTATGCATCACCTCCATTCCTACCCCGAGTGTCTCACAACACTAACAATGACTCTATAAGTTAAATCACTAATCACATCGAATTGTTCATGAAGGACAAGTGTTCAAAATAATAGGAGTAAGTTCACATCTCTAGCCACATTGCTAAGCACCATCTTGTTGATCATACAACATTTTCTAAAGTACCCAACCATCAAGGAAGCTTCAAGCACATTGCCGATAAAACCACAACCTTGGTGCTCATTGTATTTTGTATCAGTGAAAAGAAAAAAAATGCATGGTCACATTGCCCTTGAGGATCTAATTGAGATGTGACAAGTCACAACATTTCCTCCCAAGGACACACCTTCAACTTCAAATATAGTAGCACACATCATTTAAGTTGAACCCTAAATTATTGGCTTGATTAATCCTCCGTGAAAGTCTGTAACCAATTGGGACCTTGAGACAAACGTCATCAGGGACATCCATGAAAAAGTAAGATACAATATGGCTAGTGATCCTACCAGGGTGAAGAAGGCATCTACTTTTACATCTAGTACAGATGTTGAACCAACATCATCACATGCCATCATAACCCCAATTTTATTAGAGCATGCATAACCAAGAATCATGGAAACAATCGAATCACCATGACTAGCTTAACTCAAATCATACGAATCTATTGAATAACTATATATTTAAACAAAGGGAAAAGACCTCCAACCTCTAACATATGCACTATTTTAATTCCCAACACATACCTTAGATTAAAAGGAACAATAGGGACTCCATCCCCAATGGATAAGAAAAACAGAAGTCATAAGTATGAATGACTTCTATTTGATGCTCCTAAAGAATTAACTAAAATAGAGTCAAGTATAGTGGAAATAATTTTCACTTCCACCCTAAATGTGAAATAAGTGCCTCCCACACACGATCTAAGCATAGATGTATATTTCAAAGGTTTTGAACTCAGCTAGTTCATTTTTTATCCTCATGAACAGACATCACATGTAGATCTAATGCAAAAAAAATTGAGAACATAAGACATTGTAATGAAGATTATAGAAGGTTTCGATGTTGCAAAAGATGTGAATCTTGAAATGCTAGAATCCCCACCAGACTCAGTTGTACTCTACAACTTAAATCATTTGTTTAAGATGAGATCCTAAAAGGTGGGAACCAAAATAAGACATTGCACATCCTTGTTATTCATAGTGTCCTCAATGTGTTGTCATGCTTTGTCAAGAATGAGGCATTTCTTAATGTGTGTCCCCTAAATACATGGATTGAGTTAGGGAGAGACCCAACACATATACACCTATGCTACTAAAAACCAACTGCATTGACATTGTACTCAAAAGTTTCCTTAGGAGAGATTGTCATGTACTCTACATTATTGAACAATCATTCTTTGTATTATCTTTGTTCATGGAGTCTAGTCCCACATTCAACCTACTCCTAGGAAGATAATGAATCCAATAAAAAAGGTGGTTCCCATAATTCTTATTTTGAAAGATCAAATATCGAATGGGAAACACCACCATTACTATTCATGGGCCACCCCTATAGGAATTGTGCTTGTGTAGAGGTTGAAGAATTAAATCTAAAATTTTATAACAACACATCTCAATTTCATCTACATGCAACCAATATGCTGAATGTTGCCTCACATGCCTTGCAATCAAAAACAATCCACAAGACCATTGTGGGACATACACACCCATCTAAACTAGCTCCCCGAGTTAAGAAGACAAGTACACACCAATATCACTCAAAATTATTTTCCTAAGGTAGAGATGGTTTATACCTCAACGAGCATCCAAGTAGTAGACCATGCTTTGTAGAATTGGATATCAAATCATGTCTAACTCCACTTTGGCATACACATCAAATCCTGATGAATTGAGGCTACTTTATATATAACCTCCTAATGGAAACTTGAGTAGGTAAGCCCAAACAAATAAAAAACAAGAAGAAAAATGATTAAGGGTGTTGTACATGTGATGCGTAAACCCCCAACACAATATGCTCCCCATGTATACTTGCTATAGCTAGAGATCAGGACAAATCTAACGAATCCATCACTCCATTAGTGATATGATACCTACTACAAGATATGGACATTGAAGAGCAAGATGAGTGCCCTGATATCATGGACATCATACATGAGATAACCCTCCACACAAGGGACTATGATGGTGTCCGAAAAGCAATTAACACTCTACAATTTGAGGATAAAATTGGCTATAGACGACCATCAAAGATGAAAATTTGATTGAATATGAAGAAGAGCACACATATATGAATCCTAAATATCATGTCATGATACTTTAGCACATACATAGTTTGGTTGGACATAGATCACATCTCATTCACCACACTCAATGAACTTCAATTTTGGGTGGGGTGACAAAACCATGAAAAAGAATTACACTCCCTAATATGAAAAATATGATGATGCTTATGGCATGCTTGAAGGCTATGACATCATGTATATCCTTATAGTATCCATTGTGGAATATGTAGAACTGAAAATTCACCCCATATAAGGTGGTGATGATTTACAAATATCTGATGAAAACAAGGACTTTGAAAATGTTCACATACCATATATATATTAAAGGGGCACCAACATGAGATAGAAATAATCAAACTTAGCTTAGGCCCCATGCTACACAAATTCAAAATTGGGGCACATAATTCTCAATACACCAATGAACAACTAACAAAGCTCCTATGAACAAACATTTATGTACCTCCTGGATCTAGGCCAACATGATAGGCCTTATTGATAAGATTATAGTGCCTCATATACTAATAATATCGATGTTTTCCCATTTAAGCAAACGTCAAGATGGATACAAAAAGAATGAAGCCTCTAAAAAGAAAGAATAATAGTTCTTTAGGTCCATTTAACTTTTGTACATGGCTTGCTAACATAGTTTCAATGCCAAGAGTGATCAAATAGTATATATGAGGATGGACTTTAGTGACTCAAACAAAGCATCTCCTAAACATGAATTTTCACTACTCAACGTAGAAGTGATCACAAAAAACACAATGGGCCACATCCTCTTTGCTTCATGGATGGTTTTGTTCGCTCCAACTAGATCAAGATGGCTAAGGAAGACTAGAAGAAAACAAACTTCATCATAGGATGTGGACTTTTCTACTATCTAATCACACCGTTCAACCTCAATAGTGCTAGATCTACTTACCAAAATGTGATGGTGGCCCTCTTTTATGATATGATGCACGAAGAATTCATAGTCTATGTGGAAAATAGGATTGCCATATATAAGGATTACAACTACCATATTAATCATCTGAATTATCTCTTTTGAAGACTATATTGATTTTCCCTCAGCCTCAGTATAGCTAAATTGACCTTTTGAGTTACATCTATAACCCTATGCGCTACATCACATGTCAAAGGGGAGAGACAAAGATGATGTTGGAAAACCTCCCACCACTGGGGAGATGCCTATTGAAAATATACAACATAATCTGAGGACTACTTGACCATCTTCAATACATTAAGAGATTCATCACCAAACTAATGCCCCTCTGTGAACCCGAATCCAAGTTCCTAAATAAGAATTTAGCCTCCAAATGGAATGACCAACATTAATAAGCATTTCATAATCCCAAAGACTATCTCATACAACCACCAATTTTGAATCATGTAGTGTAGAGTACGCCCTCACACTTTGACTATTAGTATGTGAGACCTTGATGGAGGTGTTCTAAGTTGATAAATGGAGGATGAAAATATGTAATATATTACCTATTTAAAGAACTTAATATGCATCAAGACATGATAGACCACATTATAGAATTATTTTCTGGTCTTGGTGCATGCTACTAGGTAGCTATGTCACTATCTGATGACATACTCAATACAAATCATTGGAAGATGTGATCCACTTTGATATCTATATGAATGACCCATCCTCACTGGACAATGTGCAAAATGGCATGCATTGTTACATAAGATTAAATCACTTACCTATCCATGAAAGTATTCAAATAAAAACAACTAGAAGTATTGTCTGGTCTCGGTGCATGCTACTAGGTAGCTATGTCACTATCTAAAGACATACTCAATACAAATAATTGAAAGACGTGATCCACTTTGATATCTATGTAAATGGCCCAGTCTCACTGAATTATGTGCAAAATGGCATGTGTTGTTACCTAAGATGAAATCACTTACCTATCCATGAAAGTATTTAAATCAAAATAACTGCAAGATAAGCTGGTTTTCTGCTCCCTGAGGAACAATGCAAAATATGTGTTCCCTGATATACACTGATATGATTAGAATCTTAAACATCATCATCCATGAATACCCTTATCTATGGAAAATCTAATTTTATGAAGCCATCAACTAAAATGAGCCTTAGATATATTGATCCCAAGACATACAATGTGATTAACATCATGTGGTCAAATGACTGGAGTTCAATATCACTAATAATGTAGTTGAACATGAAATCTGAATATTGGGACTCTAGATCACCAAACAATAAGAGGAACAACATCTCAAAGTTTATGGAAACTCCCTATTGGTCATATCACAAGTCAAGAATAATAAAAGGACACATCATCAAAACTTGGTCCCCTACATATCCTTTATCTACCTTCAACTCATGGATCGACATCCAATGTTCTATATCTTCTCTATTGAGGTCCAAACCATGCCATACGTAGACTATAGCATGCTCATCGATAAAGTCAACAACAATCAAGAAAGGCCATGATTGTACAACATCAAACATTACCTAGAGAACCAATGACATGACCAAACTGTACATGTAAAATGCAAGCGTACACGTCGAAGTAATATAGGCCAACGAGGTCCGGATATCGAACACGGAGAAACATAATTCAAGAAACTACTACTAACTGCTTTTGATCAGCTAGGACTAATAAAAATTTGATTTGAGAGTTATTAAACTAATTACAAGAAAAGAAACTAATTTACTAGTTTGTGATCACAACGAAAAGGAATTCCCTAGGACTGTGGTTTCACCACAATTGACACTGTAATTTTACCCTAAGATTAATATATGGTCCTCCTGATTCTGGACAAAGAGATCTATATCTAGAATTACCCATTCTCAAAGGGTAATCCACTACCTATCCTAATACCAATCCCATTCTCGTATCAATTGTTATATTAGATAGGTACTTTAACAAACTACTCTGGGTTATTCCCTTCACATTCGTAGGCTTTCTCTTGAAACATGGTATAAAACATGTGTTACTATGGATTTCCAATCATTAATCCCCTCTCTCAAATATATCAAGGATATAAGGTGTCACCTATGATGCACAACATAGACGATTTTAGACGATTTCATAGCAACATGCTCAAAAATAAAGAGAAAACAAAACACTACTGCAAAAGATCCATATACATTGTACAACTGGGCTACTCCCGGGTCGTATAGAACACGGGGATTAGCCTCTCATGTTTTGCATGGACAAAAGCATGCTAGGAAGAAGGGAAAATGTGGATAACATAGCAAAACCGATGAACCCCCTAGAGAAACATGATTAGGATGCTCTACGCCGACAAACGCATTCGCAAGCCGCGAATTCTGCCCACCGAACATGCCCAGAACCTCCTAAACCTACAGTTATCCTCCTTCGTTCTCCTCTCCCATACCTTGGCCATCGTGTAATGGAATAGAATGTGATGATTAGGTCTATACGAAATCCCCTTAAGTCATAGATGTGACTTAGGGCATCATTATTTGTCAGCCGTCGGATTAGACTTAATTTTTGGATCTGCTTGTTTCGACCATGTCAGCACTACCATCAAGATGTAGGTACTACTGATTCCTTCGATAAGTTGTGGTCACTGTGCTTATGTTGGTACTACTGAGCTAAGATCGGTACTAATAAGATTTCTAAATCGATTTCTGATTCATCCATGAGATGTTGTTGGTAGTATCGACTCACTGGGTCGTTACTACCGAGTTGACTCGATTTCTTTATGTTCCAAACTGAGCAAGTGTCGGTACCACTGATAGTAAAGTCGGTAGTACCGAGCTATGTAGTTTTAAAAAAAATTTCCTAAAATTCATAAAATATGAACCATGGTACTAAACATCCTCAACATCTGGCAATATATCCTCGATGTTACATATGTCTACGTCTGTTGATGTCAAAACCTAGTAAACTTCCTCGACATCGATGTTGCCTACTTGTTGACATGTGTCAATGAATTCAGCTTTACTTGGTGATGAAATTGACTTAGCTAGCTCAAAGCCTCCCATCTCCAAGATGATCTATGTAGTTATTATTGTTGCACACATAGTGAAGGCATAAAGAAACTTGTAGGAAACCATTCTTCACATTGAGATGACTATTTCCTTGGTTTCTAACTAGAGAGTAATGATAAGTTTATTCCTCTACTAGATTTCCACAAGTTTTGCAAAATTTGGTGTAGACCTAATAAAATTTCACCTCTCTTACTTTTTCCCCTCTTGACAAATTGATGTATTCTAAAATAAGCTCATGTTTTTTACTTCTAGAATGTGATCCAATTGGGATTTATGTAGATAGAGAAAACACATAGAACATATCTAAGTTCTAAACATTTCATTTAGAAGATTATAGACGGAGTATGTGTTTACTAAAATTTGATGTTTTATGCCGAATTCCCTCACAATCTCACTATCTTTTAACTTATTTTGCATCGAAGTGTTAGTCCAAAACTTCCTCAAAGTTACCTTATATGTTCTACAAACTTCCACTTCCTTGCCTGTCGAAGTTGACACTAAGACGGTGTCTTGTACATTTGCACGTGGCTGTGTTTTTCTTTATATGTAAACATGCAAGGATGGCTATATATAGACATATATTTAGTTTTTAAGATAGATTTGATGAAAGCTATCAATTTTCATCATGAAACCACTATTACGAGCTTAATTTTTGTCAAAGATGTGTCGAAGTTTGGTTGTAAAAATCCTCGAAGTTTCCTTGATGTTTCCACAAACTTCCACTTCCATACTTGTCGAAGTTGACTCGAAGTCGAAATCCTGTTCTATGATCTGAACATAAGATATAAAAAAACAATAAATCATTTGGAAACATTAAAATTACATTTATTTGATGCAATTGAGTCACACAGTCTAATATTAATAAAACATGCACAAAAATATGAAAATGAAAATAGGTGCCAAAAAAATACTAAATAGCCTGCGAAAACAACATATATACACTGCATCAAACTCTCCTAAGCTTAAATATCACTCATCCTCGAGAAACACACCCTCGAATCTGTTTGAGACAAGTCAACAAAGGACATAAACTATGAATTTCATTTCTCAACCATCCCCACCTGGCGGTCCCAAACCAGTCTTCACTGATCACTGAACAATCAACTGCTCTAAAGTGACCAAAAATTTCCATAAAATTTGTTCGCCCTTAGATAAGTGAATACTATCAACAAAGCATTTAATATCATAGTCAATCATGCATTCACTTGGTGCAGTATGTGATTCCCTATTCTACATTGCTCTTTTCCTAACTACCAACTTCTTGGAAGCAATTCTCCTTATAAGAACGGATGACAAGAATAATCATTTAAGTGGCCTACCGATAAAAGCAATAAATGATACGAAATGGGTGGCAAATGAAGAATCACGAGTACATCTAAATTATTTATGCAAAAATAAAACATGATGAACTTATATGGTGAAGAGAATGAAAAATGCATGAATCCTAATGCCTAATATTATTGGGTGAAATGATGCATGAATTATCGTCAAATAAATGAGAAAGAAGTAAGAAAATGAAAGAATGCATTATGTGAATGTTTCCATCTTTTATGTAAAGAGTTGAGGGTATCCTTTCTCCCTCTTAACTTTAATACATTAACAAACTTGTTTTTTTCCTTTATTTTTTTATTGGCCCATTATTTTAGCATGATGAAATGTTATGCTTGGGCTTACTATCATATCACTCATTTTTTTAAGGAAATGGATGTGTCTCCCTGCACTCAGATTTCGAAGGAAAATAAAATGCACATGATATAGAGATGAATGATAAGAAATGCATGTAATCTACATGTGATTGTTATGCAACTAAAATGATATGCACGAAAATTTGTTATGCATATTTTTCATTTTCGTTTTTCTACTAATTCAATAAAAGAAAAATTACTATAATGTTACCTATTTTCAATGGAATATAAATGAGGATGTGTACATGACACAACCTGAAGGTTTTGTAGATCCAAAGAATGCCAAGAAAGTCTGTAAGCTACAAAGGTCAATCTATGGATTGAAGCAAGCGTCTCAGAGTTGGAATCTTCGATTTGATGAGGAAGTCAAAGTGTTTGGCTTTATTCAAAATGAAGATGAACCTTGTGTGTACAAGAAGGTTAGTGGGAGCACGACCACATTTCTCATATTGTATGTGGATGACAGACTATTAATGGGGAATGATGTCATAGCCTTAGAGAAGGTAAAGACTTGGCTTGGGAATACTTTCTCAATGAAGGACTTAGGAGAAGGAATGCGGTTTTAACATCCATTTGCCAAATCTCATAGTCATAGTAAGACACAATTGCAAGCATGATCCTGATGGACTTAATCATGGAAACTGGAGAAAAAGTTTCATCATAGTCAACACCTTGAACTTGTCAGAAACCCTTTGCAACCAATCTACCTTTATAAGTTTGCACATTGCCATCCATGTCGGTCTTCTTCTTGAAGACCCACTTGCACCCTATGGGTTTTACCCCTTCGGGTGGTTCCACCATACTTTGTTAGAGTACATGGATTCCATCTCGGATTTCATGGCTTCAAGCCATTTCTCAGAATCTGGTCCCTTCATAGCCTCTAGACAGGTAGTTGGATCATCATATATGATCAACTCACTGCCTTCCTGAGTCACAAGGTATCCAAACCTCTCAGGTTCAAGGCGTGTCCTACTAGATCTATGAGGCCCTTGTGTTATTTGAGGAGACTGAGATTCCACAACACCTTGTGAATCTCTTAGTTCCTCTTGTACATCTACTGGTTCAATGTTTTCTTGTTGGGCTTGAACCTCTTCAAGCTCTATTTTCCTCCCACTACTTCCTTTGGAAATAAATTCCTTTTCTAGGAATACAACTGTCCTAGCAACAAACACTTTGTTGTCAGTAGGGTGGCATAAATAGTATCCCCTTGTTTCCTTGGGGTATCCAACAAAATAACATTTATCAGACTTGGGTCCAAGCTTATAAGGAAACATTTTCCTGATGTAAGCCTCACAACCCCAAATCTTAATAAAAGACAAATCAGGACGCTTCCCGTGCCATATCTCATATGGCGTGTTTTGAACCGATTCAGATGGTACCCAGTTAAGTGTAAATGCGGCAGCTTCAAGAGCATGACCCCAGAAGGAAATTGGAAGATCAACAAAACTCATCATTGATCGCACCATATCCAGTAAAGTGTGATTCCTTCTTTCAGACGCACCATTATGATGTGGTGTTCCAAGAGGATTCCATTGTGATACGATACCACAGGCTCGCAGAAGGTCCTCAAACTCTTAGCTTAAGTATTCTCCACCTCGATCGGATCAAAGTGCTTTAATACTTTTACCAAGTTGGTTTTGTACTTCATTCATGAAATCCTTGAACCTTTGAAGGGTTTCTGACTTATGTTTTATCAGGTACACATAGCCATACCTACTGAAGTCCTCAGTGAAGGTAATGAAGTACTGATACCCACCTCTGGCATTAGTTCTAAAAGGCCCATATACATCAGTATGTATGAGTCCTAATAGATCACTAACTCTCTCACCTTTACATGAAAAGGGAGTCTTGGTCATCTTGCCCAGCAAACAAGATTCACATGTCTCTATTGATTCATAATCAAAAGAGTCTAGATAACCATCTTTATGGAGTCTAGAAATGCACTTCTCATTTATGTGCCCTAGACGACAATGCCAAAGATACGTTTTGTTTGAATTGTTGAGTTTTTTCCTTTTGGTGTTTACGTTGTATACACTTGTCTCTAGATCTATCAAGTATAGACCATAAGACATTGGGGAACTGCCATAAAAGATCCCATCTTTTGAAATGGAACACTTTCCACTCTTAATAAGAAATTCAAAACCATGCTTGTCTAAACAAGAAACGGAAATGATATTCCTATTTATGGCAGGTACATAATATCAGTTCTTTAACTCTATTATTAACCCACTAGGAAGAGTTAACTCATAGGTTCCTACGACACTGGCAACAACCCTTGCCCCATTGGCAACACGTAGTTCAACCTCGCCTTTCCCTGAAGGCCTACTCCTTTTAAGATCCTTCACATTTGAACAAATGTGAGATCCACATCCGGTATTAAGTACCAATGACAAAGAAGTAGTAAAGTTAATCTCTATCATGTATACACCAGAAGTAGAGATCTCTATCTCTCACTTCTTCTTCCATCGTTCCTTCCATCCTCTCCATGTTTTGAGCGTAGAAGATTCTGACATTGGTTCGGCGAGAGAACCCTTCTCTCCCTCACCTTTGTCCTTAGACTTTGTTCCATTGATCTCCATCAATGAACTATCCTTCTTCTTAAGCATACATAGAGTGGATTCAATGGCTACCAGTATTTCTGGATTGTGCAGAACACTTCTCACAATCCCCAACCAGTTATGGAATTTATTCTCAATAAATTGTCCATTTTAAAGATGATTCCTTTGCCATTCTACAAAAGAAAATTGCATTTGTCAAAACTCCTTTTGATTTGATTTTATTTGAATAAAATTTTATGATAGTTAATTAGGCCTTTAATTAATTACCTCTCCCACTATTTTGATTCAAATTGACAGCCCTCACCATCAATTCAGAAGATTGTAGCGTACAATCTTCTAGTGGGTCAAGATCTTGAAATCCTCTGAGTCATGGACCAGCTAGGGCTATCACCCACAACTTATATCTTCCAGGTAGGCAACTCTTGCCAATTGCATCATATGCAACTCTTGAAAGATGTCATGTGCAACTCCTTGCCATGATCACCTCCATGCCTCAAGGTGCTAGATCCTATCTAGGTCACCTTATTAAGTCCGACCCAAAGCCAACACGATGAATATGCACCCTGCTAGGGCAGACCCACATATCCATCCTTCACGTTTCCACGAGATAGATGGTGTACCATGCTAGGGCATGCCCACACTTGGCCGATCAAGCTTTTCACGTGTGTCGCATTTGGAAGGCATCTAAAACATTAATATTTAATGAGGGATTTGGTTTTATAGGTATATATACATATCTAATCACCACAATATAGTAAGTATTATATACATACTATATCCCATAGAAAAACATGCGAAATGATAAAAGCAATGATTATGGCCATCCTAATGTGATTCCTCAAGCCAAGAGGAATCACGGTCATCTAGGTCCACATCACATGCAACTTGTACAAGATGAACTCTGTGCTTTGCCTTTCTGGGTTTGATAAACTCATCTCCATGATTGATCAGCTCTCCATCAGGCCGGTCCGTTGGGTGCCACCAGCCGATCGACTGGCGCCTCCAGCCGATCGGTTCACTGGTCATCGTGCATCTCCTCAGGTCATCACCCGCTCATCTCTCTCCTCGAAACGGTCGTCTGGATTGCCAACCGATCGGTTCACGCCTTGAAACGATCATCTCAGTTGTCGTCAGATTGTCCTATGTTCTTTGACATAATAGAAAATCTATCCTATTTTACATTTGAAAAAGGAAACCCCGAGTTACATTCGGGGGGAGAAAAGGTAGGAAAGAAATCTCGAGTTATCTCGAGTTACATCAGGAATAGGAGGTAGGGAATCAATGCGTAGACCGAGATGCAAGAATCCACATACAACCATACACATACATAGGGTTTATTGGCCATAACTACGCTATACATCCACCACAAAACTCGTTTAAGGGTGACGCGTATCGAATGCATTCATATTACATATCATATATTTATATTAGGACTTGTGGATTTAGGATTGGACATGCATAAAGCCAATTTTATTCGCATCGTATGCAATAAATAAAGGCGAAAAAACAAAATCGATCATATCAATAATCCTAAAGTATAGAGCAGTTGATGTGGCTCTGATACCACTGTTGGGTTTTAGAGGGGAGATAGAGAAGGCATCAGAAACAAAAATTTTCTTCTCCTCGAACCTAGTATAAAGGAATCGCGTTAACGTCTATACATTAGGAAGGATGGTTAGTAGAGACATACCTTGTCCCGAGGCTTGCTCGGCGATGTTACCTCGTGGCTTGTGTGGTCTTCAACTCTAGTCTTGGACGGTGTCTGTGCAGCTCCTGGTCTCACTGGGACTGTCGGGATTGACAACTATCCTCTGAGTGGCAGAAGTCTCCCGCCTCTGAAGTAGTCCATACAGACCACTTGGAACTCCGATTGCCTTGTCGCACAAGGTACTGGAAGGAGTCGCACCCTCCTGTTGGTGTACTAGTCACCGACACACTATCCTGCCACCAGTCGCTTTTCTGCAGTTGTCTTTCCCTTGCTGTGCCTCCCTTATCAGGTAGCACTTGCTCAGGCTTTCCTGGTTACCACAACCAGAGAGAACGATAACTTTGTAGAGAAACTGGTGTTCTGAGTTGTACTTTGAGAAGCCCCAATACCCCTATATATAGGAGGGTCATGGGACATGGTTCTCTACCCCGGGCAATGTGGGATTAAAGTAAGAGTAGAAGGGTTCAAGATTTTCCACAAAACAACCAACTACGCCAGCCGAACCAATCGTTTCAAGCATGAACCGATCGGTTAGGGACCTGAGCTGATCAGTTCACACCTGAACTGATCGGTTGGGGCACCTGAGCTAATCGGTTCACTACCCTGGTCAGTTCCCGATTGAATTTTCCTCTTTTGTTTCGAATTGATCCAAATACCAATCCTTGTTCCAATCAAATTGGACAAGTGAAACGAAAAGAAATTTCTCACCAACCTGACTTAACCAACTTGCTCGTTTGGACCAATTGAGACGATTGGTTCAACCCTTGAACCAGGCAGTTCAGTCTGTCTTGAGACGATCGATTCATCACATGAGCCGATCGGTTGGGAGTGTAGACTGTGCAAAATTAGTCCATTGCAATTTCAATCAATCTGATACTCTAATCAATCGGTCCAACACCTTGAACACTATGATATTGAGCTATCAATTGATTGAGTGTTTAATTGAACTACTAAACTCCTTTAGTAATCAATCTAAACATCGTTTGTGGATAAACTCCTCTTCCAGGTTAAATCCTATGTGTGTGACCCTGCAGGCCCATTTCACATCGGCAATGAAAGTCCATAACACTTATGACTTCACAAGCAAAGAGCGGTTTCTAGTCGCACATCAATGCTACCCAAGTGAAATAGAAAGTTGGAGAACAACTTTCAATCCTACAATCCGTGAATGGTGTTACAACAAATGTATAATTCCTTTGTCACTAATGTCCTGAATGAACTCAAGGCATGGTACAATCATCCTTTCAACGTTCATCCATTTCCTTGATCTCAGAGCAGACTGGGTGAGATGTGTGTGATATCAATATCACATATTGATTCACACATGCATGCACATGCATTTCTCAATCCTACTCATCAAGTGGCCATGGGCATCAAACTCCCTTAGGAGGGACAAATCCCATATCTATCACTCACCCCTAAAAAGCCCCATGTGTCAAAGTCACCCAATCATCACCTTTATAACAACCCATGTTTCAGGACTGCGTTTGATGATGTCAAAGTGTACCCAACGACATGTGTTGAGTGTAGTGATTTCACGTCAAAGAATCACGCTCACCACCATCACTGTGAGAGCTGACTGTGACTACCAAATCATGGTTCCATGTGTCACTCTTACGGTGGGTCTGTCTGGTACACTTGTTCTCTAACAAGTACCTATGTGCTTGGTTTGATATCACTATATCATGACTAATGAGATTATATCATCAACCAAAACACAATCTAGTCTTTAGTGTTATTGATGTCTATGGTTATTTCCATAATAACAACTGACTAGTGACTGAACAAGAATGCATACTCTTAACATCCGTATGATCTCATCGTTTAGGTCCTCAACCCAAAAGTATACGTCATCGAGTAAAACAATTCTTTAGACATCTATCATGTTACACTATCATCTCAAAAATAGTTAAAACATATAGATCAAAAATTGCCTTCATTATTATTCAAATCATTTACAAAGTATCCCATTACAATCATCACATGACTTGCTCTATGGGCATACATACCAACAATATTCTCCTAAAATATGTTGACTTGACGTTTGGTACCAACTGCAAGGAGAGATTCACATGTATGTAGGAAGCTCTCATCTCACTTTGAATATCCATGCACTGAAGCAATCTCTTCCTTTTGAGACCATCATTGATGCTAGTGATTATTTTATAGGTGCAATTTTAGCGCATCACGTTGATAAGATGTGTCATGCCATCTACTACATGATGAAGACACTAGACAACATAGAGAAACTGTAAGGACCCTGACCTTCATTTTGGGCTTACCCTATTTGTTTTGCCTAAACCTTGTGCTTGGTTGCTTGCTAATCACCTTTAGTGGTGATTAGGGTTTGCTTGTGTTTTGTTGAGAGTTGGAGGTGCTACTTGCAAAATTACCTGAGTTAGGGTTGAAGAGTAAGTTTGCCACCCTGAGAGATGTCTTTCTCTCTCTTTGCTTCCTCTAGGGTTGAGAGTAAGGTTTGGGCTCATGCATTGAGTTGCCTTGGGCTTGGTTGAGCTAATTTGGGCATTGTTTTCCCTTGTTTGGGCCTTGCCTTGCTTGGTTGAGCCTAGTATCGGGCAAGGATGCCTTGTGTCACCCATGGGTGTGTCGGTCAAGGTGGTGGTGGTGTGTCGGCCTTTGACCTTGTTTGACCTCCTTGCTTTGGTTGTCACCCTAGCTTGGACATGTGGCTGAACCTTGGTTGAGTGGTGGCATGGCATGCGCATGAGGTTTGCAAGGTGGTAAAATGTGTGGACAAGTGTCCCTTGGTAAGGTGACACCTTGCCTTGGTTTAACCTTGACCCTCATCTATATATGCCTTGCCTTTCTTTTCCTTGGGAACCCTTTAGCTCTTTTGTTGCTCTTTCCTCCTTGTGTGCACGACACACCTTCCTTGGAGAGCTTGGTGGCCGATCCTTTCCCCTTGGTGGAGATCTCTTCTTCTTCCTCTAGCTTGGTGGCCGAACCCTAGGTGGGTCTTGTTCTTTGATGGCCGAAAGTGGTGTGCTTGGAGCTAGGAGCTTGAAGCTTGGAGCTTTGGAGCTTGAGGAGTTTGCTTAAGGCAGGTTACATAACTTCTAACCCTAGCTATGCTACCTTCTCTATGTTGCATGATTCATATATGTTGATGATCGGACATTGTATGTTATGTTTCTTGCTCTAGCACATGTTGTTGATCTTATGGATATAGTGAGCATGATGTTGTTGATGTTGTTGATGGTTTATATGATTTTACACCTAGTTGGCCGAACCATACTTTGGGGTTTTCTTTGGTAGCAATACCCCTTTCTCTCCTTGGTTTATGAGAAGTGAGTTTGAGTTCTAATGATGTAGGCAATACCCCTCTCTCATTTAAGTTTAGAGGTGATCTTATATTCTAGTTGCTTGGGCAACACCCTCCTCTCACCAAATGGATCAAAGTTGGATGTCTATCAAGAACCGTTGTAGTCCAGAGTTTGCCAAAGGTCTTGATGAATTTATCAGATTTGCTGAGGAACATAGGAAACTACCTATAGATAGGTTCTATTGTCCATGTAGAAATTGTGGTAGCAATTATGATGTAACTGGGGCACCTATTGGGGAACATGCTAGTGGTTTCAAGCATTATGTAGGGGTGACCACGCGCAGTAATGTGGTAATAGATATAGAAAATTGGCATGATGTTGATATTGCCTTAAAAATCCTTCTATGGAAAGATATATATGTGAGTTGAAGTGATATTATTACTAAATTTTTGTTTTTTATTCTAATTTAGTTTGCTTTGAAAGGCATATCCTTGTTGAAATAACATTATTGCTTTTGTATGTATAGGGTGTTTTTCATCTAAATGAAAAATATCACAAGAGAAGAGTGCTACAACGTTGTGGTATACTATGGAGGGCTTTTAAGACCTATCTAAAAAAGGATTATATAGATAATCCTAATCAAAAGAAGAAAGCATGTGATCAATATGTTTTATAGATCCTGAGGTATGGAAAAGATTGGTCGCATCTAGGCAGACAGATGAGTTTCAGGTAATAAACATTGTAATGTATTATATGAATCTTTTTATACAATTAATATATATATGTTTGATATAAATTACAATACCTCATTTGAAATGATCAGGCTATTCACGAGGCCTAAAAGGAAAGGTGGGCCAAAAATTTTTATGATCATCGCTTGGGGCCTGGTGGTTATGCCTTCCATCAGCAACTACAAGAGAAGCAACTCTCTTCTAGAGAAGAGTCTAGTACAAATCAAGTTGAGCCTCCTCTGCGACACTTGTTGTGGATTGATGCTAGAAAAAACCGAGCAGGTGAAATTCCCAACCCTGCAACTAAGGAGATGGCACAAAAGATGGTAAGTAAAGATTAACTCCCACAAACTTTGATTTATTTATATCTAATTGATTGTGATTTAATATTTTTATTAACTATGATTAGATTGATCTCCATGATCAAAGGAAGGAAGGAAAGTTCATCCCCACTGGCTACATGGATGAACTAACATTTGCTCTTGGTACGAAGGAGCATCCTGGTCGTGTTAGGGCATTAGGAGATGGCGTAGTATTCAAGTCTTATTTTGGCCCTTCACAAAAATCTAAAAGAGGTCGTACATGAGGTCTTACACAAGAGGAAGTTGAAGCATTAGTGGCATAGAAAGTAAAAGAAATAATGGCTTTATTTCAGCCTAGTCAACCTTCTTAACCTATTCAAATGGTGCATCTCTCATATAATGAGGTACAAGCCCATGCTCCAGTTGCAGAAGGTCGTGGGAGCACTCCCAATGAACCACCACAACAATCTACAATAAGTTTGTTTTGTATGTTGTGTTATTAGTATGATATATATAGATGTAGTAGTTATCTAGTTTCAGTTCTAGGTTGATATGAACTTATATTATTTCAATTCTAGGTTGCTATGAACTGCAAACTTGCAGTGGAGGTTCCAGAATATAATATTATGGCAGCAGGCAAGGTATACAACCTCGGTGGTACATTGCATTGCCAACCAATTACTGATGACATTTGTCATGTGTCCATCCATCTTGTGTATAATGGAATGGGGGACAAACCACTACCCATGCATAATCCTGAATATAGTACAGTTGAAGAAGTAGAGGGTGCTATGTTGGGGTGGCCTAGACACTTGGTTCTCAATGACAAGGTATACCTGAATTCTATCATGTTTTTCCTATTTGACTACATATATGAACTCATGTGAGATAAGTATGTAATTTAATTAACATGCTTGCATACCACAAAGTCAGAATCCTACTAATCTTCCTCCTATGACCAAGCGATCTTTCATTCCATATTCCACATTCGACAAGTTGGGAAGTAAATGTTTGTGTCGATACTTAGCCAACCAAAGCTCGGGATCACATATGTTGGTCAACTTAAAAGAAGATACAACTGGGAGGGACTTTGAGAATTATATTTTTCTTGAAGATATTATAGAGTTGTTATGGTATGATTGGCTAAATAATTCAATATTAGAAGTATGGATAAGGTAAGGATCTATCAATATAGAAATTTCTAATACACATTTTTAACTGATTTCTATATATGAAATGATTACAAATATTTTACAGCCACTTATATACCGAGGCCATAAACTTTGAAATAAAGAATGTTGGATTCTTAGTTCCTTCAGTCACTAGTCAGGTGTAAACACATATTGAGGATGTAAATGACTACTTCTCTACTGCATTCAAATATTTTGGTAGTGTGGGAAAGGAAAATATTCTAATTCCTTTTAATGTCCAGTAAGTTTTAGTATTCAATATAGTTTTAATAATGACTAAATTTCTTTATTTTAATGTTTTTTATATTCTTACTCAGATCTAGACATTGGGAATTAGTGGTGGTCATCCCAAAATTGATGCTCTTTATTATCTTGACCCAATGGGAAAAACAATAAGGGACCACAAACTGAAGTTGCCAACTATAGAGTAAGCATAAATTTAGTCTCTACCACATTAATTGTTATGCTTCAACATTATATCTCTATTCAGAATTTCTACTTTGCCAACTATCTTAATCATATAATTAAATGGGGGTATAAAGGCTTTTTGTGAAGTTGGAGGATGAATACCCACAAAATTAAAGATATTGAGTTTGAAGAATGTCAAGGTAGCTACTTTGATGACTTCGTATTATGTACAACTCTTTAGTAATGTATTAATGTCAACTCTTATAGTCTTAACTCTATTTATAGTAGTTTACTAACATTACGTGTAATTCCTTATTTGTAGTGTCCTGTACAAAATAATGACTGGGCTTGTGGATACTATGTTATGAAATATATGCAATCTATTGTCAAAGGAGCAGCACGTGACATTCAACCTATAGATTAGGTAATAAAGAATAACATCATAAATTTCCAAGTGATTTGTAGTCATTTTATAAAATATTAGCATGTGCATTTCTATTGCAGATATTTACAACTCATCCTTACACACCTGAGGATTTAAATGATTTCCGAGAAGAGTGGTTAGATGCTTTTCAAAATAAAGTCACTATGGCATTGCATTGAATGCATATGTTAGCTTCATTTATGTAGTTTGAAACTCTTACTTTCAAATTTACTTTTGTATCTGACATGAATTTTAATATCATATCAGACTTGGTTAATGCAAATCTACCATTTTATGAATGTTATGCGTATGAATATGTCTCAACTGAATATTTTGAATTGATTATAAATGTGTGTTGTTTGAAAAATTGATATCAATTTAAATAGGATTGAACATAAAAGCTAGCAAGTGACTTTAGAATGGATTTCAGGCTTGCATCTTTGCATTTGCAAGTCTTCTTTCTATTGCAGGTTTTGATCTTTGTAAATTAGAATTTTGTTCTGTAGGTTCTTGTTCTACAAATTTCTATTATGCAGATCTTTCTATAAAAAACAATTGTACACTACATGGTCATTTTTTTAAAATAACTGACCTTCTAGACCTATAGGGTCTGTTTTTTTGGTATAACCGACCTTACAGACCTCAGGGTCAATTGCAAGGGTCAGTTACATCTATTGGGTCAGTTTTTCTAGTACAATCGACCTTATAGACCTCTAGCGTCAGTTTTTTAGTATAACCGACCTTAATGACCTCAGGGTCAGTTGCAAGGGTTAGTTACATCTGTTGGGTCAGTTTTTCTAGTAAAACCGACCTTATGGACCTATAGGGTCTGTTTTTTTAGTATAACCGACCTTACAGACCTCAGGGTCAGTTACATCTATTGGGTCGGTTTTTCTATTATAGTCGACCTTATAGACCTCTAGGGTTGTTTTTTTTAATTATAACCGACTTACAAACCTCAAGACCAGTTGCAATGGTTTGTGACCACTATTGGGTCAGTTTTTCTAGTACAACCGACCTTATAGACCTCTAGGGTCAGTTACATCTATTGGGTCAATTTTCTAGTAAAACTGACCTTATAGACCTCTAGGGTCAGTTTCTTTTAGTATAACTGACCTTACATACCTTAGGGTCAATTTTTTGTATATTTAAGATGATCAATTTTGTTTTAGGGTCGGTTTTGTTTGATACAAGTGACACAACAGTGTAACTATTGCCTCGAGTTTCTATTTGTGCCAACCCGACGCTGCTATCTAAGGTCAGTTTTCTTTGGTTAAAAAACCCGACCCTATAGGTCTATTTATATAGCAATGACAACTTAAGCATCGATCAGAAAGTGACACTATAGGCTAGAAAAAACTGACCCTATAGACCATTACTATACTAGTGAATGGGTTTTCATAAAAAATATTGTCGACCGAGCAAACCTCGATCCAAAGCTTTTGACTGTTAGACCAAGTGGTTAGTAGTTGGGAGTTGAAAATAGATGTTGCTACATATTTACCTTAAACCCAACCTCAGTTAAAGAAAATCTAGACCGAGACACAATTCGGTTGACAAACTTGTCAACTGAGCAAGGTTCTGGATTTTTCTTTTAAGCACAAACAAATTAGTCATTGCTAGCCAACTAATGTACATCTAACATATAGTTAAGCACTAAGAACACTCTATAAACTTTCTAGAACGTCCCTAAGTACTTTCAAACCATTCCTATAAATAGGAGGGGCCTTAGGACACCTAAAGCATACAAGCTACACTTGAGAATACATTCTAGTGAGCAACAAAGTTAAGCAACACTTGCCATGTTGTTCTACAAGCTCCAAATTCGTGTCCTATAGCCATAGCCTCTTAGCCATCTCATAGAAACGTCTATATTAAGTGGTTTGAGAGGTCTAACAGTTGATATAGGATCAAAACACTATATGCTATTGATGTACTTCCTTTCTTTTGATCCCCCTTCACAGGTTAAAGCTACTTATGCTCCTTGGGTACTCCAAGTTGTGGAGGCTGCTTGAGGGAGCTTGGTTGAAGCTACTTCTTGGTAGAGAAGGCTACTTGAAGGGGTGCTTGAGATTACTTCAAGAAGGCGGCTTCAAGGGAGGTTGGAGCTACTTCTAGGTGAAGTCTATCTCAAGGTGGTGGAGCTACTTCAAGGAGAAGAAGGCTGTTTCAAGGGTTTGGAGTTATTTCAAAGAAGGCTGCTTCAAGGAGGTTGAGGCTACTTCTAGGAGAAGGATAATTCAAGGAAGGTGATTGTATTTTATTGTAACATCCTTGAGAGGTTAATAAAATTAATCACTTTCAAAATCCCAATCGGAGACAATTGGGTAGTGGACTGACAACCTTTGATTCAAAGGTTGGAACCACTCTAAACCGAAGTGTCTTCCTTGTTTCCTCCTCCTTCTTTGGTTGAGTGTTTAATTATTATTTTTTTAGATTCAAAAAGCTCTATTCACCCCCTATAGATCTTTTACATCCAAAACTCTAGATGATGCCCAACGGAACTACACTACCACTGAGAAGGAGATGCTAAATTTTTGCATGATGCAAAAAACTACTATTGGGATGACCCCTACCTTTTTAGGTTGTGCTTAGATGGGATTTATCACTGGTGTGTCACCGAGGAAGAAGCTCATGACATTATGGAGCACTGCCATTTCGGCCCCATTGGATGGCACAAATCTTTAGAAAACTGCTAGGAAAGTACTACAGTCTGGTTTCTTTCGGCCCACCTTATTCAAATACTCCTACAAATTCATCCTAACTTGTGATGATTGTCAAAGGACTGGAAACATATCTAAGAGAGACCAAGTGTCCATGATTTCTTTGCAAGTGATTGAAATCTTTGATGTTTGGGGAGTAGATTATATGGACTCGTTGTCTTCTTCTTGTGGTACAAATATATCTTGGTAGTTGTAGACTACGTTTCAAAATGGGTTGAAGCCATCCCCACCAAAACCTATGATTCCAAACCAGTGAAGAAACTCTTCATATACATTATCTTTCCTAGATTTAGGGTACCTCATACCGTAGTTTCTGATGGAGGTTCCCATTTTTTAGAGAAATGTTTTGAATCCTTACTGTAATGATATGGAGTCCATCACAAAGTTTCCTCCCCTTATCTCAGCCTAGTGGTTAGGTTGAGGTTTTGAATAGGCAAA
The DNA here is from genome assembly GCA_963693085.1 of Alisma plantago-aquatica. Classification (NCBI taxonomy): domain Eukaryota; kingdom Viridiplantae; phylum Streptophyta; class Magnoliopsida; order Alismatales; family Alismataceae; genus Alisma; species Alisma plantago-aquatica. The sequence goes on along the minus strand of OY856411.1, from coordinate 1,203,776,259 downwards.
TCAAGTCCATCCTAGAGAAAATGGTCAATCACACTAGGACAAATTGGGCTTTGAAACTCAATGATGCCTAGTGGGTATACAGAATTGCCTACAAAACTCCAATTTGAACTACTCCTTTTTAGCTAATTTATGGCAAAGCTTGCCATCTACTCTTAGAATTGGAACTTAAGGCTAACTGGGCCATCAAAACTCTAAATTTTGACTTACCTATAGTAGGTGAAATCATTTTATTCAAATGCAGGAGTTAGATTAGCTCACGATGACAACCTATAATAATGCTAGAATATAGAATGACAAAACCAAATTATGGCATGGTAGCCACATTAGGAGGAAGGATATTTAAGAGGGTGACCAAGTTCTTGTCTATAACTCTAGGTTAAGGCTCTTCCCTGGAAAACTCAAATCTAGATGGAATGGACCTTACCTTGTCAAATGTGCCTATCCACATGGCACTTTTCTTCTTTGGGACAAAGTGTTAGGTAAATTCAAAGTCAATGCACATAAGATGAAACGGTACATTACCGTTGAGGATTTTTAACTTCTGAGGCACATCAACTTTCTTTACTTGAAGACCTTGGCTTAAAAGATCCTCTGTCCCCTCCTCCACCTGAGCTAGAAATGGCTCCATGATTCAGTTGTTTTGGGCCTTTGACATGAAACTAGGTGCTTATTGGGAGGCAACCCAATCTTTCAATTATTTTTTGCATTTTCTTATATTTCTTTTCGCTAACTTTGGTTGTTTCTATTTCATATTAGTTTCAATTCATTTGTAAAAATAGGCGTGGTTGGTCACCCAACCCGACCTCTCACAAGTCTTCCACTGACCGAGACTAGGGGTGAGCATTCGGTTAATTCAGTCAGTTACAGTTAATTTGGCTCACTTAAATGATTAATTTGTGGTTTAAGATTTTAACTGTTAACCTAACCAAATTAGTGTCAGTTAGTTTGGTTATGGTTAATCTGTTAATGGTCAATTCAACTGATTAATTTGGTTAACCAAACAACACTCTTATAATAATATTATATGAAAATAATTATAAAATTTTGAAAAATTATTATATTATAGTAATATTACATATAAACATAATGGTATATAGTTCATGAAAGCTTGTTTAGTTTATAAATAGGATGGTCTCTTGAAATAAAAGTAAAATTATATAGGTATATATATGAGAAAGTATTTCTTTTTGAATAAATTGTGACTATTCGGTTAATTTTGTTAAGCAAACAAAAAATATTTTAACCAAAAAATTAACCATTTAATTGGTTAACCAAAATAAATTAACTAAATTAACCAAATTGTTAAAAAAATTAACCATTTAGTTAATTGATTATTAACTGAGTTCTGATCACCCCTAATTGAGATGCCCATCTGGCAAAGTTGAGACGGTTGTCTGAGCGTTTATGGAGACCATTCCAATTTCGGTTGTCATCAGAATTTTGAATTTGAAATTCCGCCTCCATCCTTGTCAAATGATCGTTTAGCACCAAAGAAATGGTCGTCTCGAAGACTAAGAGGCACAATTAATGATAGTTTTAAACCCACAACCATTTTGAAATTTGAAATGCCTACTTCTCCCCCCCTAAAATGCCAAACGATCAGTTGGGACTTGCCAAGCAGTCATCTCATGTGTTCATGTTGCCTATAAAATAACAACTTGGGGGAAATTGACTCACACCTTCACCAAGAGAAATACCCTCTCGAGCAGTGCTGCCTTCTCTGAGGACCTGCACCCAAACGACCATCTCAACTGCTCTAATGGATGTCTAGCCTCCCTCCCTCTGCTAGCAACCCTCAAAGGTTCTATCATGTTATCCCATCTCTGAGACTATCATTTTGCCATCTCAACTACACTAGAAACCACCTTCCTCAAGTATACCTTTTCTCCTCCTCCTCTTCTCACCCCACCATCTCACTGGCTCCACTGAGTATGCTACATAGTTGCCCCAAATTTAGATGGCCAGCTTACAGGGCAAGATAGCCACCTCGCTGCATCTGTCTATAGAATCTCCACCCTCTGTTCATAGTGAATGAGGCAGTTGTTCTGCCTCTAAAACAAACAACTTGCATTTATCTCACAATAGCCATCTCTTCCTCCCACCTTCTTCCTAAGGTGGTCCCTTTGCTCACACCCCCATATGAGACGATCATCTGAGAAACCAACTAAGAATCTCACTCACCACATACATCACAATTTTGCATTCCAGATGCTCATTCTGCACTTACCGAATGCCCATTTCGTCATCCATACGATCGTCTCACACCCGCCCGACGGCCGTTTCGTCCTTCTAGCACCCTTTCACCATGTTTGAGGGAGGGTAACACTGTAGTTTCCTTGACTACCTCCGCAAGGTTAAGCAGGGCATCAAATAGATGGTTTATCATGAGATGCCTCACTGCTCTAGCTTGGGTGTCGACATCCAGTTCCATGAACCTATTGGTGAGTCTTCCCCTGAGGTGGTCGAGGAGATGCTCCATGACATCGAAAAGGTTGAGAGGTTCATCCAAGAGACCGAGTAGGCCGATCTTCATCTCGACAAGATTCAGAATCTACTTTGCCTCATCCATCCCACATAGCCCCTATTCCAGGGATCTATGCTCAGTTCATTAGTGCCATACATTTTGACAGATTCAAGGAAAAAACGCACTTGGCGTTTCACTCCCTCACTAGGCCTGCATCATTACCCTTAATGCACTCAGGATTAGGGAGGTTGTTGACAACATCTTGCACAAGAACTATATCCTCCTCTTTCCCTACTGGGTCACTTCAGTATATAGTGACCTCACCTTGGAGTTCATCACCACTTACTACCAAATCCACAATTCATGGGGAAATTCCAGCTGTAAGGCCCGAGTTTTCAATGAGGATTTTGAAATCTCTTCCAGGAAGCTTACCTCCATGCTACTTGATGGAGGGGATGACTACTGGCTTTCTCATGGTATAAAGCACCACCATGACATCTACCCTAACAATTACAACATGGAGAAGTTCTAGGCAGATATTACCAACCTTCCACCCAAGCTGCCCCATAGCCTTAAGGCATCCATCATCGATAACCCAGTGGTTTTCTACCCCCACCACATCTTGGCCCACACCTTCTTCGGTAGGGAAGGCACTCAGGGAGCCATTACTCTTTTCGAGCTCTACACCCTATGGTGTCTTATGAACAACGAGACCTACAACTAAGGGAGTGTGATGATTGATCATCTCAATTATCATGCCACCCTCAATACTTCTTCCTCTATTTGCATCGTCCATATAGTCACCTACATAGTATACTTTCTAGGCTACACTCCCATATCCTTCATGCCACTGAAGCTTAAGAATCACCTGATTGACCTTTCTTACTTGAAGGGATGTAAGTTCCTCTTCTTGGTGCCAATGGTGTCTACTTCCTACTCTTTAAAGACTCCCATGCCGTCCTCGAGCTTCCCCAACATGCTAGGTTTGCAGCCACCAACCATGTTTTTTATTTGACAGATCTATCGACACATATCATGCAATTCTTTCTAGAGTATCCCAACCCAGAAGTCATCCCTGAGTCCACGAACCATAAGAGGACTGTCTCTTCGGAGCCACACAATGACATGCCTGGACCACCTCCTCCTCCTTCTCGATATCGCACCAGGAGACACATGGACACTGAAGAAGGACCCGTGGAGCCTTATGAGCTTTCTGATATTCGGGATTGGTTGGATGAGATCCAATGTGAGCAGCAACGCCAGGGCCACCGAATCAACCATATCTACCTGATGCAGCACTCCCATGAGTCTTGGCATGTGGCCTAGGACCACTACGCCGCTAGTTGACCTCAGTTTGAGGAGTATGGGGCCCATGTGGCCTACCCTAACCCCAACTCCCCATATGGGGGGAATTACTACTACAATCTTCCATCTTCCTCTCATTACCGACTACTAGAGTGATCTTCTTCCCTCCATCTCCAATTTAGGTTATTCTCGAGATGAGAAAAAGTCTATGTCTGGGGTGGAGGTGGGTGTTATGCTTCTATTCGACCTCCCTTATCTTTTCCTTTCTTGCATTTTTTTTGCCTTTTTATTTGTTTGGCATGTGGCATGGCCTTTATCTAGTTGGCGATGCTTTTATTTTCCGTAGTTGCAAATGGCCCTTATCTAGTTGTCTAATATGAGTAAATTTCTATCATCGTAGCCCTTTTGAATTTAGTAATTTTTTCTGCAAGAACTTTTACAAATTGCCATGTATGAAACCACCATGTCACCTAGGACTCAAAAATAGCATCACTTTTTAGAAAAAGTTGGCAAGTCGTATGGAATCAATCAAAACCAAACACAATTTCTCTCTATTTTAAACTATGGATTAACTTGATATAAATCTCATATAATGTGATTGTCAGGAATACTCTATCTGATGCAATGACACTTTCAAAAAAAAATGTGAAGTTATAAGCACAAGGACACCTTTTGTTTTCTCCCTTATTTTCTTTCTCAAAAAAGAGAAGCAAAGAATCACCACTAGACAAAAATCAAGTCTGGGTGGCATACTTCCCATATCAAAAATTCCATACCCCATAAAGGGGCGTACCATCAAAAGATGCAAAGAGCACATGAAAAACAACTATGACCAATGCAGCCACAAATCCATAAACTAAATATATCCCGAGTCGAATAGAGGCGGGATCATCACCTTTTTCTGCACCTCCCCCTTTCATCATGTTCTTGTGCAACAACTCACAAAAAGAAAAAAAAGAGTGTCAAAGCAAAAGTAAGATGAAGCCTATTTTTCAACAAAATCTTGATTTAGTAACAAGCTATGAAATTAGTTTTGATAGAGAATATTAGAACTTTGTGTTTTGTAGTTTTAGGAAATAAGGTTATTGATACACATAGAAATGCATACCAATTCACTAAGATAATTATCCTAGAGTTTAACCTTTTTAACTTTCCAACTAAGGCTTAGTATAGAAGGGTTGATCCCATTGGACAACATTTTTAATATTGTTTCACTTATCTTGATTGAGTTTTTAACTTCATTTCTTTTTGGAGTTTTTAATATATGAGCACGAATGTAAATTCTGATCTGGGGGTTGATTCATTACACTAGAACATGAATTAAAGTGCAAATGAACAAAAAGATTACACTAATGACAATGAAACAAAAAGATTATGCTAAGGCAAGAAATAAAGAAGATTGTTAGAAAATAAAGATTATCTAAGACAAGAAGTAAGGTGCAAGTAATAAAAGGAGAGCAATTGAAAACAAGCACTAAAAGAGGCAATTGAATCAGAAGGGGAAAGCATTGAGGCTTAGAGGTTTCACCACCTTATCAAAAGTGAAAACAAGATCTAAGGAATACATAAAAGGAAAGATAGAAGCATGTATGTGAATCATTCATAAACAAAACACAAGAGATGAACTCCATGTGAACCCATTGGTCCTTACGTTCACGCATCCTAGTCCTTCATCCTAGAGGGAATTTTCCACAATCACATCCAAATCCCAGTGTAAATGTTTTAGGCGTTCTAAATCCCTATTTTCACAGTCGCATCCACCGAGATTAATCCATGATAAAAATGATTAATTACTTCATCTAAATTGATGATTTCCAAATTGAAATTCATCCATCTAAAAAGTTGTATAAAACTCAATCTGGTTGACACATGGAAGGGTATACTCCCCTCACCTCGATAAAGAAACTACTCACCATTCATGATGAAGGAAGGATATGCAAGGGGAAGAAGGTAGGAAGCCATAGACCAAAGGATAGAATCTCTAAAGAGACCAATGTTGGTGACTATGAAATGGCTTGCTATCTTAATCCCCCTATTCGAGAGAAAGAACTAAAATATAATAAGAACAAAGACAAATTCTAGATCTAGAATGAAGAATCAAAATTTTATTACAGAACTTAAAGATAACAACTATGAATCAAAATGACAGAGTTTTAATAAAAAATGCAAGTACAAAACTGAGGACCTCTTTCTTAGTGGAATCCTCCCTCCTTTTACAGGGGGAGGGGTGGAAACCCTGAAATGGGGTAGAAGGAAAAAGAGAGGTGGTTGCTAACTTTTGGTGTTTGCATGTCGTGAAACAACTGTTTGGGTTAGCCGAGATGGTCATCTTGTTGGTGATGTGGCATGTTCTAAGGGTAGCGTTCGAACCCTATCTAAGTGCAGTGGTGGTGCCCTTTGACTCTCGTATCGCGTCGCCATGCACAAAACTAAGGGTTAAAACCATAGCATGAGTGGTGGCATCCTAACTTGATCTTCAAATTGGCTCGACACGGTCATCTAGGAATCACGAGCTGATCGTCTGGGGTGCCTAGGATGAGCGTCTAACACATGAAATGCTTTGGGGGGGGGGAATTCTTGAGAGAAGGTTGAGTCAAGGGCCAAAATGGTCATCTGGCTCAGAACATGGAATATTCTGGAGGTGAACAGACCATCTAGGATTGCGAGATGGGCGTCTCGTGTGCTCGAGAGGTCAAATCATTACTGTGGAGGAAAAACCTACAAAAGAGTAGTAAAAGGTAAAATATTTGCACAATAAATCAAAAAGTGAGTAAATTACAAATTGTCCTAGAAATTACTGAAAAAGAAATAAGTTCTAATGAAAAAGACTATGATAATTTAGCAAAAATATAGATGAATATGCATTCATCAAAATACCCCAGACTTGAATCTTTTCTCATCATGAGCAAATAAATTTACATATACATCCAACTTATACTTGCAACATGTCATTCCTCACCCTTGTAACATCACTTTATTACTTACCTCCAGTTTTGGCCAAGCATCCCTATCTCCTAGAACCACATAGAATGAAGTTATATATTCCCTATCAAAACATTTTTCATAGATTGTTTCTAAATCAATATTTTGCATAAAAATAGGCTTCATCTTACTTTTTCTTTGACACTTTCATTTTTCTCTTTTTGTGAGTTGTTGTACAAGAACAGGACGAAGGGGTGTGGAAAATGGTGATCCCTCCTCTATTCGACTCAGGATATAGATTTATGGAGTTGTGGCTACATTGGTCACAATTTTTTCATTCTTATGCACTTTTGGCATCTTTTGATGGTACACCCCTTTATGGAGTATGGAACTTTGGATTTGGGAAGCATGCCACCCCATACTTGATTTTCGTTTGGTGGTGATTCTTTGCTTCTACTTTTATAATAAAAATAAGGGGGAAAGAAAAGGTGTCCTTGTGCTTGTAACTTCAACATTTTTTCCGAAAGTGTCATTGTATTACATAGAGTATTCCTATAAATCACATCATACCAGTTTTATAACAAGATAATCCATCGTTAAACATAGAGAAAAATCGTGCTTGGTTCTGATTGATTCCATATTACTTGCCAACTATTCCAAGGAGTGATGTTATTTAGGGGTCCTAGATGACATGATGGTTTTAGACATGACAATTTGTAAAAGTTTTTTGCATAAATATTTACTAAACCCAATTGGGATGCAATAATGAACATATACTCATTTTGTCAGACTAGATAAGGGCCATTTTACAACCAAGGAAATTTTTTAAAAAATGTCTGACTAGATAAGGGGCATAAACAAAGAAACTACATGAAAAAACAAAATAAAAGGCAAAAATAATGCAAGAAGGGAAACAATAGGGGATGGAATAGAATCCTGCCACCCACCTCCACACCAGACTTAGATTTTTGCTCGTTCTGAGCAAAACCTAAATTGAAGATGGTAGGAAGAAGATCACTCTGGCGGTGGGTACTGAGAATAAGATGGAGGACTGTAGTAGTAATTCCCCCAATATGGGGAGTTGGGGTCAAGATAGGCGTGATGGGCCCCATACTCCTCAAACTGAGGTCGATTGGTTGCGTAATGGTCCTGGGCCACATGCCAAGACTCAAGAGAGCATTGGATTGGGTACAAATGGTTGAGTTGGTGGCCCTGGCACTGCTGCTCATGTTGGATCTCATCCAACTGATCTCGAATCTCACAAAACCATAGGGTTCCTTGGGTCCTTCCTCAGTACCTCTATGTCTCCTGGTGTGGCATCGTGACAACAGAGGTAGTGGTCCAGTCGCATGATCATGTGCCTCTGAGGAGACATTCCTTCTATGGGTCATGGGCTTAGGGACGTCTTCTGGGTTGGGATACTCTAGAAGGAATCACACGATATGTGATGACAGATCAATCAAATCAAAATCTAGATTGGCGGCTGCAAGCCTAGCATGTTGGGGAAGCTCAAGGATGACCTAAGAGTTTTTAAAAGGCAAGTAGTAGACTCCATTGGCACCAGGACGGAGAAACTTACATCCCTTTAATTATGGAAGGTTAATCAAGTGATTCTTGAGCAGCAACGACATGAAAGAGATGTGAGTGTAGCCCATAAAATACACTATATAGGTGACTATATGGATGATGCAGTAGAAGGATGAAGTAGTGTGGGTGGCCTAATAGTTGAGATTATTGATAATAACACATCCCCAGTTGTAAGGCTCATTGTTCAGAAGACACCATAGGGGATAAAGCTCAGAAAGTGTAATGGCACCATGAGTACCTTCCCTGTCGAAGAAGGTGCATGTCAAGACACGATGAAGGTAGTGGACCACTAGTTTATGGATGCCAGATGCCTTGATGTTGTTGGGTTGCTTGGGTGGAAGCCCAATAATGTCAACCTAGAATTTCTCCACATTGTAATTGTTGGGGTAGACATCATGACAAAACCCCATACAACGGGAGATCCAATCAAATTAGCCTTCGTCAAGGATGAGGGAGATGAGTTGATGGGTAGAGATCTCAAAGTTCTCACCAAAAACTCGGGCCTTACAGCTAGAGTTGCCCCACAAATCATGGAGTTGGCGATAGGTGGTAATGAACTCCAAGGTGAGCTCACTATATAGTGAAGTAACATTGTAAGGGAAGGAGAGAATGTGATTCTTGTGTAGGATGTTGTCAAGAGCTTCTTTGATGCCTAGTGTGTCAAGAGTGACGTTACATGCCCAACACAAAAGGGAACACCAATTGTGGAAGTTTCCTTGAATATTTTAAAATGATGGTTGTTGACAAACTAAACATAGTCCCCCAAAATTTGGGCTATGCGGGGTGGTCATGGCGTGACCAAACTGGGGTCATGTTGGAATTGACCCACTTTCCTCTGACGAAGGAACTCGTCTACTTCCTCAAGGTGATGGGCCATCTCCTCAGGAATCTTTAGATAATACTCTCCACTGTGTTCTCAAATTTGGATATCGGGCACGGATGTGGAGTGGCAAGGCGGCTCAAAGGAGGAGGAGGCAAGGGCCTTACCCTTGTTCTTACGGAAGCATCCAAACATGGTGACTAGCTGTAGTGGGCCGAGATGGGAGTTTGGACAGGTGATATTGTCATTTGATGGAAATGAAAAATCTGTATGACAAAATGAGACAGGCGTCTAGACCTGACAAAGCCGGGACTTGATGGAGGTGGATTCTGGTGAGATGGCTGTTTTGCCTATGAGATGTTCACCTGGGATGTTACTAAAAAAGGGAAAGGGTGAAAGATGATTGTTGGCAGTGGAGTGGCAGTTTGGTAACATGAGGTTGTTGTCTAATGATGAGATGGCTATCTTGATGGCATCGGCAACTGGGACCAAGAAAGGGGCAGGTGTTGCGAATGGGGAAGGACTTGACTAGCCGGAGGCAGGATGGCCGTTTGGCAGGGTTGCGGTGGTCGTATGGTGAGTCTATGGGGGCTACAACGCTCAGTTGGGGACGTCAAGAACTGGAACTGAGGTTGGGGTTGGTGCCACAAAAAGGGGACTAAATGGTGAGGTGGTCATTTGGGCTAAGAACGGATGTGTGTTGGTGCTCGATGTAGGAAGAATAACTGCCTCACATTAATAGGCAATTGGCTTAGGTGAAGCATCGTTAGCCGGTGGCAAGCTTGTCACTAATGGAGGATGGATATTTTGGCTTGGTGAAGGTGAGAGACTCCAACCCTTACTTGGATATTTTATAAGCTGAAGTCACAGTTGAGCCGAGCTTCTCACCTACGCCAAACGATCAGTTGGCATTTTGGGGGAGTGAAAATAAAGGTCTTTCTTGTCCTGATGCCAGTGTGCATTTGAATGCACATTGAATGCGCATTTAGGTCTCCAAGACGGGCGTCTCATTGGAGTCAGCCGACTGGTTGATGTGATTTTGGTGGCCTTCAATTTCAAATTTCAAACGGATGATGATTTTGGAGTGGTCACCTTGAAGGATGAAACGATCATCTTTCCTTAACTAGACGGTCGTATGGCATGGTGGGATGTCTTGCCTTCATCTAAACGAACATGAGGTTGGGTGGCCAACCACCCCTATTTTTTGAAGTTGGAAAACAAATATGAAATTGAAACAACAAAGGTTAGCTGAAACCAATTTAAAAAAAATGCAAAAATATAAGATTGGGTTGCCTCCCAGTAAGCACCTTGTTTTATGTTGAAGGCTTGGCATAGCTGGATCACGAAGCCTTTTCAGGCTTGTGTGGGGGAGGTGGAGGGTCTTTCAAATCAAGGTCTTTGAGTGATGAAAGTTGTTGTGCCTCAGAAGACAAAAAGTCCTCAATGGTAATGTATTGTTTCAATCTATGCCCATTAACCTTGAACTATCCTGACACCTTATCCAAAAGAAGAAAATTTCCATGAGGGTAGGGATGCTTGACAAGGTAGGGCCCATTCCATCTAGATTTAAGTTTTCTAGGAAAAAGTCTCAACCTAGAATTGTACATTAAAACCTAGTCATCCTCCTGAATGTCTTTTTACCTGATGTGGTCATCATGCCATAATTTGGTTTTGTCTATATATATTCTAGAATTATCATAGGTTGTCATCCTGAGCTCATCTAACTACTGTCTTTGCAAAAAAAAGGTTTTCACCTATAGCAGATAAGTCAAAATTTAGAGTTTTGATGGCCCAATTAGCCTTATGTTCCAATTTTATGGGTGGATGGAAAGATTTGGCATAGATCAACTTGAAGGAGTGGTGCCTATTGGAGTTTTATATGCAGTTCTATATGCTCACAAGGCATCATTAAGTTTCAAAGCCCAATTTGTCCTAGTGTGATTGACTATTTTCTCAAGGATCGACTTGATTTGCCGGTTTGAAACCTTGACCTGACCACTAGTCTGAGGGTGGTTGGGGGTGGTGACCTTATGATGGACTCCATATCATTTCAGTAGAGTTTTGAAACTTTTTTCTAAGAAATGGGAACCTCCATCAGAAACCACGTTACGAGGTACCCCAAATCTAGGGAAAATAATGCCTTTGAATAGTTTCTTCACTGGTTTAGAATCCCGGTTTTGGTGGGAATGGCTTCAACCCATTTTTAGACGTAGTCAACAACCACCAAGATATATTTGTACCCACAAGAAGAAGGAAATGGGCCCATATAATCTACTCACAAAATGTCGAAGATTTCAATATCTTGGCAAGAAGTCATGGGCATTTGGTCTCTCATAGATATATTTTTGGTCCTCTGACATTCAACACAAGTGAAAACAAATTCACAGGAATCCTTGAATGGAGTGAGCTAGAAAAAACTAGATTGCAACACTTTCCTAGTAGTTTTCTGAAAGATCATGTGACCTCCAGTGGGCCAGAATGGCACTGCTCAAGAATGTCATGAGCTTCTTCCTTAGTGACACACCTACAATAAAAGCACAGTCTAAAAAGGTAGGGGTCATCCCAATAGTAGTGTTTCACATCGTGCAAAAAATTAGCCTTAGAATATCCCTTATATATCAGGGTGCAATACACCTGCAGCCAGAAAATTTACATAATTGGCAAACCAAGGATATTGGGATTCCATTTTCAGCAATTTGTCATCAGGAAGAGAACCATTGATGGGGATACCATCATCATCAAAAAATTCAAGGAGGCTAATGACAACTACATTCTCGCAACCTTTTTGTCAAGGATTTCTAAGTCAAACTCTTAAAGTAAAAGGGCCCACCGAAGAAAATGGGGTTTGGCATCCTTTGTGGTCATCAAATATCTAATGGATACATGGTTAGTATAGACAATGACTTTGGACCCTATCAGGTTATAGAGGAACTTATCCAAGGCATAGACTGTGGCTAGCATTTCCTTCTAAGTGGTGGTGTAATTCCATTGGGCATCATCTAGAGTTTTGGATGCATAGTAAATCACATGGTGCTTTTTGTCGACACATTATCCAAGAATAGCACCAATAACATAATCACTCACATAACATGTTAACTCAAAAGGTAAGGACCAATCAGGGGCCCTAATGATGGGGTAGAAGTGAGAGCATCTTTCAAACAAAGAAAATTGGCCATGCAAGCTTTATCGAATTCCAGGGGGTGTCTTTTTGGAGAAGGTTGGTTAAGGGTTTGGTGATCTTTGAAAAATCACAGATGAAGCAATGGTAAAAACTTGCATGCCCAAGGAAGGCACGAATGTCCTTGACAGAAGAAGGGGGTGGAAGTTTTGAGATAACCTCAATCTTGTCTCTATCAACTTCAATGCCACAGTTGCTAACTCTATGTTCTAAGACAATATCCCTTATGTCACCATAAAGTGACATTTTCCCAGTTCAAAATCAATTGTGCTTCCTCACATTTTTCTAAAATAAGAGATATATGTCTGAGATCAAGAGTCAAAACTTTATCCATAGATAGAAGTTGTCCATGACACAACCCGAAGAACATTATTCTGAATGCATAAGTGCCAAATGGGCAAATAAGGGTCATTTTCTCTTGGTCATTAGGATGAATGGGATTCTAATAAAAATATGCATATCCATAAAGGCAACAGAAATATTGTTGATTGGCAAGGTTCTCTAGTACTTCATCCAAAAAGGGAAGATGGAAATGATCTTTCCTAGTGGCCTTATTCATTTTTATATGACCAATACACATCCTACATCCTGTAACCGTACAGGTGGGAATGATTTCATCCTTATCATTTCTCACAATAGTTCTTCCCCTTTCTTGGGGATTACCTGGACATGAATAACCCATGGGGATTCAGAGATGGAGTAGATAATTCATGAAGTCAAAAATTTGATAACCTATAGACACACAACCTCTTTCATGTTTGAATTCAATTTTCTTTGGGGATCCCTAGAAGGCTTCACTGTTCTACCATAGGAATTTTATGCATACAAATATCTTGATTGATCCCTATCAAATCAGCCATTTTGTATCCTAAGACAACTTTCCTCTTCCTAAGCTCAGTCATAAGCTTGGTTTCTTGTTCATAGGTAAGATCAGATTTAATGATAACAGAATAAATTTTTGCTCATCAAGGAAGACATAAGTCCTTCCACGAGGGATTTCATCTCAAGTGCCTTGGGGGTTCCAAGTTTTTCATCCACGAGAGAGATCATTTTGAGGTCCTCAAAATTTTCATCATATATCTCCTCAAAGGTGTCGAGATGAAGTCTATATTGCTCTAATTGCTCATCTTCAAAGCCACAATCAATTTGGGTCACGAGGGCATTCTGGAGGGGATCCTCAACTAGTTCCTTTTCTTGTCTCAACTATTGGAGCTTCTCAATACAAATCAAATCCTTCTTTCCCAGCAAGCTCACCAAAAGGAAACTAACACTCATTTAGCCCAATTCTTCACTCAACAAAATCCACATGTCGACACTTTTACCGAACAACTTGAAAACAATCCAAAACATCCTGAACACTTAAGGTTGTCTCTACCCATTTTGGGAAGACACATTCTACTCCCCTTCTCCAGAGAAACCCACAATAGTACCTTTGTATTTTGAGGATGATGGCACTATGATTGTTGACACTCCTACACTTGAAGCTACCATCCCTACTCCTATGATCCCACCCAGGGAGATTGACGAGCCAGAAATCCCTATTTTATAAACCCCATATGCCTTACCAATCGCGCCTAAAGCAAACTAGGATCAATACCCATTTTGTGAAATTTAGGGATTGCATGAAAAAGTTGCATGTGGATATTCCTTTCCTTGATGCTTTAGCTGATATTCCTGCCTGGTCCAAGTACATGAAAACTTGTTGACTAGGAAGTATACAACCAAAGCATATGAGATTGTAATTCTTGCTACAACCACTTCTGACATCATTCAAAGAAAAATGCCTGAGAAGAAGAAATATCATGGTTCCTTTGGGATTGGGTGTTACCTATGTGAAAATTCTTGCAGGAAGGGCCTTGCATATTTGGGTGCTAGTATTTTTATCATGCTGAATAGTCTTCACAGGAGGTTGGGATTTGTTGACATGCTTCCTACTGCCATGACCATTCAATTGGTAGATTCATATATGACAAAACCTACGAGTATCATTGAAGACATACTTGTAAGGGTTGGGAAGGATGCTTATGTCCCATGTGACTTTGTCATCATGGACATAAAGGAATATTTATGCTACCCTATCATCTTTGGCCATCCCTTTTAGGCCACCGCTCGCACCTTGATTGATGTCGAGGTTGGAACCACCTTTTTATGCCTAGGAAAACAAACCATAGAGTTTAGCGTGTTTGAAAGCATGCATAGACCAAGACTCCAAGAAGATGTTTATCTCAAGGATACATTGTTCCAGGGTGGCCAACCTATCATGAGTTGAGGACATGGGGGCATTCTGTTGTTCTTGAGGTTGGGGTGGCAGCTGATTAAGGTTTTGAAATTATTGTCCTTAGTAAGGCCCACGATTCTGGTAATTACCCCTATGATTCCCTTGGTTTACAAAGTTCCTCTGGTTGTTATTATATGGGAAGCCTGGTGGTGGACGGTAGTTGGCTTTGGGATGCGAGGGTCTTTGTGGGGGGGGGTTGAGAGGAGTTTTCAGCTCCTACAGGTTTTCCATATTGGAATCTAGGGTGGTTTCTAGCTTGGTTTAGATTGTGGTAAGCCTAGCTTGGGATACTATGGATGGAGTTTAGGTCCTCTAATTGACCAACTTTGGCTGCATGGGAGTGTTGTAAAGGTATTGACATTGAAGGGTAGCATGATCATACCCTTGGCAAATCCCACATAGAGCTTTTGTAGCTCTAACTTGTTGAGGTCGCCTCTCATAGGTGTTGATGGTGGACCCAAGGCAGTCATGTTTTAAAGAAATCATCTTAAGGTCATTAGATATGTTTTTAATGTTAGGGTCTCCCTCATCCTTGGATACCTTAAGGACCCCATCCGTAACTCATCTTGCTAGTGTTTCAAAAGCATTCTTCATGAATCCCCAGGCTTCTTCTAGACTTTAGAACATAAAATTTCCTCCAGATGATGAATCAATGAATTTCATGGTGTCATCATCAACACCACAGTAAAATATCTCAATGAGTTGAGATTGAGTAATGTCATGACAAGGGCACCATCAGAGAAGTTCCCTAAATCTCTCCCAGACTTCTCCTAGAGTTTCTCCTGAGACCATTGAAAAGAGAATGATCTATCCCCTGATTTCATAGGTGAGGGAAGGGGGAAAATATTTATCCAAGAACTTGATTTGTAAGGCTTCCTATGTGGTGACCCATTTTTCACTCTCCATGGCATTATACCAACTACTGGATTTCCCTAAGAGAGAGTATTTGAGAAACCTAAGTCTAATGGTGTCTTCAATAACATGTGGGATATTATGCAAGGAACAGAGGTAAGTGAAACTTTGGAGGTGATCCTGGCAACTCTCACCCTTGTTTCCAAAAAATGTGTTGGCTTAAAGCATGGTTATCCATTGGGTGAGGATCTCAAATTGGGGACTGTAATTTTGGGTGGCACAATGGGATGTTGTGCATATCCAGTTTTAGGTGTAGAAAAATCATTTAATTATTTTTGTCTCTCAGCCTCCCTATGAGTAGCTTCCAAAGCCTCTTGCTCGTCCACATAGACTACACTCAAAGCGGCTTCTTGAACCATGCGTTCAACCATCATTCTCTCTCTTTGAGAAACAAGTGCTTGCTATCCTACGCGTAACTCCCTCCTCATCCATCCTAACTCAATTTTGTCTATTCAAATGATGGAATGTTCTTTATGGCTTCAGATCAGAAACTGGCAGTGCGACATCAGTGTTTGGCAGGAGACACATGCACAATTATAATTGAAAGATAATATTGAGTGCAACAAAAATGTACTGTGGAATGGAAACCCAATAGAAAGAGGAGTATCACTTCTGGAATGGTACTCAAGGAAGAAAAAATGAAAAAAAGTTTATGTTCAAAAAAAATTTGGGGTTCGAGAAAATGATCTGTTGTCCCCGACAATGGTGCCAAAGTTGATACGCATCAAAGCACACACCAATTCACTAGGATAATTATCCTAGAGTTTAACCTTTTTACTTTCTGATTAACACTTAGTATAGAAGGGTCAATCCGATAGGACAATGTTTTTAAGATTGTTTCCTTTATCCGGATTGAGTTTTGAACTTTATTTCTTTTTGGATTTTTTAATATATGAACAGTAAAGTAAATTCCAATTTGAGGGTTGATTAATTACACTAGAACAAGAATTAAAGTGCAAATTAACAAAAATATTACACTAATGACAATGAAAAGGAGAGATTTTTCTAAGGCAATAAATAAAGAAGATTGTTATAAAGGAAAGATTATCTAAGACAAGAAGTAAGGTACAAGTAATAAAAGGAGAGCAATTGAAAACAAGTGTTGAAAGAGACGATTGAATCACAAGGGGAAAGCATCGAGGCTTATAGGTTTTACCACCTTAGCCAAAGTGAAAACAAGACCGAAGGAATACATGATAGGAAAGATAGAAGAAGGTATGTGAATCATTTGTAAACAAAATGCAAGAGGTGAACTCCATGTAAACCCATTGATTTTGACATTCACACATCCTAGTCTTTCATCCTAAAGGGGATTTTGATGAGGTCATATCTAAATCCTAGTGTAAACGGTTTAGGCATTTTAAATCTTGGTTTCTACAGTTGCATTTGCTGAGATTATCCCATGATAAAAATGATTATATACTTTGTTTTAAATCAATTATTTCTAAACCAAAAACCATCCATATAAAAATTTGTGTAAAACTCAATCTGATCAACACATGGCTAAGGGGATTGTGAGTCGATTGTCTAGGGTGCCTAGGATGAGCATCTGCCACATGAAATGCTTCAGGGGAAAATTCTTGAGAGAAGGTTGAGTCGAGGGCCGAAATGGCCGTCTAGCTTAAAATGTGGAATATTCTAGAAGTGAACTGGCCATCTTGGATCACGAGATAGGTGTCTCTTGTGCTCAGGAGGTCAGATCCTTGTTGTGGAGGGAAAACCAACAAAAGAGTATTAAAGGTTAAGTACTTGCACAATAAATAAAAAAGTGGGTAAATTACAAATTGTCTTAGAAATCACTGAAAAAGAAATAAATTCCAATGAAAAAGACTATGATAATTAAGTAAAAAGATAGATGAATATGCATTCATCAGCTGCTTGGCCAAATTCAGAGGTAAGGAATAAAGTGATGTTACAAGGGTGAGGATTGACAAGTTGCAAGTATAAATTGGATGTATTTGTGATTTTATTTGCTCGGGACAAGTAAAGATTCAAGTCTAGGGTATTTTGATGAATGTATATTCATCTATATTTTTGCACAATTTTCATAGTATTTTTTATTAGTACTTATCTCCTTTTTAGTAATTTCTAGGTCAACTTGTAATTTTCCCATTTTTCTATTATTTGTGAAAATATTAATATTATCCATCACTCTTTGTAGGTTTTTTTTCTTCAAAGCAAGATTATGGCCTACTGAGCTCACATGAGATGACCGTCTCGTAGCACTAGATGGTCGGTTCATCTCCAAGAAGTTCCAACCCCATAGCCAGATGACCATTTGATCCTCGACTCAACATGCCATCTTGACACTCCAGACGGGCGTCTCAAATCAGGGAGCCAATCGGCTCGTGTCACTAGACGAGCACCCAAGTATGTTGAGATGGACATCTCATGACCACACTAGGGCAAATTCATGTGCCACACTCAAACCTTAGTGTTTCAAAGTTGATTATGTGCGCAACGGCACAAGACAGGCGTCCCGCACCCAGACGATCGATTCAGACAATTCTTCGAGACCAAGCAGCCAAATCAAAAGGAACCACCACCCTTGGATTAGGGTTTTGACCATTTCTCCTCAAGACATGCCATGTCATTAATCAGACGACTGTCTCATCTAGCGAGATGGCCATTTTGCAACCCGCGAACAACACAAATCTGCAGCCACCTCTACCATTTGTTTCTCCCCCCTTTCAGGATTTCCACCCCTCCTTCCCCTATAAAAGGAGGGGGGCCTCCACTAAGAAAAGGATCCTGTATTTTGTACTTGCATCTTTGAATTAATATATGTTATTTTCAATTCATGGTCATGTAATTTTCATTATGTAATAAAATTTTGTTCTTCGTCTCCGGATTTGGGTCTCGTCTATGTCTTTTTTTGGTAACCCAGGAGACTCGTAAGGATTGCACCGAATCTCATCTATGTCTTGTTCTTACTTCTAGTTCATTCTATGGGAGTGAGGAAATAAGAGAGCAAGCCATTTAATAGTCACCAACATTGGTCTCCTTGGAGATTTTGTCCTTTTAGTCTATGGCTTCCTACCTTATTTCCCTTGTTTCTTCATCCCCTACCATGGCTAGTGAATAATTCCCCATGGGGAGTAGCCCTTTATCCATGTGTTAATTTGATCAAGGTTTTATACAACTATTTTAGATAGATGGTTTTTTTGTTTAGAAATCATCTTAATCATTTTTTTGTGGGTTAATCTCGATGGATGTGACTGTGGAAATTGAGATTTAGAATGACTAAACCAATCACATGGGAATTTGGATGTGTGACTGCGGAAAAATCCCTTTTAGGATGATGGACTAGGAAACTTGAATGCTAGGACCAATGGGTCCGCGTGGAGTTTGTCGCTTATGTTTCATTTACAAATGATATGCATACCTTCTTCTATATTGCTTGTCATGTATTTCTTCGATCTTGTTTCCACTTTGGCTATGGTGGTGATGTTGACTTAAGAGTTCTACATTGTCCATATTTTGATAATGAATTAACCATTCCATTCATATGTATCTAATATGTTTGTTCAAGAATGATTTCAGGCTTTAGGTACATGAAAAGGACCAAATTAAACAAGCCCTAGCCTGTTCAAGTTCAAGTCAAAAGCAATGCAAGTGTGCAACTTGGGAAATCACTCCAAATGACCTTAGATGATTTTTGTAATCACTTGTATTGATGATATGACTTGTAACTAAGATGAGAAAAATATTAGGGACACTATATAACTAGGTTTAATCACTCAAAAGTCAACTTAGAAAATTTGTCATAGAATGTTCATCGGTCGAGTTGGAAACTCGACTGATCCTATGATGGATTTTCTGAAGATGACCCATCGGTCGAGTTGTACACTTACAGAAATCGACTGACCGACGCACTGAGCAAATCTAATTTTGGCTCATTGGTCGAGTTTACCAGAACAAACTCGACCGATAGTTTGAAAATTGTCTTTGTCTTTTAGTTGATCGGTCGAGTTACCTTTATTGAAACTTGACCGAATGTACTATATGGAAAATCAAGAAAAAGTGATTGTGACTGTTAGTGAGTTGTTTTAGGTGAAAATAGATCTGTTGCTTCTGGAAAATGGCTATATTTTGACCCTAAGTGATCCCAAACTCAAGGGAACACCCCCAGCTATAAATAGGACCCATTGGAGTTCATTCCAAGTTTGCTCATTCATGCTACTCTAAGTCCTTGCTATAGTTGAGTGTGTTACAACTCCTTGATCCCTTTTCTCTCTCTAGTTTACACTTCATTTTGTGATTATGAGTGAGATAGGCCTGTTGTAAGAGATCTACGCCCATGTGCATGTAAATCTCTCATCTACTTCATCTTCCATACCCCTTTCCTCCAAGAAGCAAATGTGAAGCAAGCTACTCCAAGTGAAGGTGGAGTTGTTGTTGGTCTTCTTCAAGTTTGAAGAAGATGTGAAGAACTTCTCCAGGATAAGGAGAAGGCAATGGCCAAAGATCCAAGAAGAGTAGAAAAGTCCTTGAAGGCGGAAGACTTGTTTTAGAGTGGGTAAGACCTTAGAGAAGGCTGAAGACACTTGGAAAAGTGGGTAAGTCCTTGGTAAGGTGGAGTACTCTTGGTGCTTGGATGGATAAGTCTTTTGGTGGTCTTGTGTTGTAACTCTTATTGATGATAATATAGAGAAAAACACTTGCAAAGTCCTAGAGGCTGACCTCTCTAGGTAATGGACTAACTCTCTCCTAGTTTGGAGAGTGGAACCACTCTACATGACCTTGTCAAGTGCTTTCTATCATTTTCTCTCATCCTTTATATGCTTGTTAGTTAGGACTTCAATTGCACTTAAGCTATTGGTTTTAATTTGACATAATTTGAAGGTCTAATTTATCTTGTGAGAATTTTTGAAGCTCTATTCACCCCCCTCTAGAGCCCTAGATCCAACAGGTGAAACCCCTAAGCCTTGATGATTTTCCCATATGATTCAATTTGTTTCCTTCAAATGCTTGTTTCCAACTGCTTTCTTCCATTGTTGCACTTTAGTTCTTGTTCTTAGATAGTCTTGTTTATTTGTGCTATCAATCTCTTTCTTTTCATTGTCTTGGTATAATCCTTTCATTTCCTTGCTATTAGTGTAATGTTTTATTCATTTGGAAGTTACATTCTTGTTCTAGTGTAATCACCTCCAATTCACGGAATTTACTTTCTTGTTCAAATATTCAAAAACTCCAAAAAGAAATAAAATTTCAAAAATCAATTGGTTTTATAGAAACAATCTTGAAAATGTTGTCATGTGGGATCGATCCTTCTATACTGGCCTTAACTGAAAAGCAAAAAAGGTTAAACTCTAGGATAATTATCGTAGTGAATTGGTGTGCTAAATGACGTGTATCATGATGAATGCTATGAGATGATGTGGAAAATATAAAGAATAATATGTGTTGCAAACTATAGATTTTTTGTGCTTCTTGCTTTAATCGTTGTCTTTTTATAAGCCTAATTTGTTTCAGGTTATTATAGTGATGCGAGAATACACACATGTGATACATGATGTTTTGAATTCTTTTTAAATGAGGAAAAGAGATTAATGAAAAGTGAAATGATCTAGTTAGGATCCATGAACATTATGAATTTCCTCTGAGGTCCACATTGGGGAAACAAAACAAATCTCCTTGTAGTAATCAATGAACTTTGAGAAGCATTTCTAGATTGTGGATTGCGAGCTTAAAGGTTAGATCACTAGGATTTAGGAGCGAGATATATGGAGTGGCTCTGCCCTAAATCCTTGTTGTGAAAGTCTAGGTCCATGAGGAATAGACTCTAATGAAATGAAATATGTGAAATATGAAAATATGAGAAATGATGTGATATGTGATATATTATTCTGCTAGTTCCTATCTCGTGTACCCAAGATGAGGATGTAGGCCTCTTTAGGAAACCTTGAGGTGGCCAGGGTATGATGATATCTTAGGGTGGCCAACTAAAACCTAAGATAGTGACAGTGAGTTGTTGACACGAGAATCAGGTTGGTGACTTCTACTTTGTGAGGTACAAGCCAAGTATTTTCAGGGCAAATGAATAAAATATAACAAGCCTTATAGAATATGATTTGAATGTTTGTGACATTCCCTACACTACTAGCTAATGATTTACCATTGTTGATTATGTTTATTGCTATGGAAAATAATCACTTTGTTATAGAGATTATCTATTTCATATTCTTATCTGTCTAGTTTGGAATATGATCTTAAATATTGACAAGTAGTTAATATTGGGATTCATATTCTCTCTGAGTACAATTTAGATTGCTTGTCATTTGATAGTATTGTTTAGTAAACATGTCTTATGTGGACTTCAGCTTTAGAGCTACAAGATGTATTCCTGGTTTGACTAGTGGAGTGTCACAAAGATGATGTTATGGTTATATATTGATTGTGGATGTTTAGATCTTGACTTGTTACTCATATTATAACATTTTCATTCTGAATTAAGTAGCATATACTAATTTGTTCTTAGACATGCTCCAAAAGATGTTTTAAAGTTGGATTTGGTTTAAGTGAATAACTTATCTGTTTGATTAGATTACCATTGTAAAGCGGATTTCATTAGATGGTATCTGCTAGACTTTTCAATATCTGCATATTTCTTTTAAGTTCATTATACTTAATATGATGTTGATGCATGTACCTAGCTTGAGTGGGAGGTATCCACTCACTGGGGCTCTATATGAGTCTCATGAGGTTTTTTCAAATATTTTAGGTATAATTCTATTCAATAGAGAGGTCATGACAAAGAGGATGTAAATGGAAGACTAATCTAGATTGAATAGAATGTCATTGTACTCTCTCTTTCTCCGGTGGTTAGTATACTAAGATTGTTCATTAATGTACTTGTTGTAAACTGAACTACATGTGAGCAATAAGATTTGATTCTGGTTTAAATGAAATTGAATAAGAATTGTGATATATTAATATAATGTCCTTGATGTGACATTGGTTTATGAAAATTGTGAGGAAAGAAAAAGGAAAAGAAATTTATGTGTGATTTGTGTATACTATTTTAATTGCCTTTGTTGAGAATTCATTGTTTTGTTTCATAATAAAGGATTAGGTTCAAGGTTTCTTTCTAATGGTTGGCATTAATGTTGATCAAAAGAGAGGTCTCGACAAGGTGCTACACTCAAGAGTTAACAAAGTCACATGTGATAAGAGACACCCTATATTGTTGTTGTGGGCTATGATCTCCAAACCATGATATAAACATGATTCAAACTTAGCGGAAGCGATTCGATTAACAGTGGAAGACAAAATCACGGAAAATTAAAACTTTTCAAAACAAGAGCTTGAATCCATAAAAGCTTCTTTCATAACAAGAGATAAACTGTTTACATCTCATGATAATTACTTCTTGAGTAATTATATACATCAAGATATAAAATCTCAAGAACTCATAACAAAAGACTCCAAGACCTGAGAGTACAGAGGACACATAGGACTGACTCTAACTACACCACATAGCAGGCTGAATCTCCACCTGAGATTTACTGCTGCTCCTGGTGCTGTTGCTGCTGGGATTGATCACCGGTATTCTGGTTCCTCCATCTTCGACGACCACCTAAAAAGTTGAAGTCTACGGGGTGAGACAATTTCGAATAATTGTCCCAGCGAGAGTTATAACTCTCCACTAGAAGCTTAATAAGCAGAACAAAGAATAACTTAAGCAGTAAAAGCTTTCAAAGTATTCAATAGCCATTTTAGTAATAAATAAGAGTTCAACATTTCTGAAATATGAAGAACATCTACATTATTCAATGTAACATCAATCAAGTAACTCGTAGTTAACCCTAACAGATATACTATGCTGTTGATTATGTTTTTCAAACATATTTATGCCCTGTGGATATGAGGCATACCACTCATACTCCAACTGATCGCTAAGAAGTCACATCAGTATCATACATAGGTCATTAAAAGAGCCGGATTCTTATGACCTCACCTTCCTCAGTCAGTTAGAGGATTGTTTGCTAGACATCTGGCAGGACGTCTTTTGTTATAGCTTACCAGGGTAAACTGGTCCTTCGCTATTTTAGAGTTACAGTGGCATTCTGTACTCTCTTCGTCATCGGAAGATTTCTTGTTTATCTCTCACCGATGCGGTGTTTGTGTTTTCTTTGGGAGATTTGTGATACATCTCACCATTTGGTTTTGTAGTGAAGGATTAACGATATCAATTCCTACACTAGGATGTAAGGATTTACGCATCCATTTCCCCCACGTACTCAAGAGTATGTGATCCAGGAGTTCCCTTGGGAAAACCTGTTTCACCATCATTTAGTCTCTGACAATGATGGATCTATGATCAGGGCTCTACATTATACTTGATTAGTTAGGTACATTCAGTATTCTTCTAACATCAAACATTGTTCTTCAAACAATAACATTAGCATAACAGCTATAAAATGAGAATACTAAATGTAACAAGCCTAACTCTTATCAATCATCATTTCTCAATACCTTCATCACAAGTCATCTCTAAAGCCTGACCTTGATGGTATTTATGGCTCTCATAGCCCATTCATAGGTAGCCTTTAACAAGGCAACATGATATATCACTATTCATAAAGCTAAAGCATGCTTTTAATGAATATAGGTTCATAATCCATACCTGGATATGATCATCATCTCATGACAACCTGCAAGGTTAATTCAACTGATAACAGTAAGCAATTTATTCTAGAGGTTACACTTTCACACTCATAGAAGAATCAAGTTCCCCAATTTTCATCAATCAGGGTTTACTATTCATATTACTTGTCATTACCCTAGAATTAGGGTTTACTATTCACTCCAAGGTGAATTGAGCTCTTAACATCATCATGTATGAGAAACAACATCATTAAAGCTCTTAAATAAGATTAAGATTCACTAAACATCATAATTAGGGTTTCCATGATCTCTCATAGGTGAATCATACCCTAATTATGCACATTCATATGTATGGAAAGCATTTTAATTGAGTTTTCACCATAAAAGGTTACTTTCTCTCTCTTAGGATACTTTCTCTCTCCTCTTACTAGTAGATGGTGATAACACCACTCTAGGTCAGGTTGGGTTAAGTTCTCATTGACTAGCATAAGCCAAATCATCACTATCATGTGATTAGGGTTTGATTAGAACAAGGTATTGCTCAATTAAACCCCTCAAGGGTATTTTGGTAATTTGACCTCATGATCACCTTCATGGGTCAACTCATTAATCACTTAATCCCTTAATGACCTAGGTTACCATTAGGGTTTAGATTAGATCACCATTGAACCAATTACACCATCAATTGATTAAGTACAAACCACCTTGTAAAACCTTCAAACGGTTTCAACCTTCAACCACCAAACGATCTTGAGACCGTTTGGTGTCAAACGGTCTTGAGACCGTTTTCCCTCAAACGGTCTTGAGACCGTTTGGGTGCATTGACCGTTTTGACTTTCAAACCGTTTGGAGCTCATGAGGTTTGAAACCGTTTGATCATAGTATCTTGAGATCGATTGGTCCAAACGACCTTAAGATCGTTTGAGCCCAAACGGTCTTGAGACCGTTTGGTCCAAATGGGCTCAAACCGTTTGGACCTCCAACAAGGTTCAAAAGTTACAAACGTTTATGGTTAAGTATGTTGAAGCCCTCAATTGGCCAAAGCCATGTTAACCACTTATAAATTGAGTCAATTAGGATGAGCCTCAATCAGTTGGACACCAAATTAACCCTCAATTGAAAGCCAATTTTGGTTAAGTCCAATTCAATTAGGGTTTCAAATCGGATAGTAATCAATATTCAACAATGTGAATCAATTCAAGGTTGAACCTATCAATTGACCTCAAATTGGGCCTAAACTTGGACCAAACGGTCTTGAGATCGTTTGGACATCATCCAAACGGTCTTGAGACCGTTTGCCCAAAGTTTGACCAAAAACCAAGTCGGTTGGATTAGGGTTGAACTCCAATTAGGTCTAAAATCAGCTTTTTTATCAATTCATCAACTTATTGCAATTGGACCTTCAAACCATTAGATTATCTCGACCCTAGACCTCCAAACGGTCTTGGGTTGTGCTCAAACGGTCTTGAGACCGTTTGGAAGACCCCCCAAACGGTCTTGAGACCGTTTGGGTCCTTCAACCCAAAACTCAACAAGAGCTATGCTTTAAAACAGTAATTTCAACCCGATTAGGGTTAGAATGTTGAAGTGCCTTCAACTCTCAATTGGTTAAGAATTAATCTTTGATTCTTTGCAGGAATGAAATTCAACATATTACCAACAGACCCTCAAACGGTCGTCCCTTGGTCAACCCTATCAAACGGTCTTGAGACCGTTTCAATCCAAATGGTCTTGCAAGACCGTTTGAGAGCAAACGGTTTGAAACCGTTTGACCTTAACCGGTTTGCAACTGTTTGGACCAAAAGGGTCCAAGGTCGTTTGATAAAGTATCATAGGAATTCACGCCCATCATCTTCAACCTTGGTTAAGGTCGGTTATTCCACCGTTTTGCTTGCAAAATTGCAAGGAAGAAGGGAGGTAGAAGAAGAAGTATCATGCTAATTTGCAAGAACTAAGTATGCATATAAAGCAAAGAGTTTAGAGTTATAAAACCCGCCTAAAGGTCGTTCCTTGAGCTCCAAGCTTTCAAGATCCAAGATTTAATGGCATCTTTGAGCTCCACAGGTTCGGCCAAGGTGAATTCTCCAAGGAAATGTTGGAAAGGAAAGGCTAGAAAGATAGAGCTAGGTGAGCTAGCCATGAATCCAATCTTGAAAACGAGTTTCCTCCATGAATTCAAGCAAAAGGGATGATCTAAACTTACCTAGAACCCTTGGTCGTCCCTCTCTGCTCCAGAGCTAGCCTTGGTCAGTTGAGAAAGAAGAGAAGAAGTGAAGGAAATGAAAGGTTCGTTCACTTGTTACAAGGAAAGGGCTTATATACTTTAGGCCTTTTTTTTACACCATAAGGACCTCTAAAGTATGGAATTTACATCTAAGTCCCTCCTTGCTCAAGGCACGTCCAAACTCATCTAAACTTATGCAAAGCTCATGAAATCTCAAGATCTAAGGGTAAAGAAAGCCAACTTTCAACTAAGGTACATACATGAAAGGTTTCCATACCCATATTAGGTGATTTTTAAGCACAAGGATCATTCCACAAGCTGCATCTTGATGTCCAAGCTTGGAAAATCCTTCTTACTTCATCATATTTACTCATATGATGTCTTATTATCATAAGAATATCTTAACCTGTGAACATTGCAAGTTAACCCCTTTAACTGGGTAATTTGCACATAGGTCCCTGCACTACAAAACAATGCTACAACTTTACATATAAAGGAGCAAAAATTGAAAGTAAATGTTCCTGAGGAACTTAATTACATGCCAGGGAGTATTCACAAGTATATAATTACATATTTAGGCAAAACTTATAGGGTTAGGTTATAACCCAGGTCAGGGATGTTACAGTTGTGGCCAGGAACAAGCTCAATGCTACCATGGAAGAGGGGGGAGTCAGCATGAGATCCAAGTATGATTGGAATCAAGCATTGCTTATGAAGAGCATGTGGGATATCTAGAAAGAGAAATCGATTATGTGGAGAAAAGGTTTGTGCCTAAAGTGTGAAGGGGGGCAAAAGTGGAGATCAGGCTACACCTTTTTGGTGAGCGGTCTACAACGAGAAGGATATAGTGAAAGAGGACTCTAGGAGTATTATCATGTCTAGAAGCAACATGAATGTGTGGTACGAGAGTGGGTTATTAGGATTCTAGGTTCTCAAAGAGATAGTACACAAACCCATTCCAGAAAAATTGGAAGATGTGAAGGTTGCCTACATTATCAATCTCGATCAAAGATGAGATGAGGAGTTCTTGAGATAATACATACCATCAGAAGTTATGAAGAGCATAAGAAGAATTCCTCCACCCATTATCAACTAGGATCAGGATAGGTGGGTGTGGGTTCTCATGAAGGAAGGCACATTTAAAACCAAGTCATCTTACAAGAGGATTGATAAGGACACCACTATAAACATGAATGGTCCCAAGAAGGAAATTTAGAGGAAGCATATGCCACTGAAGATTAAAACCTTTCAGTGGATTGCCTACCATGAGGAATTGTTGACTAATGAAAGAAGGACCCACCATATGTCGGATGATACCATATGTCTTGATGCAAAATCTATTCTGAATACTCCCTCCACACCCTTAGGGATTGCATTCAAGCCAAGGAAGTCTAGGAGAAGTTGGCGGTCTTGGATCAGAATCTACACTTCTACCCAGTTATGAAGGTTGGATGAACTCGGGTTTGAAAAGAGATCCTAAAGTTAGCTTGATATTCATGATAGGACAATAGCAAGTATATAAAAGCAGAAATAAGGAAGTTTTTTAAGCAAAGACCCTTAGTGAAGATCATATGTTAGACGTTGTTCAGTGTTCTGTAGCATCAAAGAATCCTAGAATAAGAAGGAAGAGGAATAGTAAGAGGTATATGAGGAGGATCATTTGGCGATGATAGCATGTGAAGGCATGGTGATCTACTACATAGATGTTGTAGTGAAAGGGAGTAATGTTTCAGGAGTTGGGGTGGCAAGGGACAACATTAGAAGATGGCTCAAAGGTTTTGGATGCAGATTCAAAACCACCATTGTCTTAGAGGTGGAACTCAGAATGTTGGGATTATCCATCTAACATGCTAATTCTCATGGGTACAACAGTCTGCTATTGAGGACTGACTCAATGAAAGTTGTGGAAGTTATGACCAAGGACATAGAGGACTACCTAAGGCTTGCACCTTAGAAGCAGGACATTCAAAGGAAGATGTAGCTGAATATGCATGTGTGTTTCAAGATCACAAGGAGGCTATAGAATAAGGAAGTTTATGTCCTTAACAAACCATAACTTAAAGACAATGTGTAATATATGTATTAAAATCCCCCTGCTAGCATAGATAGCATTAGAGTAGGGAGTGAGTGTTATAATGGAAGAAGTTTGATGAGCCAGGGTCTTAGTTGTATGGAAACATTTTGAGGCCTGCAAGAGGAGGGTGGGATGAATAAAAATCCTCCCGAGTTTTCCAAATAACAAATATAATTATATAGGAAATGTTTTTCGTTACTCTGAAACTCATATTCTGCTCGTTTTAAAAGGGAACTCATGAATGTGTTTTATATGTAAGTTTATAACTCTCAGGGAGTCATGGAACTCGAGTTCCAACACTAGTGGATAACCAATCATAAAAAAACTACTTAAGGAACTCTTGTTCATAACTTTTCCAGACCAGTTATGACAAACCAATCGAAGCCTTAATATAAACATCTCACCTTTTTCGTAGGTTCTTAGAAGTTTCTAGGATTTCTCCTTATAGGAGGAACATATAATATATGAAACATCTTTCATATTTATATCTCTAGTTTCCATTATATGTGCCTTTATTAGAGGAGGATTCCTTAATCCTACTTCTTCTTGAAATCCTTAATTAAAGCGAGGAGATAAGTGAATTATTGGGATTAATAGAGAAGGTCTAGGGTTTAGAAAGAAAACAAATGAGGAGAGGATGAAATTTAAGGTGAGAAGACCTAGAGGGCATATTATTTTAGGAAAATCTTCAAGCTTTTTCATGGCCAATCACATTGGCTCAGAAGTACTTGTATACCAGGTAGTGATGTGAATAAAAAAATTTCCAGCCCCCCATGTCATGCATCATTCTAGACATCCTTCCCTTCATAAAATGCCCCATTGATTACCTTGTGGTTCTATGGAACTTTTGAAACTCTATTAACACTTATTTGTGAAATTTGGGCTTTCATACCAATTGTGATGACCCCCTCCTCTCTCATTATCCCCTATGTAGGTAGACCGAAGAGGCAAAGGCTGACACACATCATTTCTAGGATTTAGATTTAATAAACAACAAATAATATTTAATAATTCCAAACCATACAATGTGGATAACAAAAATTGGGAAGATATAATCTCCTCGAAGGAGTCACATGAAATTTTCATAAGGGAAAAGGTACGACATGAATGTAATAACTAGAAATAACTCGTTGATACTCTATAGGCCATTAACTTTGTATTTTTTGCATTCTTATCGACTTCTAATTCTGCAATCTTCATATTAAGTGGTTTACCTAAATGCAGACAAACAAAGCACTGAACTTATTTCAATGTTGTGTATGTGGGTACCACCACAATTGTATGCATATAGGTGTGACAACATATATGGTAGAACAAGTGATTATTTGCAAGTATCTAACTTTTTACTTCCAATTTATTTTTCTAACGCATAATTTTCTCTATCTCCTCAACTGTACCAATCCCTATTCCATCAATGGATTATGGTTTATGATTTAACATTGGATTTGGGATGCCTAGTCTAAGAATGGGATTTTGTCACACAATCATCATTGGTTTGTAGTCACTTTTAAGTGATCAACTCTTTAGTATACTTGAATATTTTTCTCATTAAAGTACCATTAAGAGATTCCATATTGGGCTCATGTAACTTTATAATAATATGTGATACACATACTACTGTAAAGATGTGTTGGAACCAAAACAACCAACTAGTTATATGTATTGAACAACATTGGAAAAACTTCTTTGAAACATAAATAAGAAATATGAGTGGTTATTCATAATTTAACCAACATACATTTTCCATAAAGTACAACTTGTCCAAGCAATATCAATGCAAGCATTTAAAATTCACATCTAAACAATATTAAATCATTATCACTTTGAAAATTAACACATAATACTAGAGTGTTACATACACATGCAAAAGATGAATCTAGGTTTTATACAAGGCCCTAAGGGTCTTGGGTCAAGGATGAATTAGTGTTAGACTCCATAATCCTAACTTCCTCACATTATTAATTCCTTGATTAGGAAACCTTAATTATCCAACATGGTAACCCTATATTTGCAATTATCATGAAATTTCATTAATACTAAGCAAGATCAAGTTATGTCACCGAGTATACCACATAGTAACTATTGTAACTACAACTAAAATCTAACTTATAAAAATTAGGTTTTTTCATATTATATCTACTTAGAGTTATGCACCCAAAACATACTTTTGAATTAGAGGTTGAACAAATTCTTGAAGACATTGCTTTTGGATTCTAAATAATTTGATAATTTTGACACATAACATTGTAAGGTTTTGAGGTACCAACTAATTTCTAGAATTTCTATTTACTAAAAGTATATAATAGGCCAATCAAAACCGCCACATCACCATTAGGTGTTGATGCGAGTCGATTTTAATTGGGTTAAAGGACCATATTGCCCTTATGTTGTGATCTAGTTTGATCACACAAATTGGGATATGGGGGTAAAAAACATGACAGATTCTTGTCCTCTCCATGGCCCTGTGCATCATAAGCCATGGAGTCATCTAGGGATTTAACTCTGGGCTATAAGCACTGAGAGCCGCAGACTAGAGTTGGGTTGGATTTCGATAGATTCCATGAAGTTGTCGAGCCTCCAAGCTTGCCACAATGTGCTCAGAGGGGGTGTTTGCTAGGTTTGCTTCAAGTGGAAGAAATCTAGGACTAAAGGCTGAAGACAAACCTCATTTTATGGTGGTTGGAGGATTGAGTGTGATTTTTGGGAACTAGGGAATTGTTGTCTACCACTCACTATGACATATGGCAGTCTGGGTCAAGGTTTTGGCAACAAACTCCTGAGATGGTAAGGCGAGAGTTATAAGAAGGGATTCATCCTTTATGACATCTCATTGAGAGATAGATACTCTTTTTGGACTTCCTAAAGTAATCCATTCCAAGTGAATTGTCTAGAGATGCTTTGGCTTGAAGGATCCAAGTCAAGATTATCGGGGATAATAAAGGGGTTTAGTGACTGGTTGTAGATGCTCCTAGGGCAATTGAGGGTTGTTTGTGATGAGGATTCACAAGGCCCTTTTGGGTATCTTTATATAGGCATGATCTTGAGGAAAGAGTTGGAAGTGATCTGCCCTAGTTGTTAGGATAAATGAGAAATTGAGCATTATCTCATTTCTCATAGATAATGGCAATTCTATGTCCAGTTGAGTTTGACTCAATCTCTTGAATCCAAGGGTAGGGTTAACATGTGAAGATATGGGTGAGAGAGGGAGAGAGAGATCAAGGGGGAGAGGGACCTGATTCTCATGGGAAATCATAGAGTCTGGCCAAGGGAGATGAGTTCCCCACTTACGGGTCTAACCAGATCTGGTTTCTGGCTCTGGGTGGACTATTCACATAATTTTTATTTTATTTACATTTTTATTAGAAACCCAAATTTGAGTTTTAATTCTCCATGCCACATCATAACTTCTATTTATTCTAGAATTTAGAATAGTCTTCCATTACCAATTGGTTAACCTCAAGCAAAGAATTAGATCAAAATGGTTTTGTTTATTCCCAAAATTTGGTTTCCAAGCAAAACCTTGATGAATACTTAATTAATTACCTAGCTCTCTAGCTAACTTGTAGTCTTCTAGAATTTGCAAATTCATTTACCAACAATATATATATATATATATATTATTGACATTTAATTAAGCACATGATAATAAATTAGCAATTTGTATCCCAAGGACCTCTTTATAAACTCAAATTAT
Source organism: Alisma plantago-aquatica (assembly GCA_963693085.1). Taxonomy (NCBI): domain Eukaryota; kingdom Viridiplantae; phylum Streptophyta; class Magnoliopsida; order Alismatales; family Alismataceae; genus Alisma; species Alisma plantago-aquatica. Next base: position 1,203,744,191 of record OY856411.1, on the reverse strand, counting down.
TCTATTTTAGGGTTTTAATTAAATTCTAGAGACCATAGTTCAAACCTAGGTCCCCTAAAACATCCAAAAGCTTAATATTAATTGTAATTTCACACATAAGGCTTAATCTGACCTAATTGACTCGATTGAAGTGTTGCAAGCTAAGCCTAACATTTTTTTCAAAATAAGCATAATAATATTTTATTTGTTCAATTATAAAGTCAACTAAAGTCCTAATCTCAAAATTCTTAATCAAAATCATTCCATTGAATTGATTATCCAAATACCTCTCAGGTCAACTTAATTTTTAGTGTTAACATCATATTATTGAATAACTAATTATTAACTAAGGAACCAAAGTTTGAGGTTATTAAAAACCCCTTCACTAGGCATGCAACTTGTTGTCAGATACCACAACTACAATTCTTTTACTCTTAGTATTGATGGGTTTTTCTCTATTTTAATTATTGACCTCAACATCGCCATGAGGACTGAGTAGTTCACTTGCTAGGTTGTAGGGAGTATCTCTACTACCCCTATTTGCTCTATTATTTGGACAAAAGCTTAAAAAAACCTTGCTACATATTGAATCAACTGTTTATTCCTACAATCTGGTTTTGCCAAAAGTTTTTCATGTTTATCAAATATTGGATACTAATGAGTTTGAACCTTGTATTTTATTTTCGACTACATTTTTTTCAATCCCTTAATGAGAACTTCAGGTGATAGGTGTGTTGTCACATATCTGTTTATTACCTAAATCCTATCCCCACTGACTAGAGAGTCAGTGGTAACATGATTTCAACAATAGATAGATCCATGACAAATGATATCAGAGCCACACACATAGACCTCTATGTATATTCAAGGCATAACACTTCATATGAACCTAGGGGGAGTTGGAATCCATAATGATGAAACTTAGGAAATAGGTATGGTACTAAATGTGGAGATTCTGACTAGAAATCACCTCCTATTTAACCAATTGTGATGGCTGTGGTTCCTCTGGACACCTACCTACTTGAAGTGGATCCAAGACTGGATTAGGTTTCTTCCTCCACAGCTTAGAGAGTCTTCAAGCATCTCATCTCTTCTTTAAGGACTACCTCAAGCCACCCAATTAGATGTCATTATGTAGTCAAATCAACTATATATATAACGTGACTATACTCTCGTGATCTCTCTATGACATGTAAATTATGAATTACACCTAAAATGCAAATTTTTTTATAACAATGCCATTATAAAAGAAATGATAAAGATCAATCATATTATGAAGTTTTAAAATATGAGCATGGGTGGTATGTACCTCCCATGCTAGTACCTCAAGTACTAAACATGGCAAAGACAAGGAAAATAGAGATAGAGTGGAGTCTAAGGAGACTAAGGAGGCTCCTACTAGTAAGACTATGATGTTAGGAGTCTGGGAAGAATAGAGGTGTGTTCTCATGGATGACATGCATACTCTAGTTACTCACACCACATTAGTATTACCTAAGGGACCTGGACCACATAATTGTAACCCAAGACTCCCCACCATATCCGACTTCCTTAAGCTACAACCTAAATTTTTTATCACAAGGATGAGAGTGATGTCTTAGATAAGGTTAATTGTTGTGTGCTTTCCACATCAACTTCTTATATGATTTCACACACAAATTCAGTTCATTTTATTTTCATTTAGCCTCTATTCATATTATTCTTGCCACCTTTTTGTTATTTTGCTTATCACCTGATGTGTATTGACGATATGCTTGAAAAGGATCAAATTGAAGATATCCCAACTCAACTCCGACATCATTGGGGCTTCTCCATGCCCTGCAGACATTTAGAGTTTTATTTCTACTGAAACAGCATTGCACACAGCGTGTCTGAATTAAGACACTGTGTGTGCGACTCCAGTCGGCCATACTTCCTGCTGAAAAGAAACAGTACATAGTGTGTTCATAAATGACACGGCGTGTACCTAGAGATTCAGAGCCAAATTTTGTATTTTTGATCATGTACACTCGTTTTTAAATTCAGACACATTGTGTACCTTACACTTGGAGCAAAACTGTCAAAGACCAGACACGACGTTCCCTAAGGAAGATATGTCGTGTCTCTGTCAGTTTCAGTAGATTTGAAATATGACTTCTCTCATTTTTAAAGAGGAAACTAACTTATAGACCGGTTATCGAGGGTCATAATTTGAAAGTATTTCATCCAAGAGAAGGTCTAGAGTAAGGTAGGGCTATTTTGGGTGGAAGAAGGTGGTTACTTGCCAAATAACCTCCATTCTTCTTCTCTTCTTCTCCATTTTCTTCTCCTAAGGTGCAGTAAAGCTTCTTCTCTCCACCAAGCTTCTTGGGAGGGAAGTGTGTCTGGTTTGGAGCAGTTGTAGGAGTGGAATTTCATCCCCAATCTAGAATTCTACTCCTCTTGGCTACAATTTTGGTTCTCTTATCTTTTCCTACTCTAAACCATGTTAAACTCTGAAAATTCTGCATATTTTCTACTTTACATCATTATGGACAAGTAGACTCTTTTTCTTGGGCATGGGAGAGTAGCTCCCATGTCATAGCATGTAAGGAACATGATAATTTTGCACTAAATGCTAAGTTGTTTGTTTTTCCACCTTGTGAGTACCGGTTTCTTGCTTCTTGCATGTATGGATGGCCACTTTAGGTGCATGTTTTATGCATTCTTGCTTGATCTAAGAAGACAAGTAGGAGAGTAAGGAGGTACTCTCTTGGAAACTCCTTCTTTACCACGAGAGTGGAAATTATGGAGTTGAGGAGTAGGCTTGTGATCCAAAATGAAATTCATACATGAGAATGTTGTATTGAGTTAGGATCATTGTACTTGCGCCGGGAGGTGAAGTGCAACATACAACTCTCCTTTAAAACAAGTGCTTAGTATTTTTAAATTTCATGCTCCTATTTTGTGCTATGATATGTTGGTGAAATCATAAGTCCAAGATCCTTCCATACCTAAAATCAACCCTCTTTTAGTAATCCATTTACTATTTTGTTTAGTTCTGAAATTTTAGCTTAATCAACCAAATCACATCTTTAAAAAACGGTCTAGATTGTTGAACCTTATCACTATTGTGTGTTTAATTGGTTACCAAGCTCCTTGTGTTCGATCTCTACTACAACTACTCTCGTATACTTGTGGGAAATAGCTAGTTGAGTAAAAGGTCTTTCTTAAGATTGAAACTCGTTAGTGTAACAATCAACATTAATGCCTAGATTATTTCCATGAACAACATCTTTTGTGTCTTTATATGCCCCAAGGAGGATTGCATCACCTATGCCACCTTCCATCTTTGGGTGTAACTAAGTTATAGTGGGACAACTACATCCACTCCCAGTAATTCATTCCCCTTACTTGGGAAGCCTTCAAACCCATCTTCACCAACCTCTTCAAGCATGTATGTGAGGTGAAAGAGAAACAAGAACAGGTCTACAGCCTTACCCAATGAAATATGTCTATGGCTAATTATATGAGGAAATTCCATCTCCTAGAATGTCTCTCATAGGTTGACCGAGTATTATAGGGTGGACCATTTTCTTAATGGGCTACACATCACCCTACGTGCCTTTAAGTCTGCTTTCCGTCCCACCACCTTTCAGGATACATATTATCAGGACTTGTCCATGAAGCAAACCTTAGGTTCGGGAACCAAACAATCACATAGCCTACCCTACCTAGGGTTTATTGATGTGTTGCCAAATGTCCAAGGCCCCTAAGGACCACCTCAGCACAACAACAACAACAACAATGATAATGATGGTGACAAAAACAATAGGGGTCGAGGTAGAGGTCATGTTAGGGATAATGGAACTTAGAAAAGTGGTCAAGGAAGAGGTAAAAACAAAAACTAGCATCCCAAGTAGGGACAACACCATGGGGACAACAACATCAAACATGGTGTGGTCCCAAGGTGCACTAACTTAGAACCCATCACCCTAGACAATGCAATTTCTAGAAGCATGTGTGTCACTTCTACAAGGAAGAGGGACACTTTAGGGGAGCTTGTCCCTACCCTTATCTACCATGGGACAACAAGGGTAAGCAACCTGAACATTGGCAAGATCATGTTTTTGCCATTAATGATGAGGAAGCTAATGCATATGGAAATCATTTTATTAAGGTATATTTTTCTCCAAATCATTACTTTCTTAAAAATGATGATAATTGATAATTAATCAAATATATATGTTACATTTTGCATTTGTGATCTAAATGTTTTGGCCTTTCATGATCACCTTGTTCTTGTCCTATTCGATTTTGGATCTACTGACACTTTTATATCCTAAATTCTTTCAATGTTACTCGACCTTAAGTTGAAAGACATAGATACACCCTTTATGACCCGACCTCTAGTGGAAGAATCTATACATCTTATCATGTGGTTAAAAATGTCCCTCTTTCTTATGGACATCATGAACTCATGACAGATTCCATCTTGCTTGACAAGGAGAATTTTTACCTCATACTTGTGATGGATTGGTTGTATAAGAACCATGCCATCATTGATTGTCACTTGAAAAAGATCATCATATCTTGACATAATTCTCTTATCATTACCATCCCTAGTAGTACGGGCCAAGCCAACAACCTTGCTATCTCTGTTATAAATCTCAATCTTTGAAATTTAAAGGGTGCAAACCCTATGTTGATGTTGTGACCCTGTTGAATCTTAATACATTTGCTCTGGACTCAATTGATGTTGTGCGTGAGTACCCAAATGTTTTCCCCAAATAACTTCTTGGAATGCTTCCAACTCAAAAAATTGATTTCTAATTAATCATGTACCCTATATCATATCCATCTCTTGAACCCTGTACCATATGGCTCCCGTCGAGCTTTATGAGCTCAGGAAACATATGTGGAACTACTTGATAAAGGTTTCATCCACCCGAGTTCATATCACTAGGGTTCACCTATCTTGTTTTCTAAGAAGAAAGATGGCTCTATGAGAATGTGTATTGACTGTCATATGCCTAATCTAGCCATTATAAAAAACAAATACCATCTTCCTAGGACTAATTAATGCCCTTGTCGATCAATTCTTCCATGCTCATATCTTCTCAAAAATAAATATTTGTTCTGGATTACATCATCTTAAAGTCAAAGAGGAAGACATTCCCATAACAACCTTCCAGACTCGTTATGGGCATTATGAGTTCTTGGTCATGTTGTCTGGCTTAACAAATGCCCTTGATGTATTCATGACTCTCATGAATAATCTTCCAACCATTTCTTGATGACTTCATAGTGATCTTCATTGATGACATCCTCATCTTCTCCAAGGATCGTGAGTCATAATGTTCCCATCTTTGTTAGGTTCTAGATGTTTTTAAAGCATAAAGTTCCATGAAAAGTTGTCCAAATGTGACTTTTGAATTGATAAAGTCATGTTTTTAAGACACTTCATCTCTGGTGGGAAAACTTATTGACCCTTTCAAATTCACCATTGTGCTCGAGTGGAAAGCATCGAAGATCATCTATGAAATCTACAACTTCCTTGGGCTAGATAATTACTATTATCACTTCAATATGAAATTAAACAAGACAACTTTGCCCCTCACCAAGTTCACTCACATAGGGGAATGCTTCGTGTAGTCTGAAGCTTATGAGTTTGGCTTCCAAGAGCTCAAAACCAGGCTTACTTTTGCACATATTTGGACCCTTGCTTCAGGGAATTGTGGGTTCATAATCTCTAATTATGCCTTAAGGTTTTGTCTTAGTTGTATTTTGACATAAGTGGGCAGGTTATTGAATATGCTTCTAGGCAGTTGAAACCTAATGAGGTCAACTACCCCAAAAATGACCTCGATCTTGCATCCATCATATATTCTTTGAGGATTTGGTGCCATTATCTCTATGGTGCTACTTCTTACATCCTCACCGATCATAATAGCTTGAATTACATCTTGAATCATAAGGATATGATACTAAGACAGAGGATATGGTTGGAGTGTCTCAAGGACTACAACTTCAATATTGCTTATCACACTAGTAAGGAAATGTGATAGCCTACGCTCTGAGTAGTAAACATTCTACTCGTGTTGATATCTTCATTATCAAGTGGAAACATATGGAGTTCCCTTATCCTTTGGCCTTGAAACACTTGGGTGATAGGATTAGAATGGCAAGCATCACTGTGAAACCTGACCTCCAATCTGACATCCTTGTAGTAAAACAAGGCAGTTCTAGTCTTGAACAAAAGATGAGTCTTATGAAGAAACATAAGACACATATATTGGTTGGCATTGATGGTGGTATTGGATGCAAACAATACATGTGGGTTCTTGAGGATTCTACTGTATAGGATAGCATTCTACATGAAGCTCATGGGTCCAAGTACAATTTTTATCATGTATCTACAAATATGTACAAGGACTTATAGAGGCACTCTTGGTGGAGGCACATGAATACCGACACATACATGTTCATCTCAAAGTGCCTTAAATGTTAGTAGATCAAGGCAAAGCATCAGAAACCTGAAGGTCTTCTACAACCTTTACCCATACCTGAATGGAAATGGGACAACATCACCATGAACTCTATGGTAGGTTTAGCTAGAACCAAGAAAGTAAGTGATGTTATATGGGTCATAGTGGACCAGTTGACAAAGTCATATCACTTCATTCCGATCAAAACTACTACCAACGTTATTGAACTTTAGAGTTGTATATCAAGAAGATAGTGAGATTGCATGGAATCCACATGACTATTGTCTCAGATAGGGATAGCAAGTTCACTTCTCATCTTTAACTATAAGTTTTATAGGAGTTGGGTACTCATATGTTCAGTAATACATATCATCCTCAAACAAACAAGTAGTCAGAAAGAATAATACAAATCTTGAAGGATCTTCTGCAGCCTTATGTTCCTAATTGGGGTGGTTCATGGGACCACTATCTTCCTTTGGTCGAATTCACCTATAAAAACAACTACTTGTCTAATATTATCATGCCTCCATATGAAGCCTTGTATGGGAGGTCATGTATGTCACCTCTATATTGGGATGAAGTCGACAAAAGATAGATTTTGCAATATGAGGAGCTGATGATGTATTCTGATAATATAAGTTTGATTAAGTAGAGGTTTATGAGGACACATGGTAGAGATAAATCATATTCTCATGCCCACATGAGTGACTTATTTTTCAAAGTTGATGAACATGTGTTGTTGAAAACAAGGCCAATTCGGTAAAGAATATCGGGAAGCTTGGACTTAGATGTGAGACCCCTAACTATGATTAAAGTGTTGAACATTTTTAATTACCATACTTCAGTGATTTAAACTTAATCTAACCTTGTGATATGTTTTGGTATCATTTGACGAGCCTGAGTTTCAAATTTGGTCCAATTTGGACACTGTTTGTGCAAATTATACAATTTTATGCACATTTTAGACTTGATGCAATTTACCCAAATCTGAGGTTTTACTTGCAATTTGTCACATGCATTATAATCCTTATATGTTTATCATTCTTGAGCTTTTTGGGCCATGGGACCCCTAGTTGAACCTTGGTCTGGAGGTGTTTTCTTCAAGGGTATATTACGATTTACCCCTTTATGGATGAGCTACCTTTAGAAGTTATCAACCAATGGTTTCTTTGATTGGCTTGGAAATCCAACAAATGGTGGCTAAGCAAGTCTTCATGAATAGTGGGTCAGCTGCTTGCATGGATGCTTGTATATCCATAATAGTTTAAGGCCATGGACACATGGAGAGTTTTAGGACACCTCAAGCTTTTCTCTTTCTTTATCCATAAGTCTTATATACTTATCCTTCAGCTCAAAAATGAAACCTTTAGGCTCTTATCATTTCCTCTTCTCCAAAACTTCGTCTTTCACCTTCTTGGGGGCAAATAGAGTGCCCAAGGTAGAAGAAGATAGCCAACCTTCTTGTTGGAGTATCTAGGATTCATATGTACCCTTATCTAGGGTTTGCAAAGCCTTCTTTTGGTGATATTGACCTAAACTAGTAAGTATCTCCTTCTATCCAACATTTATTTTGTTGTTCCTCTTCTTGGATGGAACCTTGTTGTTCCACTATAAATTTTTCTCTAAAGCTCAAGGAACTTATCTTTCTTGCTTCTTCTATCTAGGGTTTGCTCCTTTTGTGGAGAAAGGTGATACTTGGCCGATTCAGACCTAAAGCTAGGGCTCTTCACTTTCTTTGCTCAGATTTTATTGTTTCTTGGACTCTGATCTTCTCTCTAGAGGTGAGTTTTATAACCCTCTTCACTTGTATTGCTTACTACAAACTTGATTACTCATGTTCTTGCTCTAAAATGAAGATTTATGCATATAAAAGCTATTCTTGCTTAGGATTTAAAAGTTTATGGTGTCATTTGATTAGTTTCCCATTCTATATGAACCTAAAATCCTGTGAACGACCTTCTTGAGGTTTAGAAAGACTTGTTACTTGCTTACATACCAACCAATGGTGCTAAATACCTATCAAACAATGGTATATACTTAGTGTTTTAGGCTGATTTTCAATTTCATACATGAACTGATGCATGACCTTATATTAGAACCGAAGGAGATGCCTTTTTGGAAACTGATGATGACAACCCATGATGACAGCTAGTATGTTAGCCATGCTCACACTTTCGTTCAGTTCTAGACTCTTTTGGAAGCTCAATGATTGATGGTTTAGTGCCCTAAAGATGATATGATCCAATGGAGATTTAGCTCAACATTGAAAGGTGTTCCAATGATGGTAGTATTGACCTCATCAATTGATGGTGGAATAATGTGTCACAACTGATTATGGTTAAGGTTACCACATGATGGTGTAACTAGGTATCATGAGTTACTCCATTTAAGACTTAAACTGATTGTTTCATTGGTTATATGATCCAAGGGTTAAACCTACATATCAACCGATAGTTTTGAAATGTTAAACCTAATCCAATGGTTGTGAATGGATGCTTCAACATCCAATGGTTTAGACTGAAGTCTATAGTATAATTATTTAGTTCTAATGATGATAATTCAATGGTCAATACCATTAAATTTGTAGTCTTACCTTTGCCCTTGGGTGGATATAATTGATAATCATCATAATAAGTTAATGGGTAAAACTAATGTAGTATAGCTTGTTACACCTAATCCTAATGTATTTGAGTGATGGTGATTGATTATGAATAGGTCCCTTGAATGGTTAATAAAATAATGGAGTAATATCTTGTGTTTGTTGAAACCCTAGTATACTATAAACTTGATGGTTTCACCTTGAGTTATGTTTGGGTCCATACTTGAGGATAGTATGGAATTTGATGGTGATGCTACACCTTGTGTATCCATGATCTGATGGGGATGTTGTGTGTTAGGGTTTGGATACGAATGTTGATTTGTAGCATCAATGTGACTTATCTTGTTACTCCTTACCCTATTACCATTAGGTGATGGTGATTAAACATGATCAACCTCCTGTGAATAATTAATATAATAATGGAGAATTATTTTATTATTGTTGAAAATCTGGTATGCTACAAATATGATGGTTACACCTTGAGTTATGCATGGATCCATACTCGAGAATGTATGGAATGTGATGAATATGCTTTGTCTTATGCACCCAAGATTATATGGGGATGCTATGAGTGAGGGTTTGTGAATAAACGTTGAACTATAACTTTAACAAAACTTACCTTGCTAAACCTAACTCTAATGCAAGTAGAGAATGGTGGTTAATCATATTATCCTTTCTTGAATGGTTAATATAATGATGGAATATCCTTCCTAATAATTGATTGAAACTCTAATGTGTTAACTAGTCATCATAATAACTTTATGACTTACATTTTTGTATGCTAAACTTGTACACTATCAGTGTGACGTTGGCCAATCATATGGCTTTCTTATATGTTGATATAATATGCTCTTAATGCTAAGATAACCCTACAATGTTATCTGGTAAACATCTTTTAGTTATTTGATGCCATATCATGTTGAGCATGTGCATCACATGGGTGGTGATTTTTGTTGATCCTTGTAACAAGGCATGGAAAGATAATGATGATCTTACAGGAAATGATATTATGGTCTTAAGGACCTTTGGGCATGGTTGAGCCCTAAATGAGGTCCAATCCTCTTTGATGACAAGGGTTGATACCCTGTGATGTTGTGGTAAGAATTTATATCATGTGATAGTGTGGCGACAAGTGTAGTCTCATGAAAGGCAATGAATAGTACAATTTGATGATGATGATGCGATGACAAGTATAGTCTCTTTATTGGCAGGTGAATAGTGTCTTGTGATGTTGAGATGAGAAATTATGTCTCACACATTTTATATCTTTTGAAGTAGTTATACTTATATGCTTGCTAGAACTGAATTAGGGTTTGTATGTCCACTTGTTTGATGCAACCTTAGTTCACCTAACTGAAATAATTAATCAAGTGAAACCTTAATCATGTAGTTGCTATGTGCCATAGATCCATTCCAGTATCAGAACTTTCTGGATGATAAAACAAGTACTCCTAAGGGAAATGATAAATGTTTATTTATCATTTTACATCTTTTAGATATTTGTTTAGGATTATTTTGTTATTTATCTTCTAGTTTTATAATTAATTGTATTACTTTAGATTTTTCTATTTATTTGGAATTTTAATTATATTTGTTTTTTTTGTAGAAAAATGGCTCAATGACTAATTTTCCTTTGAAGATAATTTGCACAAATTCCCGCAGTGTCTGATTTAAATATATATCTCGCACTAAAATTGTCATAACTTTTACATCCCAAGGCAAAATTTAATGCAAGTATGCGTTGGAAAGATAATTGAATTGTCTACAAGAAATTTTTTATTTTTAGACCACTTCCAGACTTATGACTGGCCTAAAAATATGCTCAAAATTTCTGTTGGGGAATCTACAAAAAAAATGCAAACGGTCAACATAATTAAAAGCAATCAAATATTTCTTCTATTGACCAAATCCAGAAAGTTTTCAGCCGTTGGCTAGGAGTCTTTTAGAGAATCTTTTATGTAGTGCTTTCACCCCTCCTTCCCCTATAAAATGAGGGGGGGGCTCCACTAAGAAAAGGGTCTCAATTTTTGTACGCAATCAATAGTGAGCTCTGTTATTTTCTTTCTAGTATAAATTTACATTCAATAGCAATAAAGTTGATTTTTTATTCTACATTTGAAATCTCTCCTTTTCTCATTCTTCTTCTTGCATTTTCATCTTAGAGCGGGAAACAAAGCAATTAAGCCTTTTAATCATCACCGCCTTGGACTCTATAGAGATTCCAGAATTGCGGTTTATGGCTCCTTTACGTTCACTCCTTATTTATCCCATCCTCACAATTTTTATTGAGTAGTTTTCTTATCGATGTGAGGGGAGTATCCCATTAACCATGTGCTAATCGGAATGGATTTTTACACAACTTCTTTAGACGGATGGATTTCGGTTTAGAAATCACTGATTGAAATGAAGTAATTAATTGTTTTAATCGTTTGTTAATCTCAGTGGATGCGACTACAGAACCTGAGATTTAGAACACCTAAACCGACTTCACGAGGATTTGGATGTGACCATAGAAAAATCCTCTTCAGGATGAAGAACAAGGATACATGAACACCGAGACCAATGGATTCACGAGGAGTTCCTATTTTGCATTTTGTTTACAAATAAATAGCATACTTGTTTCGATCTTGTTTTTCGTGTATCGCTTGATCCTATTTTTACAAGGGCTAAGGTGGTGAAACCCCTAAGCTTCGATGCTTTTTTTCTTTATTTCAATCATTTCTTCTAAAGCTTGTTTAAATTTGTCTCTTTTAATTTCAGTAATTTTATTCTTTTCATAAGATAATCTTTTGTTGGTGTTAACCATCTTTTTTCTTTACTTATTCTGCTTAAGTTTAATCTTTTCATTTCCTTGCTTTAGTGAAACTTTTTACCTTATTTGTATATTAATTTTTCGTTCTAGCTTAGACAACCAACCCCAACTGGAATTTATTTTCTGTTTCTTATTCAAAAATATCAAAAAGAATTAATTTCAAAAATAAATGGGGATTAAAAGAAAACAATCTTAAAAAGAGTGTCCTATGCGATCGAACCTTCTATACTAGCCTTAACTGAAAAGGTAAAAAAGATTAAAATTTAGATAATTGTTCTAGTGAATTGGTGTGCAAATGACGTGTATCAATTTTAGCACTGTTGTCGGGGATAATAGATTATTTTCTTGAACCCCAAATAAAAAAAAATTGCCTTCTGAGTAATAATCTGGAAGTGCTATCTCCTCTTTTTGTTGAATTTCCATTCCAGCAGTATGTTTTTTTACACTTGAATATATCTGTACAATTGTGCATGCACCGCCCATCGAACGATCTTACGCCGCCAGTTTTTTATCCCGAGCCAGAAATGACTTTCCATTGCTTAAATCGACAAAATTAACTTAGAATGGATGAAGAGGAGGTTGCCTGTAGGATTGAGTAGGCACTTGCCAAAGAGAGTTGATAATGGCTGAACGCGCCGCTCAAGAAGCCAATTTGCATGCAACCTATATCGCTAAGCAAGAAGCAATAGAAGTTGCTCGGAGGGATGCTGAGAGACAAAAACAACTAAAAGATTTTTCCATTCCAAAAATCGGATATGAACAACACCCAGTCATGCCACTCACAATTATTGATTCCCAATTTGAGATCTGCACTCTGTGGATCACCAAGTTTCAAGCCAACCATTTTCCAAGAACAAGGGTGAGAGTTGTCAAGCTCACCTCCAATGTTTCATAGACCTTAGTTCCTTGACTAAGATCCCAAGAAATTCTGAAGATGCCATTAGACTTAGACTTTTCAAATATTCTCTCTCATGGGCTGCCAGGAGTTGGTATAATGCAAACCATGGAAGTGAAAACCCCGTCACCACTAGGGAAGCGCTTCAAACAATATTTTTGGACAAATACTTCCCCCCTTCTTTTACCTATGATATCAGAGGACAAATCCTTGTATTTTCAATGGTCCCTAGAGAAACCTTAGGAGAATCTTGGGAGCGATTTAGTGAACTCCTCTGTTGTTTCCCCCACCATGACATATCACAATCTCAACCCATTGAGATATTCTATCGTGGTGTTGATGATGACACCAAGAAATTTCTTGATTCTTCATCTGGAGGAAATTTCATGTTCTGAAACCTAAGCAGCACATGGGAGGTAGTTAAAGGAGCATATGAAACCCAAGCTAGATGAGGATTCAATGGGGTCCAAAAAGTTTCTAAGGCTGAGGTAAACCCAGACATTCATACTATTGTTGAAGCTCTTAAATTGATCTCTTTGAAACAAGACCCCTTGGAATCCTCATTTAATGCCTATGAAAGACAACCTCAATAAGTGAGGGTTACTGAATCTCTATGTGGGATATGCCAAGGGTATGATCATTCTACCCTCCAATGTCAATATCTCTACAACACCCCTATCCAGCCTAATGTTGGTCAATAAGTGGAGGACCTTAACTCTATCCATAGTATCCCGGGCCAGGCTTACTACAATCTAAACCAAGCTAGAAACCATCCCAGATTTCAATATGGAAACCCTCAGGAGTTGAGAACTCATCTCAACTCCCCCTCCACAAAGACCCGCACTACCTGATGAAGCTAGGATTTACAGCAAAAGATTGCTCTTCCGATGGAAGTCCTAATGTGCACCAAAAACCCTAGGGAGTTGATGTTCTCTCTAGGTTTACCTACAGCTGGTGCTAGATAAATGATCCAACCCCACAAGAGTGTGGAAGCCTTATCGTAGTACAGATTTAGGATCGAACCCAAAGGACAACATGAAGAATCTGTATGTCTTCGTCTCATTTTGTCTCGATCTAAGTTAATCGTTTACAACCAAGAGATTGATAGGATTAATCTAAACTAATCTAGAACATGAAAAAATAAAGGCAAGTATGAAATCTAGTTAAAGTTTGAAATCTAAGATTATCAGATGATGATGATCATTGGGGTGATGCGGATATTCACCACCACTACACATGCATTGTACCTGTAGCAACATAGCATGACCTGCAAGCAAGATACATGGATGTTATGCAATGTTGATGCCCTCTCAGACAAGAAGCATTGCACACATTCTTCGCAGGTTGAGTTGCTCCCATCTGGTACATATCTATGTGTCAATGGAGATATGTGCCCTCTGAAGGAAGATCTTACTTAACCTCATGAAACATGCATCGGAAAACTAACAAGCGAGTGATATTATCAATTCGATTAGTATCCTTATAGACTATCCCTCTTTCGAGGACATAGCTACGAGAAATGTGGGAGTGTTGCAATTCCAGCCATCCCCCGACCGAATGGTCACTTACTTTGCATCACTCCCTTCAGAGAGTGAGTTCCTCGACCTATCAAGATTGTACTTTCATACGTCAACTGATTCCATTTCATAGTATGAAAGTACAACGATGGAGGTGAGCTTACTCCACTCCTTGAAAAGGGTTCCTAGATACCAAAACAGATGTGTGGTGGATACACACATCAAGAACCAATGCTAAATCAGTAATCGAGTCTTAAGAGTAGACGTAGACAATCCACAACAAAAGACAATAGATCATGCAAGAAAGCGGCCAACATTCAAGCATGTAATGAAACAATTAGCATTGAATCAGAAAGATAACATCTTTAGGTACAGATTACAAAGCATGGGTAGCGAGGCTAGCCCCCACCCCCCAATGAATTACACTACTCACTCCTCATAGAGGGAGCAATAAAGACAGAGAAGAAAGATAGAACAAGCATTGTTGGAGAAGAAGAGTAGATCTACGACATCCCGGTGTAGATCGCCCCAGTCTTCAAGACTGCTCCGACTTGGTCGATGAAGTCCGTCTCTTACTGCCTTGATCTTCGTGTGCACCTTTGGAGACGTACGAGTAGGGCCAGGCAGAGCTTGGTGGAGATGAGGTAGTAGTGGAGCAGCCTTGCGGCCTCCTGGATCTGATGCCCAAATGAAGACCCTACTGGTCCTATTTATAGGCTTGGATGGGGTCTTCACATTTTTTATGTGAGAATACTTCAAACGGTCTTGGCTCCAAACGGTCTTGGGTCCAAACGGTCTTGGCCCCAAATGGTCTTGGCTCCAAACGGTCTTGACTCCAAACAGTCTTGGATCCAAATGGTCTTGGCTCTAAACGGTCTTGGGTCCAAACGGTCTTGGCAACCGATCTTCATCCAAACAGTCTTGCTGTCCAACCGGTCTGGAGTCTTAATGGTTTTGGGATCCAAACGGTCTTGATTTCCAAACGGTCTTGGGTCCAAATGGTCTTGGCCCCAAACAGTCTTGGCTCCAAATGGTCTTGACTCCAAACGGTCTTGTATCCAAATGGTCTTGGCTCCAAACGGTCGTGGGTCCAAACGGTCTTGGAAACATGTCTTCATCCAAACGGTCTTGTTGTCCAACCGGTCTAGAGTCTTAATGGTTTCAGGATCCAAACGGTCTTCATTTCCAAACGGTCTTGGGTCCAAACGGTCTTGGCTCCAAACGGTCTTGGGTCCAAATGGTCTTGGCTCCAAATGGTCTTGTGCCTCGGCGTCCAAACAGTCTTGAGACTATGAGGCTTCACCCGGTCTTGAGACTATGAGGCTTCACCCAGTCTTGAGACTATGAGGCTTCACACGGTCTTGAGACCGTGTGACCTCATGTGATTTTGAGATCGTATGAAGGGTAAAATCAGATGGATGGCCAAACCACGAGGAGATGTAGATATGTTATCGGATGGATGAGAATGATCTGCAGAGAAAAGTGAGTAAAGGAGGATAAGATCAAATAAACCAGTAATTAGAGATATTAGAGCACTATTTTCATGAAACTATGGAGACACTCAGAGTAAGCCAAAACAAGGGTGGATCAGTCGATATGAGGCACAAAATTCCTAGAAATGGTGACTGTGAGGATGAATTTGGAGGATTCATCACCACATTGAACTTAAGCATTGCTCATCCCGAGGAACGAAAAAGCCCAAGACAGTTGCCAAAAAGCTCATTCGTCTCGTAATTTCCTCATCTTCATGCAAATGTCAAAATTTTCACAAAACTGAGAAAAAAACGAAGCAAAACAAAATTATGGCAAAAATGTCAGAAATCCTTTGAATTGGTGACTGAGGATGAATCTGGAGGATTCATCACCCACACCGAACTTAAGCGTTGCTTGTCCCGAGGAACACAAAACTTAAAATAGTCGCTAATGAAATCGTTCATCTCGTGATTGCCTCATCCTTATGTCATATCATAATTTTGTTCATGGCTCAGATCGATACAATATCAAGGCTTCCATAGATCATGGAATACATCTTATGATATTCTCATTTCTGAGTTCACTTTACTGAAGTATTTCCTTCTCACTCTCTGTTGTATCAGTAATGTTTAAATTTTTATGTGATTTTGAAAAGACCCGTAGAATCAATCAAACATGTATATGATCCGTCGTTGGTGTTTTCAAGAGAATGGTTGAAATGGAGGCAATTGTGGTGCTAGTAGGTTGAAAAGGGAAAGAATAGGGGTGTGATCAAAAGATAAGAGTCTCTCCTCTAATCAATTCAAGATTCTTATTATTGGTGGATTCATCAAGATACCTTGAGTGTTTTGTGCACAACTCTGGTTGACTTAGCCTTACACCCAATTTTTTTTTCTAAAGGTAACTCAGGAGTGTGTATAGGTTGGCTTAAGGCTTTTGGCTAACTTACCTCTTAGAGAGGAGGTAAGGGGTTATTTTTGGAGCCTTAGGGTCTCACTACCAGGCTCGACACATTGCCTTTGTGAGGGCATCTAATGTACCGGCTGGGCAAGACATTTGTCGGTTATCCTTATTCAGGGCACAACTCTCATGGTTTTATTCACACTCTGGCTTTTATTCATTCTCACTTAGCTTAGGAGAAAGGATATTTTTGGATTTTTGTATATTTGGGTTGTCGGGCCTCTTTTTGGAATTGAGGTAAATTTTTCCTCAACCTTGGTATGTGCACAATCATCATCGTATACTTTTTGAACAAAATGAGAAGGTGATATGCCCCTGTTATGTATTGAGGGGTATGGAGGAAGCGGTTATAGAAGAATAGGTGTGGTGTACCACATCGAACTTAGAGTTTGGCAATGTTCTAGCTTACACTAGAAAAGAGTGTGGTGTGCCACACCGAACATAAAGCTTTGGCATGGTTGGTGAGCAGAGAGGTATGGAGATGAAAGAAGTAGTGTAGAAGAGAGTTCGGATCATAATGCAGTTTGCTTAGCGATTCCATATGGCGGGTTCCTTTTCTTCATCACACTCTGCTAAAAAAGTGACATGATAAAACTTCAAATGAGAAATTCATACAGCTGATCCATTAATCAGTGAGAGGTGTGATGCATTTGATCTATCTCAGTCTTATTGAAGCTTATCATCTTTTTTCTATTTAGGATTCATAGACTATACAAGATGAAATCATTTATTGGCTAGTTTTAAGCATTCTTTTCTTGTGAATTTGCAATGAAAAGAGGTGATGAAAACAGATTCAAAAAGCAAAAGCCGACTAGATAAAGGCTTTATTTTAAGAAGACTATGAAAATGTGGAAAAATACAAAAACAAAACTAGAATGGAAAATCAGAAAGCAGTAAAGATAGAGGGTGGAGGGAGAAACATACCACCCACCCTCCATCTCGAACTTATGAGTTTGCTCATCTCCGAGCAAAAACTAGGTTCGAGATGGAGGGGAAGAGTTGTGTAGTGTTAACCAGGCGGTCCTCGCAATTGAAAGAAGGTTGAGTAAAGATGTTTCATGATAGTCGACACTGAGAGTGAGGAAGCGACATGGACAACATGTTGATTGGGTGGTCGTGGCAACTCAAACGAGTTTTTTGGATGACTTGGATGCACATTTCTTTCACCTCTTTGTCCGTCTAGAGGAATCCAGAGACCTTCCCCCATCAGTGGGGGAGGTGGAATATATGCAGTTGAAACTGGGGGACTAGGCAAATAATCGAAGTCATGCCTATATGTGTTCTCCAGTTGTGGCTCACCCTCAAAATTTGGAGTCAAACTGCCTTCTTCATGATCCAAAGCAGTTGATAGTGGGTCAGCCACTTGAACTTCTTCTTGTACCAGATCAGGTGGCGGATCCGGTTCAGGCTTCATTTCGTCACCCGACTTTTCTTGTGTAGGGTGTGGCAGCCAGGGTGACATTTCTTCATCAAGGGGATTGTTATGAGGATCATCATTTTGATGCCATGTGTCCTCCGGAGGGTTATCATTATCAATGTTGGGGTCAATAGGAGCAGCATGTTTCATTCCAAAGTTAAGGTGTTGTTCAAATTCTTCTTCGTTGTGCACTCTTAATTCGTCTGAGTAACTAGAGGGAGATTCAACAGGTAGAACGAACTCTTGCTCAGATAAGGGAATCATGAGAACCTAAAGTAGAGGCTCCAGTGATGTCTCTTCATGGGAAGGGTTAGCCCATGGAACATCATTTTGCAGACTAGAATCCTCCCAAGAATCTATTTCTTCGATATTGAGACCAATATACTCCATTCCTGAGTCAGACTGTTGTTCCAGTTCTTCCTCATAGCACGCCTCCAGTTCTATTAAGTATTCAGGAGAAGTTGCTACGGGAAGAATGAAACCTTGTTCAGGTAATGTAGATATGTCAGTCTCCTGTATATTTGGTAGCTCGGGAGGAGCTTCTCCGTAGGTGAGGGTAGCCATAAGAAGATTGTTTTGTGGCTCGATGTCTTCCCAAAGGTCCTCCTTGTCATTACAAGGGTCTACACAAATATCGTAATCCATTCTAAAATCAAGAGATGGTTTGTGGTTCTCTTCATAGTACACCATCAACTCATTCAAGTGACTAGAAGGAGATTCAATGGAAAGAACATACTCTTGTTCGAGAACTGACTCCGTCTGGACTTCTTGTAGGGATGGCAGCTCTGGTAATGTCTTTTCGTGGAAAGGATAGGTCATAAAGTCATTGTCTTGGGATCCATCATCCTCCCATGATTCTTTTTCATCATCATCAGGGTCAGTGAAAGTGGTATGGTCTACACATGAATCAAGATCTTGATCATTCCCATCCTCGAAGTCTGTTCCTAGATCAGCCGAATGATCAGAATTTTCTTCATACGAACGAATCAGATCTTGTTCTAGTAATGGAGACATTTGAGTTTCTTGCATAAAAGACATCTCCTTATCTAAATTTGTCATATATTCATCTGAGTCTGACTGTGAAGGAGTGCAGAGTTCTTGTAACGTAGACCCTTCTTCATTGGAATTCACCAGCAAGACAAATGAAGTTGAAGAATATTTGTCGTATAGGGAGTCAATCATTGTTGATTGCTCCTCAATCTGTATGGTTGGATCTGGGTCTGTGGGGGAAGAAGATGGGTAAATACTGAAATTTATCCCCAATTGATCTCCCGACTATAGAAAAACTTCATATTGGCCAATCAATTTTTCATCTAAGGGAATAGTGTAGGAGTCATTTTCTGAGTCGGACATTGGGTCAGAAAATGATTCTTTTTCTTGTGATACTATGGAGAAATCATCCTCGAGTTCAATCATTTGCTCTAAGGATGATTCCTCTCCCTGCACTGTTACTAGAAGATCATTGGAAGGCACCTCCTACATGATATCATAATCATCATCGTAATCGATTGTAATATGTGGATGAGGAGTGTGTTCAAGGGAAATTGGTGACTGTTCTTCATGTTGCTCAGAAGCGAGGACAAGTTGCGTAAGTTGATCAAGCTCAGCTATCAACTTCTCATTTGTGGTTGTCTGATTAGCTAGTTGTTGAGCCACCAACTTCTGTAGAGCACGTACTTCTTCTATTAATGCATATCAATCTTCATAGTAGGGCTCTTCACTATACTCATTGGGTTGATGTTGAAAGTAGCTCTCCTCATCGTAGTATTGATTTGCATTGTAGTCCAGATTTCCTTCGGCATTGCAATATACGCCTTGAAATCCGTCATAATTGGGTTCTTCATAGTAGCTTCTAGGAGGATATGGATTATAACTTGCATTATATCCATAGTCGTGTGAAGAGGCTGCCTTGAGTTTCCCAACTATACGATTTGTGATTACTTGACGTAGTGCATTCACATAGTGAGGAGGAGCATTTAAGCAGTTGATTGATGAATGGGAGTAGTCACCACATAATTGACATCTAATGGTTGGTGGCATTGACTGCTTCATTTTGAAGAGAATTGGTACCTCAAATCAAAGAAAGTGTTTATCAGGCTTGACCAATCACTTCAAATTCAAGAGGGTATGCAATAAAAACTCTAACTTTTGAGATCAAGGTTTTCACTTTTTTTTTGGATTTTTGAAAAGAAAATGAAAAACCCTAGAGAAACTTAGGTTGATACGGAATTCGACGAAGATGATTCTTACGACGTTATCCCCGGCAATGATGCCATTTTTTGATGAAGCTAGGATTTACACTAAAAGATTGCTCTTTTGATGGAAGTCCTAATGTGCACCAAAAACCCTAGGGAGTTTATGTTCTCTCTAGGTTTACCTACAACTGGTGCTAGATAAATGCTCCAACCCCATAAGAGTGTGGAAGCCTTCTCGTAGTATAGATTTAGGATCAAACCTAAAGGACAATGTGAAGAATCTGGATGTCTTCGTCTCATTTTATCTCGATCTAAGTTAATCGTTTACAACTAAGAGATTGATAGGATTAATCTAAACTAATCTAGAACATGCAAAAATAAAGGCAAGTGTGAAATCTAGTTAAAGTTTGAAATCTAAGATTATCAGATGATGATGATCACTGGGGTGATGCAGATATTCACCACCACTACACATGCATTTTACCTATAGCAACATAGCAAGATCTACAAGTAAGATACATGGATGTTATGCAATGTTGATGCCCTCTCGGATAAGAAGCATTGCACACATCCTTCGCAGGTTGAGTAGCTCCCATCTGATACATATCTACGTGTCAATGGATACATGTGCCCTCCAAAGGGAGATCTTACTTAACCTCATGAAATGTGCATCGGAAAACTAACAAGCGAGCGATATTATAAATTCGATTAGTATCCTTATAGACTATTCCTCTTTCGAGGACATAGCTACGAGAAATGTGGGAGTGTTATAATGCCAGCCTTCCCCCGACCGAATGGTCACTTACTTTGCATCACTCCCTTCACAAAGTGAGTTCCTCGACCTATCAAGATTGTACTTTCATACATCAACTGATTCCATTTCATAGTATGAAAGTACAACGATGGAGGTGAGCTTACTCCACTCCTTGAAAATCATTCCTAGATACTGAAACAGATGTGTGGCGGATACACACATCAAGAACCAATGCTAAATCGGTAATCGAGTCTTAAGAGTAGACGTAGACAATCCACAACAAAAGACAATAGATCATGCAAGAAAGCGGCCAACATTCAAGCATGCAATGAAATGATTAGCATTGAATCGGAAAGATAACATCTTTAGGTACAGATTACAAAGCATGGGTAGCAAGGATAGCCCCCGTGCCCCAGTGAATTACACTACTCGCTCCTCATAGAGGGAGCAATAAAGACAGAGAAGAAAGATAGAACAAGCATCGTCGGAGTAGAAGAGTAGATATGCGACAGCCTGGTGTAGATCGCCCCAGTCTTTGGGACTGCTCTGACTTGGTCGATGAAGTCCATCTCTTGCTACCTTGATCTTCATGTGCACCTCTGGAGACATATGAGTAGGGCCAGGTAGAGCTTGGTGGAGATGCGGTAGCAGTGGAGCAGCCTTGTGGCCTCCCAGATCTGATGCCCAAATGAAGACCCTACTGGTCCTATTTATAGGGTTGGATGGGGTCTTCATGTTTTTGATGTGAGAATACTTCAAACGGTCTTGGCTCCAAACGGTCTTGGGTCCAAACGATCTTGGCCCCAAACGGTCTTGGCTCCAAATGATCTTGACTCCAAATGGTCTTGGATCCAAATGGTCTTGGCTCCAAATAGTCTTGGGCCCAAACAGTCTTAGCAACTGGTCTTCATCAAAATGGTCTTACTGTCCAACCGGTCTGGAGTCTTAATGGTTTCGGGATCCAAACGGTCTTCATTTCCAAACGGTCTTGGGTCCAAACGGTCTTCGCCCCAAATGATCTTGGATCCAAACGATCTTGACTCCAAATATTCTTGGATCCAAATGGTCTTGGCTCCAAACGGTCTTGGGTCCAAACAGTCTTGGCAACCGGTCTTCATCCAAATGGTCTTTCTATCCAACCGGTCTGGAGTCTTAACGGTTTTGGGATCCAAATGGTCTTCATTTCCAAACGGTCTTGGGTCCAAACGGTCTTGGCTCCAAATGGTCTTGGGTCCAAATAGTCTTAGCTCCAAACGGTCTTGTGCCTCAGCATCCAAACGGTCTTGAGACCGTGAGGCTTCACACGGTCTTGAGACCGTATGAAGGGTAAAACTGGATGGATGGCCAAACTACGAAGCGATGTAGATATATTATCAGATGGATGAGAATGATCTATAGAGAAAAGTGAGTAAAGGAGGATAAGATCAAATAAACTGGTAATTAGAGCTATTAGAGCACTATTTTCATGAAACTGAGGAGACACTCAGAGTAAGCCAAAACAAGGGGTGATCAGCCGATATGAGGCACATAATTCCTAGAAATGGTGAATGTGAGGATGAATTTGGAGGATTCATCACAACCCCAAGTCAACTATCATCCACCACTTGGTTTTCCATACAATAACAACCAAATGCATTTTGGGAACCAAGGAAACTTTAGGGGAAATTTCCAAAATTGTGGACCTTACCAAGGACAACAATATCAAAAACTTCATCAACCAACACCTCAATAGAATGTTCCCACCCCTGTGGTAGAGGAAAGGATTTCAGCCTTAGAGCAATTCATAATAGCACATCAGAAGTCAATTGAAGCTTAGGTTGCTCATATTTTTTCCCAACAAAAACCCCCTACATGGACCTTCATTGGATAGCTTGAGAACCACCCAAAACATCCCCAACAACTAAAGGTTGTTTCCACCCGCTCGGGGAATACTCATACCCCTCCCCCAGAGAAACCCATAGTTATCCCCTTGGACTTTGAGGATGATGATAAAGTGGTCATCAAAACTCCTCCCTCACCACCCCTGCCCTTCCCACTCTCTCTCCTATGGTCCCACCTATGGAAATTGACAAGCCAGAAATTCTCATTTACAAACCTTGTCCACCTTAACAGGCCCACCTAAAGTGAACTAGGCTTGACACCCATTTTGTGAAATTTAGGGAAGCTATGAAAAATTTGCATGTGGATATTCCCTTTCTTCATGCCTTGGATGACATGCCAGCCTGGTCCAAATACATGAAGTCTCTTTTGACCAGGAAGTATGACACCTACAAGCATGAGAAAATCATGTTTGCTAGGCCCACCTCTGATATTATCCAAAGCAAGATGTTTGAAAAGAAGGACCTTGGTTCCTTTGGGATTGGGTGCTACCTAGGTGATAATGCTTGCAGGAAGGGTCTTGCAGATCTAGGTGATAGTATTTCTATTATGCCCTATAGTCTTTGCAAGAGGCTAGGTTTTTTTGACATGCTACCTACCATCATGGCCATCCAATTAGTTGACTCATCTATGACAAACCCACGGGTATCATTGAAGACATACCTATAAGAGTTGGGAAGGATGCCTATGTCCAATGTGACTTTTTCATCATGGGCATAAAGGAAGACTTAAGGTACCCCATCATCTTTGGGCATCCCTTTTTGGCCACCGCTCATGCCTTGATTGATGTTGAGGCCGGAACCATTTTCTTGCACCTAGGAAAACAAACCCTAAAGTTTAGGGTATTTGAAAGCATGTGCAGACCAAGCCTCCAAGAAGAGGTCTATCTTCTTGATTGTATTGAGAAGATGCAACAATTGAGACAAGAATGGGAATTAGTTGAGGATCCCCTCCAAAATTCCCTTGTAACCCCTATTGATTGTGGATTTGAATATGAGCAATTGGAGAAATCCAAACTTCATCTCGACAACTTTGAGGAGATTCATGATGAGGAGTTTGAAGACGTAAAAATGGTCTCCATTGTAGATGAAAAACCTAAAACCCCCAAGGAACCTAACATGAAGCCTCTCCTTGAAGGTATTAAGTATGCTTTCCTTGGTGAGCAAGAGCTTTATCCTATTATCATTAGCTCTGATCTCACCCATGAATAGGAAACTAAGCTAATGACTGAACTTAGGAAGAGGAAATCTGCCTTAGGATACAAAATGGCTGATTTGAAAAGAATAGATCAACCCATTTGCATGCATAAAATTCTTGTGGTAGAAGAGTACAAACCCTCTAGAGACCCTCAAAGGAAATTAAATCCCAAAATGAAAGAGGTGGTTCATCTAGAGGTTATCAAGCTTTTGATTTCAGAGATCTTATACCCCATCTCCGACTCTCCTTGGCTTAGCCTGATACAGGTCATCCCCAAGAAAGGGGGTACCACTATCGTGAAAAATGATAAGGATGAACTTATTCCCACTCACACTATCACAGGATGGAGGATATGTATTGACTATAGGAAACTGAATAGGGCCACTAGGAAAGATCATTTCCCCCTTCCCTTCCTGGATCAAGTACTAGAGTGCCTCACCCATCAACGATATTTTTTCTATCTTGATGGCTATTCAGGTTTCTATCAAATCCCCATTCATCTGGATTCTGGATGACCAAGAGAAAACAACTTTCATTTTCCCATTTGGAACTTATGCATTCAGGAGAATGTCATTTGGGTTGTGCAATGCTCCAGCCACCTTTCAGTGGTGCATGTCCTCTATTTTTTTGGATTGACCAAAACCATCATGGAGGTTTTTATGGACGATTTCTCCATCTATGGAGATACTTTTGAATCTTGTCTCCATCATTTATCTCTAGCTTTAGAAAAATGTGAGGAAGCACGCTTGATCCCCAATTGGGAGAAGTGTCACTTTATGGTGACTAAAGGAATTGTTTTAGGCCATAGGGTGAGAAACTATGGCATTGAAGTGGATAAAGCCAAGATCGAGGTCATCTCAAAACTCCCACCACCTTCTTTCATCAAGGATGTTTGTTCCTTCCTTGGGCATGCAGGTTTTTATAGATGTTTCATCCGTGATTTTTATAAGATTACCAAATCCCTAACTAATCTCCTTCAAAAAGAAACTCCTTTTGTGTTTGATAAAGCTTGCATGGCTAGTTTTCTTTGTTTGAAGGATGCCCTCATCTCAACTCCCATCACCAGGGCCCCTAACTGGTCCCTACCTTCGAGTTAATGTGTGATGCGAGTGATTACGTCATTGGTGCTATTCTTGGACAACGTGTTGATAAAAACACCATGTGATTTATCATGCATCTAAAACTCTTGATGAAGCCCAACATAATTGCACAACTACTGAAAAGGAAATGCTATCCATAGTATATGCCTTTGACAAATTTTTTCTCATATTTGGTAGGATCCTGATGCAGCCCTATTGTAGGGCTTCATCTTGTTTCTTTTGTATCTCAATTACATATAAACATAGTAGAATGCTAGTTAAATACCCCAATATGCATATTATTGTCAAATGCACGTATCGAAATTCCTTGCATACTTTTTAAGTACTAGACCATGATTTGGATGGATGAGAGAGAATGAAGGAGTTTTAGGGTTCCTCCACCCATGGAGGGGTCCAAAGAAGACCCCAAAGCTCCCTCAACCTACCCCTAATGGCCAAGGATCAACATCAAGCAAATAAGTCCATTGATCATGAAGATTCAAAGTAAATTTGCCACTGAAGACCCCAGCACAACCGCGGTTCCAAGGAACGGTCATGCTGGACAAAGCAAAAATCACGGAGTCAAACATCAAAATTGCAAACTACAAAAACTTGACCAGAACGGTCATGCTACCCAACACAGTCATGTTGAGAAGACCCCAAAACAGCCATGCCAGCCAGCACAGTCGTGCTGCCAAACAAGAGAATGGGCATGCTATCTAGAACGACCTCCACTTCACCTCCCCCACCATGGTCATGCCACCCAACACGGACGTTCTACCTAGCCCTCATCACGACTGTACTACCCAGCACAACCGTGCTACCAGCCTTCATTTCACTAAAATTTCTCTAACATTCTCCACTTCTTAGAATGATTGTTCCCTACCACCACGACCATTCCAACTCTCACCCACCACGGTCGTGCTGCCCAACACGGCCATGCTACCACCTAAACCCTAGCAATTTTTGCACTATTTTTCCAACAATGCCCCTACTTACCCTAGTGCTTCTACCACCACCAATATATACATGGGTGGCAGCCACAACACTAGATTAGATTCCATTACTCCCCTCCACCTACTTTAGAGCATACATTGCCTCCTTCCTTGCATTGAAGCCATCCACCCACTATTTTCACCTCATTTCTACAATAGAAACCTAGTTTTCTATGTTTTCTACCATAATCCCCTTCATTTTCATGCCCTTCATCCACCTTGGAGGAGGGAGGTCATTCTATAGTAGCTAGGATGTGAAGAAGAAGAAGCTACTTCAAGCTCCATTGAGTCCTATCCCCTTCTTCTCATTTCTTTTATCTTTTCTTTGAGCATGTCTAGATAAGCTTGTAACACCCAGACCCACTGCCCAAGGCTCTAGTAGAGTTTTAGGAATGACGACTAGCCCCACAGACCACCACTAGCCTTAACTACATGCTTTTCCTCATTCACGCGCAAGCCAGGGTCAACTTCCCAACTAGTCACCCATCCTAGTACTACTCCAAGATGAGCATGCTTAACTATGGAGTTCTTTAGTGATGGGATCCCAAAAAAGGAGGTGCACCTTGGTGATATGGGTAGTCCAATCATTCCTTTTAAGATCATTTTATCCGAGGCCTCAAATCTTGGGATGTTACAATCTCCCCCACTTAGGCTCTTGACATCCTCATCAAGGCTCAGCTATATGGCCTCATAATATTTCCCCATTTCAGTGCAGACCCAAAATGGCCTATGGACACCCAACTCCCGATCACGGAATACCAACACAAGGGTGGCTACGTCAACCATGGACACCCTTTCCAACATGCCTGGACCGCACGACTCAAGACTGGCATGCCACATTGCCATGTGGGCCCCACCTACTGGAGGGGAATTGGCTCTGATACCACTTGTAACACCCAGGCCCACTGCCCAAGGCTCTAGTAGAGTTTTAAGAATGACGACTGGCCCCACAGACCACCACTAGCCTTAACTACACACTTCTTCCTCACTCGCACGCAAGCCGGGGTCAACTTCCTAACTAGTCACCCATCCTAGTACTACTCCAAGCCGAGCACGCTTAACTATGGAGTTCTTTAGAGATGGGCTCCTAGAAAAGGAGGTGCACCTTGGTGATATGGGTAGTCCAATCATTCCTTTTAAGATCATTTTATCCGAGGCCTCAAATCCTGGGATGTTACAAAGCCCCTAGTGGTGGGTTGTTTGGGGTTAAAATGTGACTTTGATACCATGTTGGGGGAAAATAACTTGTATTGAACATAATTTCATTCTATGATGATTGCCTCTTACTTCTATCTCATTTCCCATTATCTTGCATATGGTTTGTGCTTTTGTACATAAATTGCTTGTTTTGTGATGCTTCATGACACTTAGCTTCTAGGGGAAATTGGAATGTATGTGGCAATCTTAGGAATGGCTCCTAGATCCAATTAGTGGATCCCTAGCTAGACCCCTTTATTCCTACATACATATCCCTTCTTCTACAAGTGAGTGTGAGATCTAAGTAGCTAGTGTAAGTGTGATTAGTGCAATTGCCTATAGTTTTCTAAAGGATAGATGGCAAGTAACATGAGGTGAAACACCCTCATCTCTACTCCAATTCCTACCCTTGGCTCTCAATTGCCCTAATACCACTTACCCTAGAAACCTAGACTTGCCAAGTCCTATTAGAATTACACCTAGCCCTAGCTCTCCAACTAGTAGTATAGGGTACATTCTAATATCACTTGCCTTGTTGTTTGGTTTGGTAATCTAGATTGAAATATGAGATTTGCATGCTATGTTAACATTCCCCCAACTAATATCAAGTTTTATTCCCTACCGGCCCACCTACCATCATATTTCTTAAAATCCACAGTTGCCTTCTTTACTTATTAATGCTAGTGTATTCAATTGCCTTTGTTGATTCTTAGCTAATTGCCTAGTTCTTGATAGTTAGTTCTTACTTAAGTAGTTAGGGATCCTTTGAACTTGCTTGTATCAGTTTGGATAGTTAGTGATAACTTAGTCCCCTACTTGTCAAATTGATTAGTTTGCATCTTAGTTGATCACTTACTTTTCTAGTGTAGTATAACTCGTTGCTCTAGCCTAATTTCTTTCCTTGCTTAGTTGATAGACTTAACTTGCTTAGAGTGATCTAGAGTGTTTGTTAACTTAGTTTCTTTCTTGATCTTGCTTGCTTGAAATCGTAGCGTAATCAAACTAAACCCAACTTAAAACCCTCAAACCCTAATCTCCACTTTAGGAACATAGCTAACACCAACCTAGATCTAGTTCCCCCTCTCTTCCTGAGGATTTGACCCTAATCTTACTACTAGCCTATACTACAGCATGACCCCATATGCTTGCAGGTATGTGTGATTAGTTGAGCATGTGCGTTGGACTAGATCCATATACAAATTTTGAGAGAGCTGTGTGTTTTCCCTTAGGGTTGCATCTAGCCACCTTCAGTTTGCTAGTGTGTGGCCTTAAGAAGAATCAGACCAGTTCCAAAGTCATTGTTTACACAGACCATGCGGCCATTAGATATTTGATGACCAAAAAAGGATGCCAAACCTCGCCTTCTTTGTTGGTTCCTTTTACTTCAGGAATTTGACCTAGAAATCCTAGACAATAAGGGTTGCAAAAATGTTGTTGCCAACCATCTTAGTCGCCTTGATTTTTTCAATGATGATGGCATCCCCATAAATGACTCCCTCCCTGATGATAAATTGTTAAAGATGGAATCCCAATATCCTTGGTTTGCAGATTATGTGAATTTTCTAGTTGTAGGTGTATTGCACCCCAAATATAAGGGATATTCTAAGGCTAAATTTTTGCATGATGTAAAACAATATTATTGAGATGATCCATATCTTTTTAGATTATGTTCAAATAGACTTTATCGCAGGTGTGTTACTAAGGAAAAGGCTCATGACATACTTGAACAATGCCACGTTGGCCCCACTGGGGGGCACATGAGCTCTCAGAAAATTTCTAGGAAGGTCTTACAATCTAGGTTCTTCTGGCCTACGCTGTTAAAAAATTCATACCATTTTGTCCTTACTTGTGATGAATGTCAAAGGATCGGTAACATATCTAAGAGAGACCGAATGCCCATGACTTCTTGGTAGGAGATTGAAATTTTCGACGTGTGGGGTGAATTATATGGGTTCATTTCCTTATTATTGTGGGTACAAATATATCTTGGTGGTTGTTGACTACGGTTCCAAATGGGTTGAAGTCATCCCCACCAAAACATGTGATTCCAAGCATGTGAATGAACTCTTCAAAGATATCACTTTTCCTCAATTTTAGGTGCCCAATACTGTAGTTTCTGATGGAGCTTCCCATTTCTTGGAGAAGAGTTTCCAGTTCTTGTTGAAATGATATGGATTCCATCACAAGGTTGCCACCCCTTACCGCCCTCAGAATAATGGTCAAGTTGAGGTGTCAAATAGGAAAATCAAGTCCATCCTAGAGAAAATAGTAAATCGCACTAGGACCGATTGGGCTCTAAAACTCAATGATGCCTTGTGGGCATATAGGACCGCCTACAAAAACCCCCATAGGCACCAATCCTTTCAAATTTATTTATGCAAAATCATGCCATCTACCCATAGAATTAGAGCATAAGGTCAATTGGGCCATCAAAATTCTTAAGTTTGACTTAACTGTTGTAGGTAATAACTACTTTTTGTAAATACAAGAGTTAGATGAGCTCCAAATGAGTGCCTATGAAAATGCTAAGATTTACAAAGACAAAACCAAACTATGGAATGATGGTCATATTAAGAGAAAGGACATTAGGGAGGGTGATCAAGTTTTAATGTATAACTCTAGATTAAGACTTTTTCCTTGAAAAATCAAATCTAGATGGTATGGGTCCTACCTTGTCAAGACATGCCTACCCACATGGAACTTTTCTTCTTTGAGACAAAGTTTTAGGGGAGTTTAAGGTTAATGGACATCGGCTTAAACGGTACATCACCGTTGAGGATTTTCTATCTTCTGAGGCACATCAACTCTCCTTACTCAGTTCTCAACTTGCATGAACCCCCACCTCCCCCTCCCGAGCCTGAAACAACTCCATGATTCAACTCTGTCGAGACTTTGACATAAAACTAGGCACTTATTGGGAGGCAACCCAATCATTTAATTTTGCAATTTTCTTCTATATTTGTCTTAGCTAACACTTGTGTTTCAAATTCAATTCTTGTTCTAAAAAAAAGAAAAAAATCGAGAGATTGGAAATCCAACCTATTGATTCATTGGATGAAAGCCAAAAACCCCATCGGGCCTACCCTGACCCCGACTCCCCTTATTGGGGGAACTGCTACTACGATCCTCCTTCATCTTTGCACTTTTCTCCTCTAGAGTGATTTTCTTCCCTCCATCTCTGATTTAGGTTTTGCTTGGGACGAGCAAAAGTCTAAGTATGGGGTGGAGGTGGGTGGTACGATTCTATTCCACCCCCTATCTTTTTTTCTTATTTTCTTTATTTTCCCTTTTTCATTGTTTTGCATGTATTTGCTTTACTTTATGGCCTCTATCTACGACCATCCCTTTTTTTGTTTCCTTAGTTGTAAAAAGGCCATTATCTAGTCGGCCCATTAAGTAGACATGTATCATTGTATCCCAAATTGAATTTCATAAAACCTTTTACAAAATTTATTACAAATTGCCATGTCTGAAACATCATGTTACCTAGAACCCCTAATAACATCACTCCTTGGAATAGTTGGCAAGTCATAAGGAAACAATCAGAACCAAGCATAATTTTCCCCTATATTTAAACAATGGATTATCTTGTTATAAAACTTGTATGATGTGAATTATAGGAATATTCTAACTAGATCAATGACACTCTCTGGAAAAAATTTAAAAAAAATGTTGAAAGTTATAAGGACAACAACATCTCTTCCTTCCCTCTATTTTTCTTCTAAAAAAGAGAAGCAAAGAATCACCACTGGAAAAAAATCAAGTCTGGGGTGGCATGCTTCCCAAAATAAAAATTCCATACCCCACAAAGGGATGTACCATCAAAAGATGTCAAAGTGTATAAGAAAAAAATTGTGACCAATTCAGCTACAACTCCAAAAATTCAAATCCTGAGTCGAATAGAGGAGGGATAACAAAAAATCATCACTTTCTTCTTTGTTTTCACACTACCCCTTTGTCCTGTTCTTGTGCAACAACTTAGAAAAAAAAATTAAGAGTGTCAAAGTAAAAGTAAGATGAAGCCTATTTTTCTACATAATCTTGATTTAGAAACAAGATATGATAATTGTTTTGATAGAAAATATAGAACTTTGTGCTTTGTGATTTTAGGAGATTAGGTCACTTGGCCAGAATTTGGAGGTAAATATTATAGCTATGTTACAAGGGTGAGGAATGACATGTTGCGAGTATAAATTGGACTTTATTTGTGATTTTATTTGCTTGAGGACAAGCAAAGATTCAAGTTCGGGGTATTTTGATAAATGTGTATTTATCTTTTTTATTTACATCTTTTAGATATATTTTTAGTATTGTTTTGTTATTTATCTTCTTATTTTTATAATTAATTATATTACTTTATATTTTCTATTTATTTGGATTTTTAATTATATTTGGTAACTTTTTTTTGTAGGAAAATGGCTCAATGACTAATTTCCCTTGGAAGATATTTTGCACAAATTCCCGCAGTGCTTGATTTAAATATATACCTCGCACCAAAATTGTTATAACTCTCATATACCAAGGAGGAATTTAATGGGCAAGTATAAGTTGGAAAGGAAATTGAATTATCTTCATGAAAAACATATTTTTGGACCACTTACGAACTTATAATTGTCCCAAACATACGCTCCAAATTACTTTTTTTGGAATCTACGTCAAAAAGAATGTGAACGGTCAACATAACTAAAAGCAATCAACCATTTCTTCTATTGATCAGATCCAGAAAGTTTTCAGTCACTGACCAAGAGTCTTCTACAGAATCTTTTATGTAGGATTTCCATCCCTCCTTCCCCTATGAAAGGAGGGGGACTCCACTAAGAAAATGGTCCTAGTTTTTGTACGCAATCAATAGTTTACTCTGTTATTTTCTTTCTAGTATAAATTTATATTCATAAGCAAAAAAGTTTATTCTTTTATTTTACATATGAGATCTCTCCTTTTCTCATTCTTCTTCTCCGATTTTCATCCTTGAGAAGAAGACAATGCAATTAAGCCATTTAATCATCACCGCCTTGGACTCTATGGAGATTCTGCAATTGATGTATATGGCTCCTTTGCTTTCTGTCCTTATTTCTCCCATCCTTGCTATTGAGTAGCGAGTAGTTTTCTTATCGAGGTGAGGGGAGTAGCCCCTTAGCCATGTGTTAATCAAATCAGGTTTTTAGATGACTTCTTTAGATGGATGGATTTTGGTTTAGAAATCACGGATTTAAAAGAAGTAATTAATTGTTTTAATCGCTTGTTAATCCCGATGGATGCGACCGTAGAACCCGGGATTTAGAACGCCCAAACAAACTTCATGAGGATTTGGATGCGACCATGGAAAAATCCTCTTTAGGATAAAAAACAAGGATACATGAACACCATGACCAATGGGTTCATGAGGAGTTCCTCTTTTGTATTTTGTTTGTGAATAAATCACATACCTACTTTTATCTTGTTTTTCATGTATCGCTTGATCCTATTTTCACAAGGGCTAAGGTGGAGAAACTCCTAATCCTCAATACCTTCTTCCTTGATTTCAATCATTTCTAACACTTGTTTAAATTTTCTTTTTTAATTTCAGCAACTTTATTCGTGTCATTAGATAACATTTTTTTGTGCTAACCATCTTTTTCCTTTACTTCTTATGATTTAGTTTAATCTTTTCATTTCCTTGATTTAGAGAAACCTTTTACCTTCTTTGTATTTTAATTTCTCATTCTAACTTAGACAACCAACCCCCAACTGGAATTTATTTTCTGTTTCTTATTCAAAAATATCAAAAAGAATTAATTTTAAAAATCAACCGGGAGTAAAAGAAAACAATCTTAAAAATGTTAACCTGTGGGGTCAACCCTTCTATACTAGACTTAACAGTAAAGTAAAAAAAAAGATTTAACTCTAGGATAATTGTTCTAGTGAATTGGTGTCCAAACAACGTGTATCAGGAAACTCGAAGCACATACTGTGAGTATGTGGGGTGCTTGTCATCCTGACACCAGGTGTTTATAGAAGATGGATGCGGTCATGCCTCAGATATTGTGATGTGTGAAAGATAGAAGTATAATTGTAGGATGTCTCTTATAGAGTGGTCATGCGTGAGCTATTATCTAGCGTTGTGACTCGTACCAAGGTGGGCTAGTTACAAGACTATATGTCATTGTTTTGTAGTTTGATTGATATGTCACTATAGTGCAGACTCATACTGACCAAGTAGAGAGAAGATCTTGTAGTCCAGCTCTTCCTAGATCTTATATGGCACTGATTTTGACTTAGCGGTGTCCAGTTGGATTTAGGTGGCACAAGTCAAATCCTCAGGTCATAATAAAACATGTAATACAACAGTGTAGCATATCTATTTAGGGTTATACACAATCCTTCATATTGGATGATAACCCTAATTTTTTGTCTTTACATAAAAATGATGATTAGTGTATTAAGAGATAATAGATATGCTTATGATGTAGAAATACTCATGATGTAGATGTGTACACACAGTAGTCATGCTACATTAATAGATATACTGCTACTGTTGATTGTGCTAATGGTGATAGTTATCACATGTTGTTAGCTATGCCTATATTGTTAGCCATGTCTCTATTATTAGAGATGCTTAAACTTCTAATCATGTTTATGTAGATAATTGTGCTTTGATGTTAGTTCTACTTATGATGTAGATATGTTCAACTTGATAGGCATGCTAACAATGTTAGTTATACTTATGATGCTAGACATGTTCATGATGTTAGAGATACTTATGTTACTAGATTTCTTATAATGTCAGCAAAGCATAAGATGATATTCAGACTAGTGATGACCTTTATTATTTGATGCAATCTTAGAAAATCCAAGATGATAGTCTACATATTCTTTGATAATTGCTAAGCTTATTTGCTTAACTTGTTCAGTATGCTTGAACTGTTTAATTTGCTCAATTGTTCATTAAATACTCCGACTTCTCAGTCTACTTATTGTTAAATAATTTGTTGTAATCAAAATATGTTGGAGAGAGTTATATCTCTCACTGGGACTGGGTCTC
The DNA here is from genome assembly GCA_963693085.1 of Alisma plantago-aquatica. Lineage (NCBI taxonomy): Eukaryota > Viridiplantae > Streptophyta > Magnoliopsida > Alismatales > Alismataceae > Alisma > Alisma plantago-aquatica. Next base: position 1,203,709,777 of record OY856411.1, on the reverse strand, counting down.
CCCTGTGGGTCACCACATCTTTATCGACAACAATGGTAGTAGAACTGTGGTAGTGAGGAAGAAATATGGTGATGGACCTTAGAGAAGGTTATTTAGTTGTCTAGTGTTTCCTATAGTCATCCCTATACTCTAAGGTCCGAGTGGAAAGTTTGTATATGATGTTTTGATCGAATCAAGTTTTTTATAGCATGTTGATGCTTGTATAAGTGGAATATGTGGATAGTATTCCTTTGTAAATTTTATGTTGTAGCTGAGGCTACAAAGCAGTTATATTGGATATTGAGTATTATATGGAATGAAGCAAGTTGTTGGGATTTATGTAAATGTTTCTGAGCATTTGAGAAATGTTGAAATCAGTTTTAATTTATCTTGTTTTCTATATTTGTATTTAATTAATGAGTAATCATATTCTGTGTTTTGAGTAATCTCATTTAGTGTAATGGGTTCTCACAATTGATATCAGAGCTCTAGGTTCACTGAGTCTACATGGACACTAGGACTTAGGACTAGGATGGTGTCTAAGTTAGGAATATGACATAAAAATATGGTTCATACTATCTAATCTCAGTATTTGGCTGCCCTGGCCAGGTATTCAACTATTGAAGAAAAGGTAAGTACAAAACTCTTAGATTGTTATCTTTATGATTACTCCATCAAGTAGTCATTCTGAGACAATCTAAAGAGTATAATGAATAAGAAATCATGGTACATATATCTCAATCTTACCCTAAAGAATATGAGAATTACATCATAACCTATCAAAACTTGAATGTTTAGTAATTACCATAGAAAGATATGAGACCATGAAACCTAAATATGAATACCAATAAGAAAATGAGGAATTCTTGAAGCTATAATTCAAGAAGATAATAAAGTAAAAGACAGATAAGTATGTGCTAGTAAAGTGATTCAAGGTATGAAATACACATAAGATGGAGAGTACTCCTATGATAAGTATAATATGATAATGAGAATAATGATAGATGAATAAGGTGGAACCTGAGTTAATCTCAAACCAACCTATGTGTGTAAGAAGTGCTAATGTAAAATTGTCATGACATATGAAAGAAATTAAGGGAGATGATCCCTGTCTAATGAAGAAAATGTGGAATATGATGATCTGCTCCTTGATACGTGGTTGAGAAACATGATAACATGAAAGGACATACATATGAATTATGAAGAGTTAATGATAATAGAGCAATGAGATGTGGTAATGTTAATAATTCCTATGCTAATGGCAAGGAACCCAAGCTATAAGAGGTAAGATGATACATAAAAAGTGTAACCTTCATGGGGAAAAAATAGAATTGGTTACCTTTTACCTGTGACCCTAGACAATGTTGCAGTGATGTGGGAAATGTGTTTCCCTTTGTGTTTCTTCTTTTTGAAGCATAGCCTTTAAGTTGATATTATGACACTTGGTACACGTGGATGAACTGAAATCCTGGGGATGGATATTTTGATATGATGTGTGGTTGCCTTGGACTATAGTTCCAAAATCTTTATGTTTTGTAATGAGCATGCTTTTTTATCCCTCCAAGAGTTAGGGGGGTTCTTCCTATATGTTCATAGTCGGTTATGATGTTGAGGAAGTGGATGAGACCATGGTATGAGTTCTCTATAGCACATGTAGTGGATACCAAGGTAATGAATCCTAGTATCCAAAGTGTATCAGTTATATATGGTTAAAGATATATATTAGATGAGTTGTCCAGTGTTCCTCTCCAATAGAGAGAGAGAGAGAGTTGAGGTGATCCCCCAAGTGTTGCTAGGGAAAAGAAGAGTGATTATATAATGTTATGTATGGCCTACTGATGGTTGGGCAAGACCACTATGAAGGATAGATGGTTTGTTGATCAACAAACATGTGTTACCATGTTCCTTTATGATAAACCTAGGATCAGAATATCAATGGATAAGTTAGAGTGGATGACATAAGTTACATGACCATGATGAATTTAGGTTATGTCATTTATACTAACCAATGTATCAATAGCATTCATAAATAAGAGGAATAGAGTAATCAGGTTATGTCTCATAAGTTGTGACAAGCTTTGAATGAGGACATCTAAAAGTATTTCAGAGATGGTCAATAGCATGGTTAATATCTTTGCTAAATCTTAAGAATGTTGTAGCAACTACACTTATGCGTGACAAGTTCAACAAGAGTGAGTTGGAAGTTAACTAGGGTACCCTCTTGGAGTTATGGTACATTTTCTAAGTGGGTTGTGTGAATCCTGGTAAGATGAAGACAATGTTGTTGCCCAACCCCTAACAAGGTCAATTGGGAAGTTATATTTGATTAGGTTGCAGACAAGTGTATGATTGTTCAACTAGTTAGATGGCCAATCCATCATTGAGATGATTGAAGAATCTTATAAGAACATATGTCTTATATTTCTTAACAATTAGGGGATACCCACCTGATTGATTGAGTTGCTAATTACAAAAACCATCAAAGGAGCATAGAGATGAAACTTTGTAAAGCTACATATGACAAGAGATACATGAAGTTTTAAGTTTGGTAAGAGGCAACAAGTATGGCCTCTTAGTGATGTGTGATACAACAGATAGAATATTTTAGGACGACAATTATAGTCCCAAGTTGGAAAGGTACTACCAGACCTGTACATGTGGTACAACAATTCCTATGTTGAACCAAGGTGGCACATGCAAGAGTTGAAGGAGAAGAATATGACTTTTATGAGAATTATGTGACATCACCATAAGATGAAAGTAATCATGAGAAAGATTGAGGATGAGGTGCATGGGAAATATCCATCTTTGTTTACCTTGGATTTTGAGGGCGAAATCCATGTTCGGGGTTTATGGTTGTGAGACCCCTAACCTTGCTTAAGGTGTTGAACATGTTTCATTACCATAATTCAATGCCTTAAACATAATATAACCTTTTGATATGTTTTGTTATCATGTGACAAGATTAAGTTTCGAATTTGGTCCAATTTGGACACTGTTTGTGCAAGGTTTGCAATTTGATGCACATTTTGGACTTTTATGCAATTTACCCAAATCTGAGGTTTTACTTGAAAATTTTCGCATTCCTTGTAATTTTAGATGTTTTATTATCATTATTGATCTTTTTGGGCCATGGGACGCCTAGTTGAACCTTGGTTTGAAGGTGTTTTCTTCAAGGGTATATTAGGATTCACCCCTTTATGCATGGGCTACCTTTAGGAGCTATCAACCAATGGTTTATTTGATTGCCTTGGAAATCCAAACAATAGTGGCCAAGTAGGTCTCCATGAATGGTATGCCATATGATTGTGTGTATTCTTGTATATCCATAATAGTTTAAGGCCATGTACACATGGAGAGTTATTAGGACATCTCAAGCTTTTCTCTTTCTTTATCCATAAGTCTTATATACTTATCATTTAGCTCAAAAACAAAACCCTTTAGACTCTTATCTTTTCCTCTTCTCTAGAACTTTATATTTCACCTGATTGGGGCGGATAGAGTTCCCAAGGTAGAAGAATATATCTAACCTTCTTGTTGGAGCATCTAGGATTCAAATCTACCCTTATCTAGGGTTCGCAAAGCTTCCTTTTGGTGATCTAAACTAAACTAGTAAGTATCTCTTTCTCTCCTTCATTTCTTTTGCTTTTCCTTTTCTTGCTACCTTCTTACTAGATGGAACCTTGTTGTTCCATGGTAAAGTTTGCTCTAAAGCTCAAGGAACTTATCTTTCTTGCTTCTTCTATCTAGGGTTTGCTCCTTTTGTGGAGAAAGGTGATACTTGGCCGAATTCAGACCTAAATATGGGGTTCTTCACCTTCTCTGTTAGAATTTTCTTATTTCTTGGACTCTTATCTTATCGCTAGAGGTGAGTGTTATAACCCTCTTCACTTTTATTGCTTACTACAAGCTCGATTACTCATGTTCTTTCTCTAAAATGAAGATTTATGCATATAAAAGTTATTATTGCTTAGGATTTCGCATTTTATGGTGTTCCTTGATTAGTTTCCAGTTCTATATGAAACTTAAATAATAAGCACGAAATTCTTGAGTTAGAGGAAAACTTGGTCCTTGCTTACATACCAACCAATGGTACTAAGTACCTATCAAATGATGGCATGTACTTAGTGTTTTAGGCTGATTTTCAATTTTATTCATGAATTGATGCATGACCTTATATTAGAACCGATAGAGATGCCTTTGTGGCTACTAATGGTGATGACCAATGGCAACACCTGATAATGTTAACCATTGGTCACACCTTAGTTCAGTTATAGACTCTTTTGGAAGCTCAATGATTGATTGTTTAGTGCCCTAAAGATGATATGATCCAGTGGTAATTTTAGCTCAACATTTGATGGTGTTCAATGATGGTAGTATTGACCTCACCAACTGATGGTGGCATAATGTGTCACAACTGATGATGGTTCAGGTTACCACATGATGGTGTAACTAGGTATCATGAGCTGCTTTATTTAAGCCTTAAACTGATGGTTTCTTTGGTTATATGATCCAAGGGTTAAACCTACATATCAACCGATAGTTTTGAAATGTTAAACCTAACCCAATGGTTGTGAATGGATGATTCAACATCCAATGGTTTATAATGAGTTATATAGTATAATGTTTTGGTTTTAATGATGAGAATTCGATGGTCAATACCCTTAAATTTGTAGTCTTACCTTTGCCCTCGGGTGGATATAATAATCATCATAATAAGTTAATGGGTAAACCTAATGAAGTACAATTTGTTACACCTAACCCTAATGTATCTAAGTGATGGTGATTGATTATGAATAAGCCCCTTGAATGGTTAATAAAATAATGGGGCAATCTCTTATGGTGGTTGAAACTCTAGTATACTATAAATATAATGGTTTCACCTTGAGTTATGTTTGGATCCGTACTTGAGGATAGTATGGAATTTGATGGTGATGCTTCACCTTGTGTATCCATGATCCTATGGGGATGCCATGTGTTAGGGTTGGGGTATAAATGTTGATTTGTAGCATCTATGTGACTTTTCTTGTTACTCCTAACCCTAACACCATTAGGTGATGGTGATTAAACATGATTAGCCTCCCGTGAATGATTAATAGAATAATGGAGTATTTTTTTATAATTTTTAAAACCTTGGTATGCTATAAATATGACTGTTACACCTTGAGCTATGCATGGATCCATACTTGAGAATGGTATGGAATGTTATGAAGATTCTCAGTCTTATGTGCCCAAGAGTATATGGGGATGCTATGAGTGAGTGTTTGTGAATAAATATTGAACTATAACTTTAATGAAACTTACCTGGCTTAACCTAACTCTAATGCAGGTAGAGAATGGTGGTTAATCATATTATCCTTTATTGAATGGTTAATATAATGATGGAATATCCTTCCTCATGATTGATTGAAACTTTAATGTGTTAATTAGTGGTCATCATAACTTTATGACTTATGTTTTCGTATGCTAAACTTGTACACTATTAGTGAGATGTTGGCCAATCATATAGCTTCCTTATATGTTGTTGTAATAAAGGAATGCTCTTAATGCTAAGATAACCCTGAAATGTTATCATGTAAACATCTTTTAGTTATTTAATGCCATATCATGTTGAGCCTGAGAAACACATGTGTGGTGATGTTTGTTGCTCCTTGTAATAAGGCATGGAAAGATAATGATGATCTTATAGGAAATGATATTATGGTCTTAAGGACATGTGGGCATGGTTGAACCCTAAATGAGGTGTAATCCTCTTTGATGACAAGGGTTGATACCATGTGATGTTGTGATAAGAATTTATATCTTGTGATAGTGTGGTGACAATTGTAGTCTCATGAAAGGAAATGAATAGTACCATGTGATGATCATGTGAAGACAAGTATGGTCTCTTTATTGGTAGGTGAATAGTGTCATGTGATGTTGAGATGAGAAATCATGTCTCACATGTTATATATCTTTTGAAGTTGTTATACTTATATGCTTGCTAGACCTGAATTAGGGTTTGTATGTCCACTTGTTTGATGCAGCCTTATTTCACTCAACTGGCATAATTAATAAAGTGAAACCTTAATCATGTAGTTGCTCTGTGCCATAGATCCATTCCAGTGTTAGAACTTACTGGATGGTAAAACGAGTATTCCTAAGGGAAACTCGGAGTGCATATTGTGAGTATGAGGGGTGCTTGTCATCCTGACACCTGGTGTTTATGGAGGATGGATGTGGTCATGACTCAGATATTGTGATGTGTGAAAGGCAACAGTATAACTATAGGATGCCTCATAGAATGGCCATGCGTGAGTTGTTCTCTAGCATCGTGACCTATGCCAAGGCAAGCAAGTTACAGGACTATATGTTGTTGTTTTGCAGTTTGACTAATATGTCACTACAATGCAGACTCGTACTAACTGAGTAGGGAGAAGATCTTGGAGTTTAACTCTTCCTAGATCTTGTATGGCACTAATTTTGACTTAGTAGTGGTCAGTTGGATTTGGGTGGTACGACTCAAATCCTTGGGAGTGTAATAAAATATGTAATACAACTGTGTAGCATATCTGTATAAGGATATACACGACGCTTCATATTGGATGACAACCCAAGTTTGTTCTCTTTACATAAAAATGATGATTAGTTCATCAAGAGATAATAGATATGCTTATGTCATAGAAATACTCATGATGTAGACATGTACATACAGTAGTTGTGCTATGTTAATAGATATAGTGCTATTGGTGATTATGCTAATGGTGATAGTTATCACATGTTGTTAGCTATGGTTATATTGCTAGACATGTCTCTATTATTAGAGATGCTTAAACTGCTAATAATGCTCATGTAGATATTTGTGCTTTGATGTTAGTTCTACTTATGATGTAGATATGTTCAACTTGATAGGCATGCTAACAATGTTAGCTATACTTATGCTGCTAAACATATTCACGATGTTAGAGATACTTATGTTACTAGATTGCTTATACTATTAGAAAAGCATAAGATGATAGTCATACTAGTGATGACCTTTTTTATTTGATTCAATCTTATAAAATCCAAGATGATAATCTGCATATACTCTAATAATTATACTTGTTGCTAAGCTTATTTGCTTAACTTGTTTAGTATGCTTGAACTATTTAATCTGCTCAATTGTCCACTAAATACTTCAACTTCTCAAACTACTTATTTTCAATAATTTTTTGTAATCAATATCTATTTTAGAGAGGTATCTCTCACTAATACGGGGCCTCACCCATGGGTCACCACATCTTTGTAGGTGATCGACAATGACGATAGTAGAATTGTGGAAGTGAGGAAGAAATATGATGATGGACCTTAGAGAAGGCTATTTAGTTGTCTAGTGTGTCCTAGAGTCTCCCTTGTACTCTCATGTCCGTGTGAAAAGTTTGTATACAATGTTTCAATTGAATTGAGCTTTTGATTGCATGTTGATTCTTGTATAAGTGGAATATGTGGATAGTGTTCCTTTGTAAATTTTATGTTGTAGTTGAGGCTACATAGCAGTTGTAAAGGATATTGAGCATTATATGGAATGAAGCAAGTTGATGGGCTTTAATATAAAAAAATTTGAGTGTTTGAGAAATGTTGAAATCAGTTTTAATTTATCATATTTTCTAGATTTGTGTTTAATTAATGAGTAATTGTGTTTTGTGTTTTGAGTAATCTCATTTAGTGTAATGGGTTCTCACATTAGATATGTGGGGCCATTTCAGAATTTGACTTGTATTAAGGAATGTGCTTAAAGGTTCGAGTTATCTCTATAGTACACTACGATGCATAATGTCTTTCATGTATCCAATGCAGAGGTATGTCAAGGATTCTAGTCATATCATGAATCATGCACTGCTTGAGGCAAGAAACTCTTTGGTCTATCAAAAGGTTCCTCTGAATATTTTTTTTACTATCAGGCTAAGGAGCTCGGAAACAAAAAGATAGACATGGTGAATATGTTGTGAAATCACCCAAGAAGTGATGATGCACCTAGGAGCTAAAGGCATATGGAGTCCCACTTTCACGACCTTTTCAAGGATGTCCAATATCAAAGTCAAAATTCCTTTTAAGGAGGGGAGGATGTGATTGATTGGACCTTTCTCTCTCTTCATGTATGTACCTATTACTCTACATTGCTCTATTTTATTACTCTTGAATTTAGTTTCATGTTTGAATCTATTTTGATGCTTATTTGTATTACCTTGTCTTCATATATCATTTGGCGACACTCAATTTAACATATAACCTAGCTTTCAACTACATTACACATGTCCCTCTTCATCTCTATTTTGATATCATATATGTATCTATCTCTACCCTAATCTTATGCCCATAAAGTATATGGAACTCTCACATCTCCAAGGCAACTAATTTTTCTCAAATCAGATCTAGGATGAGCAAGTTGTGCCAAATTGAAAATCTTTAATTTCTAACCATTTCCCTAGCTTTGTGACCCTTTTTCTACCTTATTTTTGGTCTTGTGCCAACCCTTTTGAGAGAAGGCCACATGTGATCCCATGAGCTCCTATCCTTTCCTATGATTTATAAAATCATAAACTAAGAACTCATTGCAGCATGCCATATTTGACATATGAGACCTCAAAATCTACTTTGTACATGAAAATGATCTAGTTGACCTAGTTTGATTTCATATGATGAAAACATGAATATATTCAAATCACATGATATACCTAATCTAAATGGAAGGTAATATTACTCTTATGTATTATCTAATGGGTATGTTCCATCTAAACCTAAGGTATAATTGTGACACGTGTATTGTGTTGAATAAAATGCATACAAGTTGATATGTTGGAGTTGTGCTTGAATGATGTAGAATTGAGGTCTAGGAGAGCATCCACATGATATCAAACATGTCTAGGTAATCAAAATCTTATTAATCTAAGACCCCTTACTCTGGTTTTCAAATCTTAGGTCACCCTTGAGTGGGCCTAATCTAGGACTATATTGCAAGGATCATATCACCACTCTACTCTCAAGTTACACTTTACCTCTTATTAGCCCAATTACTTGTTGTGGATTTTCGCTATGTATAATTGTAGTATATGTTATCTATGATATATTGTTTGAACTAAGTGACTCATATAATACTATTATTGTTTATACAATATGGTGATCAAACCCTCAATCATAAACTAGATAATCATTACACATGTTGAGCATATGCTTAGCTCAATGGCGTTGGTCATTTGAGGTCCCTCACATTAAAACAAGGTCAATTATTGGCTTTGTGCCTTGATTGCCCTCATGGACTCTTCCTATGATAAGTTTTCACTAAAAGAAGTCCTTATGATGAATTTTTGAAGTATAATGGTAAATGCATCTAAAACATGTCTTGAAACAAATGATTATTTGTTTAATATTGTTTTGTTATCTTACCTATTTATTTCTTTGACTTGCCAACATAAAATATGTTCAACCTTAAACTAGTGATCTTATATTTTTTTAAAAGTGTGCCTTTTCTATTGCATTGATTATGTCTTGTTTTCCCCTGTTAGATGTTGCTAAGTAGATATGTTGTTGCTCTTTTATCATCATGTTGTGAGGGACTTCATGTTGCACTAAATGTCGTCAACATCATGGGTTAGTTTTGTAGTATTTATGGGGTAAACTATCTTCACGATGTAATATCATAGTCCCTCTTTATCTTATCTCTTTATCTTGCCTTAGTGCTTTTGATGTACTAAAACCGGTTAGTTCATTATGATGAAGGAATGTTATTTTGCCTTTTCATATATATTGTTTGCGTGTTTTTGTACTATTTTATGGACGGACGCCCTAGTCCTATTGCCATTAAGTCTCTAGTTAGTAGTAGTATGATTTTGGTATTAAACTGATATGTGACATCTGTGATCTCTAGGTAACATGACAATGGTCTAAAGTGATATCTATTAGGGCTTGATGCCCATTTTGAAGGGATTGTGTCTACCCATCCTCAATGTTTATCAGTTTATGCTAATGATGATGAATTGAGAGAGTGAACACATGTAGCTATTGTAAAACCCATTCACCCTAGTATTTCCATTCATTTATAGTCTGAGATTTACTTTTCTCATTCCTATTCTTGCAGTTAGCTTAGTCAAACCAAATTCCACCCATGTGATAAATACTAGTTCTAATTCATTTAACTTGATAACTACAATTCTTAAAAATGTTGCCCCTTAGGATTCGATCCTAACTATTATAATAAGAATTGTCGGCTTGCAGGTAAAACTAGGATTTTTACACTAGTGAGTTTGAGATATAATTTTGTCACGTAAGAACACTATTAGACTTACTTTTTTGACCTCTAATGTTCCTATAGTGATATGAATAGATTTATCAATATCACTTTGGTCGGAGACATGTTGACTACAATTTCATTAGCTTGGGATCATGGAACTTGTTGTGCATCAAGGAAAACAAGGAATTGTTAACTGGAATTGAGATCCCCTAATACATTTATCATAAAGTGTTTGTAAGAATCCTTTTCTTTCATATTTATTGACATGTATCCATAATTGATTTTGATGTCTATAACATATGTAGGATAAGTAATACTAAATGAACATATATGTGATTGGTAAGGAGACAATTCACATTGGAAACCATGGTGGAAATAGAATCAACACTTCGTGTATTTATCTCAATGTTATCTATATATCTTATAGATACAATCTATCTCACAAGAGGGAAATTATCTTTTAACATCTTAACATAACTATTTGCAAATTTTGACCTACATATTTAGAGTTAGAGCCACCATCTTTATCACTCTCAACAATGGTCTCACTATTTACATTTGAGTCTCTAACTCTCGATACTTGCTTAGAATTTAGTTTCCTTGTGAAAATGTCATCTTCATGGACAATGTTTTGAACATATATAGATTTTATGCAACACTCGTGTCAAAATCTTATAAGACTAGTATATTGTTAATCATTGTTGAGTTACAAAATGGAGGTGGAACCTGATGAAAAAGGCACCAGAACTTGGATCTTAACAAACCTTACCCTCCTACAATTCATATCATCCTAACAACAGATTGAGGTTTCCTAAGGATAGAGTTGATTCCCTTAGACATATTATACTAGTAATATAGATCCATTTGGGAATCTCATTTGGCCTTTTCTTAATAAATGTTTGTCCTGATTTCATTAGTTAGGACCATTGATTTGGTTTTAACAAAATATTATATACTTCAAGAACATTATTATAACTTTTAGAATCTAAGTATGTAAAAGAATGAATATGTTTCCTTGACATACTCTGTATATATATATAGATAACTTCTACCATCCCACAAAAATTCTAAACCCATTCAAATGTACTTCATAGGTGGGATCCCTACAATGTAGACAACCAAGCAATTTTTTTGTATCAGCATCAACCACTAATTCATTTCTAGGGTAGACAAGCATTTCTTTTTCAATATTATTTTAAACCTTCACATGTTGTGACTTCATTTTTACAATGGACATTGAAAACAACCACAAGGTCTTGTTCATTGTAGGTTCTACGAACCCCTTAGAAGAACCATGTTTCCATGTTGATAGATACATGGATGTTCCTCCTTATATTGTGACATGAAGATTAATCGTGCTTGTCACCTTCCTTTGTGCATGTGACAATCCACCATCCTAAATGAGATTACTCAAAACCAAACACCAATCAAACACTAATTAAACATATTATCAAAAGGTGCAGATTTAAAACCAAATAAAATTTTACACTCCAAAAGAACATTTTACACAGAGGTCCAACCTCACACATAATTATACCAGGTATTTCTACATAAGTTTCATGGCCTCAGCCAAAACTAATATACAAAAGATGTTGTCCACACAATTACATCATTTACATTGCTAAAAACATACAAGCAAAATCTCGAGTCGATATATATGACATAAAAAACTCCTACCTCGACCCTCAGAGTACAAGGACAACTCTAGGACTTTATACTAACCAAATAAACCTTCTGAAGCTAGTGATCTTCAAATTATACCTCTTCATCACTCTGTGTCTAGTGATGTTTCTAGTCACCATGTCCCAACAAGATATATAACTCCAAAAACATGTTTTACTTACCAGGGTTAAGCATTTTAAGCAGTTTAAACATATAATATTTCAAAATTGAAAGACTATATAAATTGTATAAAAATCAGGCACAAATAGATTCATAAGGACATTTGCTTTTTCTTACCGCATTGTAAATCATCTACAAAATTGAAAGAAACAAAGCAAGGATCATCATCCAATTTGATTTATGAAATAACCCTAATAGATATACTACATGTCTAGATTACCTATTTTATTAAGCCATGGGTTGTTTGAGACGTACCACTCAAACTACTAGTTGATCATTGCAAAGTTGATATCAGCCTCATATAAGATCTAGGATGACTAGAATCCTAAGATCTCTTCCCGTCAGTCAGGATGAGTTACTACCATAGTGGCACATCGACCCTACTAATAAAACAACCTAGTCCACCCTAGGTCCACAAGTCATGGAACTCAAAACTAGAGTATACAACCCTCAAGTCTGAATTACAATCGCAATTGCTCTTAATTACTTCCACATCTGAGAAATGGCCTCGATCGCTCTCTGAAACCTTCAGATCAAGATGACAGGGATATATCCTCCCTACACCTTCATATACTCAATTTTATATGACTTTGAGCTCCTTTTAGATTACTCGTTTCACTATCTAGCAGTCCTCATGCTGGAATAGCTCTACAGAATTAGGTCACTACTTGTTTAGGGTTACACTTGATTACTTCAGTCAATTTGTTACATTTTAACAGCATCAATCAAGTTATGTATAAACACCAAAACAATTTCACAAAAGTCATTGGGATTTGCAACCTCAGAAGATATAAAATATATTCAAAAAGTTCCATAACACTCCTTCACATAGAATGCAATCATATTTGGTCATAAAATATTTGACCACCATCTAGAGTGTATCAAGACATAAGTATCACTAAGATCAAAACAATATTACCTCATGTAATGGTATTGTCAGTGTTGAACATTTATCATGAATAAGTTACCTTATGAATTAGGGCTTCATCCAACCATTTTACTTCACCATAACAGAAGTTCAAGCACTAATATTTCGAATTCCAGGTCTTCCATGCTTAAAGATTAGTTCAATGTTCAGCATATAATGTTCATAAGGTTTGAAATATAGTCGACATGCTTGGATCATCATTTGCCATATGAAACAACACTAATAAATGTCATCATGTAGCATTTAAAGAGTTCTAAAGTAAGATTTATGGAATGCAAGTAGAAGGTAGGAAATAAATGCATTCAAAGTTATATAAATCGCCTAGTAGAGAAAAGAAATCTAAAATCCAAGGTGGAAACTTCTGAAATCAACACTTAAGTGTCAAGATGAACCCACTAAAGATCCACAAACATCTCCTCTTTCCACAAACAGGGGGAAATAGAGCAAGAAGAGAAATAACAAGAGTTCTCAAACTCTCAAATGTAGGATTATTAAAGAAGACACCAAGAAAATTCATGGAACCTGACCATAGGAGAAAGGGGGTGATGAACAACAAGAAAATGAGTAGAAGATCAAGAATCTTACACTAATGGAGCAAGGAAAATGATCGAAAGCCCTATATCAGTCCAAGGAACCTTGATTCAAGCACATGCATTATCAGGAGCCTAAGATCATTGTTCCCTATGAACTGTCATCAACCTCTTCTCTCTAGGAATCTTCATCGGGATTCTCTAATTACATATGAAGATCCGTCAAAAGAGTGAAACGGAAGAGAGAAGGGGGTATTTATAGATGGGTAGGTCAAGAAACAAACTTCTCATCAGTCATTAGATCCATTGGGTAGTCACTTTGTAGGTTAGTCGAGCACCAGAAACACGTTGCTCAGAAAATTGTCAGCCAAATCGTTGAGATCTTGTTAGGCAACAAATATTCATTGATCACTACCAAATCGTCGATCACCAAACACCATAATTCAAATCTCTTCGGTCACTGAGAAACCATTGATCAACTGGTCATAAAATTTGTTGGCTCAGGAACTCCATCGGGCATCGGGAAAACCATCAATTATCGGGTGACACATGGTCACTCGAAAACTATTGAATGATGAGAACACAACACTATCATCTCACCAATCTTATATGTATAACAACTATGAAAGAAAAGTTCAAAAGCATCCAAAAGAGAAGTATAATTATAAAAAAACTTATGTACAACATGAAGAAACTCAATCAAGTGTCACAATCATGTTTACACCACCAAAAAATGGTAATATACATAAAGTGTTGGTATGTATGCCCTGAGAGACAATCATGGGATGATTGGTGGGATACATTAAGATTGATTTGATAAACATCAAAGGCAAGCTTCCAATTCTTTCTGGTTCAGTCATATGATATAGTGATAGAACAGATTGAATGTCTAGAGAATGACAGTACTCAATGACGTATGCTTTTAGGTTTAGGACCTGAACGATGAGATCATACAGATGCTAAGAGTTTGTACATTCTTGTTATGTCCCTAGTCGGATGTCATTGTGGAAGGTAGATAGACAGCAATGACACATAAGACTAGATTGTGGTGTTGGTTGATGACAGAATCTCATTAGTCATGATATAGAGATATCAAACCAAACACATAGGTACTTGTTAGAGAACAAGTGTACCGGATAGACCCACTGTGAGTTTGACACATGGAACCATGACATGGTAGTCACAGTCAATACTCACAGTGATGGTGGTGAGTGTGATTCTTTGACCTGAAATCACTACACTCAACACATGTCGTTGGGCACACTTTGACATCATCAAACACAATCCTGAAACATGGGTTGTTATAAAGGTGATGATTGGGTGGCTTTGACAGATGGGGCTTTTGAGGGGTGAGTGATAGATATGGGATTTTTCCCTCCTAAGGGAGTTTGATATCCAAGGCCACTTGATGAGTAGGATTGAAATAGGCATGCACACGCATGTGTGAATCAGTATGTGATATTGATGTCATACATATCTCTTCCAATCTACTCTGAGATCAAGAAAGTGAATGAATGTTGACAGGATGACTGTTCCATGCCTCGAGTTCATTCGGGATATCAATGACAAAGGAATTATACATTCGCTGTAACACCACTCACGGATTGTAGGATTGAAAGTTGTTCTCCAACTTTCTACTTTCACTTGGGTAGCACTGATGTGTGACTAGACACCGCTCTTTGCTTGTGAAGTCATAAGTGTTATGGACTTTCACTGCCAACGTGAAATGGACCTGTAGGGTCACACACATAGGATTTAACCTGGAAGAGGAGTTTTGTCCACAAACAATGTTTAGATTGATTACTAAAGGAGTTTAGTAGTTCAATTAAACACTCAATTGATTGATAGCTCAAAATCATAATGTTCAAGGTGTTGGACATATTGATTAGAGTATCAGATTGATTGAAACCACAATTGACTAATTCTACACAATCTACACTCCCAACCGATCGGCTCATGAGATGAACCGATCGGCTCAAGTGGTGAGTCGATCGAATCATGGACAGGGTGAACGATTTCTTCAAGTGTTGAAACAATCGGTCCAACTATTGCAATCGAACAAGTTGGGAAAGTCAGATTGGTGAGAATTTTCCTTTCGTTTCACTTGCCCAATTTGATTGGAACAAGGATTGGTATTTGATACCAATTAGAAACAAAAGATAGATAGTCAATCGGGAACTGATCAGGACCACAAACCGACCGGTTGAGGTGTCCCAACGGATCGGTTGAGGTGTCAACCGACCGACTCAGGTCCCCAACCGATCGTTTCAGTTGTGAAACGATCAGTTCAAGTTGCGAGTTGGTTGTTTTGTGGAAACTCTCGAACCCTTCTACTCCTGCTTTTAGTCCCGCATTGCCCTGGATGGAGAACCCTGTCCCATGACCCTCCTATATATAGGGGTATTGGGGGCTTCTCAAAGTACAACTCAGTGCAACCAGTTTCTCTACAAAGTTGTCATTCTCTCTGGTTTTGGAAACTGAGAGAGTCTGAGCAAGTGCTACCCGATAAGGGAGGCACAACAAGGGAAAGACAACTGCAGTTGTCACTAGTGGCAGGAGAGTGTTTTGGCGACTAGTATGCTGACAGGAGGGTGCGACTCCTTCCAATTCCTTGTGGGACAAGGAGATTGGAGTTCCAGGTGGTCTGTGTGGACTACTTCATAGGCGAGAGGTTTCTGCCACTGGAAGGACAGTTGTCAATCCCGACAGTCCCGGTGAGACTAGGAGACGTCAGTCCCGGTGCGACCAGGAGCTGCACAGACACCGTCCAAGACCGGAGGTGAAGACCACGCAAGGCGCGAGGTATTGTCGCCGAGCAAGCCTCGGGACAAGGTATGATTCCACAAACCATCCTTTCCTATTGTATAGACGTTGACGCGTTTCCTTGTTCTGGGTTTGGGGAGGAGAATTTTTTTTTGTTTCCGCTGCCTTCTCTGCCTCCCCTAAAACCCAACAGTGGTATCAGAGCCACGTCAACTGCTCTATACTTTAGGGATTATCGATATGATCGATTTTGGTTTGTCGTCTTTATTTATTGCATACTATGCGAATAAAATTTTCTTTATGCATGTCGAATCCTAAATCCACAAATCCCAATTACATATATGATATGTATTATTAATGCACTTGATACACTTAGCCCTTAAACGAGTTTTGTGGTGGATGTATAGCGTGGTTATGGCCAATAAACCCTATCTGTGTATGGTTGTATGTGGTTGCTTGCATCTCGGTCTGTGCACCGATCTTCCTTCTCCTATTCCTGATGTAACTCGAAATAATTCGAGATTTCTTTCCTACCTTTTCTCCCCTCAAATGTAACTTGAGGTTTCTCTTTTTACAATGTAAAATAGGATAGAATTTTTATTTCCTGTTATGTCAAAGAATGGAGACATCTGACGACAGCTGAGACGATCGGTTCAAGTCGTGAACCGATCAGTTGACGTTCCAGATGATCGGTTCAAGGAGTGAGCCGATCGATTGATGACCGGTTCGAGGAGCGAGACGAGCGGGTGGCGGCCATGATGAGATGCATGACGACCAGGCGAACCGATCGGTGGGAGGAGCCAACCGATCGGCTGGTGGCACCCAGACGGCCGACCAGTTCGAACAGGTCACTCATGTGATGAGTTGATCTACTCGGAAGACAAAGCACAGAGTTCATCTTGTACATGTTGCATATGATGTAGACCTAGATGACCGTGATTTCTCTTGGCTCGAGGAATCACATTAGGATGGCCATAATCATCGCTTTTATCGTTTTGCATGTTTTTTTGTGGGATATAGCATGCATATGATACGTACTATGTATTGTGGTGACTAGATATGTATATGTATATAAAAACAAATCCCTCATTAAATATTAAGTTTTAGATGTCTTCCAAATGCGACACACGTGAAAAGCTTGACCGACCAAGTGTGGGCACGCCCAAGCGTGGTGCACCGTCTATCTCGTGGAAGCGTGAAGGATGAATGTGTGGGTCTGCCCAAGCAGGGTGCATATTCATTGTGTTTGCTTTGGGTCGGACTTAACAAGGTGACCTAGATAGGATCTAGCACCTTGAGGCATGGAGATGATCATGGCAAGGAGTTGCATATGACATCTTATCAAGAGTTGCATATGATGCAATTGGAAAGAGTTGCCTACCTGAGAGATCTATGTTGTGGGTGACAACCCTAGCTGGTCCATGACTTAGAGGATTTCAGGATCTTGCCCACTAGAAGGTTGTACGCTGTAATCTTCCGAATTGATGGTGAGGGCTATCAATTTGAACTAAAATAGTGGGAGCGATAATTAATTAAAGGCCTAATTATATCGTCAACTTTTCAAATCAATCAAATAAGTCAAAAATGAGTTTTTGGACTAAAATTGCATATTTCCTTTTGTAGTACAAATGACGAGAAACAACAAGCACTTTTCTTTGCGATCGGTCCTTGAAAAGGACAAGCTAAATGGGACAAACTTCCATGACTGGTATAGGACATTGAGAATTGTTCTCACTCAAGAGTGAAAGCTCTATGTCCTGGATACTCCAACTCTAGAGGAACCTGCTCCTAATGCACCAAAGGCAGAAAGGGACGCTTACAAGAAGCATTCTGGTGATGCCATTGATGCAAAGTGCTTGATGTTGTGCTCTATGAACCACGAGTTGCAGAGACAACATGAGAACATGGGTGTCATTGAGATGATTTAGCATCTCAAGAACATGTATGAAGATCAAGCACGGCAAGAGAGATATGATGTCTCAAGGGCATTGTTCAAGTGCGTCATGACAGAAGGAGATCCAGTTGGTCCTCACACACTCAAGATGATTGGGTATGTGGAGAACCTGCAAAGATTGGGATTTCCACTGAGCCAAGAGTTGGCTACTGACGTGATACTGCAATTGTTGCCAAAATCCTACAGTCAGTTTGTGATGAACTACAACATGAACAACTTTGATAGGCCACTGTCAGAGTTGTTGGGCATGTTGAGGACAGCCGAGACACAGATGAAGAAAGACAAGCCTAAGTCTGTGATGGTGATCACAAGCAAGAAAGGAAAGTCCAAGCGCAAGGGAAAGGGCAAAGCTAAGAAAGGTTCTGATGCTATCCAGGAGCCCAAGTCGTCTTCAGCTCTCAAGGCCAAGGGAGGCGTGACCAAGAAAGGAAATTGCCACCATTGTCAAAATCTAAGACATTGGAAAAGGAATTGTCCTCTCTATCTGGAAGAACAAAAGAAGAAGGAGGCGACAACAGTCTCTACTTAAAGGTGTCATGAAAGTAAACTTGTAACACTTTTGAGGTATATGATACCAAGTTGTAAAGTGTAAATCACTCAATAAATGGGGCAAATGTTGCCACCATAGATAGGAGTACTTTAGTTTATTTTCAGCCTAAAAGGCATGTAATACAGTTATGAACTGCTATTTCATATTTGCCAATAGATAGAAACACTTTATTTTTGCATATTGTATGACAATGATGGCAATCAATAAAGAGATGTTTCAATTTCTAAAGATATGATCTTTATGGCAATGCCTTGTTTATCTTGTGGTATTTGATATGCATAAAATAAAATGATACCTAAAAGTTATAGATAACTCAAACAATCAAATTAGCATCAATCATGAGAAATTCATTTCTAGTTTCCATGTGATGGATAAATCTAGACTCTTTTGGTTAGAGAACCAGTAAGAGATATGAATATCTTGGACATGATTAATCAATCTTCACTAAAGGTAGTGGGATAATGATTATCCAATTAGGTATGATACATGTGATGTATTTACATACCTATTGGAGAAAATGCTAATACTTCAAATGGTGTTTAGAGAAATACCAATATCAATATCTTAAAGTGTTCAAGATTATCATAGATGAAGTGCAAATTTGGTAAAGTGTTAATTCTTGATGAGATCAATGAATAAAATACTTGGACCAAATGTTTGAGATCCTTGTGAGTGATTATGATAGTGTATCATAGTGAACTCATGATTAAGGCATGGTGATGTCTAAATCAAGAAGTAATCATAATCTAAGGAGTTAGAGAATGATTATCAAATAAATGATTTCTTCTTAATAAAAGAATACCCCACACTAATAAAGGACATTAAGAATCACAAGGAGTTGTGAGTTCTTATATCCTTGATGGATACACCTCGATCATCTATATGATGAGTTGTTCATGAGATGAGTCAACTATCTAGATGAATATGAGGAATTGGATTTTGAGTTCTGGTAGATGACCATTACATCCTAAATGACTTCCATGTAAACCATAAGGTATGACCTTGATGGTAGCACCCATTGGATGGAAATCCATAAGTGCAAATAAGTCTTAAGCGTTAAGACACATGGATAACATTTTGAGAAGGATGATGCTCGTTGATTGCAACTTAATGACTAAGACATTTGGCATATGGATACTAAAACTGCATTCCTGTGAGGAATAAAACAAGGATGTGTACGTGACACAACCTATAAGGTTTATGAATCCACTAATGCAAATGAAGTCTATAAGTTACAATGGACTAATCAATGTGATTGATTAAGTACAAGCAACTCAGAATTGGATCTTTACTTTGATGATATAGTCAAAGGTTTTGACTGATATGTCAAAAATAAAGAAGGGATCTGTAATTTAGTGGGAGCGTGTTCACATTCCACATGTTGATGTGAAATGGAAATGTTCTAGAATGGAAATCCAAAAGTGGAAATTATCTTTAAGGAAGATAGAGATGTTTCCTATGTGATAGGAATAGAGATCTATAGAGATAGTTCTCGAAAAATCTCTTGACCTAAAAAGATAAAGCATACATTGGCAATCTGTACTGAAGGGTTCAGTATGCACAAATTCATTGGAAGAAAACTTGTCCATGTTACATGGAGTTAGTATCCCAAGGCCAAGTGTCCAATTCTTATGAAGAATGGGAACACTAAGAACAGATATGGATCTATCATGTATGTAATCATCCCATTATCTTGCATGTATGGACATGGAAAGAACAAAATGCATTCATCATCTTGTATGTAGGACATGGAAATATGATGTGCTCATCCTGATAACTCGTATGTCAGACATGACGAGTGGATGTCTGTCAACTTCCAGTAAGGGTTACTGGAATACCATAGAACTTGATAAGTACTTGAGAAGTACTAGTTCTACGGAGATAAGGAAGAGTTCAATGTAAAGAGTTACATTGATGCGAACTTCCGAAAGGACAAAAAATTAATCGCAAAATATATATAGGATATATAAAAGTGAAAGTTTGTTGATAATTGGAAGTGTTCCAATAAAACCATTTAAAAGGAAATATCGTGTATCTATGTGTTAGAGAACATCAGTGGATACTATATGGATCTGGAAGTTCATGAGATGAACTTATAGATATTCCGCTCATTGATGACAAGTATGGAATCCTTGATCATGCAATGTGGCTAAAGGATAGCAAAGGAATACTAGATCGCATATTACAGAAACTCCATCTCATACGTGTGACGTACAACGAAGATATGTGAGACATGCAATTTATACTGACTTTGGCAAGGTGTTGCCATAACTCACTATGTTGGCACAAGAGCACAGTAACATGTGGGACATGTTTGAAGATCACTATGAATATGATTCAAGGGTGATTGGCTCGCAGTGCAAGTGGGAGTCTGTTGGTATGTATGCCCTGAGAGCCAATCATGGGATGATTGGTGGGATACATTAAGATTGATTTGATAAACATCAAAGGCAAGCTTCCAATTCTTTCTGGTTCAGTCATATGAGATAGTGATAGAACAGATTGAATGTCTAGAGAATGACAATACTCAATGACGTATGCTTTCAGGTTGAGGACCTGAACGATGAGATCATACAGATGTTAAGAGTTTGTACATTCTTTTTATGTCCCTAGTCGGATGTCATTGTGGAAGGTAGATAGACAACAATGACACACAAGACTAGATTGTGGTTTGGTTGATGACAAAATCTCATTAGTCATGATATAGAGATATCAAACCAAACACATAGGTACTTGTTAGAGAACAAGTGTACCAGACAGACCCACCGTGAGTTTGACACATGGAACCATGACATGGTAGTCACAGTCAGTACTCACAGTGATGGTGGTGAGTGTGATTCTTTGACCTGAAATCACTACACTCAACACATGTCGTTGGGCACACTTTGACATCATCAAACACAGTCCTGAAACATGGGTTGTTATAAAGGTGATGATTGGGTGGCTTTGACACATGGGGCTTTTTAGGGGTGAGTGATAGATATGGGATTTGTCCCTCCTGAGGGAGTTTGATATCCAAGGCCACTTGATGAGTAGGATTGAAATAGGTGTGCGCACGCATATGTGAATCAGTATGTGATACTGATGTCATACATATCTCTTCCAATCTACTATGAGATCAAGAAAGTGAATGAACGTTGACAGGATGAATGTTCCATGCCTCGAGTTCATTCGGGATATCAGTGACAAAGGAATTATACATTCGCTGTAACACCATTCACAGATTGTAGGATTGAAAGTTGTTCTCCAACTTTCTACTTTCACTTGGGTAGCACTGATGTGTGACTAGACACCACTCTTTGCTTGTGAAGTCATAAGTGTTATGGACTTTCACTACCAATGTGAAATGGACCTGCATGGTCACACACATAGGATTTAACCTGGAAGAGGAGTTTTGTCCACAAACAATGTTTAGATTGATTACTAAAGGAGTTTAGTAGTTCAATTAAACACTCAATTGATTGATAGCTCAAAATCATAATGTTCAAGGTGTTAGACATATTGATTAGAGTATCAGATTGATTGAAACCACAATGGACTAATTCTGCACAATCTGCACTCCCAACCGATCGACTCATGAGATGAACTGATCGGCTCAGCTTGGTGAACCGATCGGCTCAAGTGGTGAGTCGATCGGCTCATGGACAGGGTGAACGATTGCTTCAAGTGTTGAAACGATCGGTTCAACTGTTGCAACCGAACAAGTTGGGAAAGTCGGATTGGTGAGAATTTTCCTTTCGTTTCACTTGCCCAATTTGATTGGAACAAGGATTGGTTTTTGATACCAATTAGAAACAAAAGATAGATAGTCAATCAGGAACTGATCAGGACCACGAACTGACCGGTTCAGAAATGAACCGACCGGTTGAGGTGTCCCAACCGATCGGTTGAGGTGTCAACCGACCAGCTAAGGTCCCCAACCGACCGTTTTAGTTGTGAAACGATCGGTTCAGGTTGCGAGTTGGTTGTTTTGTGGAAAATCTCAAACCCTTCTACTCCTGCTTTTAGTCCCGCATTGCCCGAGATGGAGAACCCTGTCCCATGACCCTCCTATATATAGGGGTATTGGGGGCTTCTCAAAGTACAACTCAGTGCAACCAGTTGCTCTACAAAGTTGTCGTGCTCTCTGGTTTTGGTAACTGAGAGAGCCCGAGAAAGTGCTACCTGATAAGGGAGGCACAACAAGGGAAAGACAACTGCAGTTGTGACTGGTGGCAGGAGAGTGTGTTGGCGACTAGTACACTGACAGGAGGGTGTGACTCCTTCCAATTCCTTGTGGGACAAGGAGATTGGAGTTCCAGGTGGTCCGTGTGGACTACTTCAGAGGCGGGAGGTTTCTGTCACTGGGAGGACATCTGTCAATCCCGACAGTCCCGATGAGACTAGGAGTCATCAGTCCCGGTGCAACCAGGAGTTGTACAGACACCGTCCAAGATCGGAGGTGAAGACCGCGCAAGGCGTGAGGTATTGTCGCCGAGGAAGCCTCGGGACAATGTATGATTCCACAGACCATCCTTTCCTATTATATAGACGTTGACGCGTTTCCTTGTTCTGGGTTTGGGGAGGAGAATTTTTTTTTGTTTCCGCTGCCTTCTCTGCCTCCCCTAAAACCCAACATAAAGGTTCGCCAGTTACATGAATTTGTATATCTTGAGCAAACAAGGTTTTTTTTGCTTCAAATTATAAAAATAGTTTCATCATCCAATGTAACATTACAAATCAAAGTTAACTTTAAATTTCAGCATCAAATCAATCAATTTAGTCCAAGAAAGTTATGTTTATGAATTAAGTAGGGTTAGAGGCCTTGAAACCATAAACCCCTAAAAAGGATTTTCCCCCCACAATCCTAAGAAAACAAGCATGGGTACTTCCTATGACTATCATCCTCTAACTCCATTATGGCTTCCTCTACACCACGATGATGCCACAACACCTTCACTAATGTTGTGCCCATCTTCCTAAGCTTCTTCATAAGCCTATCTAAGATCAACATATGACCCTCAACATATGTAACATCTTCATCCAACTCCACTTCCACCAGTTGTAACATCTACTCTGTATCAGGGTGACACTTCCTCAAAATCAAGACATGGAAGACATAATGCAAACTATGCAATTTTAGTGGTAACTGCAACTTGTACGCCACCTTCCCAAATTTGTGTTAGGACAGGGTAAGGTCCCATAAACCTAGCCAACTTACCCTTCATACCAAACCTCAACACACTCTTCCAAGGGGGAACCTTGAGATACATGTGGTCTCCAACTTGGAACTCCAACAGTTTACGATGATTGTCTACATATGACTTTTGTTTGTCTTATGTTGCCTTCAACTATTGTTGGATCACCTTCAACTTCTTTGTAGTCAGCTGAAACAACTTAGGACCCAACAAATGATACTCACCTACTTCATACCAACAAAGAGATGACCTACTTCACCTACCATACAAAGTCTCATATAGTGTCATGTCCATGCTCCTTTGGTTGTTGTTGTTGTAGGCAAACTCAATCAAACTAAGGTGAATATGCCAACTTCTAAGAAACTAAACTACACATTCCCTCAGAAGATCCTCTAGTGTTTGTACAGTCCTCTCTAACTAGCCATCTATCAGTAGGTGGAAGGTTGTACTGAACCTAAATTATGTCCCCAACGATGTATGGTGACACTCCCAAAATCTACTCATAAATAGAGGACCCTTATCCGACTCTATGGTAACGAGTATTCTATGAAGACAAACTATCTCATCAATGCAGATCTATGATTAACTGTGAGTGATGTAGATAGGATTTTTCCTCCTGTCGGAGTAATATCCTAGCCAATTGATAAGTGAGACTGAGAAATGTATAGCCATACTCATGTGGATTAATATGCAATATGTGATCTCACATGCATCTCAAATGGTCTGCTCTAGTTTAAGGAACATGGGTTGAATATTAAGAGGATGATGATTCCATGCCTTGAGTTCAATCTGGATATTAGTGACATAGGAACTATATGATCACAATAGCACTGATCACATATGTAGGTTGAAGTTGTTCTCCAATTGTCCAATTAATTGGATAGCAAGGATCCATTCCTAGATAGTTTTGATTGTTTGTGATGTCATAATATAGTTATGGACATTCACTACCAATGTAATTTGGGATCTATAGGGTCATACACATAGTATGCACCTGGAAACAGAGTTTACTGATGAATAAGTTTTGACTTGGTTACTAAAGTGTTTATCTAATCAACTTAAACAACACTAGTTGCCAGTTGGCTGATTGGAATGTCCAGTCAATGGACTGGAGTGTCTAGTTGACTGGGAAGTTTAGTCGGCCGATTGGTCGAAAAGTAAGACTGGATCAAGGAATTGATGTTGACATCATGATTATCACTAATCGTCGCATTGAATGCCAGTATATTTGCAAATATAAAAACACTTCGACCGACTAGTGGGTCATAACAACTGAAAATTCATGAAATTCATCTTCTGATGTCCCCGAGTTTGTGGAAATCCTGACCCATCCACTCCTATATAGGGAAGGCAAGGTGGCCAAGGCTCTCAGGACAAATCTCCTCATTTCAATGTTGTGGTAATGTGAGATTTGAAGGCATCTTACCCATAAAAGGAGAGATAGCCAAAGGGGAGAAAGTTGACGCTAGCACGTTGACAACACGAGGAATAACTCTTTCCCATCAGTTCTAGAAAAATGATAAGAGTTCTTGGTGGTCTACATGGACTACATAGAGGCATGGAGGCTATTTCCACCATGATAGAGGATGTCGTCATCACCGTTTGTGGTGCTACACCAAGAAGCCACTATCGAAAACCATACGGGTGTTGCTTGAGAAAGAAGCACATCGCTTCAAGGATTGTCATTGGACTTGCTCTAGGACCATGTATATGCCTTATAACCTTCCTTCCATGTCATGGTTATTGATGCCATCTACACCATGGAAAAGATTTTTTTTGTTTCTACTACCATCTCTATTTCCATATATCCCTAAAGTGGTATCACAGCCACGTCAATTTACTATGTTTTGGGATTTAATCGACATGATTGGATTTGGTTATGCCATTTATTTTATTACATTCAATGTGAATATTTAAATGATCAATGTGCATATATGATTAAATACCACATATAGGGAATGTCCCATAGATCCCATGCATATATGGTATTATATATATACAATTTATATGTGTTGTCGTAAAATCATTTTTGATGATGGAAGTAGGCATAGTTATAGCCAATAACCCCTAGATATGTGTGCACATTGAATGGTTTATTTCCTTCCTTTGAATTTGGTTTGCATGTCGAGCCTCTATATTTTTCTCCATATGTAAGCTTTTTTTGTCCTCCCTATACTCCCCTAGAATGTAACTTTCACTTGTACAATGTAATACTTAAGTGGCCATAACCATCACTTGCATTTTATGATTGCATGTTTTGTTTGTGGATAGAGTATGTATATGATACATATAATAAGTATGTGGTGATGGGATATGTATATGTATTTATATATAAATAAAATCCCTCAGTCAAATATTAAGTCTTATATGTTTTCTATAAGCAACATACATGAAAAGCTCGATTGACTAAGCGTGGGCACGCCAAGCGTGGTGCCATCTATCTCGTGGAAGTGTGATGGTAGTTGTGTGGGTCTGCCAAGCATGCTGCATTACTATTGTGTTGGCTTTTGGGTCAGACTTAACTAGGTGACCTTAATGAGATTAAGTGCCTAAAGCATAAATGTGAGATATGACAAGGAGTTGTGCATACCATATATTAAAGAATTGCATGAGATGCAATTGGAAAATGTTTCCTACCTTAATAATTAGTTATGGAGGCTGACGTTTTAATTATTTTGGATCTTGACTCACTAGAAGGTTATGCATTGCAATCTTTTGAATTGATAGTGTGGGTTTACAAATTGAATAAAATAGTGGGAGTGATAATTAATTAAGTGTAAAGAGGCAAGATCACCTCCTTACTAAAATTTAAAGGAAGTACAAAACATCCATCTTTTTAGAAAGACAAAAGATATTGAGGGATGCATGTATAATATTCCAAGTAAATAAGCATGCACCAGATACATTATAAAATGTCAGTAGCAACATAATTAAAAGTACTAAGCCTATTACATGGCTTTCGTTGTACATTACATGATTTTTCCCAAAAGAAAAAAAGATAAGAGAAAAGGGTCTAGCTATAGCAACCTAGACATCCTTTCAGATAGCTTGAGATCTACTCTTGAGGCGACTTCCTTCATACTTGTCCTTCTCCTTACTTAGCACCAGCACCTGGGTGGTTGGGAAATCACCGAGCAAAAGGGAAAAGAAAACAAGGTATGTGTCACAAAACTAGTCTAGGATGACAAGATAAGTAAAGCAAATAAGAACATGCTAGGGTTCATCATAAGATGAAGATAACAAGATTATGAGGCTATATTCAAAAGAAACTTGCCATTAATAATTATATTAAAAAGGATTTCATGTAAGATAATTATGTCTACCTAACTAAGTAGGGTTGAGGCACCTATCAGACCTCTAACCTTCAGGTGAGGGGAGAATAAGACATTCCCAGTCACCTACACAATTATATAGGGGAGAATACAAACATTCCCTAGGGCGGTTAAATATATGCCCTCTGTGGGTGGTTGTACATAAGTACCGCTACTTCAAATTAAATAGAACATAAATCTACATGCTAGAAAAGTAGTCATGGCAAGAGTAGTCATAATATTCAATAAGCATGGCAGTGGGGTATAAGACCCAAACAAGAAGAAATTATAACCTGATTTGAGGCGTGAACAACATTAGGATTCAAGGATAGAAGATTTAGGGTTCATTTAAGCCTCATTAAGGAAATGTAGGGTTTGGCTACAATTATCCCAAGATAGGGTGTAAGGAATTCACATACCTCTCTTACTGATATCAATTACTAACTTTCACCACTTTAATTAAGTCCAAGTTCCACTTTGCCTATTTTCAATGTATTAACATGTATTAGAGTACATAGTGCACATTAATGTATAGAAACCTACTGAAGCTATTTGGCCAATGAATGGTGTTAGACAGGGGGACCCTATTTCCCCCTACCTCTTTGTTTTGGTTATGTAGGGATTTTCTGAAATGATGAAGAAGCAGGTCAACTTAAATCTCATTTCTCCTATTAAAGTCTCAAAGGAATGTCACTGCTCTCATCTAATGTTTGCAAGACAATCTGATGATCTTCACCAAAGCTGATGCTCCCAGTGCTAATAATCTAAAAGTTCTCCATGATAAGTTTGGCAAAGAATCTGGGTTGAAGATCAACCCCTCTAAGAGTTCTATTATTGTCAGTAAGAAAGTTGATGGTGCTAGTATGTTAAAGATTCTCGACATGAAAGTGGAATCTATTAAAAAGGCTAAATACTTGGGTATACCTCTCTTCATTGGTAAAATTTTAAGAAAGCATTGTTCTTCTCTGATTGACAGAATTAAGAAATGGTTGGAAATTTGGAAATCTAAGCTGCTCTCTCTAGCTGGTAGAGTAGAACTCATTAAATCTACTTTGTCATCTATGTTTATGTATTGGGCTTCTTCTTTTCCTATACCTAGTTCAACTCTCGAGGAAATTGATAGGTTATGCAGAGACTTTCTACGGGGTCAGACTAAGGACAAACGTAGCCTTCATCTTATTAAATGGGACTCTGTCACTCTTCCTAAGATCAAAGGTGGTCTTGGTCTGAGAAAAAGCAAAGATATTGTTAAAGCATGTCTTATCTTGAATGCTTGGAATGTGGTAAATAAGAAAGATACCCTCTGGGTCAAATGGATTGGAGAAAGATATTTCAAGAAGTGCCCCTTTTAGACTATAGAGGAATCATCTAATAACTCTTGGCTCTTCAATAACCTGCTCAAGGTTAGGAAACGTCTTCTTCCTTTAATCAAGTTCAATATCGCAAATGGTAAAAGTTTTAGACTTTGGCTCGATCCATGGTGCTCTTCCAAAATTTTAGGAGATATTATTGGCAAGGATATGATCATTCGTTTGGGTTTCCCTACTTATTCCCTCCTAACTGCTATTATAGTTGACAAAAATGGAAGGTTCCTACAAACAGAGGCTCATCCATGCTTTCTTCTTTTCTGGAACAATTTACTATTGGTCAGTTTGATAATGACCATCTGAGCTTTGGATCCAAAGGTGATAAAAATGTCAATCTTAAAATTGTTTGGGAAAATATTAGAGTTAAAGGTGTGGAAGATCCTATCTATGATTGGATCTGGAAATGTAGATGGCAACTCAATGCTATCATTCATCTATGGAAAGTCAGACATAATAAATTGCCAACCTCTGACTACTCTAGAAGAAGGGGGATCTCAGTTGCTTCTATCTATTTCCTATGTGTGAATGCATATGAAGACTCCAACTGTGTTTCGTTTGAATGTTCCTTCATGAAAATCTTATGGAGTCAAGCTAAATTTGCATGTGTTATCAGCTTTGTTCCTTCTAGTTGGAGT
The DNA here is from genome assembly GCA_963693085.1 of Alisma plantago-aquatica. Classification (NCBI taxonomy): domain Eukaryota; kingdom Viridiplantae; phylum Streptophyta; class Magnoliopsida; order Alismatales; family Alismataceae; genus Alisma; species Alisma plantago-aquatica. Next base: position 1,203,680,495 of record OY856411.1, on the reverse strand, counting down.
GATCTTATCTGTATGAAAAATTCTTATAGAAGAATTATTTCACCTCTCATTTTGTATCATGGTTGGATTGAGAGAAATTCTAGAGTCCATGATGACAAATACAAAGATGTTGAACTCTTATGGACCTCTATCTTGAAAGATTATGATGGCTTGCTATGATGAACTCTCCATTTCTTGAAGTATTCTGTTGTTCTTTTTCCTAGATGGAATATGTGTTTGGTTCCTGGTTTGAGACATTTCCTTCCACCTACTTCTCTTTATCTAGAAGCAAGTTCTTCTATGGCTTCTGAGTAAGCTAGTTTTTTTTTTGAAGAGTTAGCTAATGTGCTTTTGTCTGTTGGGAGATGATCTCGATTTCAAGATGTCATGGACTCCTAAATTTTGCTTCCTTTTCCTTCTACCTTTTCCTTCTAATAAGGGTTTTTGTACAGATTTATTCTTGTAAATTTCCCTTTTCATTTCCTCATTTCTTGTTTTGAGAAATGACTACATTGTACATTTTTACTCAAAAAATAGAAGAAAAAAAAAGCAACACTAGTTTTTCTGACAAAAAAATGTATAGAAACCCTAAATTTAGAACTTTATAGCAAAACTCAGATTTATATTTTGAAAATATCACCAATGAACTTATTAGGTTCTCCTAATGAAGAAAACATATTTTTATGTTCATTTTGGAGTTATGATGATTAAGATGTAATTTTTATGGATTTTATGCATTAAATTTATTTTACAAAATCACTCTTCATCAAACCATGAAATCAAACCTTGAAAATATTTTTATTAGATATTTATTAATTTTCCAATTCCAAAATATATTTATTTGTCAAATTTGGATAAGTGGATTAGAAGATATTAATTTTCCAATATTGACCAATAGGAAATTGCCACATCATCAAACCGATCGAGATAATCGAAGAGAGAGGGAGAGGGAGAAAACACCATTTGACCCAAGATCAGGTTTGAAGTTGCATAGGTAACTAAACTAGAGCTTCTAGAGAAGGTAAAATAGCAAGAAACCAAAACCCTAGAAGAACATGATAAAAAGAGATGGAAATCATCGATTTTAAACATAGAAGCATGAGTTTTAAGCATGTAGTAAGAAATATATGAGAAGGGGGTTAACAAAACTTGCCTCTAGGAAGGTAAGAAAGTCCAAACAGCAAGGATCCTGAGATTAGAAGGTCTGGTTGCTCCAATCCAAGCTCCTTTCTTGAGCAAAGATCACCTTCTCCACTTTAGAGGTGCAAACCCTAGCAAAAGAGCATGGAGATTAGATGTTTTAGGGATCTAGGTGGAGTTTTACCATGGAAGGTCATGATTCTGACCTGGAAGAAGGTGGGAGGAAAACTAACAGCATAAAAATAGGGAAGGAAAGGAGGATACTTACTAGTTTTGGACAAAATCACCAAGGAGGAGCTTAAGAAATCCTAAATAGAGAAATGTGGAACCCTAGGAACCTTCTTCACCAAGGTAGGCACCCTCTTTTACCTTGGGATAGAAACTTCATGGACAAACATAGAAGGGATGATGCTCTAAGATGGGGGAAAGAGAATCAAAGGATTGTTTCTTGGATTGGGAGGTGGGAAGGGGTAGGCTTGGCTTTATAAAGAAGGGGGCAAGCATGAGGTGTCTATGGGACTTTCCATGTGTCCTTAGGATAAGGCTTCATGGCCATGCAAGAGGACAGATCATAGGGACTTCTTATATATCCAAGGTCAGTCCTAAAAACCCATGGAGGCATCTAGGCCATCCCCACCATCCTCCAATTAAATAAATAACACCATTGGTTGATAGCTTTTAAAGATAAGCTCATTTATAAAGAGGGTAATCCCTATAATGCTCTTGGAGAGAAACACCTTCAAACCAAGGTGCAACCAGGTTCCCCATGGTTCAAAATATCAAGAACTGTAAGGGAATATCTAAGGATTAAAATTCAGGTGAGCAAAGAAAACCTCCCATTTGGGTAAATTGCTTAAAAGTCCATAATGTACCTAAAATTGCATAACTTGCACAAATAACATCCAAATTGAACCAAATTTGGAACTTAGGCTCATTTTATGTTTTCAAATCACATCAAAAAGTTAATTTAAGGTTTACAACACTTAATTATGGTAATTGAGCTTTCACTGAGGTATTTGTGCATAAACCCTTATATTGGTACAATTAGTGAATAAATGTTCACTAAACCACTATAAATTCCACTAATTAAACATGAACGAAATAAAGGATAGAAATGAAAGGGAAACTTGGAAAAAAGGTTTACATGGAGATTACTTCTAAGATTCATTATGTTACAACACTCTACCCCTTTAAAAGGATTTCATCCTCAAAATATCAAGCAAAAAGAGAAGGGTGAGTACGTAACATTTCATCTATCAACTCCCAAGTGGTTTCTTCCAAATCATGATATTTCCACAAAACGTTTACCAGCTCAATCTCTTTGTTCTTCAGCTACTTTACTCAGGAGTCAAGGATCTTCACAGGTATCTCTTCATAGGTCAAATTCTCATGTATCTCCAAAGGCTCAATAGTAAGAATATGAGAAGAGTCCTTCACATACTTCTTTAGCACAGAGACATGGAACACATTATGAATCTTATCATAGGAAGGAGGTAAAGCTAAGCGGTATGTACAGTCTCCAACCTTATCTAAGATTTCAAATGGTCCAACATAGCGGGGACTCAACTTGACTTTAACTTTAGATCTAGCAATAGAACGGATAGGCTTGATCTTCAGAAATGCATAGTCACCCACTAGGAAGTTAACATCAGACCTTTCTTGTCAGCATACATCTTCTGTCGGTCTTGAGTAGCTTTCATGTGTTTCTTTATCAACTGTACCTTTTCTGTCATCATTTACATGTCATCGGTCTTCACTAGAGAACGTTCACCGACATCATCCCAATGCGACATGGTCTACCATAGAGAGCTTCAAAAGGTGGCATACCAATACTAGCTTGGTAGCAATTATTGTAAGAAAACTTAGCTAATGGCATATATCAATCCAATGCACCACCCCAATCCATCACACAAGCACGAAGCAAGTCCTCCAGAATCTAAACTATACTCTCAGTTTGACCATCAGTCTGTGGGTTGCAAGCGGTATTGAAATGCAAGTCAGTACCCATCTCCTCCTGAATCTGACCTAATAAATGAGAAGTAAACTTTGGGTCATGATTAGAAACTATCACCTCAGGTACTCCATGAAGGTGTATGATCTATTCAACATACAACTGATCCATATCCACAACTTTGTAATTGGTTTTGAAAGGCAAGAAATGAGCAGATTTTATAAGTCGCTCAATAACCACCCAAACAACATCATAACCTTTCTTGGACTTGGGAAAACTAGTAACGAAGTCCATTGTGATCTTCTCTCACTTCCATATTAGAATTTCAAGAGGATGAAGAAGACCAACAAGTCATTGATGTTTGATCTTGACTTGTTGACATGTCAAGCACTTCGTGATGAATAGAGCTATATCATTCTTCATGTTCTTCCACCATACGCTTCACTATAATTCCTTATACATTTTTTTTGTGCCAGGATGAATAGTGTACTTGGACCCATGTGCTTCAACCATCACCTTCTATCTCATATCACCCACATCAATAATCCACAACCTTTGTCTAAAGCGGACAACACCATCCACTCCGATAGAGAAGTCAGATTGCGGTTTCTCAGTCAAGGCCTTCATCGCTTCCATCTCAGAGCTTTCCAACTGTGCATCAATGACTTCTGAGATCCAAGTCAGTGTAACAGTCAAACTAGCCATATGAACACACAACTTTTCTTAATCCATTGAATCGATAGGTTGAGGTTGCCAACTACTTGAGATTTTCCCACACTGAACATCTCAGAGTAGCACAAATGACATCCTTCTTATGACTTAAAGAATCAGCTACGACGTTTGCTTTACCAGGATGATAGGTGATGGTTAAGTCATAATCTTTGAGATATTCCATCCACCTTCACTGTCGTAGATTCAGATCCTTCTATGTCAACATGTACCTCAAGCTTTTATGGTCGGAGAAAACTTCAAACTTCACACCATAGAGATAGTGTCGCCAGATTTTCAGAGCATGAATGATGGTAACAAGCTCTAAATCATGTGTAGGCCAATTAGCTTCATTCAATTTTAGTTGGTGGGAAGCATAGGTGATCAACTTTCTATCTTGCATCAAAACACACCCTAAGCCTTGTTTAGAAGCATCAGTGTAGATGACATAGGGTATGCCTTCAACAGGCAAAGAAAGAATGGGAGTAGAACTAAACACTCCTTCAGCTTTTGGAAACTATTCTCACATTTTGGTGTCTAAGAGAACTTGACCTCCTTTTGCGTCAGCTTGGTTAAAGGAAAGGCCAACTCAAAGAAGCTCTTGATAGACCTTTGATAGTAACCTGTTAAGTCGAGAAAACTACAGATCTCTGAGGGATTCTTCAGATTTTTCCACTTGGTCACAACTTCTACCTTTGCAGGATCAACAACTATATGTCTGGCAGAAATCACATGACCCAAAAACATCACTTTCTTTATCCAAAACTCACACTTTGAGAATTTTGCATAGATTTGATTTTCTCACAGTGTGTTGAGTACAATCCGCAGATGCTCGCGATGTTGTTCTAACATCTCAGAATAAACCAAAACATTGTCAATAAACACCACCATGAACTTGTCAAGGTATGGGCGGAACACTCGGTTCATCAAGTCCTTGAAGGCAGCAAGGGCATTTGTCAAGCCGAAAGGCATGACCATGAATTCATAATGCCCATAGTGAGTTCTGAATGCCGTCTTCGGGACATCATCATCCTTCACACACATCTGGTAGTAGCCACTTTGCAGATCCATCTTAGAGAACACAGTGGCTGACTTCAGCTGGTCGAATAAGTCGTCGATGTGAGGCAAAGGATAACGGTTCTTTCACGTCACTTGGTTAAGCATGTGGTAGTCCATACACATCCACATCGAACCATCCTTCTTATTCACAAATAGGATAGGGGCTCCCCAAGGTGAAACACTGGTGTGGATGAAGCCCATGTCGAGAGGCTCTTCTAGCTGCTTCTTCAGTTCGGCAAGCTCGATAGGGGCCAAGCGGTAAGGCGGATTCGATATTGGTGAAGTTTTGAGTACAAGATCGATGGAGAAATCCACCTCACAAGTTTGTGGTAAACCAAGTCACTCCTCGGGGAAGACATCTGGGAAGTCCTTCAACACATCTATGTGGTCGAGAGAAGGAGGTGTAGCCTCAAGGACTATAGAGGCTAAGAAAGCTCTACACCCTTGTGAGACTAGCTTTTCAGCTTGGATGGCGGAGATAACAAACTGCTGATCCTCTTGCTTCCTACCCTTGACACATAATCTTCCCTCAATAGGATGTGACAAAATAACCTTTGATTCTTCACAAAACAAAATAGCTTTGTACCTCTTCAACCAATCCATTCCCAGGATGACATCAAAGGTGGTCATGTCGAGCAAGATGAAATCTGAGGGAAACATTATACGAGATATACAGAGGTCCATGGTCGGAGTTTGGAGATACGAAGAGAAAATATTACCACTAGGGTTTTTTTTACATCTAATATATGATCCATATACTCAGATTCTATTTCTAACATAGAAGCAAGCTGACAAGATGTGAAGGTATTGGATGAGGCAAAATCAAATAGTGCCTTTATAGGATACATATTAAGATGCAAGGTACCTTCAATAACTTCATTATCTTTTCCTGCTTCCTCGGCATTGAGAGAAAACACTCTCCCATTCCACCTCTCCACTGGCGGTCGCCTTTAGTTCTGGTTGTTGTTGTTATTATTATTTCACGGAGGCGGATTCTGCCTTGGATACTGTGACTGATGGGCATTATTTTGTCCCTGCTAGAAATGGGGGCAGAGTGGTCGGATATGCCCAACTTGTCCACACTCATGGCAGGTCAGAGGAGGCTAGTTGTCTCTATGAGTAGGTGCATCGTTGGAAGTACATCTCCCTAGAGGATGGTGGCGAGAGCACCTATTGCATCGATCACATCTGCGATTCTCATTCTGGGTAGGGTTCTTCCTCTTGTTGTTGTTGTAGCCATTACTGTGTCCATAGGATTGGAACCCTGGGTAGGACTCGATGACGAGGGCCTTATCCACCATCTGCTGGAAGGTGAGTGGAAGCTGCGGAACAAGACTTCGGCCCACCTGGTAGTTTAGGCCCTCCAAGAACAACATTGCCCTTCTCTCGTCTCCAAGGTCAGTGGCATAGCATTCCAGAAGTAGGAAATGTTGGATGTAGTCGGCCACACTCATGCTTCCCTGCCTGAGGTTGTAGAACTTGGCTTCCTTCTTCCTCAGGAAGGCGGGATAGATGTACTTCTCCCTAAAGAGCTTTAGGAACTGGTCCCACTCCATAGTAGAGGTGTCTCGAGTATAAGTGACACCATTCCACCAGACACGTGTCGGTCCATCCAGCACATACGTCGCGAATTAAACCTCCTGGTAAGGAGGGCATGCCATACCCTCAAAGGTCTGATCCAAAGCCAACACCCAGTCATCGACTTTATCCACCATGTTGTGTTCACCTTCACCCTTGAAGTAGGGTGGCTACATCTTTATGAAGTCGGTGAGGGTGAACTCCCACAACTTGTTGGCGTTGGCGGCCATTGTGTGGAGTTGCCCCATCATGGTGGAGAGTAACTGATGCAGCATTTCCAACTCTTGCTCTAGTGTGAAGGCAGGGGTGCCTGGAGTAGTAGGGTTGACCACACTATGGCCGGTAGGAGTCATAGGAGTGTTCCCATATTGGAGTCATCAGGGTTTGACTCCTTTCCCTTGTTCCTACTGTCAAACAAGTCACCTATCATGAAAAGTAGGGTTAACATATTAAGTTCCCAAGAGTATTTGAATCATAGATGAGAAAAGAATAGAAGCATAGATGAGAAAAGAATATCTAGAATGCCATTGCCTAAAAGCATACTATTTTGGGAAATTTGTATCATCTCAGGCCAGGCGGGTATCATATGGGCACAGGAGTCTTTATAAACCAAGCTAGTAGTGTGGAGGAAAATATTGCCAGCCCCCAAAATCCTGATCCATTCTAGACACCTTTGCTTCAACTTCATGTCTTAATAGTTGCCTAAAGGCTCTAATACCATGCTGTAAAGAGGCAAGATCACCTCCTTACTAAAATTTAAAGGAAGTACAAAACATCCATCTTTTTAGAAAGACAAAAGATATTGAGGGATGCATGTATAATATTCCAAGTAAATAAGCATGCACTAGATACATTATAAAATGTCAATAGAAGCAGAAATCAAAGTACTAAGACTATTACATGGCTTTCATTGTACATTACATGATTTTTCCCAAAAGAAAAAAAGATAAGAGAAAAGGATCTAGCTATAGCAACCTAGACATCCTTTCGGATAGCTTGAGATCTACTCCTGAGATGACTTCCTTCAAACTTGTCCTTCTCCTTGCTCAGCACCAGCACCTGGGTGGTTGGGAAAGCACCCAACAAAAGGGGAAAGAAAACAAGGTATGTGTCACAAAACTAGTCTATGATAACAAGATAAGTAAAGAAAATAAGAATAGGCTAGGATTCGTCATAAGATGAAGATAACAAGAGTATGAGGCTATATTCAAAAGAAACATGCCATTAATAATTATATTAAAAAGGATTTGCATGTAAGATAATTATGTCTACCTAACTAAGTAGGGTTGAGGAACCTATCGAACCTATAACCTATAGGTGAGGGGAGAATAATACATTCCCAATCACCCACACAATTATATAGGGGAGAATAAAAACATTCCCCATGGGGATTAAATATATGTCGTCTGTGGGTGGTTGTACATAAGTACCGCTATTTTAAATTAAATAGAACATAAATCTACATGCTAGAAAAGTAGTCATGGCAAGAGCAGTCATATTATTCAATAAGCATGGCATTGGGGTATAAGACCCAAACAAGAAGAAATTATAATCTGATTTGAGGCATGAACAACATTAGGATTCAAGGATAGAATATTTAGGGTTCATTTAAGCCTCATTAGGGAAATATAGGGTTTGTATGCAATTATCCCAACATAGGGTGTAAGGAATGCACATACATCTCTTACTGATATCAATTACTAACTTTCACCACTTTAATTGAGTCCAAGTTCCACTTTGCCTATTTTCAATGTATTAACATGTATTAGAGTACATAGTGTACATTAATGTATAGAAACCCTAATTTTAGAACTTTTTAGAAAAACTCAGATTTAGATTTTGAAAATATCACCAGTGAACTAATTAGGTTCTCCTTATGAAGAAAACATATTTTTATGTTCATTTTGAAGTTATGATGATTAAGATGTAATTTTTATTGATTTTATGCATTAAATTCATTTTACGATAATAACTCTTCGTCAAACCATGAAATCAGACCTTGAAAATATTTTTATTAGATAGATATTAATTTTCCAAATCCAAAACATATTTATTTGTCAAATTTGGATAAGCGGATTAGAAGATATGGATTTTTCAATATTGACCAATAGGAAATTGCCACATCATCAAACTGATCGAGATAATTGAAGAGAGAGGGAGAGGGAGAAAACACCATTTGACCCAATATCAGGTTTTAAGTTTCATAGGTAACCAAACTAGATCTTCTAGAGAAGGTAAAACAACAAGAAACCAAAACCCTAGAAGAACATGATAAAAAGAGATGGAAATCATCGATTTTAGAAGCATGAGTTTTAAGCATGTAGTAAGCAATATATGAGAAGGGGGTTAATAAAACTCGCATCTGGGAAGGTAATAAAGTCCAAACATCAAGTATCCCGATATTAGAAGGTCTGGTTGCTCCAAGCCAAGCTCCTTTCTTGAGCAAAGATCACCTTCTCCACTTTAGAGGTGCAACCCCTAGCAAAAGATCATGGAGATGAGATGTTTTAGGGTTCTAGGTGGAGTTTTACCATGGAAGGTCATGGTTCCGACCTGAAAGAAGGTGGGAGGAAAATTAACAGCATGAAAATAGGGAAGGAAAGGAGGATACTTACTATTTTTGGTCAAAATCACCAAGGAGGACCATAAGAAATCCTAAATAGAGAAATTTGGAACCCTAGGAGCCTTCTTCACCAAGGTAGGCACCCTCTTTTCCCTTGGGACAGCAACTTCATGGCAAAGCATAGAAGGGACGATGCTATAAGATGGGGGAAAGAGAAGGAAATTATTGTTTATTAGATTGGGAGGTGGGAAGGGGTAGGCTTGGCTTTATAAAGAAGGGGGCAAGCACGAGGTGTCTAAGGGACTTTTCATGTGTCCTTAGGCTAAGGCTTCATGGCCATGCAAGAGGAAAGCCCATAGAGACTTCTTGTATATCCAAGGTCGGTCCTAAAATCCCATGGAGGCTTCTAGGCCATCCCCACCATCCTCCAATTAAAGAAATAACCCCATTGGTTGATAGCTTTTAAAGATAAGCTCATTTATAAAGAGGGTAATCCCTATAATGCCCTTAAAAAGAAACACCTTCAAACCAAGGTGCAACCAGGTGCCCCATGATTAAAAATCTCGATAATGGTAAGGGAATATATAAGGATTAAAATTAAGGTGATAATTTGCAAAGAATATCCCCTAATTGGGTAAATTGCATAAAAGTCCAGAATGTACCTAAATTGCATAACTTGCACAAACAACATCCAAATCAAACCAAATTTGAAACTTAGGCTCATTTTATGTTTTCAAATCACATAAAAAGTTAGATTAAGGTTTAGAGTACTTAATTATGGTAATTAAGCTTTCACTTAGGTATTTGTGCATAAACCTTTTATTGGTACAATTAGTGAATAAATGTTCACTAAACCACTATAAATTCCACTAATTAAACATGAACGACATAAAGGACAAAAATGAAAGGGAAACTTGGGGAAAAGGTATACATGGAGATTACTTCTAAGATTCATTATGTTACATTAAGGGCCTAATTGATACCGATATAATTTTCTTTTAATCAAATCAAATCAAAAAGGGTTTTGACAAAATGAAAATTTCTTTTGTAGAAAAAAGTGGAAAGCAACAACACTTTTTCTTTACGATCGGTCCTTAGAAGGAAAAGTTGAATGAAAACACTTCCATGACTAGTTCATGGCATTGAGAATCATTCTCACACAAGATTACAATCTCTATGTCTTGGGGACATTAGAGCCAGATGAACTTGTTCCTACCACAAATAAGAATGACAAGTATTCTTTAAGAAGCACTCTAAATATACCATAGATGTCAAGTGCCTGATTCCATGCTCAATGAACTATGAGTTGTAGGGAGAACATGCAAATATGGATGTTCTTGAGATGGTTACTCATCTTAATAATATGTACCAAGATCAGTCGAGACAAGAGAGATATGATATCTCAAAGGCATTGTTCAAGTGCAATATGGATGAAGGAGATCTAGTGGGGGCCCATATGCTCAAGTTGATTGGGTATGTGGAGAGCCTAACAAGACTGGGATTTCACTTGGGCTAAGAGTTGGCCGCATATGTGATTCTGAAATCTCTGTCGGAATCATACAAACAATTTGTCATGAACTACAACATGAACAATTTTGATAAGTTGTTGTTAGAATTGTTTGGCATGTTGAGAATTGCTGAAGAACAATTGAAGAAGGACAAACCTAAATATGTGATGATGGTCAGTAGAGGAAAAGGGAAGTCAAATGGAAAGGGAAAGTCTAGGAAGATTTCTAAATCTATCTAGAAACCCAAGTCTTCTGCATTAAAAGCAAAGGGAGGGGTGAATAAGGAAGGCAATTGTCACCACTATCATCAAGATGGACACTGGAAAAGGGATTGCCCTCTCAACCTAGAGGAACTAAGGAATAAGAAGTAGGGGATAGAGATCTCCACTTTGGGTATATATGTTATTTAGATAAATATGTCTACTTCTTCATCTTGGGTATTGCATACCGGATGTGGGTCTCACATATTCAACTATGCAGGATCTGAAAAGAAGTAAACATTTAAGAAAGGGTGGGGTTGAACTATGCATTGTGGATGGGGCAAGAGTTTTTTCCACTGTAGTTGGAACCTATCATTTATCTCTACCCAATGGGCTTGTAATAGAGTTAGATAATTGCTATTTTTTACCTACCATTAATGGAAACATCATTTTTGTATCTTGTATGGACAAGAATGGATTCAAATTTCATATTAAGAATGGTCAATGTTTTATATCTCAAGATGAGATCTTTTATGGCAGTGTCCCTATATACTATGGTATTTACTTATTAGATCTAGAGACAAGTGCTTATAACATAAATACCAAAAGTTTAACACTTGACTACTCAAACAAAACAATTGTGTGGTATTGTTATCTAGGGCACATTAATGAGAAATACATTTTTAGACTCCACAATGATAGTTATCTAAACTCTTTTGACTTCAAATCAATAGAGACATGTGAATCTTGTTTGCAGGGAAAGATGACAAAGACTCCTTTCATTAGACACGGAGAGAGAGTGTGTGAGCTATGGGGACTCGTACATACTGATGTATGTGCACCATTTAGCACAAATGCTAGAGGTGGTTACCAGTATTTCATTACCTTTACCGATGATGTCAATAGGTATGGCTATGTGTACTTAATGAAGCACAAGTCGGAAACCATTGAAAAGTTCAAGGATTTTGTAAATGAAGTACAAAACCAACTTGGTAAATGTATTAAAGCCCTTCATTCAGATCTTGGTGGAGAATACTTAAGCTAAAAGTTTGAGGACCTTATGTGAGATTGTGGTATCATATCACAATGGAATCCACCTGGAACACCACAACATAAGGTGTTTCAAAAAGAAGGAACCACACATTACTAGATATGGTGCGGTCGATGAGTTTTGTTAGTTTTCTGGCTTCATTTTGGAGATATGCTCTAGAAACTACAAAGTTTACACTAAACTACGTACCATCTAAATTGGTTCAAATGACAACATATGAGATATGGCATCGGAAGTCTACCAATGTGTCTTTTATAAAGATTTGAGGATGTGAAACTTATGTGAGAAAGAAATTTCCCAAGCTTGGACTGAGATAGGTTGTGTTATTTTGTTGGATAGCCTAGGGAAATCAAAGGATACTACTTTTATACTCCATCTTAAAACAATGTGTTTGTTTCTAGGGATGATGCATTCCTAGAAAAGGACTTTATTTCCAAAGGAATTAGTGGGAGGAAAGTAGATCTCAAAGAAGTCCAAGACCAACAAGAAAACATTGATCCTATAGAGGTATAAAAGGAACATGGAGAGTCACAGACTATTGTGGAATCTCAATCTCCTCATGTAACACAAGAACCTTGTAGATCTAATAGGACGTGCCTTGAACCTGAAAGATTTGGTTATCTTGTGACTCAAGAAGGCGATGAGTTGGTTAGAGATGATGAACCAACAACCTACCTAGAAGCTGTTAAGGGACCAAAGTATGAGAAATGTCTTGAGGTCATGATATCTAAGATGGAATCCATGTACACCAACAAGGTATGGACCTTAGTGGATCCACCTAAAGGTGTAAAACCCATAGGGTGCAGATGGGTCTTCAAGAAGAAGACTGACATGGATGGTAATGCACAAAACTATAACGGTCGATTGGTTGCAAAAGGTTTCAGACAAGTTCAAGGTCTTGACTGTGACGAAACCTTTTATCTAGTTATCATGGTTAAATCCATCAGGATCATGCTTGCCATTGCAGCTTATTATGACTATGAGATTTGGCATATGGATGTTAAAATTGCATTCTTTAAGGGGAATCTTCTTGAGGATGTGTACGGAACACAATTAGAGGGTTTTACAAATCCAAAAGAATCCAATAAAGTCTATAAGCAACAAATTTAAATCTATGGATTGAAGCAAGCATCTCAGACCTAGAATATTTGTTTTGATAAAATAGTCAAAGAGTTTGGCTTTAGTCAAAATGAAGATGAACCTTGTGAATACAAGAAGGTTAGTGGGAGCATGATTGTATTCCTAATGTTGTATGCAGATGACATACTATTGATGGGGAATAACATCTCTACCTTACAAATGATAAAACATGGCTGAAAAGTACAATTTCTATAAAGAACCTAGGCAAAGCATCATATATCTTAGGAATCAAGATATGTAGAGATAGATATAGAAGGGTTCTTTGCCTGAGCCATATCTCATACATTGACAAAGTGGTGAAAAGGTTCAGCATGGAGAACTCAAAGAGAAGAAACTTACCCATATCTCATGGTATTAGTATCTCTAGATCTCAATGTCCTAGTTCTTGTGAAGAATGGGAATGCATGAGTAAGATACTCCATATGCATTTAAAATTGGATCTATCATGTATGCAATGTTATGTACTCATCCTAATGTCTCGTATGCCTTGAACATGACAAGCAAATATCATTCAGATCATAGTGGAATTCATTGTACTGTTGTAAAGAACATCCTTAAGTACTTCAGAAGAACTAAGGATCAATTTCTTGTCTACGATGGTGAGGAAGAGTTGGTGATAAAGGGTTACATCAATGCAAACTTCCAAACTAAAAAATATGACTTTAGATCACAATCTGGATATGTGGTTTTCCTCAACAAAGGAGTTGTAATATGGAAGAGTTCCACGTAAGAAATAGTTGTTGACTTTACAACATAATTCGAGTATATTGTTGCATCCAATGCAACAAAGGTTGTTTTTTGGATCAAGAACTTTGTCACTGAATTTGGGGTGGTTCCAAGCATTAGTGTTGTGGTAGAGTTGTATTCTGATAACAACGGAGCTATTCCACAAGCTAAGGAACCTAGACTGCATCAGTGTTCCAAATACATACAATGGCGGTTCCATCTCATACGAGAGATCGTACATTAGGGAGATGTGAAGATTTGCAGAGTACCAACTGAAAGCAATGTTGTTGACCCCCTGAAAAAAGCACTTCCACAACAGAAGTGTGAAGGTCATGTTAAATCACTAGGGATTAAATTCATGGGTGATTGGCTCTAAGTGCAAGTGGGAGTATTTTCGCATGTACACCCAGAGAGCGAGTCATACAATGATTGTAATGAGGCATCATGTTATATATTTGATTAATAACAAAGGAAATATGTTGTCTATATGTGTGCTCAATTATGAGATGGTGCCATAGCATGATATATGTGTAAAAGAATGATATTACTCGATGACATATGTCTTTAGGTTCAGGACCTGAACAATGAGATCAGGTGTATGAGAAGAGTATATACTTTCTTTTTATGTCCCTAGTTGGATAATATTGTGGAAACAATATAGACAACAATAATATATAACACTACAACGTGTGTTGACTAATGACAAATTCTCATTTGTCATGATATATCATATCAAGCCAAAAACATATAGGTAATTGTTAGATATCAGTGTACCAGATAGACCCACCTTGAGAGTGATACATGGAAACCATTGAATGGTAGTCAGAATCAACTCTCATATTGATAGTGGTGATTGTGGTTCTTAGACCTGAAGTCACTACACTCATCACATATCATTTAGTATACCTTGACACCATCCAAGGTGACCATGAATAGGGGTTACCATACATGTGGTGTTTGGGTACATTGTGACACATGGGATTGACTGTGAGTGATGTAGATGGGATATGTCCCTCCTGTCAAAGTAATATCATGGCCACTTGATAAGAGAGACTGAGAAACATATGACCATAGTCATGTGAACGAATATGTGATATGTGATCTCACATGCATCTAAATGTCCTGCTACAGTTTAATGAACATGGTTGAATATTAAGAGGATGATGATTCCATGCCTCGAGTTCAACCTGGATATCATTGACAAAGGAGCTATATGATTATGATAGCATTGAACACAAATGTAGGTTGAAGTTGTTCTCTAATTTTCCAATTACTTGGGTATCAATGATGTGTTGCTAGATACAACTCATTGTTTGTGATGTCATAATATAGTTATGGACATTCACTACAAATGTAATTTGTGACCTATAGGTTCACACACATGGGGATGTACATGGAATAGGAATTTACTCATGAATAAGGTTTAACTTGGATACTTAAGTGTTTAGGTAATCAACTTAACAACACTAGATTTCTGTTGACTGACTGGAGTGTCCAATCGACCAATTAGAGTATCCAGTCTACCAACTGGGAAGTTCAGTCAATCGAATGGACGATCAGTAAGACAGGGTCAAGGAACTGATGCTGACGTCATGATGATCATTAGTCATCACACTGAAAGCCAATATGTTTGTGAGTAGGAAAATGCCAATCAACTGAATGGAAATCCTAGTAGACCGACTAGTGGGCCGCACCAACTAAAGATACATGAAGTTGGCGTCCTTATATCCCCATGTTTGTGGAAACCCTGACCCATCCACTCCTATATAAGGGTGGGGGTGGCCAAGGCTCTCTAACGACAAGTCTCCTCATCTCAACAATGTGATAACATGAGAGCCAAAGGCATCTTACCAATACAAGGGAGAGATAGCCAAAGGGTATAAAGTTGATGCTAGCATGTTGACAACACAAGGGACAACTCCTTGCGTGATGTTGTGCATGCAGACGATTGTTATGCACGCGCAATAGATCAAATGTATAGAGAAGGTAATGTTATTAGTCTTAGATCATATTAACAAAGTAGTCTCATATGATAATACAAATAATCAAATCTAACTAGAAGTCTCATTCTCTTTGTAGTTTTTTGACATTGCAGAACCATGTATATTAGAGCAGCTGAATGACCTACACAAATAGTGGGCAGACTTCTTCATCAAAAATGTGGACTTGAATGATTAATGGGAGGGTTGATATTTTTTTAGTTCAAACTTTGATGTCATATTTTTGTTTGTTATGTTATTATACATTTTTGGACTTAAAATCTGAGTTGGCAGCTAATGTTGATATGTATTTTTACATGTGAATTGAATGTGAAGTTCATATGTGTGTGAAAATTGAATGTGAATTCATGAGAAAGAGAGTTATGTGTATTTGGGCATATGTATGAAATTGAATGTGTGTCTTAGAAATGAATGAATTGAGCTGTGAGTTCATGGATTTATGTGCATTTGAAGTGAAAAAATGATAGAATGGTGAGGTTTTATGGCATGTTGTGACTATTGTATGAAATGCATTGTGATATTTTATTTATATATCTTTTCCTTGTAGGTGTTCCGGCCTATTGTTAAGTTGTGATGCTTGCATAGGCTTGCAGTTCTTCGAAACTTTTAGTTATGAAGAATTGTAGGCAACAGACAGGTTAACAGTCTAACAGTAGGTCTGAAAACTTGCTATATAAAAACAATACACATTTCTTGTTGGTTATTTGTAAATAACCGACTACATATACATTCCACGACATTTATTTACAAAAAAACCAATGAGGTTGACCTAAAATTTTTACTATTCAATCACTGATAAAACTAACATAGAGTTATTCAACATCGGTTATTTGTTATTTACCCAACAAATGAGGAAATTTTAATGACTTTAGTTGTTTTTCTTACAACCAACGAGGAAAGGTCAAAGGAGACAAATATATCCCACTGTGTGTTACGTTGTCAATTTTTTTGTAACTCAGACCCGACGACAGAATGTATTGTCGTCAGTTTTTTGAGTCGACAAAGAATTGCTTGAGTTTTAATGTTGTCGACTTGGTCGTCGGTTTATAATTAATGATGTATGCTGAAAACATTCAATGATATCTCCCCATTCTATAGTAGTGCTTCTGGTCGGTTCTAGGAGAATGAAAGAGTTCTAGGTGGTTCACGTGGATTCAGTAGAGGTGTGGAGGCCACTGCCACCACACTAAGAGGACATCGTCAACCACCATTTTTGGTGCTACACCAGGAGGCCGCCGTCGACAACCATCTAAGTGTTGCTTGAGAAAGAAGCATATCGCTGCAAGGATTATTGTTGGACTTGCTCCATGACCATGTATATTCCTTGAAACCTTCCTTCCCATTCATAATTATTGATGCGATCCACTGTTTATGGGAATCTGACATATTTTTTTTCCACTACCATCTCTGCTGCCATATTTTTCAGGACTCATCACACTAAATGAGATTACTCAAAACATAAAAAACAATCGATCATTAATTAATCACATACCCAAAAAATATGGGTAAATTAAAACTGATTTCAATGTCAGCACCCGCTCAGAAACATTTGCATAAGAGCCCAACATCTTTCTTTTATCCATACTAGGCCAAGAATTTGATACAAATGTTCTATTGCCTTAGCCACAACATATATACACATGAGAACAATATTTGTATATGCCACACAAACAAGCATTAATATGCTAAGAAAAGTTTGATTCGTTTGAAACACCATATATAAACTTTTCCTGCCCGGACCTGAGAGTACAGGGACGACTCTAGGACACACTAGACATCTAATCAACTTTATCAAAGATTCATTATTGTAGTTCCTATTTACTTCCATGGTTCTGTTGTTGTCACTACCGATTACCTAAAAAAATGTGGCGAACCACAAGGGTGAGACCCAGTCCCAGCAAGAGATATAACTGCCAACAACATTTATTGATTACAACATTTTAAAGTAATTAAACAGTTAAGAAAATTAATCAGATATAACAAATAAGCTCATCAACACTAATGATTAACAAAATTCACAAGGGAGCAGATAATAACTATCATCATTAGCCAGACTATCATCCTTTATCTTGTTGATAATATAAGCAAATCAGTAGCATATGCATATCTAGCATCATGAGCAAGTCTAGTAACATAGCATAGCTAACAACATGAGCATGTTTATTGGTTGAGCATATCAACATTATAATAAGAGCTAACAACATTAGCACAACTATCTGGATAAGCATGATTATGAGTATATGCATCTCTAGTTACAAAGGCATGGCTAGCATGCTAAACATAACTAACAACATGAGATAGCTAGCGTCATGATTATAATCAGTAGTAGAAGTATAGTTATCAACATAAGCATGGCTACCGTATGTATGCATTTACAATCTAAGCATATCCACAACATAAGTATATTTACTATCTCTTAATTGCATTAAGCCTCATCTTTATGTAAAGATAACAAACAAGGGTTATGATCTAATGTGAAATGTCATGTATAACCCTAAACAAATATGCTACATGAATGTATTACAACTTTTATTATGCCCTGGGGAATTTGAATCGTACCATTCAAAGTCCAACCGACCCCTGTGAAGGGCTATTCGGTTCCGTACAAGATCTAGGAGTGTTGGTATCCTAAGATCTCTTCCCCTCGGTCAGTACGAGTAAAAAGGCAGTGACATATCAGTCAAAGTTGCCACCATAGTGACATATAGTCAAGCTAAAAACCACTAGTCTGACCTTGGTATAGGTCACGACACTAGAAACCAGGGTATTCAAACCCAATCACTGAGATACAACCACAGTTGTCCTCTAATCACATCATGTTATAATCACTGAGACATGACCGCAGCCATTCTCAATCACATCAGATGTATGAGGCATGACCATAGCCAACCTCCACAATCTGCATTGTGTATGACAAGGATATATCCTCAACCTACCACCCCCACATACTCAACAGTATGCGCTCTGAGTTTCCCTTAGGAATACTCATTTCACCATCCAGCAAGTTCTGACACTGAAGATGGTTCTACGACACATGGCACTACATGATTAGAGTTGTACTTGATTAGTTATTCCAATTGGGTGAATTAAGGCTGCATCAACCAAGTGGACATACAAACCCTAATTCACTTCTAGCAAGCATATAAATATCAAAACTTGAAAAGATATAAAATGTATGAAACATAATTTCTCATCTCATCATCACATGGTAATATTCACTTGCCATTCATGAGACAACACTAGTCATCATATTATCACAAGATATAAATCCTTTCCATAATATCATAGGGTATCAACACTTATCAATAGAAGAGGAATATGCCTCATTCAAGGCTCAACCATGCCTAAAGGTCATTAAGACCATCATACTATCACATGATATAAATCCTTTTCACAATATCATAGGGAATCAACCCTTATCAACACAAGAGGATTACACCTCATTTAGGGCTCAATCATGCCCAAAGGTCATTAAGACCATTATATTATTATTCCCTGCAAGATCATCATTATCTTTTCATGCCTTATAACAAGGCTCAACAACATTACTTACATATAATACACCAGATCAACACAATATTGCATTAATGAGCTAGGAGATATTCATAAACAATCATAGCAGGGTTATATTAACATTAAGAGCATTCCTTTATTACATCAACATGCAAGGAATTTAGATATGATTAACTCTCATCATATTCATTATGCACATGTTTAGCATAATAAAGTATCAATCATGTGGCTATAATAACCACCAATTAACATATCAAGGTTATGATCATAGTAAGGAGGTTATTCTACCATCATTCCATCATATAAGAATGTTAAACATGAATAATCATCTTTATCTAATTGCATTATAGTTAGGTTCAACATGATAAATTATATCAATGTTACTAATCATCACTTATACCCAAACCCTTACTCATGGCATCCCCATTGGAT
This sequence comes from Alisma plantago-aquatica, assembly GCA_963693085.1. Lineage (NCBI taxonomy): Eukaryota > Viridiplantae > Streptophyta > Magnoliopsida > Alismatales > Alismataceae > Alisma > Alisma plantago-aquatica. The sequence continues at coordinate 1,203,660,947 of OY856411.1, read as the reverse complement.
CATGGATGCATAAGGTGAAGCATCACTATCACATTCCCTACTTTTCTCAAGTACGAACCCATACATAAATCAAGGTGTAACAATCAAGTTATAGCATACTAGGGTTTCAAAAATAATAGAGTACTCCATGTATTAGTCATTGAAGGACTATTCATACCCAATTACCATCATTTAGTTATATTAAACCTAGGTATAACAAGCTATACCTAATTAGGGTTACATATCAACACAATATGGTTATCATCCCTTCTATTCATATGAGTGAATAGGTAAGACTAACTTATTAAGGGTAACCCTCCATTTGATCCATCATCATTCAACCCATATCGCCATACCACAATGTCACCCAGAACCATTGGATACTTAAAAGGTAAGACTATTGGTTGTTTACATAAGTAAACACCTTGGATAAACCACCTATGAAGTCCTTGATTTGTGTTATAGAAAGAGTCACCATCTAACCCTAGACATCCCTTGATTAACAACATAAAAAGTTCCATTCAGAGTAGGGTAAAACCCACAATTGACTATTCAGTTAAAATAAGCCATCCATTGTCAACAAGTAAGCTCATTAAGTTGATCATATAAAGGAAACCATATAAATCCCATTATTAGGACCAACATATTACATTATCCATCATTCCACTTTATTGGAGGAATAAACATTAGATCTTGACCATTGGGTCAATTTCATATATTAAAACCATCAATTACAGTATAGGTTCGACCATTGCATCAAGTGACCCAAGAAACCATTGGTATAAGGCTTAATTGATGCTAAAACTATATGATTAACTCACCATAGATTGTAGAGACCTGATCCACCATCAGTAGTGATCATTAAATCACTATAGGTTGTTAGATCAACACTAATTCATTAATCAACATCAAATATCAAGCTAATGTTAACATTGATTGATAACATTGGTAGGGTACCTAATGGTTGATCATTAAACGTCTAATTGATCCAAAACCTAACCTAAGGGGGCGAACATAGGTTGTCACCATCATTTTACACCCTTGATCACGAGCATCAGTTGTTATGAATACAACATCATAGGTTTGTTGCAATGGTACCATCATCGGGTCATGGTTTATAGAAGAAATCAGCTTTAAACCCTAAAATTGACCATTGTTTGATAGGTGCTTAGCACCATAGGTTGTCAAACCAACCTGATCCAAGTCATATTGTACCTTAGTAATAACATACACATGATCACAGGTTCATCTAGAACTAAAATCATAACAGGGAACATTATAAAAATCGAAATCCAAGTCAAGCATAGCTTTTTAGTGCATGTATCATCATTTTCAAACAAGAACATAATCTAGAAAGCTTCTGGTAAGAAACAAATGTGGAGCAAGTTATAAAACTTGCCTCTAATGAGAAGATGAAACCCCACACAGAATAAATCTCGAGCAGGTAGGGTATAAGATCCAAGAGTAATCTATGAATTCGTCCATCTAGCACCTTTCTTCATCAAATGAGCAAACCCTAAGCATAAGGAGCAAGAAAGGTAGGGTTTTAGATCTTTAGAGTACTTTCTACCATGGAACAGCCTAGATTTATACCCAAACCATAATTTTATTGGTCGTGAACTACTAATTTCAACATTCAAACTGAGCAATTTAGGTTTCGATTAACCATGCAATTCCACTGGTCCAAACCACACTGATCGGATGATAAACTAGATCATTTCAAAGCGTAAAGAAGCGAATCGTAAAATAAAAAGTCAGGTGACAAAAATACTGCATGGTGCCTAATAAATGTTGTTATCTACAAAAAACATAGATTTAATTGAAAATTTCCGAATACCAGAGTTAAATCATGCTAGGTGAGTGAAATTCTACTCACAGCGGTTCGGGATGTCCGAATTCATCTGGAAATGCATCCAGAGCCTGTTTTCGGGTCATTTCTGAGTTGTCTTCAACCTTTGTATTAGCTCTGTTACAGTCTAGTTGGTTGACGCTTAGCTACAGGTTGACCAAGAGAGCTATGTTGGTTGCCAAATCTGTAGCTAGGGATGTGGAAACTCACTTGGAACTCTGGGCCGGGCTCGAGGACGGCTTCCCTATTGATGGGCATGCCCAAGGGGCCACCACCTACTGCGTGCAGCTACAGCTGTTGAAGGATGGCTGCTTGTCCAAGTAGCAGGGTAGCTGGGCTAGGCTAGGCAGATGGAGGAAGAGGAAGAGAAAGGGAGGAGATAGAAGAAGAGAAGAAGGGAGGTGAGTTGTTGGGAAATGGAGCTAGGCCAAGAGCACCTACTCCTATCTGTTGCGATTGGTGTAGATACAAAACTTCCTAAGCGATGCTCTCTTGAGGAAGATAAGGGTCAAGGAAAGAAAAGAAAAGGTTATAAAGCCAAAAACTTGAAAAAAATGCAAATTCGACCCTGGAAATTGAAAAAGTCATAACTTTCGCCTCGTAGGTCCAAATCAACTAATTTCTTTTGCAACATTTCAAACACGAGATCCACTACAACCCAAGGCATGAAAATATACTATTTAGCTTGTCTCATCTAATCAAAACACTGATCGCATCTTAAGCACTTAACTTAGCTTAATCAACATATCAAGGTTAGATTAGGGTTATAAGCATTCAATTATGGTAATTAAACTTATTCAACTCATTAAGCAAGTTTAGGGGCCTTACAACTATAAACCCCTAATAGGGATTTCACCCCCAAAATCCAAGGTAAACAAAGATGGGTACTTCCTCTGCAGCTCATCCTATTACCTTCACATGGTTACTTGCATATCATGGTGATGTACATCATTCATACAAATCTCATCTTGGGTCAGTAGAAAAAAAACCCCACATAAGAAGACATTTGCAAATATGGAACATAGAAACTTGTTGTGCCACATGTACAAATCTAATAGTAATGTTCAACTTTAAATTCTAGCTGTCATCCTAAAATTATATCTATTGTATCAAAACATTACTCAAAAGTCATACTTGGTAGCTTTTTACCAATCATTCTATGTGTCCCATACCATTCCTTAAAGCATATAAAAAAAGGCAATGTATCCATCCTTTTTTTATACACTGACACTAGAACTCTTGTCAGTTCCTTTTCAGCATCAAAAGAAATGATGACACTGGCAGCTGTCATTCCATATAAGGAAACATCATTCCTAGTCAACCTTGTTAGGGGTGAAACAACAACACTATCTTCACCTTACTAGGATTTACACAACCTACTTAGAAGACATATCATGATCACATAAAGAAATTTAATCAACCACATCTCACTCTTGTTCAACTTGTATCATAGATATTGCTGCTTCGACAACTCTAAGGTTTTTTTTTTTGTTTTTGAAAAAATATTGATCATATATATGACCATATTTGAAATACTTTGACATGTCATCATTTAAACCTTGATATAACTTGTATGACATGACTGGAACACTTTGTTCCTCCTATTCATAAATTCTATTGATACATTGGTTAGTCTAAATGACATAACTCTAAACTCATCATGGTCATGTGAATTATGTCATCCAATATAACTCTTATGCGTTGATATTTGATCATAGTTTTATCTTAAAGGAACACGGTATCACATATCTATTGACCAACAAACCAGCTATCCTTGATAGTGGTCTTGCCCAACTATCACTGAACCATACACAACACTATAGAATCACTTTTGTTTTTCCTTCCAAACAACATTTATAGGATAATTATCAACTCTCTCTCTCTACATGAGAGGAATACTTGGAATGTTCATTTAATAAACATCTCCAACCTTCACATATTTCTCATATTATTGATACATCTTGGATACTAGGATTCATTACCTTGGTATCCACCTCATGCACTATAAGGAACTCACATCCTTATCTCGTCTACTTTTACCAACATAATAAATTTCAAAAGATATAAGAGGATTCTTCCTAATTATTGGAAGGCTCAAAAGCAAAATCATCACAAACTTTTTGATCGTGGAACCATAGTCCAAACAACCTTATTCTATAATAAGATATCCATCCTCATGTTTATAATGAATCCACACATACCAAGTGGCAATGGTCCACTTGAAAGATGTGCCCTAGAAAGGAAAGACACAAAGGGAAACACACTTCCCATACCATAATAGTATTTTTCAAGGGTCACTAGCAAAAAGGTAATCAATTCTATTTTCATTATGTAGGTTATAACTTCTTATGTATCATTTTACCTTTTTCATTTTGGTTCCTTGCCATTAGCACATGAATCATCATGATTAACATATCTCATTACTTCTTCCTTGATGACTATTTATCCCACTTGTGTATGTTCTCTTATTTTATTATGTTTTTCAACCACTTATCGACAGGTAAATCATCATATTCCACATTTTTTTCATTAAATCGGGATCATCTCCCTTAATTTCTTTCACATGTCATGCTGATTTTTCATTAACACTTTCTTACATACATAGGTTGGTCTGAGATTAACTCATGTTCTACCTTATTTCTCTGCCATTGTTCCCATTCATCTTCTCATTTTGTGCTTGTTATAGGAGTTCTTTTCATCTTATGTGGATTTCATACCTTGATTCATTTTATAAGCATAGACTTATCTGTCTTTTGTTTTATTATATTCTTGAATCACATCTTCAAGAACTACTCTTTCTCTAATTTGTATTCAGATTTAGATTTCATGGTGGTGCAACTTTCTCTTATAGTTACCAAACATTCAAGTTTTAATAGATAATGATGCAATTCTCATCTTCTTTAAGGTAGGATTGAGATATTCACACCATGATTTCTTATTCGTTATGCTCTTTAGATTGTCTCAAAATGACTACTTGATCAGAGTAATTAGAACGATAACAATCTAAGAGTTCCATACTTACCTTCTCTTCAAAAATTGAATACCTGGCCAGGGTACCCAAATACTGAGATTAGGCAGTATGCACCATATTTTTATGTCATATTCCTAACTTAGACGTCATCCTAGTCCTAAGTCCTAGTGTCCCTGTAGACTAAATGAACCTAAAGCTTTGATACCAACCTGTCAGGACCTGTCACACTAAACGAGATTACTCAAAACATAAAACACAGTCGATCACTAATTAATCACATACCCAAAAATTATGGGTAAATTAAAACTGATTTCAATGGCAGTCTTTTATCCATACTAGGCCAAGAATTTGATACAAATTTTCTATTGCCTTAGCCACAACATATATACACATGAGAACAATATTTGTATATGCCACACAAACAAGCATTAATATGCTAACAAAAGTTTGATTCGTTTGAAACACCATATATAAACTTTTCCTGTCCGGACCTGAGAGTACAGGGACGACTCTAAGACACACTAGACATCTAATCAACTTTATCAAAGATTCATTATTGTAGTTCCTCTTTACTTCCATGGTTATATTGTCGTCACTGTCGATTACCTAAAAAAATGTGGCAAACCACAAGGGTGAGACCCAGTCCCAGCAAGAGATATAACCTCCAACAACATTTATTGATTACAACATTTTTAAGTAATTAAATAGTTAAGAAAATTAATCATATATAACAAATAAGCTCAGCAGCACTGATGATTAACAAAATGCACAAGGGAGCAGATAATAACTATCATCATTAGCCAGACTGTCATCCTTTATCTTGTTGATAATATTAGCAATTCAGTAGCATATGCATATCTAGCATCATGAGCAAGTCTAGTAAAATAGCATAGCTAACAACATGAGCATGTCTATTGGTTGAACACACCAACATTATAAGAAGAGCTAACAACATTAGCACAACTATCTGGATAAGCATGATTATGAGTATATGCATCTCTAGTTACAAAGGCATGGCTAGCATGCTAAACATAACTAACAACATGAGATAGCTAGCAGCATGATTATAATCAGCAGTAGCAGTATAGTTATCAACATAAGCATGGCTATTGTATGTATGCATTTACAATCTAAGCATATCTACAACATAAGTATATTTACTATCTCTTAATTGCATTAAACCTCATCTTTATGTAAAGATAACAAAAAAGGGCTATCATCCAATGTGAAACGCCATGTATAACCCTAAACAAATATGGTACATGGCTGTATTACAACTTTTATTACGCCCTGGGGAATTTGAATTGTACCATTCAAAGTCCAACTGACCCCTGCGAAGGGCTATTCGATTCCGTACAAGATCTAGGAGTGTCGATATCCTAAGATCTCTTCCCCTCGGTCAGTACGAGTAAAAAGGCAATGAAATATCAATCAAAGTTGTCACCACAACGACATATAGTCAAGCTGAAAACCACTAGTCTGACCTTGGTACATGTCACGACACTAGAAACCAGGGTATTCAAACCCAATCACTGAGGTACAACCGCAGTTGTCCTCTAATCAAATCATGTTATAATCACCGAGACACGACCGCAACCGTTCTCAATCACATCAGATGTATGAGGCATGACCATAGCCAACCTCCACAATCTGCATTGTGGATGACAAGGATATATCCTCAACCTTCCATCTCCACATACTCAACAGTATGCGCTCCGAGTTTCCATTAGGAATACTCGTTTCACCATACAACAAGTTCTGACACTGAAGATGGTTCAACGGCATAGGGCACTACATGATTAGAGTTGCACTTGATTAGTTATGCCAATTGGGTGAATTGAGGATGCATCAAACAAGTGCACATAAAAACCCTAATTCACTTCTAGCAAGCATATAAATATCAAAATTTGAAAAGATATAAAATGTATGAAACATAATTTCTCATCTCATCATCACATGGTAATATTCACTTGCCATTCATGAGACTACACTAGTCATCATATTATCACAATATATAAATCCTTTCCACAATATCACAGGGTATCAACACTTATCAACAGAAGAGGAATATGCCTCATTCAGGGCTCAAACATGCCCAAAGGTCATTAAGACCATCCTACTATCACAGGATATAAATCCTTTTCACAATATCGTAGGGAATCAACCCTTATCAACACAAGAGGATTACACCTCATTTAGAGCTCAATCATGCCCAAAGGTCATTAAGACCATTATATTATTATTCCCTACAAGATCATCATTATCTTTTCATGCGCTATAACAAGGCTCAACAACATTACTTACATATAATACACCAGATCAACACAATATTGCATTAATGAGCAAGGAGATATTCATAAACAATCATAGAAGGGTTATATTAACATTAAGATCATTCTTTTATTACATCAACATGCAAGGAATCTAGATATGATTAACTCTCATCATATTCATTATGCACATGTTTAGCATAAGAAAGTATCAATCATGAGGCTATAATAACAACCAATTACAATATCAAGGTTATGATCATAGTAAGGAGGTTATTCTACCATCATTCCATCATATAAGAATGTTAAACATGAATAATCATCTTTATCTAATTGCATTAGAGTTAGGTTCAACATGATAAATTATATCAATGTTACTAATCATCACTTATACCCAAACCCTAACTCATGGCATCCCCATTGGATCATGGATGCATAAGGTGAAGCATCACTATCACATTCCCTACTTTCTCAAGTATGAATCCATACATAAATCAAGGTGTAACCATCAAGTTATAGCATACTAGGGTTTCAACAATAATAGAGTACTCCATGGTTGTATTAGTAATTCAAGGACTATTCATACCCAATTACCATCATTTAGTTATATTAAGGCTAGGTATAACAAGCTATACCTAATTAGGGTTACATATCAACACAATATGGTTATCATCCCTACTATTCATATGAGTGAATAGGTAAGAATAACTTATTAAGGGTAACCCTCCATTTGATCCATCATCATTCAACCCATATCGCCATTCCATAATGTCACCCAGAACCATTGGATGCTTAAAAGGTAAGACTATTGGTTGTTTACATAAGTAAACACCTTGGATAAACCACCTATGAAGTCCTTGATTTGTGCTCCAGAAAGAGTCACCATCTAACCCTAGACATCCCTTGATTAACAACATAAAAAGTTCCATTCAGAGTAGGGTAAAACACACAATCGACTATTCAGTTAAAACAAGTCATCCATTGTCAACAAGTAAGCTCATTAAGTTGATCATATAAGGGAAACCATCTAAATCCCATTATTAGGACCAACATATTACATTATCCATCATTCCACTTTATTGGAGGAATAAACATTAGATCTTGACCATTGGGTCAATTTCATATATTAAAACCATCAATTACAGTATAGGTTTGACCATTGCATCAAGTGACCCAAGAAACCATTGGTCTAAGGCTTAATTGATGCTAAACCTATATGATTAACTCACCATAGATTGTAGAGACTTGATACACCATCATTAGTGATCATTAAATCACTATAGGTTGTTAGATCAACACTAATTCATTAATCAACATCAAATATCAAGCTAATATTAACATTGATTGATAACATCAATAGGGTACTTAATGGTTGATCATTAAACTTCTAATTGATCCAAAACCTGACCTAAGGGGGTGAACATAGGTTGTCACCATAACTTGACACCCTTGATCATGACCATCAATTGTTATGAATACAACACCATAGGGTTGTTGCAATGGTACCATCATCGGGTCATGGTTTATAGAAGAAATCAGCTTTAAACCCTAAAATTGACCATTGTTTGATAGGTGCTTAGCACCATAGGTTGTCAAACAAACCTGATCCAAGTCATATTGTACCTTATGAATAACATACACATGATCACAGGTTCATCTAGAACTGAAATCATAACAGGGAACATTATAAAAATCAAAATCCAAGTCAAGCATAGCTTTTTAGTGCATGTATCATCATTTTCAAATAAGAACATAATCTAGAAAGCTTATGGTAAGAAATAAACGTGGAGCAAGTTATAAAACTTGCTTCTAATGATAAGATGAAACCCCACACAGAAGAAATCTCAAGCAGGTAGGGTAGAAAATCCAAGAGTAATCTATGAATTCGTCCATCTAGCACCTTTCTTCATCAAATGAGCAAACCCTAAGCACAAGGAGCAAGAAAGGTAGGGTTTTAGATCTTTAGAGTAATTTCTACCATGGAACAGCCTGGGTTTATACCCAAACCATAACGTTATTAGTTGTGAGCTACTGATTTCAACATTCAAACTGAGCAATTTAGGTTTTGATTAACCATGCAATTCCACTGGTCCAAACCACACTGATCGGATGATAAACTAGATCATTTCAAAGTGTAAAGAAGTGAATCATGAAATAAAAAATTGGGTGATGCAAATACTACATGGTGCCTGATAACTGCTGTTATCTATGAAAAACACAGATTTAACCAAAAATTTCTGAATACCAGATTTAAATCATGCTAGGTGAGTGAAATTCTACTCGCAGTGGTTCAGGAACTTCTGAATTCGTCTGGAAATGCATCCAGAGCCTGTTTCTGGGCAATTTCTGAGTTATCTTCAACCTTTGTATTAGCTATGTTGCAGCCTAGTTGGTTGACACTTAGCTACAGGTTGACTAGGAGAGCTCCGTTGGTTGCCAAATCTGTAGCTAGGGCCGTGGAAACTCACTTGGAACTCCGGGCTGAGCTCGAGGACGACTTCCCTATTGCTGGGCACGCCCAATGGGCTACATGTTGCTATTGTGTGCAGATACAGCTGTTGTAGGACGGCCACTTGGCCAAGTAGTAGGGTGGTTGGGCTAGGCTAGGCGGATGGAGGAAGAGGAAGAGAAAGGGAGGAGGAAGAAGAAGAGAAGAAGGGAGGAAGGGAGGTGAGCTGCTGGGAAACGGAGCTAGGCCAAGAGTGTCTGCTCCTCTCTGCTGTGATCGGTGCAGCTATAGAACCACCTAAGTGATGATAGCTAGAGGAAGATAAGGGTCAAGGAAAGAAAAGAAAAGGTTATAAAGCCAAAAACTCAAAAAAATTGCAAATTCGACCCTAGAAATTGAAAAAGTCATAACTTTCATCTCGTAGGTCCAAATCAACTGATTTCTTTTGCAACATTTTAAACGCAAGATCCACTACAACCCCAAGGCATGAAAATATGTTATTTATCTTGTCTCAACTAATCAAAACACTAATCGCATCTTAAGCACTTAGCTTAATCAACATATCAAGGTTAGATTAGGGTTATAAGCATTCAATTATGTTAATTAAACTTATTCAACTCATTAAGAAAATTTAGGGGCCATTCAATATTTCCCTACAATTATATGATCCCATTTTCACTACAGAATTGGCAAAGGTTGTAACACCCTTGTAGGATATCAATTCTCCGCTTTAATCTGTTGACATACTAGACACTTAGCAACAAACTTTGCCACATCTTGCTTCAAAATTGGCCACCAATACAAGTCATTAAGATTATGGTACATCTCAACATAGCTAGGATGCATCGTTTACATTTAGGAATGAGCTTCCTCTATTATCATCTACCTCAGACCTCTAGCATCAGGAACCACTATTTTATTATGAAAACACATTGTCCTATCATCTATCTCATGGAAGCCATCGTTCTTCTTACTACCAAACTCTAATATGATGTTATGTATCATGATATCATCCTTCTATGCATCCTTGATATGTTGAATCAATGTTGGCTTGACATGTAATTGTGCCAACCAACATGCCAATATAGATACTTCCAATTGTACATTCATCTGTTGAAGCGACATCAACATGTCCCTCTTGTGACATGACATAGAGTGCAACTGTGTTTTATCTATAGGCAGTGATGAAGTCAAAGATTTCTTTCTACTCAATGCATCATCCACTACATTCACCTTACCTACTGATAGTCTATCATACAGTCATAGTCCTTGATAAGCTCCATTCACTTCCTTTGTCTCATGTTCATCTCTTGCTCTAAGAAGATATACTGGATATTCTTATGACCTATGAAAATTTGCCACCTATCCCCATACAAATAGTGTCTCAAAATCTTCAAGGCAAGAACCACGACTACTAATTCCATGTCATGAGTTGGGTAGTTATCATCATGCTTCTTAAGCTATTGAGAAGAAAAAGAAATCATGTTCTTGTCCTACATTACCCATTCTTTGAAGCATCACAAAAAATGTTGTCATCTTTCACTGGCTCTAGAAACACCAACACTAGAGCGCTCATCAACTTTTCCTTCAATAGTTGGAAAGAACGTTGATACAGGTTGTCATAAATAAAAGGAACACCCTTCCTAGTTATCTTGTAGGGGTAGGGCTAATGTATTGAAGTTCATAATGAACCTCTTGTAGCAACCAGATAAACCTAGGAAACTTTGAACCTCAATTGGTGTCTTAGGATGCTCCCAGACTAGCATGGAATCCACCTTCTTAGGGTCTACACAAACACCTTCAGCAAGCCAAAACTCACACTTACTAAACTAGGCATAATGCATGTGATTTCTCAACAACTCCAACTCTTGAAGAAGATGTTGCTCATGTTGTTGACTATCCCTAGAGTATATCAAGATATCATCTATGAACACCACTACAAACTGATCAAGATATGACATGAACACTCTGTTCATCATATCCATGAATGCTTCTGACGCATTGGTGAGCCCAAATGGCATAACCACAAACTGATAATGACCATACCTAGTCCTAAGAGCAGTATTAGGTTTGGGATCCGCCTTGATCCTCAACTGGTGATATCCTGACCTTAGTTCTATCTTAGAATACATTGAAGCACCTCTCAACTATTGAAATAGATCATCTATCCTCAGTAATGGATACTTGTTCTTCATTGTAACCTTGTTCAAGAATCAGTAGTCTATGCAAAGCCTCATAGAACCATCCTTCTTTTTCATGAACAACACTAGAGCACCCCAAGGGAACGTGCTCGATCAAATAAAATCCTTCTCCAACAACTCTTGCAACTACTTTTTCAACTCCATCATCTCAGTTGGATCCATCCTATAAGGTGCTTGTCCTAGGGGTTAAATATCTGGAACTAGGTTGATTTCAAATCAATCTCCCTCAGGGGAGGAACATCGGGAAACTCATTAGGAAAACATCATCGAAGTCATACACCACATGTACATCCTGGATACTAGGACTCCTCACCTTGTTATACACCACATGCACCAAGAAAGCTTCACACCCTTGTCTCAACAACTTCTCTGCTATCACAACCGATACTAGATAAGTAGGAGGAAGAATCTTCATACCACCTTGGAAAGTATAAGAGACATCACCATCACAGGATGTAATGACTTTGGAACTACAATCCAAAACAACCTTATACTTCTTCAAGGTATCCATCCCTAGGATTACATCAAACCACATGCATATCAAGTGGCATGAGATCCACTTGAATGTTGCATCCTGAATAGGAAAGAATGCAAGATGGACACATCTTCCACAACATCGGGGAACCAACCAAAGGGGTCTAACAAGAGACTATCATATCTATTACATACATACATGTTGCAACTATTTATCACCTCGTTAGTGATAAATGAGTGTGTCACACTTAGTTCAACCAAAATAGATATAAAAGAAGTTGATAAGTCAGAATGAAAAAGTTATGCCTGACCTGTTATGACTCGTGGATTGACCACTTATTTCATCTAATTGGTAGCAAAAAAATCTAGTTGTTGCCTCTTGTCATTCTCAACCTCTACTAGCTTGTTCTGAAGACCCTGCCTGCAAAGACGAGCCACGTCCTTTACTACCACTTTTGCTAAATTGCTATTGCTACTGTTGTTGTTGTTAGCCCTACTAGCTCTACCTCAAAAGTTGTGTGACCTCTTGGTTCCTCATAGGGTAAGACCATCTTATATGCCTGACCTGGCCACAGTTGTAACATGTCCTTGTACTATATTGTGACCTAGACGAACCTATCATAGATACAAACCCATATTTTGTTGCCACAGCTGGTGGAAAGCTACGACCTCTCCCCTTTCTATGAGACCAATGTGATTGTACTTGTATCCTTTAAAAAAGTCAATTGCTACTGAGATTGTTGGTACTATATTGTAAAACACCTTGGATTATTGAAACTATCATATGGCTATCCTTGGAACTAGGAAGACCTCATCCTAGCATTGGCTTCTTGCTACTCCACAACTATCTTTTCTATCCTTCTCATAGAATCCACAAAGGTGGAAAACTTCTCTAGATCTTTAAAGGAGATTTTGGCCTTGCTAACTCAGCATTCAAACCCTTATCAAACCTTTTGATCCTCTCCCCTTCATGGTCACCATGTGAGGATACAACCTCAACAACTCCATAAACTTTGCATCATAGTCATTCACATACCATGATACTTGGTGTAGGCACTCAAACGGTGCCATCTTCTCAGATAAAATAAGTTTCTAGGAAGTAACAGATGACAAGCTCCCACTAAAACTCTTCCCAACTCACCACCTCACATGATCACTTCTCCTCCATTATGGCCCACAAATGGCTAGCACTACCATTCAAAAGGTAGATCACATGCTTCACCTTGTCATCCTTGGAGATATTTAGAATCCTGAATGTCTTCTCTATATTTATCAACCACATATTTGTATGGGTGGGGTCTATTGTGCCCTCGTACTCTGTGGATCCCACTCTCTTTAGCCTCTCAAAGGTCTTCCTTGGTCCCAATGATTCTGCATTGGGAACATGTGCCCTAGGTTGAGGTGCATGCACCCCATTCACTTGGTGTGTGATTGTCACCATTAGTTGTCTACACGCAAACTCAAAAGCTGGATCAGCTATGATTGAAGGGTCGAATGGAGGTGGAACAGGCTATTCCAATCTCATCTCAAGTATCCCCCCATCAGGTACCCATCTCCTATCACCACCTCCAGCCGTCATGAAACTACTCTCTGCATGTCATGTTCTCCAGACATATCTACAAAACTCCCCACCCGAACTTGAGAGTACATGGATGACTCTAGGACTCTATACTAACCACACCAACCTACTAACACTAGTGGTCTTCAAACTATGCCTCCTCATCATGCTACGACTGACGGCATTATCGGTCACCTAAAAGATGTAGTAACCCATAGGGTGAGACCCATGTCCCAAAGAGACATATAACTCCAAAAGCATCTTTTTACTTTCCAAGGTCGAGCATTTTTAGAAGTTTAAATATATGGTATTTTAGAGTTGAAATATTATATAACTTGCATAAAAATCAGGCATATCTTGATTCATAAGTACAATTGTTTTCTCTTACCTCATTTTCATCTATAAATTAAAAGAAACAAAATCAAGGTTCATCATCCAATTTGATTCACCAAGTAACCCTAACAAATATACTAAACCCATGGGTAGTTTGAGGTGTACCACTCAAACTACTAGCTAACACTACAAAGTTAAAATCAACCATGTATAAGATCTAAGATGACCAGAATCCTAATATCTTTCCCCCTTGGTCAGTACAAGTAACAATCTAATGGCATAACGACCCCACTACTAAAACAACCTCGTCTGTCCTAGGTACACAGGTTACAACACTAGAAACCATGGTATACAACCCTCAAATATGTGTTATGACCACAGTCACTCTTAATCACTTCCACATTCGAGATAGCCTCGACTGCTCACCAAATCCTTAGAATCAAGATGTCAGGGACATATCCTCCCTACACCCAAATATACTCAACAATATATGACTGAGCTCCTTTCAAATTACTCAATTCACTATCCAATAAGTCTTAAAGCCACAATAGCTCTACGGACTCAGGGCACTACTTGTTTAGGGTTAAACTTGATTAATTAAGTCAATTTTTTACATTTTAACTGCATCAATCAAGTTATGTATAAACACCAAAAGATTCTTATTAAAGTCATTGAGATTTGATACCTCAGAATATATAAAATGTATTTAAACAGTTTCATAACACTCCTTCACATAGAATGTAATCATCCTTGGTCATAAAAGATTTGACCATCAGCTAGAGTGTATTAAGCCATAAGTATTACTAAGATTGAAAAGATATTACCTCATGTAATGGCATCATCAATGTTCAACATTTATCATGAATAAGTTACCTTCTGAATTAGGGTTTTGCCCAACCACTTTTACGTCACCACAACAGTAGTTCAAGCAGTAATATTTCAATTTTTTGGTCTTTCATGCTTAAGTATTAGTTCAATGTTCTACAAATAATGTTCATATGGTCTGAAATATAGTCGACAAGCTTAGATCATGATTTGACATACAAAATAACACTTATAAAGTCCATCATGTAGCATTTTAAGAGTTCTAATGTAAAATTTATGACATGCATGTAGAAGGTAGGCAAGAAATGCATTCAAAGTTATATAACTCACCTAGTAGAGAGAAGAAATCTAAAATTCAAGGTGGAAACTTATGAAATCAGCATTCAAGCACAAGATCAACCCACTAAAGCTCAAAGAATGTCTCCTCTTTCCATGAATTGGGTGTCAATTGAGCAAAAAGATAAAGAAAGAGAGTTCTCAAACCCCCAAATGTAGGTATCTAATAGGAAGACACCAAGAAAACACATGGAACCCAATTTCATGATAAAGGGGGTGAAGGAAAACTAGAAAATCTCAAGAATCTTACATGAATGGAGCAAAGAAAACAATCAATGACCTTAGATTAGTCCAACAAATGTTAATTCAAGTACATGCATCCACAAAAATATGAGATCGTTGTCCTCGATGAACTCTCATCGACCTCTACTCTCTAGGAATCTCCATCAGGCTTCTCTGGTTGCAACTGAAGCTCTACTAAAAGAGTGGAAGGGAAGAGAGAAGGGGGGTATTTATAGGTGGGTAGGTCAATAGACCGACTTCCCCTCGATCAGTAGACCCATCAGGTTGTCACTCAGTAGGTTTGTCAGTCATCAGGAATGTGTTGGTCTGAAAACTGTCTGCCAAATCATTCAGATCCTATCGGGCAATGAAAAC
The DNA here is from genome assembly GCA_963693085.1 of Alisma plantago-aquatica. Lineage (NCBI taxonomy): Eukaryota > Viridiplantae > Streptophyta > Magnoliopsida > Alismatales > Alismataceae > Alisma > Alisma plantago-aquatica. The sequence goes on along the minus strand of OY856411.1, from coordinate 1,203,645,105 downwards.
TCATCAGTCACTACCAAATCATCAATCACCAAACCCAATCGGTCAAATCTTGTTGATCACCGAGACATTATTGATCAACCCATCATAAAATCCATTGACTTAGGAAGTCCATCGGGCACTGGGAACACATAAGTTATTGAGAAACATATGGTCATCAGAAAACCATCAAAGGGTGAGAACACAACACTATCATCTAACTAAGATTATATATATATAAACCCAATGAAAGCAACGTTCAAAATCATCCAAAGAGGAATTAAAATTATAAAATTTTTATGTACAACATGAAGCAAGTCAAGCAAGTGTCACATTCATGTTTACACCACTAGAAAATGGTGATTCACATAAAGGTCTACAAGTTACAATAATTTGTATATTTTGAGCAAACAAGGTCTATTTTGATCCAAATACTAAACATAGTTTCATCATCCAATGTAACATCGAGTTAACTTCAAGTTAAGCATCAAATTAATCCATTTAGTCCAAGCAAATTATGTTTATGAATTAAGTTGGATTCGGGGCCTTATAGTGCATTCAACCACCATATCTCATACTCAACACCACATGATTCATAACACCACATGATTCATTATTTCATGTTAGTTAATTGTTTACAATTGATTCATTTGAAAAAGTCACTAAAATATCAAAATATAGAAATATATGTAGATTCAACCACCAAATGATTAAAAAATGTATCAAATAGAACACGAAAATCATCAAACCTCAACATGAGCATTCATACTCATGTATCATCTCATATTTATGATAACTGCAACTGGACTATCAGTAGAAGTGATCATAACTTATTACAATTTGAACCAATATCATACTAAATCCACTTAGTGTTACAAAGAATGATTCTATTGCATATCATTTCACAAAATCAATTCTTATGCATACTACATAAGAGAACTTGTAATAGTGCTCAAATCATGCAATTTAATACAATATCACTTCAATTCAATCCATTATATCATTTCATTGTTTTATCATCATATATGATTGAAACTATGATTTGTGATATACTTAAACCATAATCATATATCTCAAGAAAGTTACAAAAACACTATTGAATGATATGTTTAAGAATTTTAAGAAAATATGAAAAAAAAATTATATGGTTCTATTTTTTGATATCTCATCATAATTATCTATATTTTTTTAAATCTATCCACTCATCCCGTTTGTTTTTTTTAGGTCAAGCTACCATAATATCCAAAGTTACAATAACTCCACAACTTCTAAAACGTTTGTAACCAATATAATGAAAACGATAAGGAAATAAGGAAAGAAGTAGAGAATCGTGGTTTGCTTGAATTTGATTAAGGATCATCGACCTATGTATGAACACCAAACCACAGGTAACTGAGAACACCACAAACATACTATTTTCCTCCAATAAACCTAAAAAATAACACCATTTAACATTAATCATGGTTGGTCACCACGAAATCCTAGTTCTACTTTATTGTAGAGAATTTCAACACTAAACGGGTAGAACAATGATAATGAATTACGATTCATGTTTTAGAGGCTAAATAAGGGTTTATGTGCTTGCAAAATATCAAAAGTACCATGATTATAATTTATTGTTATTTCTAACTTTGAATCAGGGAGTTGTAATTCCTAGATGACATTAGGGTTGATCATTGGGTTAGGTTCAACCTGACCCGTCCCACAAGCTGACCCATGGAACCCAACCCACACTTTTCCATGGGTGGGATAGGGCCTTAACCTTAGGCCCATATATCAATCAATGTCTTGAAAAATGGTATACAATATGTGTTTGATCAAGGTGTTGCATAGAGTATATGTTGTATCTATGGGTTCTAGAGGGGGTAAATAGAGCTAAAAAAACTTTGAAAAAACCCATTAGACCTTCAAGATATTTTCTAGAATAATATTGCAAGTATGAAAATTAAGGAAGAGACATATTGATCAAACATCAAAGAAGGCTAAGATTTATAATGGTTCCAACCTCCAAACTAGGAGATGTGTGTACATTACTTAGAGGGGTAATCTTTGGGATTTTCAACCATGTTTTATTCATCATATTCCACAAAAGGATTTACAACTATAGACCACCCTATTCAAGATGAAAGACTAAACTAGCATTTTGTTTCACATCAGGGAGCCAATAACCATTACAAGGACATATCTATGTACCTACTAAGAGTTTCCACCTTCACCAAGGACTTACCCACTCTTGTAGAATATCTTAGGCCTTGAATCCACCACTTCCTTCTTCAGAGAAGCAATCTTCAAACAATAACTTTACTATAGAGAGATTGAGAACAAGAGTTGAGAGCTTTGACAAGAGTACAATGAGATATCTCTCTTATCAAATTTCTAACTCACTCATTTGGTTGTAGAGAAGTAATCAAGCTTAAGGGAGATTAGGGGCTCTTGGAGGCTCAAGCAGTCAACTATAGTAAGGGAGCATATAGGGAAAACTTGGAATGAAGTCCAAGGGTCCCTTTTATAGTTGAGGTTGCCTACTAGAAAGTAGAGACACTTTGATTGGATTCTAGCCATTTTTGAGGGTTCCAACAGATCTATTTTTAAATCATGCATCTCCCTCTAAATGGCTAGATACACTTTTTAACACTTTACTGTATATTATTATCAACAGAGTTACCTTTTGGGTAACTCGTCCAATAACGTCAACTATAAAGCCAAATGAAAATTTTAGTCGAGTTTCTAACTGATAAGAAACTTATATGATGGCTTTTTTAAACTAGCCATTGCTTGACTATTGGTCGAGTTATCCCAAGAAAACTCCATTGACAATTGATTCTGTCAAAATCCTAAAATAGAATGTCGATCGGGTTATCACAGGGAAAACTTGGTCGACAAGCCTCCATGTAAAGGCTTATGGAAAATAGCCAAAATGTGTATAAATATTCAATTTAATTGCTTGATTTTCTATTAAGCTTGGTTGCAAATCATACATTCAACATAATGGATTTACAACACAATTCTAATAGAGATGCTAACTATTCTTCAACTCTTGAATTTTGTATTGAGCATGGCTTGTTCTTCAATAAACTAGGGTTTTCTAATGTCATCCTTTTGATGTACGTAATATCTGAAATTGATCTCAAATAGACATATTAGATACATGGATTGAATGATTAAGTCATCATCAAAATATGGACAATGTATATTTGTTAGGTCAACATTCTCCCCCTTTTTGAAGACTGAAAACCATTACTAAAAATGTTGAAAAGGGTTTTTTAAACACTTTACCTTTGAATTTTAGCGGAATATATGAAAACAACGTAGTAATTTCTCCCCCTCAACTCATGCTTATATTTACTTATATGGTTTGTTGTTCCAAAACAAGACTAGCATATATATATATATATATATATATATATATTACAATCAATTATCAATAGTCAAAGAGATATGCAATTTAGATCAATTCCATATGTAGCCAAGTATATATATATATATATATATATATATATATATATATATATATATATATTACAATCAATTATCAATAGTCAAAGAGATATGCAATTTAGATCAATTCCATATGTAGCCAAGCTTTTTATCCCCCTTTTTCATATCAAAAAGAGAGGGGGTAAAATATCTAAGCTAGATCCAACTACAAACATCAAGTATAAGAACCAAACACGGGAAGTCAAAAAGATAACCATTAACATCAAGTCCTAATCAAAATGTGAAAGTACATGGTCCAAATCTCATAGAATAAGTAGTAGCAACAAAATTAAGAGTACTTAAGATCATGATTGCAATAAAATTAAATCAAGTATGTGATAAAAAAAAATAGAGAATGACACAAATATGAAAATAGTAGCCTCAAGTATATGTTTCCTATGTGATACATGCCAAGCTCACAAAATACAAGACCATGGGCACTCTAAGACCTAGGACTAGTCATCCTGAGTGGGGTCATATTCTCATCATTGACTAGCTCATGTGTGGTGATAGTAGTAGGTGCAACATTAGCATCCTCAGCCTCATCATCTTCATCCTCACCATTGTCACCATCCTCAGCATCATCTTCCTCCTCCATCTTGACATCCTCAAAAGGAAAAAAGGAGTGCATTTCCATCCATCTGGAATTCAAATCATGCCAGGTCATCTCTCCAGTGGAGACTAAGGCCCATACCTTGTCAAAGGTAGGCATATAAATCCCATTAAAGCCTACAAGAGTAGCAGAGATCAGACCAGGTGGAAGAGAAAATTTCTGAGAGAGTTTTGGAGGTGGGTAAGAGGAGACCAGTGCAGTTTTAACAATAGGGGTGGAGTGGGAAAGGGAAGAAGTATATTGATTTGTTGGGTGGAACTGATCATATGCATATGCGACATAGCCAGTAGATGATAAGGAAGGTCGGTAAGGTGGATGAGGATAAGGGTACAATAGATTCATGTCAGATATGATGTGAAGTAAATATTGGTGATGGTTTTCTTGAAAATGTATGTTGTAGGCATTCTGATACATCATGTATCCCATGAGTGACTCATTGGATATAGAGAATGAATCCCTTATGCGTCTAGGAGATGCATGAGGGTTTAGTTTTGTTGACCTGTCTAAGAGGAAGAGGCACCATGGATAATAGAGATGAAGTTTTGGAAGGACTTCTATATTGATGTTTCACTTATTGAAACACCTCTCATACTGGGAGAATGATTGAAGTCAATGAGGAGAGATTTTTTAGAAAGATAGTGAAAAAGACCAAACATAAGGTTTGGATAGGGAGGATGAACATTCTTGGTGTTTCTCTCTAAGTCAAAACATGTCACATGATGAAGAATGTAACGATCCCACTTGACCTTGATCCCCTTCATAAGATAGTACACAATCAATGAAGTGTTCCCTACAATGTTTGTTTGATTTCTCTTGTGATGGACATTAAAAAATGATCAGGGCAATGATGTGAGTCACGGTGTCTAGGGCCGATGAAGGGAGAATAGCCTTCTTCCCAAAAGGAATGTCAGGTTTCTTTAAGAATTTGAGGATATCAGAAAGGGTGAGATCATGTTTGAAACTCTTATAGAAGGACTCAGGATAGAGCAAGTCAAGGTGCTTAGGATAGGTATTCTTTCAAGTGCTAGTCATGGAGGATCAATTAGATAATTATTAAAATAATCCTTTGTAATTTGGAAACGTATTCCTAAGATCATGGAAGAGAGGATGATTTTAGTCTCGGGTAGGGGAACTGACATGTAGTTCCATGTCAAGTTGACATATAACTCATGAACCACTTTCTTAATATAGAAATCTTTTATGAAATTTTAGCATTCAACACACAGAGCACCAAAGAATTACTCTAAGAAGGCCTCCTTCACATGTAAGTTCTATATTCCAACTTCTACAAAGGACCTAAAATGGTAAGGGGGTATAGGAGCAAGTTGTTTGTACCTATTAATGGCTTGAGAGTTAATAAAATTTGTGCCATCATAGATAAGAGACCTAGAGGTAGGAGCAACAGTAGGAGAAATCAAAGAGTCTGCTATGCAGCTTCTTTTCCACCTACTAGAAGCCATTGAAGGAAGAAGATGTGAAAAAGAGAGCAGAAAAACATGAAGGTAGACCAAGGGTAAAGGATAAAGGGCAATTGGAAGGTTATAATGTTAGGTTTAGGGTAGAGAGAGGTCTAGGATTTGAGGAAGGATGAAAAATAGGACAGTTAGTCGAGTTTCTCTAGTTAAGAGGGAGAAAACTCAGCCGGTTGGCACCCTTTATCAGTTGTGTCATAGTGTTGCCCACTGAGTTTGTGGTTTAGGTAACTCACCCTACTACAAACTTAGCTGACAATAGTTGTAGTTTAGTCCTTGGGCAGACTATTCGACTGAGTTACCACATGACAAACTCGACCGACAATAGGTGTTTTCACAAACTTAGAAAATCAATTCTAAGATCCTAGACATATGCAAATGCACCAAATAAGCCTAGCAAGTATGTAAAATGTATAGAAGCACCTTTCTATCACCATTGGATATTGTTTTGCATCAAAAGAGAGAGAGGGTGAGATCATTTTTGCATTTAAGTCTAAAACATGCATACCAAGGCATTAAAACTTGGCAATTTGAGAAAATCTTGATTAGATGATAGACAACTAAGAAGATAATAGAGGCATATAAGAACAATTTATCTAGGAGATAAATAAGCATCATTAATAGCAATGATAAGAAATTTAGATCTAATAAAATTCAATTTCTCTCTGAATAGGGGTAAAATATCCACAAGTTGGTTTTTCATTTCAACATGAGTGATATAGACATCTTTCTTGGCAATGTGGTCATGGAGAAAATGATGGCAGACCTTTGTATGTTTAGCTCTACTATGAACAATAGGATTATAAGAAAATTTAATTGCACTAGTATTTGCATAGAAGATAGGAGAAGCATCATAGGAAATATTGAAGGTTTGAAGAATATTCTTCATCCATAGGAGTTGGGTACAACAACTACTAGTAGCTATGTATTCAACCTTGATCATTGTTAGAGTCATTGTGTTTTTCATCTTAGAAAACCAAGAAACCAAAAAAGGTCCTAGGTGAAAGCAAGTGCCACTTGTGCATTTTCTATCAACTAAGCACCCATTGTGCATTTTCTATCAACTAAGCACTTGACATAATCTGCATCGCTATTGGTTGTAAGAGTAAAGTACTGCAACTCAGGATACCATAGTCTAAAATTTTGGGTTTTGTAACATCACAGGATTTGAGGCCTCGGATAAAATGATCTAAAAAGGAACGATTGGACTACCCATATCACCAAGGTGCACCTCCTTTTTAGGGAGCCCATCACTAAGAACTCCATAGTTAAGTGTGCTCATCTTGGAGTAGTACCAGGATGGGTGACCAATCGAGAAGTTGATCATTTCTTGCATGTCAGTGAGGACAAAGCCTGCAGTTAAGGCTAGTGGTGGTCTGTGGGGCCAGTCATCATTCCTAAAACTCTACTACAGCCTTGGGGAGTGGGTCCCGATGTTACAAATGATCGAGAGCTAGGTGTCCATGGACCATTCTGGGTTTGCACTAAAATGGGGAAATATTATGAGGCCATACAAATTGAGCCCTAAAAAGGACGTCAAGAGTCTAAGTATGGGAGATTGTAATGTCCCAAGATTTGAAGCCTCATATAAAATGATCTAAAAAGGAATGATTGGACTACCCATATCACCAAGGTGCACCTCCTTTTCAGGGAGCCCATCACTAAAAACTCCATAGTTAAGTGAGCTCAGCTTGGAGTAGTACCAGGATGGGTGACCAATCGGTAAATTGATCCTGGCTTGCACGTGAATGAGGACAAAGTGTGCAGTTAAGCCTAGTGGTGGTTTGTGGGGCCAATTGCCATTCCTAAAACTCTACTAGAGCCTTGGGCAGTGGGCCCAGGTGTTACATGTTTTGTCTAGATTCCTCAAAATCCTCTTAATGACTACAAGATGAGACTTTCTAAGACTTTATTGAAATCCAACACACAAGCTAACACTAAACATGATATCTGGTCTAGAGGCAGTTAGATATAATAAGCTATCAATCATACCTCTATAGAGTTTATCATCTACCTTTTGCCCTTCTTCATCTTTGTCTTGGCAGCGCTAGAGATGGGATTATCAATTGGCTTTGTGTCCTCTATCCCAAAACACGTCAAGATTTTATTAGTGCACTTGCTTTTGTTGATGAAGTTCCCATCTATTATTTTCTTGATTTGAAACCCAAGGAAGAAGTCAGATCCACCATCATGCTCATCTCAAATTCACTGTCATGAGGGAGATAAATGTAAGGATATTGACCCACATTTTGGGATAACCCTATTTTTTTGCCTAAATATGTTTCTTAGAACCTTGCTCTAATTATCTGAGATGTAACTAGGGCCTATATAAAGCTTAAGTTTCATGTTTGAGCTTGTTTGGATGGTGCTTGTGTTGTGGTGTGGTTTTGGTACAAATTGCAATTCACCCAGAGTAGGGGTTTATGTGCAAGTTTGCCACCTCTAGAGTGTTCCTTATCTCTCTTGGCATCATATGGGTGCCTTTTTTGGGTCTTGTTTGTATGGAAGCATCCTTGGTGATGTTTGGAATACATGAGTGAGGTGTGTTTTGCACCTAGATGTGTTATTTCGGGTTAGAGAGCCTTAGAGATGTTGTCTATCGATTTGAGAGTAAGCGTGGGGATGCATCTCAGTCTGGTGAGTGTGTGGGAGGAGATGCATCTCGGTTTGGAGGATTTGGAAAGGTGCATGTCAGTTTGGGAGTGTGTGGGGATATAGCATATCGGGTTAGTGAGGTCGTGATCTTGGTAGGAGACCAAGAGGCCAAGATCTAGCCTAGATCATATCACCATGTCTTGAATGTTGTTGCATGTGGCCCTTTTTTGTGGACAAGTGTCATCTAGGCTCAATGCAATACCGATAGGATAGTTTTAATTTCTATTTTTGGAAAGAGAAGATGTTCTACATCAGGTAAGTCGATCGATTGAGGATTGGAGTTGATTAATAGGAGGACTAAGGAGGCCAGATGATAGGAGGAGACAAGTGATAAACTAGAGGAGTCCAGTTGACCGTCTGAGCCCGAGCAAGTCAATTGACCAATGAATCCAATCGACTAACTGGGAAGTCCAAACAATGGACCGGAGGGTCATGTTGATTGATCGACCTATTCCAACAACATGTTATCCAGTGTAGGATGCTACATATGATGTGTACCTCAGGTGGTAGAAATTCTTTGTGGCTCCAAAGAATTGTGTAAGTATGGCTATAATCACCTTTCACATGGCCTCTCTCTCATCCCCTAGTGTATAGTCTTCTTTCTCTCCATGTAAGGGAATCCTTTTGGCCATTCTTGCTTTCTCTCCTTCCTGGTGGATGACCTTGAGAAGCTTTAGGATCTAGAGAGGTTCTCTTGGAGCTTGGAGGAGGAGTTTCAAGCTTGTGGAGTTCATTGATCGCCTTTCATCTTCTACCTTGGTAAGTTATGTTTCCTTATCTCTTTTCTTCTTCTTGGACATGGATCATGGATATCTTCTTTTCATATCGATCTATCTTAACCTTGGTCTCATCTTCTTCCATGGATGTGTAGTGGTGATCAAGTTTGGTGGGTCATCTTCAACCTTGAGCTCGTGAGCTTGAAGCTTGACCTTGGAGCTCAGATCTTGGTGGTGATCTTTGAGGTGGGTTATATAACTCCTACCCTCTCTATTATTCACTTTACCCATATGTTGCACTTGGTATTTTATCTTCTTTTTGCCTTCCCCTGTCATGTTAGTAAGACGTTAGTTTTGAGAGATTCCTTGATTAAGGAAGTCTAGATGTCTGATCAGAGTTTGTTCTTCCTATTTGTGGACATGTTGATGTTTTTCTAAGAAAATGTTGTATGGCGACTGGAATGCTTGAGCTTGTAGACAACCAAACTGATATCCTTAGTCAATAGCTTTTGTGAAACTGGTATGGGCTGCTAATCTGACACCATGGGCTAGTATTAAATCGAGACGACAAGCTAATGGTCATGTAGTACTCTAGCCAGGATAAGTTGAGGGTGTCAACCTAATACATGCTCTAGAGGATCCAAACCGATATGATGAGGGTGCTAGCCCAACATGTCATGTAATCGTTAGACCAGGATGCTATCTTGTGAGCATGTATGCCTTGAAGTGCCGGACCAAGATGTCCTTGGTTGAGTAAGAGGTTGACATGATGATGTCTAACCTGACACACTTTCAAGTAGGGTTAAACCGACACATCTTGGTGAGTTTAACCCCTTGTGCCTTACATAGAGGTAGTTGACATGTTATGGTGGTGACAAGTTGACACTCAATGTCAAGTATCAACCCGACATGCTTGGACTGATGCTAAACTGATACACCTCAAGATGAGCTAACCCGACACCTTGAGGTCTAACCCGTTATCCTTAGATGAGCTAACCTGACACCTTGAGGTCTAAACCTATATCCTTAGAAGAGCTAACCCGATATCTTAAGATGAGATAACTTGACACCTTAAGGTCTAACTTGATATCCTTAGATGAGTTAACCTGACATCCTTAGATGAGCTTGCCTAACACACCTTGGTGTGGTCAGGCCAACACAAGAAGATGATGAAAGATGGATCCCTCTTGCCATATGAAGTTGATACCTTGTAATGGTAGTCATGATTTATCATGATGATGGGGTTATATGGTATGATAGGATACCCTATGAGGTGTTTTGTATGAGCAACAAGGGAGTGTTGTTTTCTATAACCTTTAATCTGATAACATAATCTATAGTGATCATGGAAGTGATGAATTGAGGTTGGTTGTTGATCCAACCATGTAGACCCTAATTGGTCAAAGAGAACCCTTACCCTAATGATGTAGTTTGAATGACAAGAATATTTATGAGATGGTAGTAATGATGAAGTATTACCTTTCTCGTTGTAAGTCTCTAACCATGTGGGTGTCATAATTTGATAAGCATAGCTAAATAAGAGCTATGGTGTTTATGATATGATTGAATGGGCCTTATGAGGCATGTGCGATATTGTTTTTTTGGATCTGCATGGGCCGAAGCCCACCCCCTCTCCAAACAGGTGCCAGAGCCCGGATGACCCAAGAGGTTGGTAAATACAGCTGACCCGAGCGGGGAATCGAACCAGCGACCCTTCATGAGGGGCGCGCTGGCTTGACCGCCCGGGCTATGCTGGTCGGGTAGGCATGTGTGATATTGGTATCACAGAAAGAGGAGGTAAATGGATCTTATGACCCAATGATGGTTTATTACCTGATATGAGGTGATAATTTTCTCAGCAATGAGATGAGGGGTTGCTACCTCAAAGTATGTGGTCCTTGTGATGAAAAATATAGTGAATGGCAAGCATCAAGTGATAACGTAATGAGATCACACCTTATGGGCTCAAATATTTTTTGGTAATGTATTATGCCCTTATCTTTGTAGAACTTGTTTAAAGTTTATATGTTGTAACTTGATTGATGCTAAAAGGAACTTAAATGACCTAACTAAACAAGTAGAACTTAATCACGTAGCTTTTCCATGTGCCATACATCCATTCAGTGTTAGAACTTTCTGAATGGTGAAATGAGTTTAACTTGGAGCACATATTTTGAATATGCGGGGGTGAGGAAAAATATCCCCTTACATCCAGGATACATGAGACAACCATATGTGAGATAGTCTTTTAGTGATTTGTGAAACATGATTGGTTGTGGGCCATACCTTGGTGGGAGTGTGGCTGCGGGCCATATCTCAGTTTTTCTAGTGCCATGACCTATACTAAGGTGGGATAGACTTGTACAATTGGACTATATGTTGTTGGTAGCAGTTTGACTGGTGATGTCACTACAGGTTCACTCGTACTGACCGAGGAGGTGAGGTCGTGGAATTTTGGCTCTTCCATGGACCTTGTATGGCACTGATTTTGACTTAGTAGTGGTCGGTTAGATTTGGGTGGTACGACTCAAATCCTCGGGGCATAATAAAATATGTAATCAACAGTGTAGTGAGAATGGTGTCTATAGACTTGCTTCTCTTTATACGTGTTAGTTGGTAGCAAATATGTGTTCTTTGTGTTCCTTCTTAAATTATTGATTACTCTACTATTTAGTGATAAGTTCCAGTATTGCTTAAACTATTTTACTCGGTAGTTACATATTATTTAGTTGAATCTGCTCATCTTGCTTAACTATGTACATACTTGCTTTGTTACATATGTTATAATAGAGTTGGTGGAGAGTTATATCTCCCGCTAAGATTTGAAATCTCACCCTGTGTTTCCCACATCTTTTTAGGTGGACATGCATGAGGAGGCAGAGATCGTGCAACCGAGGTTGAGGAGAAGCAAGAAAGATAGTAGATAATAAGGTTGGAGGTGTTGATGATGTCTTTTGTGTTGAGTCCTAGAGTCATCCATGTACACTCAGCTCCTTGGAATAGTTTTGGGTGTGCTTTGTCTTAATCCCCTTTTGATGCAAAGATACAGTGGTTGTGTGTGTGTGTCTATATATATATATATATATATATATATATATATATATATATATATGGTTGTTTATTCAATGCTCGTGCGGGTACTTTAGTATTGCTACCCGTGCTTTGAAAACATTGTGGCAACTATTGTAAATTTATGCAATATCCCATCTCCTGTATTCATAAGTCTCTGTCATCTATTTCTCCCTCGTTCTCTCCGCTCGTCCAAACCTCAACAATGAGATTTTGTTCCACTTCCAATTGCCATCACCATCCTCCTTATCGACCAACTTGATCAGCCACACTAGCCTACCCACAGGGTTGCTGTTGTAGGGAACCTATGTCATCCACTGTGGGAATTACACATTCATCACCGTTGGGGGGAAACCATGGGGATTACCGGTGGGGGACCCTTTGATGTTGGGATTGAGGCAAATCCACATTTATCACCATTCATCACCATCCCAATCTACGACCCCATCATTGCCCCAATATCCCCTCAACTCTATGGAGGTTGGAGTGCAGCAACATATGGTCCTCAAAGACTCACCCATTTCCTACCTCATTGATGGTGACTTTGAAATAAGACCGGCCAAGATTCACCAGGAACTATCAGCAAATTTAGAAAAGGCATGCGAGTAAGGTTATCGAGGATCAATCAGGATGACTTGATTGCCTACAATGACGGAGGATTCTAGGACAGACACCTACACGAGGAATGAGGTAGCGAATCTGTTGCTGGCCAGCCACAGTCATCAGTGATGTCCGCAAGACATCTTGCCTCTGTCAAAAAAACAATGCACAACGGCTCAATTAAGTCAACATGCCCCTTCCAAACAACGTCTCTATCTACATTTTGTGTAGGTACGATGGCCACTCAAATCTTATGCGAACTATGTTTGTTATAATTAGATGTTGATTCTTAGATCAAAGCAGGAAGCAGACATCATGATGCATAGGTGCTCCAGTGAAGGCATATACTTTGCTAACGTAATTGAAGGAAGAACAAAACTGTATATTAATTGCTTGTTACCATTGTTGCTAGATGGTCAAGTACTTATACATCCATAATTTGAAAGGTGATATGGGCATACAACATAACAATGTCCATTATTCTATTTGTTTTGGTCTTATGTTGTATCAGACATGTTTATTAAACCCTTCATGTACACCTTATATAATTTCCCATTTTTACTGTTAACTTCTGTTTTAACTTTCTTTGACTCTATTTCCACAAGAGGGACTGCAACAAGTAGTTCTGAAGTTCTGTATTGATAAAATGATGTCTGGTTACTTATTTATTAGAAACATTTTGTCAAGTATTAGTAGGTTCTATATTCCCCTAAATGGAACTAATCACTAGTATGTTGATTTTTTCTTGAGCAGAGGCTTCAACCAACGGATTAATAACTAGCAGGTAGCATGTGATCGTCCACTAATATAGTTGTATAAACTGAAACAGTTAATCCTACAAGTCACTGACTGCACTTATTACAAGCACTTAGCACGTTTTCCTGGCTATCTAGTAATTATAATTAACTATGACAGTTCATGAATCCAGTTGGTGTGTGGGCAGCCTCTGCCTGTCTTGCGTGAGATAGGAGATAGAAATGAAAAAGGCAGATATCTCTTTGGGTACTTGGCTACATGCGTCTCAGATGTGATCAACAGGTGTTAGGTGAATCAATTTAATATTAAGGGAACTAGGAATGAAATGGAATGGAGGATGTGTATAGAGGATGTGTTTCATATCTGCAGGTGGACAAATATAGCATGGGTTTAATGGACTTAATGTCATGGAAACTGAATGTCCTGGTTATGTGTATATTGTGACTTACAATATAAGATGACTAGAAGAAATGATGCTAAACAGAGCCACAAATTTTGATGATATGTGGTTGTCGTATATCAATCATGGATATATAACATACAATTCTGAATGAAAACAACTACAGAGTCTATGTATGAACAAAATGTATATATGTTATACATATTATAATATACGAGGCATAACTATAATATGTGAGGTAAATTATAAAGATGATGAACATTTGTACTATATAAAATAAATTGTAATGAGATTGAAAAAGTTGCATTGCATTTTCTAACATACTATGTGGTAATTGATGAATATTAAATATAATTATGTAGTATAAAAAAGTAACTGTGTGGTAAAAAAAGCAACTTTTTAATAGATAAATGTAATAGAAGAACATTAAATGTAACTATGTGGTATAAAAAGTAACTATCTAACATATAAAGTAGTATTTAGTCACAATAAGTAACCAAACGGCTATAAATAGTAATAAAAATGTAGTTATGTGGAATGTGAACCTCTTATTATGACTAAACTTATAGATCCTTATCGATGAGCACAACAACTGCTTTACCTATTCATCTCTTTAGCCTGGAAAGGTGGACTTCAAAATATAGGTGCATAAACAAAATATACTAGTACCATTTTCTTCAAAGAAGTCAGACAGAAGATAAGGGAGATTAGCACTACTTCTCGTTAGATAGTCACTTCTAATCTGTATGCCCAACATCGAGTTCTATAGAATTTCCTACACTATATATAAATTATAAATTTTGAAGCATGTTACTTTTAGTGGTGGATAGTTAATTTTTGTACCTTATAGTTACTTTTTGTATCTTGGTGTTACTTTCAGTGTCAAATAGTTACTTTTTGTACCATATAGTTACTTTTTGTATCCTGATGTTACTTTCAGTGTCAAATAGTTACTTTTTATGTCTTGGTATACTTTTCATTTTGGATAGTTATTGTTCTTATTATATAGTTACTTTTTGTCTCCTAGAGTTACTTTGAGTGTCAGATAGTTACTTTTTTTGTCATGATGTTACTTTTTAATGTCGTATAGCTACATTTTGTGTCATAGTGTTACTTTTATTGTCAGAATGTTAATTTTTGTGTCGTGATGTTACTTTTTGTGTCAGATAGTTACTTTTCATACCATATAGTTACTTTTTGTGTCCTTGTATTACTTTCAGTGTGAGATAGTTAACTTTTATACCATATAGTTACTATTTTTGTCCCAGTGTTACTTTCAATGTCGGATGGGTACTTTCATACCATATAGTTACTTTGGTGTTATAGTGTTACTTCGAGTGGGATAGGTACTTTTTGTGTCCCGGTATTACTTTCGGTGTTCAGATAGTTAATTCTTGTATCCTTCTGGTACTTTTCATACCATATAGTTATTTTATATATCCTGCTTCCAATTCTTGTGTAAAGTTTTGCCAACACAATTTACCAGAATGAATTAGTTCTGTCTATTTGTCTCGAACTCTCTCAATTTACCAAGACCCTGATTGATTCTTACTATCAAATTAGTATTGAGAATTGGATGTCCTTGTTTCGTATCATTGTTTCCATTCACAATCTCACGATCCCCCATGCCATCATATAGATGTGGTTTTCCTTAAAGAATAAAAACTTCCATTAACCACGTCTTGTACTTGTCCAAACATGGGTTCCATCCTAAGTTCCGAAAGGGAAATGGATTGCGCTGCAAAGCATTCACTAGGAAGAGGGATTCCTACAAACTGTTCGACTAAAACTCACAGCAAAAACCCATTACAAAAGCCCAAAAAAAAACCCAATATCATCAGCAGATCCAACATAGGACCGTTCATTAGCAACCAAACCCCAGCCCTCACCCCAAACCAAACCTGCCTCTGGCAAATCAGACCCCGGTAGACCCGAACCCACCAACACCATGAGCCATGTAGTCAAGGTCCTCAACCACAGTGAACTTGGGGGTCATGATACGCTGGATGATCAGCTGAGTCACGCGGTCACCACGCTTCACTTGGAAATCAACATCGGAGAAGCTGAACAGGTTGACACCAACAGGACCCTGATAGCCGGCATCGATCACACCCTTGCCGAAGTTGATGGAGTGCTTCCACACCAGGCTGGACCTGGGTGCGACGCGAGTGTAGGTACCCTCAGGGATGGCAATGTTGAGGTTGGTAGCCACAAGGGCCTTCCCTTGAGAAGGGATCGTAGTCTGCACAGCACTAGAGAGGTTGTAGTCGATGGAGAGAGAGGAGGTGGGGTGGGGATCACAAGATTCTCAGAGAGATTCTTCACACGGAGGAGAGGGATCGTACTGTAGTTGACGGTGGCGGAACCCTCGTTCTGGTGCTTGACCTTATGGATCTTCGGGGATGGTTCCTCCACATAAGGGACTGTGGGAGCTGCGGTGCAGGCCATGGCAATAGTGGTGATATTGTTGTGGGTGTGGAGGGAGCGGGTGAGTGGCGGTTGTATCCAGCTCACTCCAGGTGCTTCAGGATTGTCCATGGAGATGTTCCTTTTATTTCTTGGCCAGCTGATGAAATCAAAAACAACAAAGAACGTCCAAAATGACCCAAAGGCAGAATGATGATGCACGTTGTTCTAGCCATGAACCTGGCAGGGCAAAGAGGAAGCTGTGAGATACGTTTCACAATCGAGGGTAGAGATCCTCTGCTCTGCAATGGATGAATCGACAGAAAGGATCTAAGTTTTAGAATCTGGGTAGAGATCCTCCGCGCCTTCACGGCGGACAAATCTACAGAAAGGGCGAACACAAAACACAAAGACAGTTAGCAGAGACTATAAGTTAGTAATAGGATATGCTAGGAATATCCGCGAATTTTCTCAACAGGGTAGTCAACTTAGAATACCTATGTGGGTATTAAACGCAAACCATATATATATATATATATATATATATATATATATATATATATATATATATATATATACAGAGAGAGAGAGAGAGGCTAGAATACACTCGAGTGTATCTCGAGCGGAATACACTCAAGTAGTTTTTCATGATGTAATATTTTTTTTGAAAATCTAATCCATTGATCATCTTAAACATCTCGTGAACAACTCATACGCAAAATTTGAGCACATTTGGATATGTATAGCTCATGTTATGAAGACCGCAAAAATTATGCATTTCAAATTTGTTTCGCACGTCGATTTTGTTGCCCTTGGATGAGTGACTTACACTCATCCAAATGGGCTCAAAATTTGTATGTAGCCTAGTTATAGTATGACGGTGAAGATCAATGATTTACATTTTGCAAAAAATAGTCTTGATATACAAACACACTTGAGTGTATTCGTACGATCCGTACACTCGAGTGTATTATAGCCTGACTCTATATATATATATATATATATATATATATATATATATGATTGGGACATGTTTCCCTTGTAATCCAGATGATACTAATACCTCGTAAGTAGCTATCGATGTAGTTACTTTGTGTCCTGTCAGGACTGGTATGTAAAGGTTTTTGCTGCTTTGGTGTTTAATGAAATTGGTTTTAAATTTTCAGTATTTTCCAGTAACCTATTTGTTTAATCTTTCTTTTGTGGTTAAGTTTTGAGAAATCTTGCTTGTGTGGCATATGGCGTCACACTAAACTTCTTGCAAAGATCGAGATTAGTGTTGCCAAATATAATATCATCAACATAAATTTGAATAATTTAGAAAGTGCTAAAATAGTGTTAAAGGGAGAGTACAGTCAAACTTTCCCATGGCATAGTCATTCTCAATTAAAAAGTCACTTAATTTCTCATACCAATATCTAGGGGCTTGTTTGATTCCATAAAGGGCCTTTTGTAATATATAAACATGATTAGCATGCTTATCATGTTCAAAGCTAGGAGGTCGAGTCACACAGTCTTAATCCTCTAAATCTCCATTTGGAAATGTACCTTTAACATCCATTTGGTAAATCAAGAAATTCTTCTGACTAGCAAAGGCAAGTAGCACTCTAATAGATTCAAGTCTATCAATAGGAGAATAAGTTTCATCAAAACAAATACCTTCCTATTAATTGCAATCTTGAGTTACTAACCTTGCCTTTGTCTTACTAATTTCCCACATTCATCAAACCTATTTTGTAGACTCACTTTATGTCAGCGATCTTTCTATATTTTGGTCTTAGAACTAGACTCCATACCTTTTTCTTTTCAAATTTCACAAGTTGTTCTTGTATTGCTAGAACCCTTTCATCATTCTTAAGAGCTTCTTTGGCATTCTTTGGCTCAACTTGTGACATGGAGGCATGGTTGACTTTTTGTTGAAGGCATCCCATGTCTTCATTCTTTCAAAAGGGTTACCTATGATGAGCTCCTTTGGATGATCTTTTACAAAGCAGGAGTGGGCTCATTCTTTTCATCCTCTTTTGAGAATTTTCCCTCGACCACCTCTTTACCTTTGCTTTTGATGTCTAGTTCTTTCAATCAGAGAATCACTTGAACATCATCATAAACAACATTAATTGTTGTTGTCCCCAAATTTCATCAAACCTCCTTTCCTCCTTGTAAAAGTGTTGAAATGGTCCTTATCTCCAGTCATGTGCTTGGAGATTCACTATCAATAATCTGTTTTTTCCTACAAGGAAAGGAAAGGTTGATGTTGAATTCAAACTTGGCATCTGAGGTTAGCTTGGGGACCCATTTCATATTTTGGTTGGTCCCCTTATTCTTGTAAGGACTAAAGGTAGTATAATGATCACACACTTACAATGAGCATAAACCATATTTCCCTTAGATCAAGAAGACTCTCCATGGTATATTGGAGGTACCTTACCCTTTATCTTGCTCTTACTCTTGTCTTTGCCTTTCGACCTCCCTCATATCCCAAGCCACTACTACTTACTTGCCGATTAGAGTGTCCTAGAACTTCATTGAGGGATTTCATCCCTTTGAGAAATTTTTCTGAGGAAGCTCTAAGAATGTGAATATCATCACTCAGAGTAATAAAATTAGAGGAAAGACTAGCAAAATCGCAATAAGTCAACCTCTAAATAGAGTGATTTAGTTACACATGAACATTTTTCAAGAGTAATACTCTGTGCATCCTTTCTATGCAAAATGGGTCAAGATTCTAGATCATTAACTTTTGTAAGAAGTCTAGCATTTTTAGTCCTAAGCAAGACAAGATCATTAAGGTAAGTTTGGTTTTCATCTTTAAGCCCATTGCTTTTCTTAAGATCAACAAAATTTTCAATTCTACACCAATGTATTGAAGTTCTAGATCACAAAATTGCTCTTGCAAAGATTCTACGCTATCATTGTAAGTTTTCTCATCTTATTCAAGTACTTCTATATTAGATTAGACGTCATGAATAAGATTTCCTAGTTTTTGTTTTTAGACTTGCATTTATAGCAAGAAGAATGGGACATGAATCATGTCAATAAGAGAATCTTTGTAAAGTTCATTAAGACTTACCTCACTTACCTTAATCACTTCCTCACTTGTGCTTGCCATGAGATCCATGTGGAACACACCTTCATTTGAGCTTGAATCACTTGAGGAAGAATCTTCCCAAGTGGTATGAGTTACTTTCTTCTCTTTCTTGTCCACATTTTTGTATCTATCCTCCTTCTAGTATTCTTCCTTCTTCCTATGGTTGCTCTTGTGGTGATTCTTGATGTATTTTGGGCATTCATTATTGTAGTACCCTTTTGTCCACACTCATAGCACCTAGGAGTAGAAAAGGAGGAGGGTTTACCCTTGAAGTGCTTCCCTTTGGAGTAATGAGCTTCAAGATCACTTTGGGAACTGTCTTCACTTGAGGAGGGGGATATTCACTCATGACTTGTCACTATACAAGGGCTTGAACTTGATCTTTGAATGATGCCTCCTTTCTATTGGAATATTTCTCTTCTTCTCTTTATTCTTCCTCTTGTTTGTCAAATCTTACCTCATAAGCTTGTACATTACCTATGAGCTCTTCAATAGTAATATAGGAGAGGTGTTTCGTTTCTTATATGGTAGCCAAATTCTTGTCCCATTAGTGAGGATGAGATCTAAGAATCTTTGAGTTGATCTCTTTTTGGCCCATTGTGTGACCCAAAGAAGCAAGTGACCATTCACTAGAGCGTTGAGCCTAGAGTACATTTCAGCCACACTTTCTTTCTTCCCCATTTTGAAGCCTTCAAATTGTTGGGTGAGCATGTACAACATGCTTTCTTTTACTCACTCCATGGCTTCATATGATGCAATGCTTGTCCCTAGAGGAAATATAGTTGAAATTGATTGGGGTTAGGGTGGAGTAGAGAATGTCAGTGGCTCTAGCATTTAATTGATCCTTCTTCATGCTCACATCATTTAAGTGCTTATCTCATAAAATTTGGAGCTGTGTGGCAAAGCCCAAATGCCTTCCACATCTCAATGCTCATGCCTAAAATGTAGAATTGCATTCTCCTTTTCAAATAAGAGGAATTTTGTCCACCAAAGATGGGTGGACGCATGGAGAATCTACCCTCTATGCTGAGAGAACCAAGTAGATTTTTTCCCATCTTCTCTTGCTCATGGGAGTAGTTTCTTGGAGAAGACCTCGATCTAACACCACTTATTGGATCTATGTGCTCTGGAGGGTGGGGATGAATAGAGAAAAATCACTTAAACAAAATCAATTAGACCTCCAAGATATTTTCTAGCATAATATTGCAAGTAAGAAAAGCAAGGAAGAGATACATTGCACAAACACCAATGAAGGCTAAGACATATAGTGGTTTAAACCTATAAACTAGGAGGTGTACATCCACTACCTAGAGGGGTCAATCTGTAGGATTTTCAACCTTATTTCACTCTTTATATTCTACAAAAGAGTTACAATAATATACCTACCTTACCAAGATCATGGGCTAAACTAGCATTCCTTTTCAGAACAAGGAGCCAATAAACATTACAATGACTTACCTATCTACATAGAAAGATTCTTCGGCCTTCACTAAGGACTTACTCAATATTTTTGAAGATCTTTGCCCTTGAACCCACCACTTCCTACTTTATAGAATCAATCTTCAAGCCATCACTTTACTAGAGAGAGATTGGGAAGAAGAGTTGAGAGCTCTGACAAGATTACAGTTAGGGAGCATAGAATGCAAACTTAGAATGAAGTCCAAGGGCCCCTTTTCACAGTTGAGGTTGCTTACTAGCATGTAGAGACACTTAGATTGAATTATAGTCATTTCTGGGGGTTTCAACATATCTATTTTTGAAGTTTTCGCCCTTCTAAACAACTAGATACACTTTTTAACACTTTACAATATAGTGTTGTCGGTTGAGTTACCTTTTGGGTAACTCAGTTGACAGTGCCAATTGTCAAGCCAACTATAGATGTCAGTTGAGTTTCTTACTGATGAGAATCTTGGATGACAACTACTTTATCCTAGCCAGTGTTTAGCTATCAGTTGAGTTACCTTAGGGAAAACTCAATTGGCAATGATATATAGAAAATCCTAAAATAGACTTTCGTTCGACTTGTGGAGAGTTGTTTGATAGGACTCCATGTAAATGCTTATAAAAAAAATATCCAAAAAGTGTACAAATATTCAAATCAAGTGCTTTAATTTTCTTTTATGCTGGATTACAAGTCATGCATTCAATATAAATTATTACAACACAATTCTAATAGATATGCTATCTATTCTTCAATTCTTAAATTTTTTGTTGAATTTTTCTTATTTTTTGGAAAACTAGGTCTGCTGAATTCTCCTTTTGGTGTACATAATATCTAAAATTGATCTCAAATAGACATATTAGATACACTTGAATGGAATGGCTAACTCATCATCAAAATATAGACAATGTATAACTATTAGATCAACAATATATACAAAATGTAGGTGCATGTGGGGGGGGCATGTGCGATTTTGGATGTTTTTATAGTAAATTAACTATATGAGCATAAAGATATTTATTTAAACTATAAAGTATTTTGCCTAATATATATAAGTATGTAAACATATAACTCTACGTGTATAATATGATATATATACATATTTGTATATGTGGGTAGGTGTTTGTGTGTACATGTAGTTTAATGCATAATTAAACAAGATTACTTACAATAGAGTACAAACATATCATATTTATATGAAAAGTGGTTGCGTATGTGATGCAACCCTATTTTAGGGCTTGATCTTGTGTCATATTTCACTTCAATCACATCCACAATTATTAGATCACATGTTATTTCCCTCAATATGTGTTTTACTATCAAATACACTTATGGATGGTTTTTGCATGTTTTATAGGTACTTTGAACACTAATTGATGGAAGAGAGAGATGATGGTTGAATGTAGGTCTTCCCTAAGATTGGAGGAGCATTAGATATAAGTAAGTTGAAGGTCAAATTTCTAGGAAGAAGCTCCAATATGACCATGGTACATGGCCTCGACCGTATCATAAATGCTCCATGTCACAGTTAAAGTACATATTTGAAGTTGCTAGCCACCAGCCCTGTAGTGACCAAGGTCCACCAAGGGCGTGGTCACCTCTAGGCTTGTAGTGATCACTAGACCCATGGTGACCAGAGTCCACTATGCTCGTGGTGACCGCCACGGCCGTGATACTGACCCTCCATAACAGTGAATTTATCTAACATTTCCATCCATTTTCACCTTGCTCGTGCCACTCCACCATGACCATGTTCATCCCACTTCACCACGGTCATGGTGACCAATACGGTTGTGGTGGCCTGCGATCCTAACACACTTTTGGCATTACTTTTCCCATATTGTCCCACTTAACCTAGTTCTTCCCTACCACCTATATGTACCTAGGTGGAGGATGTAGCATGAGGTTAAACCCCAATAGCATCCATTTCTACCTCCTTTGAGCATTGAAGGAGCTCCCTCCTACTCCAACCTACCTATACCTCATTTCCACCATCCTCTACCTCAAAACCCTAGTTTTCTAGGGTTTTGACCATCATCCGCCACCATTCCATGCCATCTGTCCATCTTGGGAGAAGAACTGCAAGCTCCAACAGCTAGGAGGTGAAGAAGGGTGAATCTTCACCACGTTCCATAGCCCCCTACTCCTCTACTTGTTATTCGTTCTCTTCTTTTTCTTGTTTTATGTCTAGCTAAGCCCCTTGTGGTAGGCTCTTTGGGGGTAAAAATATTACTTTGATACCATGTTGAGGGAATATAACTTGTAAACTCTATATTTTTGTTCTATGATGATTTATTTCTACTTCTATCTTATTTTCCACATTTCTTCTTGTGGTTTGTGCTTAGAACATAAATTTCTTGATGTTTTATGATTGAAACCACCTAGATCTAAGTGAAGATGGCATATGTGAGTCTATTTTGGGATTTGCTCCTAGGTCCAACTAGTCGATCCCTAGATAGCACCCCATCTTCCCACACATATATCATTTCTCTTACTCCTAGGTGTGAGATCTAAGTAGCTAGTGTAGGAGTGTTTAGTGTAATTTCCTATGAGTTTTCTAAAATCTAGATGGTGAGTAATGTGAGGTGAAATACCCTCACCTTTACTCCCAGATCCTACCTTTGGCTCCCAGTTATTGTAAGGACCCTGACCCATATTTTGGGATAACCCTATTTGTTTTGCCTAAGTATGTTTCTTAGAACATTGCTCTAAACTGAAATGTAATTAGGGCATGTAGAAAGCCTAAGTTTCATGTTTGAGCTTGTTTGGATGATGCTTGTGTTTTGTGGTGTGGTTTGGTGCAAATTGCAATTCACCCAGAGTAGAGGGTTATGTACAAGTTTGCCACCTCTAGAGTGTTCCTTCTCTCTCTTGGCATCATCTAGAGGGGAGAGAGAGATGGGCACTTGTTTGGGTATTGGTTGTGTGGAAGCATCCTTGATGATATTTAGAACACATCAATGAGGTGTGTTTTGCTCTTAGATGTGTTATCCCGGGTTAGAGAGCCTTGGACGGGCTGTGTATCGGTTTGAGAGTAAGCGTGGGGATGCATCTCTGTCTGGTAAGTGTTTGGGAAGAGATGCATCTCGGTTTGGAGGAGTTGGAAGGGTGCATATCGATTTGGCAGTGTATGGGGATACGGCAAATCAGGTTAGTGAAGTCGTGATCTTGGTAGGATACCAAGAGGCAGAGATCTAGCCTAGATCATATCACAATGTCTTACATTTTTTTGCATGTGGCTCTTTTTCATGGACAAGTGTCATCTAGGATCCTAAGGTGATGACACCTTTCCCTAACCTCTCTCTCATCCCCCTAGTATATAGTCTTATTTCTCTCCATGCAAGGGAATCCTTTTGGCCATTCTTGCTTTCTCTCCTTCTTGGTGGATGACCTTGAGAAGCTTTAGGAGCTAGAGAGGTTCTTTTGGATCTTGGAGGGCAAGTTCCAATCTTGTGGTGTTCCTTGATCACCTTTCATCTTTTACCTTGGTAAGTTATGTTTCCTTATCTCTCTTCTTCTTCTCAACCATGGATCATGGATATCTCCTTTTCATCTCGAGCTATCTTAACCTTGGTCTCGTCTTCTTCCTTGGAGGTGTACTAGTGATCAAGTTTGGTGGGTCATCTTCAACCTTGAGCTCATGATCTTGAAGCTTGACCTTAAAGCTCGAATCTTGGTGGTGATCTTTGAGGCAGGTTATATAACTCCTAACCTCTCTATTATTCACTTTACCCATATGTTGCGCTTGGTATTTTATCTTCTTTTCGTCTTCCCCTATCATGTTAGTAAGATGTTAATTTTGAGAGCTTCCTTGATTAAGGAAGTCTAGATGCCCGGTCAAACTTTGTTCTTCCTAGCCGTGGACATGTTGATGTTTTTCTAAGAAAATGTTGTATGGCAGTCAACATGCTTGAGCTTGAAGATGACCAAACTGATATCCTTAGTTGATAGCTTTTATGAAACAGGTATGGGTTGCTAATCTGACACCATGGGCTAGTGTTAAAGTGGGACGACAAGCTGATGGGAATGTAGTACTCTAGCCAAGGTGTCAACCCGATACACACTCTAGAGGATCCAAACTGATATGTTGAGGGTGCTAGCCTAACATGTCATGTGATCATTAGATTGGGATGTTATCTTGTGAGTAGGTATGCCTTGAAGTGCCAAATTGAGATTCCCTTGGTTGAGTAAGAGGTCGACATGATGATGTCTAACCCAACACACTTTCAAGTAGGGTTAAACCGACTCACCTTGGGGAGGTTAACTATTATGACCCACTCCGAGTTTAACTAGTAAGTACAGTAATTAGTGCATCACCATGTTGATTAAGTTAAGATAAGTGTACATGATGTGATTAGTGTTTTGATCAAGTTGAGACAAGATATTTAGTATGTTTTCTTGCCTTGAGGTTGTAATGGATCTCTTTCTTGAAAATTTGCAAAAGAAATCACTAGAATCAGACCTTCGAGGCAAAAGATACGGCATTTTCAGTTTCTTGGGTTGAGATCTGCAATTTACCCATTTATTTGGTTAATAACCCCTTTTATCCCTTATCCCCTTCCCCCGATCGGTGCAAAGCACCGCTTGAAGCGGGCGTATGCAGCAGGCTGCCCGATCGGCCAGTAGGGGAAAAGGGAGGGGAGATTTTGAGCCCCTTAGCTCTGATTCAGCTAGCGCCGTCCTCCTTTCTTCTTCTCCTTCCTTCCTTCCTCCTCATCCTCACCCGAACTCGCACCCCGACCTACTTGAGCCGCGGGCCAGAAGCAGCCGCGCAGCAGCTTGCGGCACCATCTAGGGGTCGTCTTGGCGTGAGAAACACCTCGAATCAGCACCACTGAGCTCGGCCGTGAGGCTAGGATCCAAATTTGTAGCTCCCAGCTAGCTTCCCCTCTCCTTTCCTCAACCTATGTGTGGGGTCGAGATGATGCTAGCAGCAGGTCTGAATCAGGGCAATCCCAAGGTTGAAAACAACCCCGTGGACACCTGGAAGCAGGCTTTGGGCATGTTTCCAGTCAATTTCGGCCATCTCGAACCACTGTGAGTAGAATATCACCCACCAAGCAAGATTTAACTCCAATAAACGGGTGTTTTCAGTTAGAAATGTGTTATTCATGGGTAACAGTGGTTACCCAGGTGCCATGTAGTATTGGCATTGCCTGACTCTTATTTCACACTTCACTTCTTCACATTTTGTATGATTTAGTTTATTAACTGATTTGTATGATTTTGATTACCGAAACTATATGATTGATCAAACCCTAAACTGCTCAGTTTAGAGGTTAAAGACATTAGCACACGACCTAGATTTCCAATAGTTGTACGTTTTGGGTATAAACCCAGGCTGTACAATTTTAGTAATTAACTAGTTGCGTGATTTAAAGAAATAGACGATGACTCGTAATGTCTCAATATAAATCCATTGTACGCTCTCTGTTATAGTTAATGTGTGTGATTTAGTATTTATGCAAATTGGCACATTTCTTAAGGATATTATTAGAAATTCTCAATTATTATTAATAATTATTGCCATGAAAAGTAATTAACTCTTAATTATGTTATGTGATGCACAACTCAATATTTGGATTGAGGTGCACGTTTTCCAAGGAAGTACAAATAGTTTACAGGTGCTAATGACGATTAATCATATGTCAAGTAATTAAATCTTATCAGTGTATTAAGAAGTTCAATTGCATGATTCCAGTGTATAAGTGCCAAGTGGACATGTATTCTGTTTATTTAAGTATTTCAGTCTGCCTGCATGTATAGTATGTTGATTACTCAGTATATTACAATGTTTTCAATATACTGCTCTGCCAAGTTTAGAATGATATACATGTTGTGTTATAAACTTCAAATAAATAGACACAGTACCATAGATATACCAGAGTCAAGTATAAGTAAGGAAAAGATACAATATAGTAAGAGCTTTCCAAGAATAATAAAATAATAGACATAGGAGCCATGAACACCGTAGATTCCCTATGAGAGGTCTACACTGTAGGGATGAAATGACCTAACCCTGGCAGTGTCCAGTATACGGGGGTCAAAACGTACTAACAGTTGGTATGGGGGACGAAGCCCTAGTGGAAGTCTCCTTAAAATACAGCATGTAGTGTCCAACAACCATATGTCCTGGTGGCACTAGAGTATAGAAAAGCCAGTAGGTGGCTTGACTCTCCGCCTGTGTGCTCAGGTTAGAGGAGGAGTCTAGTTTTACGGCCCATAGGTGTGCCAAAGCCAGAGTGCCATTTTTTCTATTGCAGACCAGTGACGTAGTCAGGCTTAGCATTCCGGGTGTGTCAGCTAAGTCTTGTACATTGAGATCGTAGTTCACTACGAGTCTTCATATGTAGAGTACACTGCATATGATCAAGGCATAAGCTAAAATATATTCATATAGGTTTAAAGAGTTTCTTATAAGTAAGAAAGGTTAAGAAAGATTTGGGTATAGTTTCACAATAGTTGTTCTTTTAATGAAATATTTACATTCCATGTGGTATTTTATTGTAATTGTTAGATCTGCTCAGTGTAGAAATTCCTGCATTTTGATTTCAGTTTAATAAACATAAATGAGTTAGCTGCGATGGTTGGGTGAAATTCTATTCACTGAGCCAGTAGCTCACCAACCTACTGAAACATTTTTCAGGTCAGCGTCAGCACGAGGAAGCTGAAGGATCTTAACGCCCAGACTCTTAGTAGGTAGTTCATAGTTAGATAGAGGTATCTTATTCCTTTCCCATCAATCCTTGGGGCTTGTGGTATGGTAGAGAGAGAATGTAATTTAATATGTAAATTAGTTTTAAGTTATCTATTGTGCTTTATATTCCGCATGAAAATGTAATATGTTGTGTAAATCTGTTTTACCTATCTAGTAAAGTAAATAGTAGTTGCTTCCGCAATTTAGTAAGATTTCAGTTTATTCCAAGTTATAAGATTTTCCCTTAAGTAAATTTTAAGCGATTAAAAAAAGAAAAAGTTAAGGGTGGTTTACCATGGTTGACTCTCCAGTCTTCGGGGTCATTAGAGATGGCACGGGGATCGGGGTGTCACATTAACCCCTTGTGCCTTGAATAGAGGTAGTTGACATGTTATGGTGGTGACAAGTTGACACTAAATGTCAAGTATCAACCTGACATGCTTGGACTGATGCTAAATTGATACACCTTAAGATGAGCTAACTCAACACCTTGAGGTCTAACCTGATATCCTTAGATGAGCTAACCCGATATCTTAATATGAGATAACCCAACACCTTGAGGTCTAACCTGATGTCCTTAGATGAGTTAACCTGACATCCTTATATGATCTTGCCTGACACACCTTGGTGTGGTCAGGCCGACACATGAAGATGATGAAACTGGGATCCCTCTAGCCATATGAAATGGATACCTTGTAATGGTATTCATGATACATCATGATGATGGGGTTATATGGTATGATAGGATACCCTATGAGGTATTTTGTATGAGCAACAAGGGAGTGCTATTTTCTATAACCTTTAATCTCATAACATACTCTATAGTGATAATGGAAGTGATGAATTGAGGTTGGTTTTTTATCCAACCCTATAGACCCTAATTGGTTAAAGAGAACCCTAACCCTAATGATGTAGTGTGAATGACATGAATCTTTATGGGATGGTAGTAATGATGAAGTATTTTCTTTCTCATTATAAGTCTCTAACGATGAATCTGTCACAAGTTGATAAGCATAGCTAAATAAGATCTATGGTGTTTATGATATGATTGAATGGGCCTTATGAGGCATGTGAGATATTAGTATCACAGAAAGAGGAGGTAAATGGGTCTTATGACCTAGTGATGGTTTATTACCTGATATGAGGTGATAATTTTCTCAGCAATGAGATGAGGGGTTGCTACCTCAAAGTATGTGGTCCTTGTGATGAAAAATATAGTGAATGGCAAGCATCAAGTGATAATGTAATGAGATCACACCTTATATGCTCAAATATTTTCTGGCAATGTAGTATGCCCTTATCTTTGTAGAACTTGTTTAATGTTTATATGTTGTAACTTGATTTATGCTAAAAGGCACTTAAATGACCTAACTAATCAAGTAGAACTTAATCATGTAGCTTTGTCATGTGCCATATATCCATTCAGTGTCACACTTGCTGAATGGTGAAACGAGTTTAACGCAGAGCACGTATTTTTGAATATGCGGGGGTGAGGATGAATATCCCCTTATGTCCAGGATACATGAGATAGCCATATGTGAGATGGTCTCTTAGTGATTTGTGATACATGATTGGCTGCGGGCCATACCTTGGTGGGAGTGTGGATGTGGGCTGTAGCTCAGTTTTGCTAGCGTCATGACTTGTACCAAGGCCGGCTAGACTTGTACAGTTGGATTATATGTTGCTGCTAGAAGTTTTACTGGTGATGTCACTATAGCTTCACTCATACTGACCGATGGGGTGAGGTCATGGAATTTCGGCTCTTCCATGGACCTCGTATGGCACCGATTTTGACTTAGTAGTGGTCGGTTGGATTTGGGTGGTACGACTCAAATCCTCGGGGCATAATAAAATGTGTAAACAACCGTGTAGTGCATTTGATTAGGGTCAAACACAATAACATTGGTTGTATCCTCGCTTCACTTTATATATGTAAGTTGGTAAAAAATATACATGTTCTTCGTATTCCTTCTTAAATTGTTGATTACTCTACTGTCAGTGATAAGTGTAAGTGTTGCTTAAACTGCTTTACTGAATAGGTACATATTATTTAGTTGAATATGCTCATCTTGCTTAACCATGTACATACTTGCTTTGTTACATGTTCTATAATTGAGTTGGTGGAGAGTTATATCTCCCGCTGAGATTTGGAATCTCACCCTGTGGGTTTCCCACATCTTTTTAGGTGGACATGTACGAGGAGGTAGAGGATTGTGTAGCTGAAGTTGAGGAGCAACAAGAAAGATAATAGATGATAAGGTTGGAGGTGTTGATGATGTCTTTTGTGTAGAGTCCTAGAGTCGTCTATGTACACTCAGGTCCTTGGAATAGTTTTGGGTGTGTTTTGTCTTATGCCCCTTTTGATGCAAAAATACAGTGGTTGTATATATATATATATATATATATATATATATATATATATATATATATATGTGTGTGTGTGTGTGTGTGGGGGGGGGGGGGACATGTTTTGGAATCCAGATGATGGTATACCTTGTAAGTAGTTGTCGATGTAGTTACTTTGTGTCCTGTCATGACTGGTATGTAAAGGCTTTTGCTGCTTTGGTGTTTAATGAAATTGGTTTTAAATTTTTAGTATTTTCCAATAACATATTTGCTTAATCTTTCTTCCGCAATTAAGTTTTGAGTAATCTCGCTTGTGTGGCACGGGGCATCACATTTTGTGGTATCAGAGCTTTAGGTTTGTTGAGTTTATAAGGACCTAGGATTAGGGTTTGTGTCTATTCTTGTGTCCTCCAGTCTGTCTTATAGTGACTTTTTGCTTACGCAGAAGGAGAAGAAGAAAGCTTAAAGATGTCTGGAGAGCATGGAGAACACGTTGCTGAGAGTAGTATTGTTGCATCAATAGATGGTGCAAGGGACCAAGCACGAGAAGATCGGGTGCCTGAAGTCCCCCCAGTTTGACCCAGCCATACTAGAGGACCCTGCCTATCAACTCCTTTTTGGGCAGTTTATGGCTACTATGACTCATATGATGGAGAGGATACATGCACTTTGATGCAGCCCTATTTTAGGGCTCCATCCTGTTCCATTTTGTACTTAAATCACATCTAAACATGTAGATTACAAGCTTTTTGCCCCTAATATGGTTATCATTGCAAATATTCTTATGGATTTTCTTTGCACTATTTTTCAGGTACTTGAACCATGCTTAGATGGAAGAGAGAGAAAGAAGGAGTTCTAGGGTTCCCCCACTCATGGAGGGACCCAAAGAAGGCCCCAAAGTCTCCCTCAACCTACCTCCAATGGCCAGGGGTCATCACCAAGCAAAGACATCCGAGAATGACGAAGATTGAAGTGTAATAAAGTGATGCAAGCCTCGCCACGGCCGTGGCCACAACGCCACGGTCATGCATTTTTAGCAATGAAGTGCCCTGTCCAACAAGGTTTTTCCACAAAATCCCACGGTCGTGGCCAAGCAAAGACATCCGAGAATGACGAAGATTGAAGTGTAATAAAGTGATGCAAGCCTCGCCACGGTCGTGGCCACAACGCCACGGTTGTGCGTTTTTAGCAATGAAGTACCCTGTCTAACATGGTTTTTCCACAAAATCCCACGGCCGTGGCCACCTGCCACGACCGTGGCCATTGAAGACACCACGGACGTGGCCATCAGCACGGTCGTGGTACGAAGAAGAGAAAATGATCGTGGGAAACCACCACGGTCGTGGGAATTATTGCACCAATTTGGCCAGAGTTACAGGTTGTCACCCCAAATCACCACGACTGTGGCCATCTGCCACGACCGTGGCCGCTGAAGACTAAAATGGTAGTGTTCCTATGCCATGATCACCACTCCCTCCTCCAAAATGGTTGTGTTACCCAATATGGTCGTGGTGCCTCTCACCCACCACGACTGTGGCACTCCGCCACGGCCGTGGCCACCACCATACTTCACTTTTTCACCACTCCCTCCATCCCACGACCGTTCTACCACCCCACGACCATTCCCTACTACCCTCACCATGGTTGTGGCACATCAACACGACTCTGGTGATCCACCAACCCTACCCTACTTTACACTGATTTTCCTAAACTACCCCCCCCACTTACCCTAGTGCCTCCCCACCACCTATATATACATAGGTGGCGGCTAGGGCATGAAGGTGAGACTCCTCCTAGCTGTTCTTAGCCTCCACTCTCCACCCTTGATCTCTTTGTGCAATCTCCTGGCATTTTGGGCTCATCATCCACCATTTCCACCCTCATTCCACCATGGAAACCTAGTTCACTAGGTTTTCATCCATAATCCCCTACCATTTCATGCACCCCTGCACCCTTGGAGGAGGGAGGACGTCTACAGCAAGCTTGGAGGTGAAGAAGGAGGCTTCTACATCAAGCTTCATGGAGTCCATACTTCTTCTACCCCTTCCCATTCTTGTTTCCTTGATCATGTGTAGCTAAGCCCCTAGTGGTCGGCTATTTGGGGTTAAAATGTAACTTTGATACCATGTTGGGGGAAAATTGATTGTAATGAACTCAATTTCTATCTATGATGATTGCCTCTTGCTTCAATCTCATTTCTTATTTTATTGCATGTGTTTTGTGCTTATAACATACATTGCTTGCTTTGAGATGTTTGATGGCACTTAGCTTCTAGGAGGAATTGGAGTGTATGTGGCAATCTTAGGATTGGCTCGTAGGTCCAATTAGTGGATCCCTATCTAGCCCCCTTTGTTCCTATATACATATCCCTCCTTCTACAAGTGAGTGTGAGATTTAAGTAGCTAGTGTAAGTAAGAGTGATGCAATTGTCTAGGGCCTTCTAAAGGCTAGAGTGGCTAGTGGCAGTAGGTCAAATACCCTCATCTCTACTCCCATCTCTACCCTCAACCTTCAATTGCTCACTATCACTTACCCTAGAAACCTAGATTTGGCTAATCCCATTAGAATTACACCTAACCCTAGTCTACTACTAGTAGTATAGGGTATATTCTAATGGCATTGTCCTTGTTGTTTGGTTTGGTAATCTAGATATGAAATGAGAACCTTGCATGTTTAATGATCTCCCCCAACTAATATCAAAGTTACATCCCCCAAACGGCCCACCTACCTTAATCACCTTGCTTAAAACCCTAATTGCTTATTTTGCTTGTTCATGCTAGTCTAGTTTAGTCGCTTTTGCTTAATCTAGTTAATTGCTTAGTTTTGCTCTTTAGTGTTAACTTAGGCTCTTGCTCTTGCTAGTGGTTAGTTTAGTTCTTAATTGCTTCTTGCCTAGCTAGAGTAGCGTAGCCCTTCTTACTCTTGCTTAGTTAGTTTGTTAACTTAGTTTACTAATTTGCTTGCTCTTCCATAACTTAGTTTCCATCTCACATTTCTTACTTGCTCATTAGCGTAACCAAACAACCAAACCTTTTAAAAACCCTAAAACCCTAAGCTCTGTATAAGGAACATAGCCCACTCTATCTAACTCTAGTGCCCCCTCTATCTCTGTGGTTCGACCCCTTATCTTACCAATCACCTATACTACAATAGTACCCTGTACGCTTGCGGGCGACCTGTTTTAGTCTTAGTGATCGACTCGGTTAGGGATAACATAAATTTTCGAAAGCATAAGATCCCACATCCTGTGCGCTCCGACCTCGTGGGGTATAAAAGCACCACTAGCGGGGATGCACCAAGCTTTCTAGCACCGTTGCCAAGGATAGAGGCGCTCGGCCTAGTTAGATAGTGCAGCTTAGCCTTTTCTTTTTCCCTTACCATTGCTATTCTTTATTCTTTGTGTTACGTTTGCATCTTGGTTTGCTAACTTGTCCTCTTTTGTTTGGTTGTGCCTTGTACATGTGACAAGCAACCCTTTGGAGTCAAGATGGTAGACCGAGATGCGCGAGCCCCTTCAATCCCTCAACCGCCCTTCATGATGAAGATGTTGGAAGACATGGTATATCTCATGCGGATTCATGTGGGAGGTTTTTCGAATCACTCTGCCAACTCCATGGAGGATCTTTATGAAGATGTGCAACTTCTACAATCCTATGAGACCCAAAGCTCCATGTCAAGCTCTTACACTTCAAAATTTAGAAATGGTCCAAACTTCTCATGGGAACCACAAGGAGACCGTGAGCCAAGAGATAGATCCATGTTTGA
Source organism: Alisma plantago-aquatica (assembly GCA_963693085.1). Taxonomy (NCBI): domain Eukaryota; kingdom Viridiplantae; phylum Streptophyta; class Magnoliopsida; order Alismatales; family Alismataceae; genus Alisma; species Alisma plantago-aquatica. The sequence goes on along the minus strand of OY856411.1, from coordinate 1,203,611,628 downwards.
AGAAGAAGTTCTTGAAAGGTTGAGAAGCCTTGATGAAGTAAAGAGAGAGGTGTCCTTTCAAGGATAAACCATTGATCGGCTAAAGCAAAGGATGGATGAGATTTCCCTTTCACTTGCCCTTTGTGAGGAGGGAAGATCCTTTTCCCAAACCATAACCAACCCAAACAATGCAAATAGTTATATGGGCTCCCCTCAAGTTATCTATGATCCACCACCTCCTCAACCTTTGTATAAATTCCAACACACCTCACAACCACCACTACAACATCAATCACAAGAACCACCCCCGTACCACCCACCTCCACAACAACCATCCTACATCCTTCACAAACCTAATCCTCCACTACCACCAACACCGCCACAACCATCACTTGCTCTCCTTCTTCCCCATGAGCAAGTGGATACAATTTCAATCTTGAGGTGTGACAAGGTTATAGAGGATCTTAACAAGGGAGGGAAGCAATTAGACGAAGATCATGATGGAGAACCCTTGTCGCAAAGTCCTTGTAAGAGTGCTAATTGCACTAAAAATTCTACAGTCCTGGCAGATTTTGAGAAGATAATATCTTGTGTCCCGTCTTCCTTTGATATGACACCACCAAGTTCTCCCATTGCTGATCCAAGACATCCCAATGTGATATTTTTAGGATTGCAACTGTCCAATAGGATGGAAACCCCTCTCTTTGATGCCTATGAAGACCCATTCCTCAAGGGAAGGCAAAACTGTGGCATGAAAAGTTTGAAGGTCTTAAGATTGACTAAGGCAGACAACTCATTGCTTGCCATCATCAAGCAAATACCAACTTATGTAAGGTTCCATAAGAGTGTTTTCACCTTCAAGAAGAAGATGAGATGGAAGATGCCTAAGGAGGTCATCTTAAATGAGCTAAAAAGTTTTTTTGATGAGGATTCTTGCATTGAGACCTATGATGATGACCCCAGAGGAGAGACAAATGAAGAAAGACACTTGAGAAACTCACATAACCCTTGGGAGGAAGAACAAACAATGAAGGCATTTGAGAGGATTGTGTATGATGAGGAAGAAAACATTTTGCTTTTGGACAATGGTTGATTGACAGAGATCATCTGCTCAGGAAAACAGAGGATGGGGACAACAACATGCAACAGCTAGATTCTATGCTATGAGTTAGCCATAGGCGGTAGTCAACCCGTGAGCAGTGATAAGTCTGATGAAGTTATTTCATTCTTATTTGTCTTCTTCTTTCTTTGTATCTATTTTGGTTGACCTGGGTGAAACACACTCTTTTATCACTCACGAAGTGCTTGACAGTTGTCTTTTGCCTATTAATCATAAGAGGGACAGTTTGTTGTTGGAAACCCCATTAGTCGGTCCTACAGTGTTGTAGGAGGTGTGTCCTTCCTGTGTCTATTCTTTTTTAGGAGCGACATTCAAGTGGATCTTATACCACTTGATATGCATGGATTTGATGTAATCCTTGGAATGGACACCTTGAAGAAGTATAAAGTGGTCTTGGATTGTAGTTCCAAGTAGGTGACATTTGTTGATCATGGTGAGATGTGGATGATCCAAGGAGACATAAAGATTCTTATGATGTGTCTAGCATCGGCCATGGTGGCAGGAAATCTTTTGAGATTGGGTTGTGAGGCATTCTTGGCACATATGTTGGATACTAAGGTAAGGAGTCTTAGTATTCAGGAGGTGCCAGTTGTCAGAGAGTTTGAGGACACATTTCCTAAGGAGTTTCCAGGTGTTCCCCCACCCCAAGAGATTGATTTTGAGATCAATATGGTCCCCGACAAGCAGCCGATAGCCCAGACACCGTACAAGATGGCTCCAGTTGAGATGGCAGAGTTGAAGAGATAGTTGTAAGAGTTGCTTGACAAAGGTTTCATCAGGCCGAGTACGTCTCCATGGGGTCTATGAGGTTGTGCATAGACTACAGACAATTGAACAAGGTGACAATAAGGAATAAGTATCCCTTACTGAGGATAGATGACATGTTTGATTAGTTGTGTGGCATGATAGTGTTCTCGAAGATAGCGCTGAGGTCGGGATATCACCAGTTGAGGATCAAGGAGGATGGCATACCTAAGTCAACTTTTAGGATGAGGTATAATCACTACGAGTTTGTGGTTATGTTGTTTGGGCTGACCAATGCACCTGCAACATTCATGGACTTGATGAATAGAGTGTTCTGGCCGTTTCTTGATCAGTTTGTGGTGGTCTTCATAGATGACATCTTGATATACAATCATGACTATCAACAACATGAACAACATCTTCATCAGGCGTTGACCATGCTGAGACAACATCTGCTTTATGCCAAGTTTAGCAAGTGTGAATTCTGGTTGAAGAAGGTAGGTTTCTTGGGGCATGTCATATGTGCTAAGGGAGTACGTGTGGATCCCAAGAAGGTGAAGTCAGTGATAGAGTGGGAGCAGCCAAAGACGCCGATAGAGGTGCACATTTTTTTAGGTTTGGCATGCTATTACAGGAGGTTCATCAATGACTTCAGTGCTATCACTTTACCTCTAACAAAGTTGACAAGGAAGGACATGACGCTCATCTAGGATGACAGATGTCAACATGCTTTTCATACTTTGAAGGATAAGTTGACAAGTGCACCAGTTCTGGTCTTGCCTGAGCAAGGAAAAGGATACATAGTTTACTATGATGTGTCAAGGAATGGCTTGGGTTGTGTGTTGATGCAGGACAAGCAAGTGGTTTTTTTTTGCTTCATGAAAACTTAAGAAACACGAGGAGAATTACCCAACCCTTGACCTGGATTTAATTGTTGTAGTACATGCTTTGAAGATTTTGAGGCACTACCTGTATGGGGAGAAGTGTCAGATCTTCACAGATCACAAGAACCTGAAGTACATCTTTTCACAATAGGAGTTGAATATGAGATAGTGTTTTTGGATGGAGTTAATCAAAGACTACAATTGCACAATCGATTATCATCCATAGAAGGCGAACGCCGTGGCAGATGTGTTGAGTAGGAAGTCTTCATCATTACCTATGGATAGAGCCCAGTTGAGTTCTTTGGTGTGCCACAAGTGAGACATGTTAGTCTCCTTGCATCAGATGAATGTTAAGTTGAAAGTTTCCTTGCTAGCAGGTCTGTTGGCACATTTACAGGTGAAGCCCATGCTGAGACAACAGATCAAAGAGGTACAACAGACTGATACCATGATACAATAGATTAGATCAGGGTTTGGCAGTGAGAAGCGTGATGGCTTCCATGAGTCAGACGATGGGACATATAGTATGTTACCATGCAATAGTTGTGGTTCCTAATGTTGATGACCTAAGAAGGATGGTGTTGGAAGAGGCTCACTCATCCATGTACACTATGCACTCTGGTAGAACCAAGATGTATCATAATCTGAAGGATATGTATTGGTGGCCAGGCTTGAAGAAGGACGTGACTGAGTTCATTGTGAGATGTGTTGTATGTTAGCAGGTTAAAGTTGAGCATCAGAAGCCTGTAGGGATGTTGCAACCATTTCCTATACCATAGTGGAAATGGGATCATGTGACTATGGACTTTATGGTTGGTCTGCCTAGGACAACCAAAGGTCGTGATTCCATCTGGGTGATCATTGATAGACTGACCAAGTCAATGCATTTCCTTCCCATGAAGATGACGTTCATAGTAGAGAAGTTTGACCAGATCTATGAGGATGAGATAGTGCATTTTCATGGTGTTCCAACAACTATCGTGTCTAATAGAGGTCCTCAGTTCACGAGTCACTTTTGGGGGCGACTGCACACAACTTTGGGTACGCAGTTAAAGTTTAACATTGTTTTCCATCCATAGATAGATGGTTAATCTGAGAGGACCATTTAGACCTTGGAGGATCTATTGAGAGCATGTGTTCTTCAGTTTTCAGGAAGTTGGGACATATGGCTTAGTTTGATAGAGTTCGCCTACGGCAACAACTATTAGAGTAGCATCGACATGGCACCTTATGGGGGCATTGTAAGGGAGGCGTTACAGATCTCCATTGTGTTGGTATGAGATAGGTGAGTATCAGCTTCTTGGTCCTGAGATTGTGCAACAGATGACAAAGAAGATCAAGGTAATCCAACAATAGTTGAAGGTAGCATAGGATAGACAGAAGTCATATGCAGATAACTGTCATAGACCCTCGAAGTTCTGAGTGGGAGACAAGGTATATTTGAAAGTCTCTCCTTGAAAAGATGTTCAAAGGTTTGGGAAGAAGGGTAAGCTGGCTCCCATGTTTATGGGACCTTACCCAGTGGTGGTACATGTTGGGAAGGTGGCCTATAGGTTGGATTTGCTGCCTAAATTGCATAGGTTGCATCTAGTTTCATACAAGTATGATGAGGAAGTGCCATCCAGATATAGAGTTAGTGTTGTAGCCTATGGAGGTAGAGCTTGATGAGGATATGACCTATGTGGAAGGTCTAGTGATGATCCTTGACCGGAGAGTGAAGAAGCTGAAGAGGAAGGACCTAGTGCTTGTGAAGGTTCTTTAGTATCATTGTGGTGTTGAGGAAGTCATGTGGAATCTTGAAGAAGAGATGAGGAGGAAGTACCCCTCTCTTTTCTCTTAGGATTTTAGGGACGAAATTCGTGTTAGGGGTCTATGGCATGTAAGGACCCTGGCCCACCTTTTGAGATAACCTTGTTTGTTTTGCCTAAGTATGTTGCTTAAAACCTTACTCTAATCATCTAAGATGTAATTAGGGCCCGCAAAAAGCTTAAGTTTCATGTTTGAGCTTATTTGGATGATGTTTATGTTTTGTGGTGTGGTTTTGGCGCAAATTGCAATTCACCCAGAGTAGGGGTTAATGTGCAAGTTTACCACCTCTAGAGTGTTCCTTCTCTCTCTTGGCATCATCTATAGGAGAGATATATGGGTTCCTTATTTGGGTCTTAGTTGTGTGGAAGCATCCTTAGTGATGTTTCGAACACATGAGTGAGGTGTGTTTTGCACCCAGATGTGTTCTCTCGGGTTAGAGAGCCTTGGAGAGGTTGTGTATCAGTTTGACAGTAAGTGTGGGGATGCATCTCGGTCTGGTGAGTGTGTGGGAGGAGATGCATCTTGGTTTGGAGGAGTTGGAAGGGTGCATATCAGTTTGGGAGTGTGTGGGAATATGGCATATCGGGTTAGTGAGGTCGTGATCTTAGTAGGAGACCAAGAGGTAGAGATCTATCCTAGATCATATCACCATGTCTTGCGTTTTGTTTCATGTGGCCCTTTTTCGTGGACAAGTGTCATCTAGGCTCCTAAGGTGATGACACCTTTCCCATGACCTCTCTCTCATCCCCCTGGTATATAGTCTTATTTCTCTCCATGCAAGGGAATCCTTTTAGCCATTCTTGCTTTTTCTCCTTCTTGGTGGACGACCTTGAGAAGCTTTAGGAGCTATAGAGGTTCTCTTAGAGCTTGGAGGATGAGTTACAAGCTTTTGGTGTTCCTTGATCGCCTTTCATCTTCTAACTTGGTAAGTTATGTTTCCTTATATCTCTTCTTCTTATCAGCCATGTATCATGGATATATCCTTTTCATCTCAAGCTATCTTAACCTTGGTCTCGTCTTCTTCGTTGGAGGTGTAGTTGTGATCAAGTTTGGTGGTTCATCTTCAACCTTGAGCTTGTGAGCCTGAAGCTTGACCTTGGAGCTCGGATCTTGGTGGTGATCTTTGAGGTGGGTTATATAACTCCTAACCTCTCTGTTACTCACTTTACCCATATGTTGTGCTTGGTATTTTATCTTCTTTTTGTCTTCCCCTATTATGTTAGTAAGATGTTAGTTTTGAGAGCTTCCTTGATTAAGGAAGTCTAGATGGCCGATCAGACTTTGTTCTTCCTGGTCGTGGACATTTTGATATTTTTCTAAGAAAATGATGAATGGTAGCTGACATGCTTGAGTTTGAAGACGACCAAATTGATATCCTTATTCGGTAGATTTTTTGAAACCGATATGGGTTGCTAATCTGACACCATGGGTTAGTGTTAAACTGAGATGACAAGTTGATGGGCATGTAGCACTCTAGTCGGGATAAGCTAAGAGTGTCAACTCAATACACACTCTAGAGTAACCAAACTGATATGTTGAGGAAGTTAGCCCGACATGTCATGTGATCGTTAGACCAAGATGTTATCTTATGAGCAGGTATGCATTGAAGTGCCAAACTGAGATGCCCTTGGTTGAGTAAGATCTCGACATGATGATGTCTAACCCAGCACACTTTCAAGTACGGTTTAACTGAAACACCTTGAGGAGGTTAACCCCTTATACCTTGCATAGAGGTAGTCGACATGTTATGGTGGTGACAAGTTGACACTCAATGTCAAGTATCAAACCGACATGCTTGGACTGATGCTAACCTGATGCACTTCAAGATGAGATAACCTGACACCTTGAGGTCTAACCCAATATCCTTAGATGAGCTAACCTGATATCTTAAGATGAGCTAACCCAACACCTTGAGGTCTAACCTGATATTTTTTAGATGAGTTAACTCGACATCCTTAGATGAGCTTCCCCGACACACCTTGGTGTGGTTAGGCCAACACATGAAGATGATGAAACCAGGATCCCTCTAGTCATATGAAACTGATACCTTGTAATGGTAGTCATGATAGATCATGATGATGATGGGGTTATATGGTATAATAGGATGCCCTATGAGGTGTTTTATATGATCAACAAGGGAGTTATATTTTCTATAACCTTTAATCTCATAACATACTCTTTAGTGATAATGGAAGTGATGAATTTAGGTTGGTTGTTGATCCAACCCTATAGACCCTAATTGGTTAAAGAGAACCCTAATCCTAATGATGTAGTGTGAATGCCATGAATGTTTATGAGATGGTAGTAATTATGAAGTATAATCTTTCTTGTTATAAGTCTCTAACCGTGTAGGTGTCACAAGTTGACAAGCATAGCTAAATAAGAGCTATGGTGTTTATGATATGATTGAATGGGCCTTATGAGGCATGTGAGATATTAATTTCACAAAAAGTGGGGGTAAATGGGTCTTATGACCTAATTGTGGGTTATTACCTAATATGAGGTGATAATTTTCTTAGCAATGAGATGAGGGGTTGCTACCTCAAAGTATGTGGTCCTTGTAATGAAAAATATAGTGAATGGCAATCATCAAGTGATAATGTAATGAGATCACACCTTATGTGCTCAAATATTTTTTGGTAATGTATTATGCCCTTATCTTTGTAGAACTTGTTTAAAGTTTATACTTTGTAACTTGATTGTTGCTAAAAGGTACTTAAATGACCTAACTAATCAAGTAGAACTTAAGCATGTAGCTTTGCCCTGTGCCATAGATCCATTCAATGTAAACGAGTTTAACTTGGAGCACATATTTTTGAATATGCGGGGGTGAGGGTGAATATCCCCTTACGTCCAGGATACATGAGACACCATATGTGAGCTGGTCTCTTAGTGATTTGTGATACAGGATTGGTTGCGGGCCATACCCTGGTGGGAGTGCAGCTATGGGCTGAAGCTCAGTTTTGCTAGCATCATGACCTGTACCAAGGCGGGCTAGATTTGTACAACTGGACTATATGTCGTTGGTAGTAGTTTGACTGGTAATGTCACTGCAAATTCACTTGTACTGAATGAGGGGGAAGGTCTGAAAACTACTAGAGGGGGGGTGAATAGAGTTTTATAAATAATTTAATAATTATTGAACTCAAACAACCACAATGAAAATATTGGACAAGGAGACACAAGGTTTAGAGTGGTTCCAACTATAGCAAATACTATAGTCATCAATCCACTACCCGGTTGCTTACCCAATCGGGATTTGAAAAGAAATTTATTTTATTACCTCTCAAGGAATTTACATAAAATACAATTTCTTTTCCCAAACCCTTCAAGCAGCCTTCACCCAGAAGTAATCGCCCAACCTTGAAGCAGCCTTCCCTTGAAGTAGGTGCACCAACTCCCGTTACACCAGCCTTCTGAAGTAGCTTCCCGTGCGATAGCCTTCTTGAAGTAGCTTGAAGTCCCCTTATCCACCTGAGAAGTCAACCCTCTCCAATCCGCAGCCTCCAACCCTAGGAGTAGCAAGGAGAGTACAAAAGATAAAAAGGAACAAGAAGGAAAATAGAAATTACAATACCGTTGTAAGCACAAGGCTTGATTTTTCTATATCAAGCGTTTATATCTCCTAACCAATGTATATGACAATGTGATTGTAGTGAATAGGAGATACTAGCCTATAGGATACGAAATGGGAGCAATAGGAATGAATGGCAAGTGTAGGAATTGCTCTATTGCTCTAAAACAGATTGCAAGTGAGTATTCAAGCTCAAGTATAGCACAAGTATAGCTTAGGTGTATATTGGTGTCCTAAGGCATGTCCTATTTATAGGAGTGGCCTATGGATACTTAAGGACGTTCTAGACAACTTCTAGGGGCTTCTAAGTGCTTAACTAGCCGTTAGATATAAGTTAGGTGCATTAGTAACGGCTAGTTACTTTATTCTGCAGTTGCTGTCAGAGACCATCTCGGTCGACAATTTGTCGACCGAGATACCTACTCGGTCGAAGTTTTGTCGATCGACAGGCTCTCTGGATCAACGTTCATTTGCAACTACCAACTACCTTGTCAGCTGTGTCTAACGGCTACTTGGGTCATTCTCAGTCGAGAAGTTTGTCGACTGAGAGTGTCTCGGTCGAGGAGTGTGGTCGACCGAGATTGACTCTGTTTTCAATCTTTTAATTAACCACTAAGCATGTGTATGAGTGTGCATATGTGATCCTATTTGAAGGGGATGACCTATCTAAGTGTGGTGATTAGCTAGGAAGATCCAACGCTTGATTTACATGCAATCTAAGTACTTATACATTATATATTTGTACAAGTTTTTACAACAGTGATTACATTGCATGGAAATATAAATATGTAAGCTTTTTGGATTTTCCCTAGTTGCTTTGTCATCCACCTTAATCCTGCACACTCAAGTAGCACGTTAGATCAACAAGAATGAAATGTTTGTCATCATCGAAACAAAGGGATTTATCATAATGTCCAATTTATCCAACAATCTCCCCCTTTTTGAAGATGACAAACATTTCCTAAAATATGAAATAAGGAAATATAAAGCATGTGAGTTTCATACCTGAAGATTACCTTTTGTAGCCATTCTTGTTTTACAAGTGAGTGCTGGCCATCAAGATGAAACTCATTTATATTTATATTTTTGATTTTATATTCTTTCTCCCCCTTTGTCATTTCAAAAAGATATCCAGGTTAAACATTCTATTTCTTCTCCCCCTTAATTTTATATTAAGCTCCCCCTTAAATAGATATCCTATAAGGAACATGGATTTATGTCTAATTTATCCACAATTTGTTTCTCAATCATTTGCAAAGGATGTTAAGCCTTTAAATGATATGAGATTCCCTTAAGCTTATGATGAATGTATATTTATTTCTCATCTATCAAGGGATGATAAGCCCTAAATTAAATGAGAGTCCTTTAATCTTAGAGTACATAAAAAATGTCTCCAACCAAAACAAGGGATGTTAAGCCCTAATTTGTTTAGAGAGTTCCTTTAAGAGCAAGATATATCATTTTGATGAAATTCTTTTTCATACAAATTACTTTTAAGAATCCGAAGGTCATAACAAACTCCAAATGATGTTAACAATGTTTTTGTAAGCTTCATAATCAAAATAATCAAATTTGTTTTTATAAGCTCCCCCTTAATCTTACAATTTAAGCAATTTAAGGCTTTTAAGGTCACAAATGATAAATTTTTTATTTTGACCTTTATCAAAAGTATACTAAGATTAAGTTCAATAAATTGATGTCCAAATAAGCATTTTGTCAAAGCTTATTTTAGGTCGCCCTTGACTACGACCATAGTGCCCCTTGGCTAAATTTGTTTTAACCAAGAGGCAGAAATTTCAGATTTCCAATTAAGCATTCATATCAATTTTTGATGCGTGTTTAAATGATACTAAACATGGAAACACAATGAATATTTCAAATCTTTTGAAGATACCAATTTAAAACATTTTAATCTAAGCATTTCTAAGAGATATATCACCAATAAATTCTTTTGCTTGCCTATGTAATGATAGAACAACAGAAATTTTCTTTAAACTAAGAATAATTTTGGTTTTTGATCAAATACAATTCTCATAATCTTTCAAGGATCATTTCCATAATTGATACTTTATTATGTAGTCATTAATCACGAATAGATAACAATTTTGAACAATTTCAAAAGAATTCAGCAATTTTACAGCATTCTGAAAAAACAGTGACATGCTCGGTCGACAATTGTTCGACCGAATGTTCACTCGGTCGACAAATGCTCGACCGACCAAGTTTCTGAAAAGTGCTCAGAAATCGATTTTAAGCAAAAAGAAATTATACAAATTAGAGCTCAATTGTGTTGAGATAAGACATTATGATATCAAGAATCAGTTTAGGTCAAATCTCAACTAGTTAATTTTAAGCTACTAGGTTTTAGGAATCCAAGCTAACTCATCATTCCTTTTCTTATATGAGCATGAAAATGAATAGTGTCCAAGACGCATGCAATAATGACAACTAATAGCATCAACTTCATTTCTCTTTCTAGGAATTGAGTTCCTAGGTACAAATACAATCTTGGATGCTTTAGCTCTTTTGGGTTTATTTCTACTTGGATCATATCCTAATCCTCTTTTTCCATTATAGCTAGAGGAAATTTTCAGAATGTTTTCAAGCATGTCATTTCCTCTTAACTCATTTACATTTCTTTGTAACTTAGCAATATCTTTCTTTGCCTGATCTAAATTGGATACTAGAAAGTTTCTTTCTTTGACAACCTCATCATAATCTAAATGTGAACATAGAATAGGTTGTTTCTGAAGATCATTCACTTGAGTTTGCAAATTTGACTTTTCTAAGGAAAGAAGATTGCAATTAGCTTCTACCGATTTTAACTTAAGAGCATAATCTTCATTTTCCTTTTTGAGATTTTCATTTTCGGATACAATAGCAAGAAGTTTAGCATTTAAATCTTTATTTGCTTTCTTAAGTTTCTTCTTGCACTCAATATATTTCTGGTGAGTATCTTGAAGACTAGCAATTATATCTTCTTTTGGTAGATCATAAATACTTACCTCTTCTTCGTCTTCATTTGTTGTAGCAATGAGGCATTCTACTTCTTCATCATTGCTATCATCACTTGAATCATCCCATGCAGCTCGATATGCTTTTTCTTTCTTTTTGTGAGATGATTTCTTCCCTTTCTTGAGTGTTGGACAATCACTTTTCATATGTCCTTTCTTACCACATTCGAAGCATCTGGAAGAAGAAACACTAGAAGTTTTATTAGTTTTAAAACTTTTATATTGCTTACCATTTACAACGAGAGTTTCTTCTTCACTATCATCTTCACTTGTGTCATGATTGTCTTTAGTTGAAGCTTTGAATGCAATGTCCTTCTTTTTCCCATGTTGATGTTCATGTTCTCTTCTTTCTTCCTCTTCTAGATCTGCCTCATGAGCTTCTAAATTGCCAATGAGTTGCTCCATTTTGAGTCGAGTGAGGTCATTTGCTTCTGCAATGGCTGTCACCTTTGGCTTGTATTTCGGAGGAAGTGATCGAAGAATTTTTGATACCTGATCTTCCTCAGGAATAGGTTTTCCTAGGGCACTTAAACCATTAACAATAGTAGAAAATTTTGAAAACATTTCACTAATAGACTCCTTAGGATCCATACGAAAATGTTCAAATTTTGTTTTAAGCATGCTAACTTTGGAATTTCTGACTTGAGTTGTACCCTCATAAGTTATAGATAGTTTATGCCAAATATCATAAGCTGTATCACAATTGGATATTCTATTAAATTCTCCTACTGAAATAGAACAATATAAAATGCTTACAGCTTTTGCATTCATTTGGGCCAGCTTTACCGTGTTTGCATCCCATTCCGCAAAATCATTTTGAGGAAGCACATATGGAGTAGACACTATCCTCCATAGATCCCAGTTGATGCCTTGGAAGTAGAACTGCATCCTTCTCTTCCAATATTGGTAGTTTGTTCCATCGAACGCTGGAGGCCTAGCAACAAGTGTCCCTTCAATGTTGAGGTTGTTGAGCATTCCATCACCCATTTCTTCAAGACCTTGTTAGGGTTCCTTGAAGCCTCGCTCTGATACCAATTGAAAACTACTAGAGGGGGGGGTGAATAGAGTTTTATAAATAATTTAATAATTATTGAACTCAAACAACCACAATGAAAATATTGGACAAGGAGACACAAGGTTTAGAGTGGTTCCAACTATAGCAAATACTATAGCCGTCAATCCACTACTCGGTTGCTTACCCAACCGGGATTTGAAAAGAAATTTATTTTATTACCTCTCAAGGAATTTACATAAAATACAATTTCTTTTCCCAAACCCTTCAAGCAGCCTTCACCCAGAAGTAATCGCCCAACCTTGAAGCAGCCTTCCCTTGAAGTAGGTGCACCAACTCCCGTTGCACCAACCTTCTGAAGTAGCTTCCCGTGCGATAGCCTTCTTGAAGTAGCTTGAAGTCCCCTTCTCCACCTGAGAAGTCAACCCTCTCCAATCCACAGCCTCCAACCCTAGGAGTAGCAAGGAGAGTACAAAAGATAAAAAGGAACAAGAAGGAAAATAGAAATTACAATACCGTTGTAAGCACAAGGCTTGATTTTCCTATATCAAGCGTTTATATCTCCTAACCAATGTATATGACAATGTGATTGTAGTGAATAGGAGATACTAGCCTATAGGACACGAAATGGGAGCAATAGGAATGAATGGCAAGTGTAGGAATTGCTCTATTGCTCTAAAACAGATTGCAAGTGAGTATTCAAGCTCAAGTATAGCACAAGTATAGCTTAGGTGTATATTGGTGTCCTAAGGCATGTCCTATTTATAGGAGTGGCCTATGGATACTTAAGGACGTTCTAGACAACTTCTAGGGGCTTCTAAGTGCTTAACTAGCCGTTAGATATAAGTTAGGTGCATTAGTAACGGCTAGTTACTTTATTCTGCAGTTGCTGTCAGAGACCATCTCGGTCGACAATTTGTCGACCGAGATACCTACTCGGTCGAAGTTTTGTCGACCGACAGGCTCTCTGGATCAACGTTCATTTGCAACTGCCAACTACCTTGTCAGCTGTGTCTAACGGCTACTTGGGTCATTCTCGGTCAAGAAGTTTGTCGACCGAGAGTGTCTCGGTCGAGGAGTGTGGTCGACCGAGATTGACTCTGTTTTCAATCTTTTAATTAACCACTAAGCATGTGTATGAGTGTGCATATGTGATCCTATTTGAAGGGGATGACCTATCTAAGTGTGGTGATTAGCTAGGAAGATCCAACGCTTGATTTACATGCAATCTAAGTACTTATACATTATATATTTGTACAAGTTTTTACAACAGTGATTACATTGCATGGAAATATAAATATGTAAGCTTTTTGGATTTTCCCTAGTTGCTTTGTCATCTACCTTAATCCTGCACACTCAAGTAGCACGTTAGATCAACAAGAATGAAATGTTTGTCATCATCGAAACAAAGGGATTTATCATAATGTCCAATTTATCCAACAAGGTCATGGAACTCCGAATCTTCCATGGACCTTGTATGGCACCTATTTTGACTTATTTGTGGTGGGTTAGATTTGGATGGTACGACTCAAATCCTTGGTGCATAATAAAATATGTAAACAACCATGTAGTGCATTTGATTAGAGTCAAATACAAGAACATTGGTTGTAACCTTGCTTCACTTTATGCATGTTAGTTGGTAAAAAATATACATGTTCTTTACATTCCTTCTTAAATTGTTGATTACTCTACTATTCAGTGATAAGTGTCAGTATTGCTTAAACTTCATTACTCAGTAGTTACATATTATTCAGTTGAATATGCTCATCTTTCTTAACCATTATATACTTGCTTTATTACATGTATTATAACATAGTTGGTGGAGAGTTATATCTCCCGCTGAGATTTAGAATCTCACCGGGTAGGTTTCCCACATAATTTTAGGTGGACGTGCACGAGGAGGTAGAGATTGTGCAGTTGAGGTTGAGGAGCAGCAAGAAAGACAGTAGTTGATAAGGTAGGAGGTGTTGATGTTGTGTTTTTTGTAGAGTCCTAGAGTTGTCCCTATACACTCAGGTCCTTGGAATAGTTTTGGGCGTGTTTTGTCTTATGCCCCTTTTCATGCAAAGATACAATGGTTGTGTGTGTGTCTATATATATATATATATATATATATATATATATATATATGCTTGGGACATATTGTTGGGTTTTAGGGGAGGCAGAGAAGGCAGTGGAAACAAAAATTTTCTCCACAAACCCAGTATAAAGGAATCGTGTCAACGTCTATACAGTAGGAAGGATGGTTTGTAGAGGCATACCTTGTCCCGAGGCTTGCTCGGCGACATTACCTTACGGCTTGCGCGATCTTCACCTCCGATCTTGGACGGTGTCTGTGCAACTCCTGGTCTCACCGGGACTCTCGAGATTGATAGCTGTCCTCCGAGCGGCAGATGTCTCCCGCCTCTGTAGTAGTCCACACAGACCACCTGGAACTCCGATCGCCTTATCGCACAAGGCACCGGAAGGAGTCGTACCCTCCTGTCAGTGTACTAGTCACCGACACACTCTCCTGCCACCAGTCACCTTTCTATAGTTTTCTTTCCCTTGTTGTGCCTCCCTTATTGGGTAGCACTTGCTCGGGCTCTCCTGGTTACCACAACTAGAGAGAACGACAACTTTGCAGAGCAACTGGTGTTCTAAGTTGTACTTGAGAAGCCCCCAATACCCCTATATATAGGAGGGTCATGGGACAGGGTTCTCTACCCCGGGCAATGCGGGATTAAAGCAGGAATAGAAGGGTTCGAGATTTTCCACAAAACAACCAACTGTGCCAGCTGAACCAATCGTTTCAATCATGAACTGATCGGTTGGGGACCTGAGCCGATCGGTTCACACCTGAACTGGTCGGTTGGGACAGTTGAGTCGATCGGTTCAAGTCTGAACCGGTCGGTTCACTCCCCAGATCAGTTCCCGATTTACTTTTCCTCTTTTGTTTTGAATTGATCCAAATACTAATCCTTGTTCCAATCAAATTGGACAAGTGAAATGAAGAGAAATTTCTTGCCAACCTGACTTTCCCAACTCGCTCGTTTGGACCAGTTGAGCCGATCGGTTCAACCCTTGAACCGGTTGTCTCAACCTGTCCTGAGCCGATCAGTTCACCAACCTGAGCCGATCAGTTCATCATATGAGTCGATCAGTTGGGAGTACAGAATGTGCAAAATCAGTCAATTGCAGTTTCAATCAATCTGATACTCTAATCAATCGGTCCAACACCTTGAACACTATGATACTGAGCTATCAATTAATTGAGTGTTTAATTGAACTACTAAACTCCTTTAGTAATCAGTCTAAACATCATTTGTGGATAAACTCCTCTTCCAGGTTAAATCCTATGTGTGTGACCCTACAGGCCCATTTCACGTTGGTAGTGAAAGTCCACAACACTTATGACTTCACAAGCAAAGAGCGGTGCCTAGTCGCACATCAGTGCTACCCAAGTGAAAAGGAAAGTTGGAGAAAAACTTTCAATCCTACAATCTGTGAATGGTGTTACAGTGAATGTATAATTCATTTGTCACTGATATCCCGAATGAACTCAAGGCATGGAACAGTCATCATGTCAATGTTCATTCACTTTCTTGATCACATAGTAGATTGGAGGAGATATGTATGACATCAATATCACATACTGATTCACACATGTGTGCGCACGCCTATCTCAATCCTAATCATCAAGTGGCCATGGATATCAAACTCCCTCAGGAGGGACAAATCCCACATCTATCACTCATCCCTCAAAAGCCCCATGTGTCAAAGCCACCCAATCATCACCTTTATAACAACCCATGTTTCAGGACTGCGTTTGATGATGTCAAAGTACCCAACGACATGTGTTGAGTGTAGTGATTTCAGGTCAAAGAATCACACTCACCACCATCACTGTAAGAACTGATTGTGACTTCCATGTCATGGTTCCATGCGTCAAACTCACGGTGGGTCTGTCTGGTACACTTGTTCTCTAACAAGTACCTATGTGTTTGGTTTGATATCTCCATATCATGACTAACGAGATTTTGTCATCAACCAACACCACAATCTAGTCTTGTGTGTCAGTTTTGTCTATCTACCTTCCATAATGACATCTGACTAGGGACATAATAAGAATGTACAAACTCTTAGCATCTGTATGATATCATCGTTCAGGTCCTAAACCTGAAAGCATACGTCATTGAGTACTGTCATTCTCTAGACATTCAATCTGTTCCATCATTATCTCATATGACTAAACCAGAAAGAATTGGAAGCTTTCCTTTGATGCTTATCAAATCAATCTTAATGTATCCCACCAATCATCACATGATTGGCTCTCAGGGCATACATACCAACAGACTCCCACTTGCACTGCGAGCCAATCACCATTGAATCATATTCATAGTGTTCTTCAAACATTTCCCACATGTTACTATACTCTAGTGTTAACATAGTGAGTTATGGCAACACCTTGCCAAAGTCGGTATTAATTTCATGTCTCTCATCTCTTCGTTGTACATCACACGTATGAGATGGAGTTGTTGTAATATGCGATCTAGTATTCATTTGCTAACCTTTAGCCACATTGCATGACCAAGTACTCCTTACTTGTCATCAAAGATCAGAATATCTATAAATTCATCTCATGAACTTCCAGATCCATATAGTATCCACTTATGTTCTCTAACACACGGATACTCAGCTTTTCCTTTTAAACGGCTTTATTGGAACATTTCCATTTATCAACAAACATTCACTTTTATATATCCCATATATATATATTGCGATTAATTTTCTGTCCTCTTTGGAAGTTCGCATCAGTGTAACTCTTTACAGTGAACCCTTCCTTATTTCCATAGAACTAGTACTTCTCAAGTTCTTATGGTATCCCAGTAACCCTTACTGGAACTAGACAGACATCCACTTGTCATGTCCCACATATGAGTTATCAGAATGATCATATCATATTGTCATGTCCTACATACAAGATGAATGCTTTTTATTCTTGCCATGTCCATACATGCAAGATAATGGGATGATTACATACATGATAGATCATTATCTATTCTTAGTGTTTCCATTCTTCATAAGAATTGGACACTTGGCCTTGGGATACTAACTCCATGTAACATGGATAAGTTTTCTCCCACTGAATCTATGCACACTAAACCCTTCAGTATAGATTGCCAATGTATGCTTTCTCTTTTCAGGTCAAGAGGTTTTCGAATACTATGTCTATGGATCTCTATTCCTATCACATAGGAAATGTCTCTATCTTCCCTAAAGATAATTTCCACAAAGGATTCCATTCTAGAACATTTCATTCCTCATCTTTATTTGGAATGCAAATACGCTCTGACGTGGGATTTTATTGAACTAAAAAACTCACTTGGGGTTGAAATCCCCGAGCTTTTACCAAAACCAAAGTCCAATAATACCACTCGCAAGCGGACAGCTCTTACCGCAGTATAGTTGAGGATCAAACCCAAAGGACAACGTTTTTAAGAATCTTTTTCGGTCGAATCTAGCTCGAATAAAACTAATATTTAGAATGATTGGTTGATTTTAGGTTACTTAAACTAATTGCAAGAAAGTAAAAGTTGAATCAAAGTTGGATTTAGATCAATGATATGGAATCACTGGGATGGTATCGGGTTTCACCACTGCTACACGCGCAAACACATTCCAATGCAAACCATCCAGGCAAGATATAACAATCCGAATAGAGCTGTTGCAAAACCCCACATACGGGCGTTAGGTTTGCGTAAGCATCACCTTAGGCATCAGATGTCTCGTCACCGTCCAGATCACTTATTTACGGCTCTGAAGATATAGAAATACAATGAAGGTTGTGGGCCCCCTATATAGGCGTTAGGCACACAGAAGTGTCACCAAAGGCTAGATGGCTCGTCCCCTCACTAATCATACACTTACGACCTCAAAGAAATCCCATTCTATTTCTAGTTTGGGAGTCAACCGCATTAATCGATAAGCAAGCAGGTGATAGATCTACAAACTAACATCGACGATAAACAAAGACGATACAAAATCCAAATAAGGTTGTGGTCCTACCTGAGGGATGTTTAGACCACAGAAGCAACATCGTAGGCTAGATGTCTCGTCCCCTCACGGATCATACACTTACGACCTCAAGGAATCCTATCAGAAGTTCTCGTCAAGGAGTCAAACTTTGTAAACCGCCATTCTATCCCACATATGGAAGATTTCACAAAATAGGAGAGAACAAGAAGAAAGCAAGAAGATAATCAACTACAAACATACCAATTAACAATGCAATGGAAGGTTATATACATTGCCATGGAGAGTTTAACAAAAGAACATGATTTGCATGGGCAGCTGTTACAACCCCAATTTTTGGGTTCAATTGGTGAGAAATGTAATTTCTCATATTTGAAAAAATAATGATATAATTTGTTTTGAATAATTGGATTTCATTTACAATAGCCTTGATGATTGTTTTGTAGGCTTTATTGCCTATTGGGGCCAATAACAAGGAAATTCAATTAATTAAGAAATCGAGAAAAGAAAGATGTGGAAACCTCTAGAAGGCAAGGAACTTAATCCAAAGGTGGATTTCGTGCCACATGAGTTCCTTGGGTTACAAGGAGTCCAAAGTTGCACAGAACAAGCAATAAGAAAAGAAAAGATTAATTAAGTATTTCTTTATTAAGAAAGAAATTGAAAACAATGGTAAAATGTGGAAAACCAGTGAAAAGAGGTGTAATTGAGTTATTCTTGGTGGAATTTCATATCCCAAGGATTCCTAATGATAAAAGGAATACCAAGGAGGAAAATAAAAGAGAAATAAAGAGAAATCCTCAAAAGGAAATATTTTAATAAGAAATAAAACAAGATAATGAAGAATAATGCATTTAGATGCATCTAGAAGGATAATAAGTATAAAAAAGGATTTTTAAATAATAGAGTTTCTTGGGATCCAAGGAGTCCCAATGAAGAAAGAGGAAAGATAAAATACCTATAAAAGAAAATAAGAATATAATGTGAATACATTATTAAAGGATTATGTGGTTTATTAAAAAGGAAAATAGAAACTCGTGACAATGGTTTAAAAAGCAAGAATAAAGGGGATAAATGAGAGGAATTTCGAATTCCTATCTATCCAAGAGATAAGAATATCAAAGAGGTTACGAGGAGAGAGAAGGAATACTTCTCCTTGAAGGAATATGATTCCTATTTGGAAAGGGACACTTTGACTCGTGTTAAGCCAACCTATGGCTTCGTTTCCCACCCCTATATAAAGGGGGTAGAGTCAGGGTCGAGTTCAAGAAGGACCCCATGCACCGCTCTCTCCTATTCTTCTTCTTCCTCATTTTTTTCCTTAAACCCTAAGCAAGAAAAGCGGCATAACCAGGGAGCAACTAGGGGCCAACGAAGGGTTCTACTAGTAGCTGGGTGTACCACAGTGCTAAAGAACAACTTGGCCATCGTGGTCGTGTCCTAGAGCTCGCGCAACAGCCTCTGGATGGCTGCAAGACGGTCGCAAGGTGGAGAACCATCATGCTCAAAACAGACACCCCAGCCACGACCCTGCGGCATCCTCACGTGCACAGAGGTGCGATGGAGGTAGGGGAAGCATCTCGGTGGCCGTTGAGGTCAGGAGTGGAGAAGGGCAGTCGCAACTTACTGTAGTTCGGCGCCAAGCTAGGCTTCCTGAGGTTGAAGACAACCTGGAGTGTGTTGGACCATTTTACCCTTCCGGGTATTGAAGAGCCGGCCACTTAAGGAGGGGTAGTTTCGTCAATTCGAAATGTTTCCCAAACTAGCGAGCTCTTTACATGGGAACAGGCCTACGTGGCAGCCTCCCATTGGCCCATAGTAAGTTATTTTGTTAAATTCTTATCTCAATAACTGTAGCTCGGATAGATGCACATTATACATGAATTTTGCTCAGAAAAATGAGAGGAATGCAATAAAAATATATTTGAAGCCTAATTCTGATTGAAATTTGAAAAGTAGTGGAAGTTGTTAACTTTAGTGTAATAGTGATTAAGAAACCCTATTTGGATATGATTAATGCGATTAATATGGTTTAATTGATGGTTAAAGTTGATATTAACCTGTTAATCATAAAGAGATACATTAAGATCAAAAAAGATGAATTTGGCACGTAATTAGTTAATTTAGAGGTTCATGTGCATGAATAAAATTTAATGGGCCTTGAAACCCTAATGTTGGCAAATTCAACTCTTAATAGCTCTAATTATTCAAAGTGGTGGATAAAGATGAGATATAGTGATTCTAAGCTATTTCGAGTATTAAAGTTCCTAATTTGTGGATAAATAACCTTAATATGGAAATTATGTTTTTTTGAATGAATCAAGGTAGAATTAATGATAAATAATGTTCATATGAGTATTAGAGCATAATGAACTACGAATTGATGATAAACGAGCATAATGACTTTGTCATGGGTTAAAGAGGATAAAAATGGTAGCTTTAATGAAAAGAGGCTTAATGGACTTATTTAATGGTTCATTATGCCTTAAATCTAAAACTGAGGATTAGATGTTGAGATAATTAGGGTTTGTGATCAATTGCGTTAAATTAGGGTTTAAAATAGTAAAAGATGAAGGAAAACCCTAATTGCAATGGAAACCCTAAAAGTGGACTAGAAACCCTAGGAAGCGAGCTAGATTAATAGATCTTAATGACATGAGTAATAAAAGAAAATTGTATAATTGTTTCAGGATCTTATTGAATGCTTGCTTGCCTATTGGTTGATTGGATTATTTCTGTCTCACATCAACTTGACAGGTATGTGGTTACGCTTATGATTATCCCGCATTAGTTTTCTGAGGATTTTATCGATGTTTACATCGTGGCTTGAATTTATTGTTGGATGAATTTAATTCATGCAAATTATAATGTGAATATGACTATCACATAAGAGATGTGCCTACTAGCTCAGATCCTAGTCCCCTCTGTAGTTTAATAGATTGACCTAGTGCATGGCTACCAATGGGGTAGGTCCATCAGGTCATTGAATGACTTAGTATATGGCTACCAATGGGGTAGGTCCATCAAGTCACTTTGAGTCCTGGATTGGACTACTCAAGGGTAGTGCCATGCGACTCAACCCTAGATATTGATATACCTGTTAGGTAGGATCATGCGGGGTTTAATAAGGATCTACCCAGGGAGAGGTAGTATCTCAGTCCACTGTAGGGGAAACACAGAGATAGGAGATAGGAAAGGATTGAGTAGTATGGTTTAAAATGAAATCTTGGCTGTTAAATGATAATTGGATGATTACTTTGTTATTATAGTTGCCCGATTATTGTTTCCCCCACATACCAGCTTCTTGCTGACCGAGGTTTTGTTTGTCTGCGTTTTAGGTACAATGAAAAGAACAAACAGTAAAGTGGCATATGTAGAATTAAATGAGAATTAAAGTGCAAAGGAGGATTAGCTAGATTAATATATGTGTGGATAGAAGTTTTGAAATCCCAGTTTTAAAAGGTAAGCAAAGTTTTATTTTTTTACCATATTTCAGTATAGTTGGTAGAATTTAATAATTGTTTGTGATTATTTGTTGAACCTTTGATCCGGGTTATTGGATAACGGCTCTGATCTCTTGGTCTCCCTTAAGTGGGGGTTACTGGGAGACGGGGTCGTTACAATTGGTATCAGAGCATAGGTTCCTCACTTAATCCTTAATAATTATTAAATTTTACAAATTCTGTAGAACCCAAGAGAGTTATTAGAGGATTATTCGAAAGATAGAGGTGTCTAGAAAAGGATCATGACCGGGGGCTGGCAATATTTTCCTCCGCATTGCTAGTCGGAAAACGAGGACTCCCGGATCTATGTGACTGCCTGGCCAAAGTCTTAGGGTATGATTCAAAATAAGATACCTTTAGGACTCTCTCATCTTGTTCATCCCATCTCAACTCAAATTCTATTAAGGACATTAAGGATTAGGGTTTCCTCTCTTATCCTCACCCTCTTGAGGTATGGGTAAGGTTGATAAGGATTAAGGAATCCTCCACCAAATTAATAAAAAACATGTAAATAAGATGTCATGGACATAAACTTAATAGAGTAAGCGTAAAGGAATAGATACATGCTTAGGTCGTATGACACAAGTTGTCATTACCCTCAGGATAGACCTGAGGATAGACCTCCTTGGCAGGAGGATGAGTAGAGAGAGTTAGTCTTGGAAGTAGAGGCCTAGCACATCCTCTGAGGATGATGTTAACCCTAACCCTAAGTGGAGGTTAGAGAGAGAGATGACATGATGAGTTAGATGACATGGTTGACTGGGTGTTTGGATGGACATGCCTTGGATGCCATATGAGCCATGAGAGGTTGGATAACCTAGTACCTTTGGGGACCCAACCCTGGAGAGGGTCATGCATGTTAGAGCGAAGGATAGCTCCTTCATGGATGAGGTTAAAGGAGAACCTATAGAAACCCTATGGGCTTAGGCAAGTAGGGTATAGCTTGCACCCAGAGTGCATCAGTAGTGCTGACAGTAGGTTGAAACCCTGGACAAGGGATCATGATGGATGGCTTATGAGATAAGCATAAGGGGATTGGATAATCTTGAGCAAACATAAGTTCGAGCATAGGCTTCACCCACGTAGATGTATGCCTGTGAGTTTGATCCTTCATGGAGAGAGGACCTCTGATAGTAAGGATGGATATAGAGTTAGCTCTAGAGAGAGAAAGTAGGACTCAAGCAAGAAGGTTGGATAAGGGAGAGTTGATGATGATGCAATTAAAGTGGATGGTTGCAATTGCCTCATGTGTGATCCCTGAAGGCTGATGATATCTTAGTTGACTTTAGAGGAACCAAACCCTAGAGGGAGGATGATGCTTCTGGTACCTATGGTATAAGTGATTACCTACTGGATGAGATAAAGAGTGCTTTAGACCCTGAGGAGGTTTAAGTAACCAGTTGAGAGGCTTTATAATTAGTTGGTTGTACTGGAAAAGGACTCAACTCCGAAGTGTTGCTCGAGTAGAAGGATCATGGAAGTACATGGCATATCTTGGACATGCTTGATTTGTGGTTAAGAGATTGAGCATGCAGTTGGACACCCGAAGCTGAACCTAGGGTTCCTAGGCCTAAGAGGGGAAGCAGTGTATCCGATGCTCATGATGAGATTTGAGTCTCTACCGTTTCGAGCATGATACTCCTCATGTGTAGAGGTAAAGGAAACCCCTTAAGTTAAGGGTATGTTTAATGAACCCCTCACAACTAAGTTGTTCTAATGTTGAGGAAAGAGAACAAGTACGGTTTAATAGGTGGTCTTCTTGTGCTTTAGTAGCTGTTGGGTTAGGCATGCTCATGTGAAGGTAAACCCTAAGGACGGTTGTGACCTTGTTGTCAAGAGTTGTAGTTTCCTCCCATCCTGAGAGAGGGACCCTTTTGTTGGGTGTATACCAGTTTTGTTGGAGTCAAGGTAACCTAAAGAGGTTTCATAGGATCTTGAGAAAGCTAAGTGAAAAGTACATGGTATGAGATTGAACCTGTAGACCCATTGATAACCATCTCTATATGCATGTGGTGGTGTTACCATGGAGGTAACCAGTATGGGGCCTGACCAAGGTAGGCAGGTCACCATGATCCCTAAGAAAGGATGAAAGACAGCCCAAGAATGCATAGAGAGATGATGAAGGATTGGGTAAGGTTCTAAGTTGAACATGTACTATGATATAATCCTAAGTCTATCCTAGGGTCAGGTAGGGATAAGACCGATGGAAGCAGGAGTTGCCTAATTCCCTAGTTGCACATGACCATAGGGTCGGGAGGTAACAGTTATCATTGTCTAAGGGCCATGGGTTAGGAGATTGATCACCTTCATGAAGTCATGGGACCCAAAGGGAATATGAGTAGGGCACTCTCTGATGCATGAGGGAAGAGGGATGACCCCAAAAGTTTTGTCTCCCTATAGACCTAGAGGAGATGACCAAGGATTGTGTGGTGACCCAAGTAGGTTCGAGACCAGTTTTCCATGGAAGTAACTTTGATATCGAGATGATTGTGATGTAGAGACATAAGTTGCACGTTTCAACTTAGATTTGAAGGTGTACTGGCAATGTGGGTTGTACCATCTCTACTCTTGGAATAGGAAGAACTCTGTATTTGGATGGCCGCCAAACACTTATTTCTTCTTGTTATGGGAGTGAGAGATAGGACAGTACGCATGCCATACACCAAGGGTAAAGATGATGTGAGTTGGAACGTTGCTATAAGGAATGAGGACAGAGATGATAATGTGCCCTGGTGGAGTGAATGATACATGGACAGGTACAAACGATAAAATTATTAAGATAATCACCTTGTAAGGATGTTCCTAATAGAAGCTTTGTGGAATTTGCAAGTTATACAAGGTTGAGCTTGATCACCAGGTGGATGAGCTCAGAGTTTCTTAATGAAGATAAACTTAGAGTTTGAGATGAGATGATAAGTATAATACATGGAGGATGAAAGGCGGTAATGAATGCTCTAGTTGAGATATAGTTTCCTAGTTTATCTGGAGGCTAGAAGAAGTTGAGGTTGCTAGGCTAACCTTAAGTAGAGGAAAAGAGATAAGTTTGGCTAACACCCAGATGTATCAATAGCAGTTAATCAAGTTAATGGTTGTTTGGTTAGCCAGCCTAGTCCTTGATGTGTTAGAAGGATGGTTGTAGAACCTCAGATACACTTCTTTGGATAGGAAGGTAATAAAACCCTGATGAGAGTGGTTTAGGGTTTTTGAGGAATCATGATATATAGGAAATCATGATTTTAAGATCACCACACACCGTAAGTGATAGTAGCACTTTGGATGCTTAAAGTTGCATGTAGCATGTGGCCATGCAAGCTAGGAGGCGAAGGACGAACACCAGTAACCAAGTACATGGATATAAAGTATAAAGAGTTCCTGAGAGGGAATGGGAGTTCATCACTGTGGATGTTGTGAAACTCCCCTGGACCAAGGAAGGTCGAAATCCAATATGGGTTATGGTAGATCGTCTTACCTAGATGACATGAGAAAGGAAGAGTACTGTCACGAGATAGATTCAGTTGAACTACTTAAGAGAGAAGATGGTTCAACCACACCATGATGTGAGTTTAAAAGTTCTTGGGTATGACCAAGGTTCACTTCCATAAGGTGGAAGTATATATATGAAGAACTCAAAAATAGTACAGTTTATCACCCTGTACTAATGGACAGTATGATCTAGAGTAGAGGGTCTGATGAGAGCATGTGTGCTCATTCAGGGTGATACATAGAGATAGTTCTTAAGATGTGATGTTAACCACCATAGCCTTTATCGGGATGTAAGAATTTCCATAAGGAGGTTGTATCGATCACCACTTCATTAAGATAATGTTGATGAAGGAGGCCTCGCGAAGGTCAGAAAAGAACCACAGTGTGTGCAGATGAAGTCACTTTGATCATGCAATGGCTGAGAGAGAGCCCAATGGTGACATGAGTCATGAGCTGATGCAAAGTATACTGACATGCAGTTCACTATGGGATAATATGTGATGTGAACATCCGCCCCCTCTAAGCTACAGCTAAGAAAGTTGAGTCCCCGATATATGGGTCCATTTGAGATGAATTGGTGGAGAAGTTTGTGTTTAGCCTTACCCCTCAGGATAACATGATGTATAATGTGTTCCATGAGTCCGATCTAGAGCACTATGTGAGGTACCCAAGCCATGTGTTGAGCCTTGAACCTATTCATCTTTTGAGAGGCTGAAATGTCCTGAGTCACCTATGAGGGTACAATATACCAAGGTAAGAAAGAACTCAGATGGAAGAATATGAGATGATGAAGGTTCTTGGGAAGCACCATGGAAAGGGTGAAGTCACATGGGAGCCCTGATGGACATAAGAAAGGCTTATCCTGAACTGTTCATTTGCTTGATGGAATTTTGAGGGAAAAATTCTTATAAGAGGGGAAGGATGTTACAACCCCAATTTTTGGGTTCAATTGGTGAGAAATGTAATTTCTCATATTTGAAAAAATAATTATATAATTTTTTTTGAATAAATGGATTTTATTTACAATAGCCTTGATGATTGTGTTGTGGGCTTTATTGCCTATTGGGCCCAATAACAAGGAAATTCAATTAATTAAGAAATCGAGAAAAGAAAGATGTGGAAACCTCTAGAAGGTAAGGAACTTAATCCAAAGGTGGATTTCATGCCACATGGGTTCCTTGCGTTCCAAGGAGTCCAAAGTTGCAAAGAAAAATCAATAAGAAAAGAAAATATTAATTAAGTATTTCTTTATTAAGAAAGAAATTGAAAACAATGGTAAAATGTGGAAAACCAGTTAAAAGAGGTGTAATTGAGTTATTCTTGGTGGAATTTCATATCCCAAGGATTCCTAATGATAAAAGGAATACCAAGGAGGAAAATAAAAGAGAAATAAAGAGAAATCCTCAAAAGGAAATATTTTAATAAGAAATAAAACAAGATAATGAAGAATAATGCATTTAGATGCATCTAGAAGGTTAATAAGTATCCAATAAAAAGGATTTCGAAATAATAGAGTTTCTTAGGATCCAAGGAGTCCCAATGAAGAAAGAGGAAAGATAAAATACCTATAAAAGAAAATAAGAATATAATGTGAATACATGATTAATGGATTGTGTGGTTTGTTAAAAAGGAAAATAGAAACTCGTGCCAATGGTTTAAAAAGCAAGAATAAAGGGGATGAATGAGAGGAATTTCGAATTCCTATCTATCCAAGAGATAAGAATATCAAAGAGGTTACGAGGAGAGAGAAGGAATACTTATCCTTGAAGGAATATGATTCCTATTTGGAAAGGGACACTTTGACTCGTGTTAAGCCAACATATGGCTTCGTTTCCCACCCCTATATAAAGGGGGTAGAGTCAGGGTCGAGTTTAAGAAGGACCTCATGCACCCCTCTCTCGTATTATTATTCTTCCTCATTTTTTTCCCTTAAACCCTAAGCGAGAAAAGAGGCATAACCAGGGAGCAACTAGGGGCCAACGAAGGGTTCTGCTGGTAGCTGGGTGTACCACGGTGCTAAAGAACAACTTGGCCATCGTGGTCGTGTCCTAGAGCTCGCGCAACAGCCTCTGGATGGTTGCAAGATGGTCACAAGGTGGAGAACCAGCAGGCTCAAAACGGCCACCCCAGCCACGACCCTGCGGCATCCTCACGTGCGCAGAGGTGCGACAGAGGTAGGGGAAGCATCTCTGGTGGCCGCCGAGGTCAGGAGTGGAGAAGGGCAGTCGCAACCTGCTGTAGTTCGGCGCCAAGCTAGGCTTCCCGAGGTTGAAGACAACGTGGAGTGCGTTGGACCGTTTTACCCTTCTGGGTATTGAAGAGTCGGCCACTTAAGGAGGGGCAGTTTCTTCAATTCGAAAATGTTTCCCAAACCAGCGAGCTCTTTGCATGGGAACAGGCCTACGTGGCAGCCTCCCATTGGCCCACAGTAAGTTATTTTGTTAAATTCGTATCTCAATAATCGTAGCTCGGATAGATGCGCATAATATATAATTTTGCTCAGAAAAATGAGAGGAATGCAATAAAAATATATTTGAAGCTTAATTGTGATTGAAATTCAAAAAGTAATGGAAGTTGTTAACTTTCGTGTAATAGTGCTTAAGAAACCCTATTTGGATATGATTAATGTGATTAGTAGGGTTTAATTGATGGTTAAAGTTGATATTAACCTGTTAATCATAAAGAGATACATTAAGATCGAAAAAGATGAATTTGGCACGTAATTAGTTAATTAGAGTTTCATGTGCATGAATAAACTTTAATGGGCCTTGAAACCCTAATGTTGGCAAATTCGACTCTTAATAGCTCTAATTATTCAAAGTGGTGGATAAAGATGAGATATAATGATTCTAAGCTATTTCGAGTATTAAAGTTCCTAATTTGTGGATAAATAACCTTAATATAGAAATTAGGTTTTTTTTAATGAATCAAGGTAGAATTAATGATAAATAACGTTCATATGAGTATTAGAGCATAATGAACTACGAATTGATGATAAACGAGCATAATGACTTTGTCATGGGTTAAAGAGGATAAAAATGGTAGCTTTAATGAAAAGAGGCTTAATGGACTTATTTAATGGTTAATTATGCCTTAAATTTGAAACTGAGGATTAGATGTTGAGATAATTAGGGTTTGTGATCAAGTGTGTTAAATTAGGGTTTAAAATAGTAAAAGATGAAGGGAAACCCTAATTATAATGGAAACCATAAAAGTGGACTAGAAACCCTAGGAAGCAAGCTAGATTTAATAGATCTTAATGACATGAGTAATAAAAGAAAATTGTATAATTGTTTCAAGATCTTATTGAATGCTTGCTTGCCTATTAGTTGATTGGATTATTTCTGTCTCACATCAACTTGACAGGTATGTGGTTACACTTATGATTATCCCGCATTAGTTTTCTGAGGATTTTATCAATGTTTACATCGTTGCTTGAATTTATTGTTGGATGAATTTAATTCATGCAAATTATAATGTGAATATGACTATCACATAAGAGATGTGCCTACTAGCTCAGATCCTAGTCCCCTCTGTAGTTTAATAGATTGACCTAGTGCATGGCTACCAATGGGGTAGGTCCATCATGTCATTGAATGACTTAGTATATGGCTACCAATGGGGTAAGTCCATCAAGTCACTTTGAGTTAGGGATTGGACTACTCAAGGGTAGTGCCATGTGACTCAACCCTAGATATTGATCTACCTATTAGGTAGGATCATGCGGGGTTTAATAGGGATCTACCCAGGGAGAGGTAGTATCTCAGTCCACTACAGGGACAACACAGAGATAGGGGATAGGAAAGGATTGAGTAGTATGGTTTAAAATGAAATCTTGGTTGTTAAATGATAATTGGCTGATTACTTTGTTATTATAGTTTCCCGATTATTGTTTCCCCCCACATACCAACTTCTTGTTGACCGACGTTTTATTTGTCGGCATTTTAGGTACAATGAAAAGAACAAACAGTAAAGTGGCATATGTAGAATTAAATGAGAATTAAAGTGCAAAGGAGGATTAGCTAGATTAATATATGTGTGGATAGAAGTTTTGAAATCCCAGTTTTAAAAGGTAAGCAAAGTTTTATTTTTTTTACCATATTTCAGTATAGTTGGTAGAATTTAATAATTGTTAATGATTTTTTATCGAACCTTTGATCTGGGTTATTGGATAACAGCTCTGATCTCTTGGTCTCCCTTAAGTGGGGGTTACTGGGAGATGGGGTCGTTACAGTAGTGGGGCTAGTCCCCACACCCCAGCGAAAAGGTACTACTCACTCATGATGCGAGAAACAAGAAGAATAAGAAAGAGTGAGAAATCCTTCACGAACTCGGTGTAGAAGGTAGTCGCAGCTCGGTGAAGAAGATACGACCTTCTACGTCGTGTCGGAGTAGATCTGGACGCAAACGGGAGATTCCAAGACAGACCGGACAGTCTCCCTCGTTCCGTCTTCCTTCTCTTCTCAGTCTCTTTGGTTGCAACATGGGCAGTAGGTGGAATGAAACTGGCGTGGATGGTACTGGATCTGGATCGGACCTGTGTACAGGCAGCATGTCGGCGTCCCGGGACTGATGCCCCTAAAATGGGGACCATGTTGGTCCTATTTATAGGCACAAGTCTGGTCCTCATGCTTTTGATGTGATTTCAGTCCGAACGGTCTTGGAGATATTTTCTCCAAATGGTTTAGTTAAAATTTGACTAAACAGTTTGGTTTTAATAGACCAAACGGTCCTGAGAAATTAGCCTCCAATCATTCTTGGCAAATGTGACTAAACGATCTCACATTGTGTAGATCAAAAGGTTTGCTTTGCATGCTTAAACGGTCTTGGAACGTGGCTTTTCCAAAAGGTCTGCATGCATGGTACACTCATGCACGTGAAAACAGTCTCATGCATTCAGTTCATTCGGTCTTCTCATTTGCAGCTCATTCGGTCTTGTCATTTGTAGCTCATTCGGTCTTGTGCTGACCAATACTCCATTCGGTCTTCTCATTTACAGCTCATTCAGTTTTGTTCAGCAAACGGTCTGCTGCCTTGGCAAATGGTTTTGCAGCTGAGAACTCTATACGGTATGCACGCCCAGCCTCCATTCGGTCTTTTAAGTAAGTGACCAAATGGTCTTTCGCGTATCCAGTCCTCCAAATGGTTTGGCACATACCTCCATACGGTCTTGCAATGCTGGCCTCAAAATGGTCTCGCAGACCGGCACTGTCCAAACGGTTTGCATGCTCATACGGTTTTGCTTCAGCAAACAGACTACTGCTCTTCACGATCTGTTGGGTTCATTCGGTCTTCACACGTAGGCTTCCATTCGGTCTTCACTTCTTGCACTGCAAACGGTCTTGCGATCGGTTTGAGCAAACGGTCCTACAATCCTCATACGGTTTTGCTTCGACAAACGGATTGCTTCTCTTCACGATCTGTTGGGTCCATTCGGTCTTCACACGTAGGCTTTCATTCGGTCTTCACTTCTTGCACCGCAAACGGTCTTACGATCAGTTTGAGCAAATGGTCATGCAGTCCTCTATTCGGTTTTCGCGTGCATTCGGTCTTCACATTCACGTCAAAAGTTCTTAAAATGGAACTGTCCATTCGGTCTTGAGACTGAATGGTTGAAACCGAATGGTGAGACCGTTTGGTTGAAACTGAATGGTGAGACCATTTGATCGAGACCGAATGGTCAGACTGATTGGTCAGAATCAAGGGTGAGTGAAGGTGGCCCCCAGCTAATTATTCAGTTTTATCAAGACCAACATTAAATCAACTTAAATTCGGTTAAAACCTTGATAATCGAATCAATTAAGTAATTTTTGCACATTATGATACATTTTGATATTTAATGAGTGAAATTTGATGTGTTGAGTCCAAATGAGCCCAAGATGGTAATTGAATTCCCTGATGAATATACATTCATCAAAATACCCCGAACTTAAACGTTGCTCGTCCTCGAGTAACACAAAATCTGAAATAGTCACCAAATGAATACTTTCAATTCATGTGATTACCTCCTCTTCACATCACGATTGTTTTCTTTCTACTCAGTATGACTCAGTATCTCAACCTCCCGAGACCACTAAACACATCTTACCATGTCTTCGTTCCTGAGTTCATTTTCGAAAATCACTTCCTCCTCACTTTTTCCAACAACAAGCATGTCAAAGAGTTTTGTAAGAGTCCAGAGACACCCGCAGAACAACAAGTGTGCATTTGATCTGACACTGGTGTTTTTCAGGAAGAGGTGGCATTCATTGAGTTGTTAGGTAGAAGATGGAGTGAATGGTGGTATGGAAGGAAAAAATAAATCTCTCCTCTATTCGACTCGAGATTATTATTTTATGATTTGCAATTTCATTTATTGCATTTTTTTGTGTGAATCTCTCATCTATTCGACTCGAGATTGCATTTCTTTTTGTGTGCGCTTTGGCATTTTTTTGTTTGCAAATCTCTCCTCTATTCGACTCGAGATTGCATTTTTGATGGTATGCCCCTATTTATTTGCGAAAGGTATGGAAGAAGGGGATATAGAGGGAAGTGGTGTGCCACCCCGAACTTAGGGTTTGGCTCCCTTTTGGCTATTTTGTTTCTTTTTTATGGATGGAGGGATACGAAGATGGTAGAAGAAATGTAGAAGAGAGTTCAGATCAGAATGCAACTTGATTTACAATTCAGTGCACTGGTTCGTT
Source organism: Alisma plantago-aquatica (assembly GCA_963693085.1). Lineage (NCBI taxonomy): Eukaryota > Viridiplantae > Streptophyta > Magnoliopsida > Alismatales > Alismataceae > Alisma > Alisma plantago-aquatica. Next base: position 1,203,579,808 of record OY856411.1, on the reverse strand, counting down.
CTCTTTATCATACTCTGCTCAAATAATGACTGATGAGGAGCTGGTGAAGATTCCATGTTATTGTCCCACTAGTCAGTTAGGAATCACGACGTGTTTGATCCCTATCAGTTCGACAGACACTTATCCATTTTGCAAAAGTATCATGATGTTAGGAATCATAAGCTTCACAAGATGATTTCAATCAAAAGGCTTATTTCATATAAAGGTCCCTTTTGAGGGTTTACTTTGAATAAGGAGGATATCATGATTCCAAATGCATAGCAGTTTAGTTCGTGACTTTTACCGAAATAGGAAGTGTCAAAAATCCATCAAGTATATGTTCAATTTCTTTGAAAGCTTTTAAAATTTTGAAAATTTTGAAAATTTTGAAAATTTTTATCAAGAATGTGACAGTGAGAACTTAAGTAATACGTATGAAAAGGATGGGTGTAGGTGGAAAGTGAATTACGTACCACGTACCCTGCACCTCGAACTTAGAGATTTGCTCGTCCCGAGAAAACCCTAAATCCAAGATGGAGAGGAAAATTCATGCCAGATTGATCGCCAGATGTTGTTGTGTTCCAGTCAGTGTGCATCCTCTTATTTGAAAATCTCAAGGGTAAGGAGCAATTAGATCTTAAACTAGCATCTCGCGATGCAAATTTTATTTAATGAAAAATTAACTAGAACGTAAAAGCAAAATTGAAGAAACATTCTAATTTGAAAAGAAAAGTAAAACAAATTTATTGACTGGGTTGCCTCCCGACAAGCGCCTTTGTTTTATGTCGATGGCTCGACTGGATCCTTCAGCTTTACGGTGGATCTTTTGGGTTGTTGAGTTCCAGCATTGCTTCAGTGCCTACATCAGTAGAGGTGAAATATCTCTTTAAACGGTGACCATTTGCCATAAATTCACCCGATTTTCGCTCCATAAAGAGAAAGCACCATGTGGGGAGATGCTTTTGACAATGTACGGTCCAGACCAGTGGGAGCAGAGTTTCCTTGGGAATAACTTCAACCTTGAGTTGAACAGTAGAACTTGGCCTCCCACTTGTATGTCTTTTCTTTTCAAATGACCATCATACCAAAGTTTGGTGTGTTCTTTGTAGATTCATGCATTCTCATAAGCTGTCATCCTGAGTTCATCCAGCTCTTGAAGTTGCAGAATCCTAGCCTGACCTGCTTTCTTCATGTCGAAATTCAGTTGTTTTATTGCCCACCATGCCTTATGTTCCAATTCAACAAGCAGGTGGCAAGCCTTTCCATATATTAATCGGAAGGGTGTAGTCCCGAGGGGGGTTTTGTAAGCAGTTCTATAGTCCCATAATGCGTCGCTGATTTTTACTGACCAATCTTTTCGATTGTGGCCTACAGTTTTTTCCAGAATAGCCTTTAGTTGATGATTAGAAACCTCTACCTATCTACTCATTTGTGGATGGTAGGGCGAGGCTACCTTATGTGTTACACCATATTTTCTCAGTAAAGCTTCAAAGCTTCTTTCAAGGAAGTGAGACCCTCCGTCAGATATCACAGTTCGTGGCACTCCAAAATGGGGGAAAATAATATCTTTGAATATTTGATGACGGGTTTGGAGTCACTAGTGATGGTTGGTATAGCTTCAACCCATTTTGAGATGTAATCAACCACTACTAGGATGTAAGAAAATCCATAAGAAGATGGGAATGGCCCCATGTAGTCCACACCCCAAACATCAAATATCTCAATTTCTTGCCACAACTTAAGTGGCATCTCATCTCTCTTCATAATGTTACTTGTTCTTTGACATTTGTCACATGATAGAACAAAGTTGTAGGAATCCTTGGATATGGTTGGCCAAAAGAATCCACATTGCAAAACCTTTATTACAGTCTTCTTAGAACTCATGTGTCCTCCAACTGGGCCAGTGTGACAGTGCTCTAGAATGAGTTTGGTTTCTTCCTCAGTAATACATCGTCTGTAAAGACCATCAGGACATAGCTTAAAAAGATATGGCTCATCCCAGTGATATTATTTCACATCATGCATAAATTTCTTCAGTGCATTTCTGGTGCATTGAGGATGAATAACCCCAGCAGTGAGGTAGTTCACAAAATCTGAGTACCATGGTATAGCTTCTGAGACCTTCATTAGTTGATCATCAGGAAGGGAATCATTGATCAGAATCTTCTCGGTATCCAGAGTGTGGATGCAACTGAGATGGTCTGCTACAACATTCTCTGTACCCTTTTTATCTCTGATCTCTAGATAAAATTCTTACAGAAGGAGAATCCATCTTATTAACCTAGGTTTTGCATCTTTCTTTGTTAGAAGGTAACGAATGGCAGTGTGATCTGTGTAGACAATGACCTTTGAACCAATTAGGTAGGATCTGAACTTGTCATAGGCATACACGACTGCTAGAAGTTCTTTCTCGGTAGTTGCATAATTCATCTGGGCTTCATCGAGAGTTTTTGATGCATAATAAATCACATAATGTTTCTTCTCTATACATTGCCCTAAAACAGCACCCACATCATAGTCACTGGCATCGTACATAATTTCAAAAAGGTGGTCCCAGTCGGGAGCTCTAATGATGGGTGTTGTTGTGAGAGCCTGCTTTAGTGTGTTGAAGCTTTTGACACATTCTTCATCAAAATTGAATTCAGCATCTTTTAGTAACAAATTCATCATTGGCTTGGTTATCTTTGAAAAGTCCTTTATGAATCTTCTGTAAAATCCTGCATGACCTAGGAAAGAACAGACTTCTTTTACATTTTTTGGAATGGCCAGTTTAGAAATCACTTCAATCTTGGATTTATCTACTTCAATTCCTCTGTTACTGACCCTATGGTCGAGGACAATGCCTTCCTTTACCATAAAATGGCACTTTTCCCAATTCAGCACAAGATGTGCTTCTTCACAACGTTTGAGGACCAGGGAGAGGTGCTTTAGACATGAATTGAATGAATCTCCGTATACAAAAAAAATCATCCATGAAAACCTCCATAATTGTTTCAGTAAGACCAGTGAATATGGCAGCCATGCAATGTTGGAAAGTTTCGGGTGCATTACAAAGACCAAATAGCATTCTTTTAAATGTGTATGTTCTGAATGGGCAGGTAAAAGTTGTTTTCTCTTGGTCATATGGATGTATGGGTATTGGATAGAATCCAGAGTAATCGTCAAGATAACAGAAATATTCTTGATGAGCCAACCTTTCTAGGACTTGATCAAGGAAAGGCATTGGAAAATGATCTTTTCGAGTTGCCTTATTTAATTTTCTGTAATCTATGCACATCCTCCACCCAGTGACTATTCGAGTGGGGATGAATTCATTGTTTTCATTCCGTATAATAGATGTTCCACCTTTCTTCGGGACTACATGCACTGGGCTCACCCATGGTGAAACTAATATCTGATAGATTATTCCAGCTGTGAGCAGTTTAGTGACCTCGTGACAGACCACTTCCTTCATATTTGGATTTAATTTATGTTGATGTTCAATAGTTGTCCTGTGATCTTCCATCATAGGGATCTTTTGCATACACATCACTTGACTAACACCAGTTAGGTCATTCATTTTGTAGCCAATCGCTTTCTTCCTTTCCTTCAATTCTTTCAGGAGTTTATCTTCTTGTTCGGTTGTAAGATCGGAATTTATTATTACAGGACAAACCTTGAGATCATCCAAAAACACATACTTTAGTCCCTCGGGCAGGAGCTTCATTTCGGGAGCCTCTAGTTTTTCGCATGTTTCTTATGTAGCTTCCATAGCTTTGAGCTCTTCACAAGTGGCTTCAACATCTTCTTTAGTAGAGTCGAGGGATTCGATGCAATCCTTTACTTGTTGGTCAATTGGTTCATCAACTGATGGGTTTGTTAGAGCAACTTCTAGAGGATCATCTGATTCATGATGCTCTTGGGTCAGAAGTGACATTTTCTCAATGCAGTCAATCAGATAGACTTCTTCTTGCATACTTGGTCTTCTCATGCTTTCAAAAACTTTGAACTCGAGGGTGTCTTTGCCAAGTCTGAGAAGTAAGGTTCCAGCCTCAACATCAATCAGGACTCTTGCAGTGGTGAGGAACGAATGTCCAAAGATGAGAGAATATCTGGCGTCTTCCTTTATATCCATGATGAAGAAATCACACGGAACATAGGAATCTTTTCCTACCTTGAATTGTCTGCAAGTTGTATGGTCATGCCAGTTGGGAGAAGTTCGGAAAATCCTAGTCTTTTTCAAAGGCTGAGTGGCATGATGGAGATGCTAGCACCAAGATCTGTCAGCCCTTTCTTGCATGAAGAATCACCGATATGGCAGGAAATCCCAAAAGATCATGGATCTTTCTACTTCTTTGGCATCTTACTCTAGATGATATCTGAAGTGGTTTTAGCTAACTTGACTATCTCATATTCTTCAGTTATATATTTCCTAGTGAGGAGTGACTTTAAGTACTTTGTCCATGCTGGTATCTCGGCCAGAGCATCCAAAAAGGGTATATCAACATGAAGTTTCTTCATAGCTTCTTTAAACTTATTGAATATGGTATCAAGCTTTGTTTGCCTTAGACGAACTGGAAAAGGTATATGAGGTTTGTACATAGGGATATCAGGTTCTGGAGTTTCAGTTTCTTTGTCTTCTTGAGTAGGCTTCTCAAAATTTCCTTTTTCTGACTTATCATCAATTACGGGTTCCTTTGGTTGTGATTCAGGAGTTGTTGAATCTTGTATAATCACGGGTTCGTCCTCATCTGTAACAACCACCGGTGGCTTGACGGGAGGATCATAATAGTATTTTCCTGACCTGGTGGTGACCTCTTTTAGTTGTTCTGGATGCTTAGGATTATTCTCGGGCTGGCTAGAAAAAACCCCAGCTGGTAGCTTAATGCTAGCTGTAAGTTGAGCTAGTTGAGATTTAATAGCCTTCTACTGAGCTTGTTGGTTAGCTATCATAGTTTGCTGAGTTTGCAACATCTTTTCATTGGTTGATAGCTTGTCATCAGGAAAATCTAGACATGCTTGTTGTCCTTGTTGTTGATAAGGAACTTGGTTGAGACTCTGGTACTGGGAGTTGTTTTTATAATTATTGAAATTCCTATTCTGAAAGTTTCCCTTGAAATTTCCTTGATTTCCAAAATTTTGTTGTTGATTGTACTGGAATCCTGGTGGGCTTCTTGGTTGATTGTTCGAACCAAATTGATGTGAATTTACTGCTCTAGAGGGGTTTCCAAATTGAAAACCTGGATGGTTCCTATTCTGATTCGGATTGTAATACCCTTGACCGGGAATGGTGTTGACAGCATTCAGATTTTCCATTTGACCATTGTCTCCTTGTCCACATGTGTTGCTTAGGACAACATCATAGAGAACACTGCATGATAAAGTAGAATGATCGGTACTTTTACATGCTTCACAAAATAGTGAAGTGGACTTGATTTGTTCTGGTTGTTGAAGGGGTGGACATCCTCTTCCAATTGCAGCAAGTGAGGATTTAGTATGGTCTTGCTTGGCAACTAAGAGTTTTAGGGTTTCAGCGATAGATTTGTACTCAGGTGTCTCTTCAGCCATAGCCACTTTCAACACTCCTTTACCTACAGACCTACCCCAATTTGCTTGGTTTTTAGCTCCAAGGGTGACAACCCTCCATGCGCTATCATAGCTTTGACGCATGAAGTTTCCTCCAGATGAGGAATCTAGAAACCTCTTAATATCATCATCCACACCCCTGTAGAAGATCTCGATGAGTTGATTCTTAGGAATGCCATGATGTGGGCATTTTTGTAGAAGCTCCTTATACCGGTCCCACGCCTCAGCAAGGGTTTCTCCAGGGGCTTGAGTGAACATTGTTATTTTTCCCCTAATTTCATAAGTGAGAGATGGAGGATAGAACTTTTCCAAAAAAACATTCTGTAGTTGTTCCCATGTGGTGATAGGTTCACATTGTAACGAATTGTACCCAACTTATGACTCTATCGGCAAGAGAATACTTGAATAGACGGAGTCGGATGGCATCATTAGACACTCCATTTTTTTTGTCATAGCACATAGATCGATGAATCTCATAAGGTGTTCTTGACTATCTTCACCTTGTTTGCCATAGAACGGATTGTTTTGGAGCAAGGTGATCCAATGTGCTCGTATCTCGAAATTCAGAGCATGGATGGGAGGAGGTAGGACTGGGTGATGTACATCAATAGCTTTAGGGATTGAGAACTCCCTAAGATCCTTTTATAGTTCTGCTGCCTGTGTCACTGCTTGTGCTGCTAGGATTTCTTGTTGTACTGCAGCTCTGGCTTCTTGCATGAGCCTTTCTCTTTGTGCATTGATGGCTTGAGCCACTCTTCAGGCTACTTCCTCTTCCTGAGCCATCCTTGCTTGATTTTCTCTGATCTGACGATGAAAAGTTCTGTCTATCTCGGGATCAAAGCTCGTTGTTAGTCTGGGGCTGTCTGAACGATGCATGCACTATGCCTTGAATTGTACCTGAATTAGAAAGATTTCGAAAGTGAGAACCATGGAGTAAAGTCAAATTCAAGTAGATGATCGATTGTTTCAAAAGAAAAAGAAAAATCCCAAATTAGTCTTAAAATAACTAGATTTGACTAACTGGTTCCGTTGTCCCCGGCAACGGCACCAGAATTTGACGTGGGATTTTATCGCACTAACAAACTCACTCGGGGTTGAAATCCCCGAGCTTTTACCAAAACCAAAGTGCAATAATACCACCCACAAGCAGACGGGTCTTACCGTGGTATAGTTGAGGATCAAACCCAAAGGACAACATTTTTAAGAATCTTTGTCGGTCAAATATAGCTTGAGTAAAACTAATATTTAGAACGATTGGTTGATTTAAGGTTACTTAAACTAATTGCAAGAAAGTAAAAGTTGAATCAAAGTTGGATTTAGATCAATGATATGGAATCGCTGGGATGGTATCGGGTTTCACCACCGCTACACATGCAAACACATTCCAACGCAAACCATCCAGGAAAGATATAACAATCCAAATAGAGCTGCTGCAAAACCCCCCATACGGGCGTTAGGTTCGCGTAAGCATCACCTTAGGCATCATATGTCTCATCACCGTCCGGATCACTTACTTACGGCTCCAAAGATACAGAAATCCAACAAAGGTTGTGGGCCCCCTATACAGGCGTTAGGCACACAGAAGTGTCACCGAAGGCTAGATGGCTCGTCCCCTCGTGGATCATACACTTACGACCTCAAAGAAATCCCATTCTATTTCTAGTTTGGGAGTCAACCGCATTAATCGATAAGCAAGTAGGTGATAGATCTACAAACTAACATTGACGATAAACAAAGACGATACAAAATCCAACTAAGGTTGTGGTCCTCCCTGAGGGATGTTTAGACCATAGAAGCATCACCGTAGGCTAGATGTCTCGTCCCCTCACGGATCATACACTTATGACCTCAAGGAATCCTATCAGAAGTTCTCATCTAGGAGTCAAACTTTGTAAACCACCATTCTATCCCACATATGGAAGATTTCGCAAAATAGGAGAGAATAAGATGAAAACAAGAAGATAATCAACTACGAACATACCAATTAACAATGAAATGGAAGGTTATATACATTTCCATGGAGAGTTTAACAAAAGAACATGATTTGCATGGGCAGCGGGGCTAGTCCCTACACCCCAACAAAAAGGTTCTACTCGCTCATGATGCAAGAAACAAGAAGAATAAGAAAGAGAGAAATATGCCATGAACTCGGTGTAGAAGGTAGTCGCAGCTCGGTGAAGAAAATACGACCTTATACGTCATGTCGGAGCAGATCTGGACGTGAACGGGAGATGCCAAGACAGACCGGACAGTCTCCCTCGCTCTGTCTTCCTTATCTTCTCAGTCTCCTTAGTTGCAATACTGGCAGTAGGTGGAATGAAACTGGCGTGGACGGCATTGTATCTGGATCGGGCATGTGTACAGGTAGCCTGTCGGCGTCTCGGGACAGATGCCCCTAAAATGGGGACACTGGTGGTCCTGTTTATAGGCACAAGTTTGGTCCTCATGCTTTTGATGTGATTTCAGTCCGAACAGTCTTGGAGATATTTTCTCCAAACGTTTAGTTAAAAGTTGACAAAACAGTTTGGTTTTAATAGACCAAACGGTCCTGAGAAATTAGCCTCCAATCGGTTTTGGCAAATGTGACTAAACGATCTCACATTGTGTACATCAAACGGTTTGCTTTGCATTCTTAAACGGTCTTGGAACGTAGCTTTTCCAAACAGTCTGCATGCATGGTACACTCATGCACGTGAAAACGGTCTCATGCGTTCAGTTCATTTGTTCTTCTCATTTGTAGCTCATTCGGTCTTGTCATTTGCAGCTCATTCGGTCTTGTGCTGACCAATACTCCATTCGGTCTTCTCATTTTTAGCTCATTCGGTTTTAATCAACAAACGGTTTGCTGCCTTGTTGCCTTGGCAAATGGTTTTGCAGCTGAGAACTCTATATGGTATGCACACCCAGCCTCCATTCGGTCTTTTACGCAAGTGACCAAACAGTCTTTCACATATCCAGTCCTCCAAACAGTTTGGCACAGACCTCCATACGGTCTTACAATGTTGGCCTCAAAACGGTCTCACAGACCGGTACTGTCCAAACGGTTTGCATGCTCATATAGTTTTGCTTTGGCAAACAGACTGCTGCTCATCACGATCTGCTGGGTCAATTCGGTCTTCATGCGTAGGCTTCCATTCGGTCTTTACTTCTTGCACCGCAAACGATCTTGCGATCAGTTTGAGCAAACGGTCCTGCAGTTCTCATATAGTTTTGCTTCGGCAAACGGACTGCTGCTCTTCACGATATGCTGGGTCCATTCGGTCTTCACATGTAGGCTTCCATTCGGTCTTCACTTCTTGCACCGCAAACGGTCTTACGATCGGTTTGAGAAAATGGTCCTACAGTCCTCTATTCGGTCTTCGCGTGCATTCAGTCTTCACATTCACGTCAAATGGTCTTGAAATGGAACTGTCCATTCGGTCTTTAGACTGAATGGTTGAAACCGAATGGTGAGACCGTTTGGTTGAAACCGAATGGTGAGACCGTTTGGTCGAGACCGAATGGTTAGACCATTTGGTCAGAATCAAGGGTGAGTGAAGGTGGGCCCCAGCTAATTGTTCAACTTTATCAAGACCTGCATTAAATCAACATAAATTCAGTTAAAACCTTGATAATCGAATCAATTAAGTAATTTTTGCACATTATGATACATTTTGATATTTAATGAGTGAAATTTGATGTGTTGAGTCCAAATGAGCCCAAGATGGTAATTGAATTCCATGATGAATATACATTCATGATGCTCCCACTAAATCACAGATCCCTTCTTTATCTTTGTCATATCAGTCAAACCCTTTGACTATATTATCAAAGTAAAACATCCCAACTCTAAGTTGCTTGTAATCAATAAATCACATTGATTAGTCCATTGTAACTTATAGACTTTATTTGCATTAATGGATTCATAAACCTTATAGGTTGTGTCACGTACACATCCTTGTTTTATTCCTCATAGGAATGCGGTTTTAGTATCCGTATGCCAAATTTCTTAGTCATTAAGTTGCAATCAACAAGCATCATCCTTCTCAATATGTTATCCATGTATCTTAATGCTTAAGACTCATTCGCACTTATGGATTTCATCCCAATGGGTGCTACCATCGTGGTCATACCTTATGGTTCACATGGAAGTCATTTAGGATGTAATGGTCATATACCATAACTCAAAATCTGGTTCCTCATATTCATCCAGATAGTTGACTCATCACATGACCAACTCATCACATAGATATTTGAGGTGTATCTGTCAAGGATATAAGAACTCATAACTCCTTGTGATTCTTAATGTCCTTTATTAGTGTGGGGTATTATTTATTTAAGAAGAATTTAGTTATTTGATAATCATCTTCTAACTCCTTCGAGTATGACTCCTTGTTGATTTAGACATCACCATGCCTTAATCATGAGTTTACTATGATACACAATCATAATCACTCATAAGGATCTCAAACATTTGGTCCAAGTATTTCATTCATTGATCTCATCAAGAATTAACACTTTACCAAATTCATACTTCATCTATGATATTCTTGAACACTTCAAGATATTCATATTGGTATTTCTCTAAACATTGTTTGAAGTACTAGCATTAACTCTAATAGGTATGTAAATACATCACATGTATTATACCTAATAGGATAATCATTCTCCCACTACCACTAGTGAAGATTGATTAATCATGTCTAAGAGATTCATGTCTCTTACTAGTTCTCTAACCAAAAGAGTCCAGATTTATCCATCATATGGATACTAGAGATGAATTTCTCATGATAATGCTAATTTGATTGTTTTAGTTATCAATAACTTTTATGTATCATTTTATCTTATGCATACCAAGTAACATAAGATAAACAAGGCATTGCCACAAAGATCATATCTTTGAAACATCAGCTATATTGATAGCCATCTTCTCTGTTACGACCCCACCTCCCGATAACCCCCAATTAAGGGAGACCAAGAGGTTGAGCCGCACCCATTAATCCCGGATCAAAGGTTCGACATATAACCATAAACAATTATTATATTCTAACAGACTATACTGAAAATGGTAATAAAAATTTTCTTTACATACCTTTTGAAAACTTGGATCTCTATTCTTCTATCCACACCGATACTAATCTATCTAATCCTCCTTGCACTTTAATTCTCATTTAGTATCACATGTGCCACTTTACTGTTTGTTCTTTTCATTGTACCTAAAACGCCGACAAACAAAACGTCGGTCAGCCGTAGCTGGTATGTGGGGGAAACAACAAACATGCAACTATGATAACAATGTAATCATTCAATTACTTATTTAACAACCAATATTACGTTTTAGATATAACTCCGCGATCCAAGAGTACCCTACCCTCTGTATTTCTCCCATTAAACCCCTCACGATCCACCTATAAGTGAACCAGTATCTAGGGTTGAGTCACATGGCACTACTCGTAAGTAGACCACTCCTTAACTCGGGATTTGCTAAAGAGTCTCTAACTCACGGTAACCTAGACCTTACTCTAGGATTACCCCTTTTTAGCCTTTTCAAAGTAACGGAGGTGGACCCGGATCTAGCCAGTTATATATGCACATTTATAGTGATAATCATAGTCACTTTATAGATGCATGAAATAAATAAACATCCAACAGTTTAGTTGCATTCAATGCGATTAAACATTCAGGAATACATCAGGAAACTATAGCGGTTATTCATAATCGTAACCACATACCTGATCCATAGTAACTTGATGTCCATGCATTAACATTCAACACAATTAACAAGCAATCAACAATATCCTGAAAATAATGCATAACATCCAAGTGTCATTATTTTATTCAAAACATCCACAAGATCAACTTGGATTCCACCTTATAATTTCTAGGCCAACCTTAGGGTTTTATTAGGTTTTTAGCCTTCATTATGCATTTATCACTTTTAATGCTCTTTTAGTTCACAAACCCTAATTTCTGCATCATAGGCACAACTGAATGTCAAATAAGTCTAATATGTTTCTTTTACACTAAAACTATTATCTTTATCCTTTTAATACATGGCAAGACCATCATGTGCATCTATCATTAATTCAAAGCTCATTAGGGTCTAATTAACATATGAACTCATTTTATCATCATTTCTACCTTTTATTCATGAAAAGACCCTAATTACTACTTTTAGGGTATTTATCCAGGATTAAGGACTTTCATATACCAAAAACTTAGAACTATCATTTAACAATCATATTTTCACATTTTTCAATCTAAATATGATCTTATCTTCTTTTACCCTAAATTAGGGTTTCTAAATTATTTAATCATTCTCATATGAGGTATAACCCTAAATCATGCAATTCTACTTTTAGATCAGGTTCGAATCTAACATTATCATTCAACAGGTTATTAACACTTCAATTAACCCATTAAGCATATTAGATTCAACCTTTAATTACAAATAGGGTTTTTAACTCAACTTTAATGCACTTTTCATCATCTTATAGTACTTTTGCAATTAGAAACGGAATCAATATTTGATAAAAATTTTAATGGATTCCTCTCGTTCTCCTGATAAATTTTCATATATTACTCGCGTTTATCCGAGCTACGGTTTATTTGATATGAAATTAACAAGGTTTTGCTTACTTGGCCAATCTGAAGTTGCCACGTCATCACAGTCCATGCGACGTTGCAGATTTGGAAATATAACGGTTTTACCGTTATACCCTTACTTAAGTTAGCCGTTGCTTTGTACCCCGAAGGGCAAATCCGTCAAACGCACCCGTACTCCTTCTTCTTCCTCACGATGCCAACAGCGTCGCCGGCCTGCAGCCCTAGTCGCGAGATGCGCGACTCCTGTGGCCTCCCTTGGACTCGACGGCCCTCCGGTTTGATTCCCTTGCCTCCGTCGTTCCTCGGCACACGTGCGGCGCCCTCCAGGTTGCGACCAACGTGGCCGTGCTCGAGTGAAAAATGGTCGTCGTTCCTGCTGCGTTTGCGGCAGCCTGCAGTCCCGTGGATGGTATTGCTGGGAGATAGGCGCACGTCTCGGTCTCCGATCCTTCCTGGATCGTCGTGGAGGCCTTCTTCCTCCAACGGGATCGTTAATCAGCTCCTCGTAGATCCATGGCTACGTTACCCATTATTCTAAGGTTTTTGAAAGAAGAAGAAAAGGGAGTAGAGAGAAAGGGATGCAGGGACCTCTTGGGCTCGACCCAGGGGTTCTAACCTTTTATAGAGATGGGTACGAAGCCTTAGGTGAGTTACCAAGCCCCCCCCCATTAAGGAAACTCTTTTCCTTCAATGTGAAGCAAGTGTCTCTCTCTCTTTCCTAATTATCTCCTTTGATGATCATTATTCCATAGATAATTAGGTATATGAAAACTTCTCTCTTAATCTCATTAGACTTGCCCTTTAATTCATAGGCTACGAATTTATATTCCCTTTTATTAGAAAATACTTCCTTTCTATTACAAAATCCATTAATAATGTATCATATTATCTTTTATTTTGCAAATTTGGCATTTTCTCTTTCTTTCCTCTTTATTGGGACTCCTTGGATCACAAGATACTCCATTATTTCGAAATTCATTTTCAAGGATACTTATTATCCTTCTATATGCATTATTTTGCATTATCATGTTTATTTCTTAATAAAATATTTCTTTTTGAGGGTTTCTCTTTATTTCTCTTTTATCTTCCTCATTGGCATTCCTTTTATCATTAGAAACCTCATGGATACGAAATTTCCCCAAGAAATCTCATTTATGTCTCTTTTCATTCATTTTCCACATTATATCATTATTTCCCAATTTCTTTCTTCATAAAGAAATACTTAATTAATCTTTTCTTTTCCTATTGCTTTCTTTTTGCAACCTTGGACTCCTTGGTACCCAAGGAACCCAAGAGGCACGAAATCCTCTTTGGATTTGCCTTCTAGAGGTTTCCACATATTTCTTTTCTTAAAATTCAATTATCCATTTACTAATTGAATTTCCTTTGTTATTTTCCTTTTATTGGGCCCAATAGCCAATAAAGCCTACAAATCAAACAACAAGGCTATTTTAAACGAAATCCAATTATTCTCAACCAAATATATGATTATTTGTTCAAACATCTTTAATATGAGAAATTATATTTCTCACCACTTGAACCCAAAAATTGGGGTTGTAACATCCTTCCCCTCTTATAGGAATTTTGTCCTCAAAATTCAAACAAGAAAACAAACAATTCAGGATAAGACTTTTCCATGTCCATCATTGGCCCCTATGTGGCTTTGTCGTACCCATGGCATTTCCAAAGAACCTTTATTATCACATATTCTTTTCTCTGAGTCCTTTCATCTTGGCGTCTATAAACTACACAGGTGACTCAGGCCATTTCAGCCTCCCTTGGGGCTCACTAGGTTCATTGCTTAGCACATGGTCGGGGTACCTCACATAGCGCTCTAAATTGGACACATGGAAAACATCTCCCATTACTCTATCCTGAGGGGTAGGGTCAAACCTAACCTTCTCCACCCATCCATCTCTAATGGACCCATGTATCGGGGACTCAGCTCTCTTCGATATAACTTAGAGGGGTCAGATTTTCATGTCACATTTTCTCCCATAGTGAACTGTATGTCAGTCTACTTTGCATCTGCTCACGACTCTCATCGTCTCTGGGCTCCTTTCAGCCTTTGCACAATCAAAGTTACTTCATCTACACGCACTGGGGTCCCTTTTCTAACCATCATGTGGTCCTTTTCTAACCATCATGTGGCCCTTTTTACCAACATCACCTTACTGAAGTGGTGACCGACACAACCTCCCTTATAGAGCTTCATATAATACCCGATACTGGCTATGGTGGTCATTGTCACATCTTTCATAGGACAAGAACTGTCTCTAGATATCACCCTGAACGAGCACACATGCCCTCATCAGACCCCTTTAGTCTGGATCATACTAACCATAGTTAGGGGTGATAAACTATACTAACATTGAGTTCTTCATGTACCTACTTCCACTTTATGGAAGTGAACCTTTAGGTCAAACTCAATAACCTTTGAACTCGCTTCATGGTGTAGTTGAACTGTCTCTCTCATGGGTAGTTCAACTAGATCTGTCCCTTGACAGAACTCTTCCTTTCTCATATTATCTAGGTAAGACGACCTACCATAACCCATATTGTATCTCGACCTTCTTTGGCCCAGGGAAGACCTATCACAACATCCATAGTGTTGAGCTCCCATTCCCTCTCAGGGACTCTTTTATCCTCTATATCGATACCTTGGGTTACTGGGGTTCGTCCTTTACCTCCTGGCTTGCATGGACATAAACCACATGCAACTTCATCTTAAGCATCCAAAGTGCTATTGCCATTTTCCACGGTGTATGATGATCTTCAACCATGACTTCCTGTATGTCATGAATCTTTCAAGATCAATTCTTCTGAAACCCTAAACCACTCTAGTCGGGGTTTCATCACCTTCTCTTCCAAAGAAGTACATCTGAGGTTTTACCATCATCCTTTCATTTCATCCAAGACTAGACTGGCTAACCAAACAACCATAACTTTTCAATGTATCTTGTTACATCTGAGTGTTATCCAAACACCTCTCCTTTTCGAACTTAAGGTTAGCTAATCAACCCTTTCTAGCTTCTGGTCAAACAAGTCAGATATATCTCAACCAGAGCATCCATTACCACCTCACATCCTTAGGTATTAGGTAACATTACACTTCCATGTATTTCTCTTATCATGTCACCTCAAACTATATGTGTATCTTCATAAGAACACTATCTAATTCCATCATCATGGTGATCAAACTCAACCTGGTATAACTTGTAAGCTCCACATCCTCATAAGGTGACTACCTCATTCCTCTTAGTGCTAGTAAGCCATCCATGTATCATTCACTTTACCGGGATAGGTTATCTTCTCTACCCCATCTCTTGTGGCAACATTCCAACCTACATCATCTCTTATCCTTGGTGTATGAAATGCATAATGTCCTATCTCTCACCCCCATAACAAGAGGAAATAAGCATTTGGATGCAGTCCAAATACAGAGTTCTTCCTGTTCCAAGAGTAGAGATGGTACATCCCACCTTGCCAGTACACCTTTAAATCTAAGTTGCAACATGCTACATATGTCTCTTTATCACAAACATCATGATATCAAACTAGTCTTGAACCTACTGAGGTTTATATCCTTGGTCATTTCCTCTAGGTCTATAGGGTACTGACTCTTTTGGGGTCATCCCTCTTCCCTCATGCATCAATAGAGTGCCCTACTCAACTGCCCTTTGGGTCCCATGAGTTCATGAAGGTGATAAATCTCCTAACCCATTTCCCTCAGACAATGGTAGTTGTTACCTCCCGACCCTATGGTCATGTGCAACTGGGGAATTAGGCAACTCCTACCTTTATCGTTCTTATCCCTACCTGACCCTAGGATCGACTTAGGCTTCACCATTATAGTGCATGTTCACCTAGAACCTTACCCATGTCTTCATCATCTCTCTTTCTGCATTCCTGGGCTGGCCCTCATCCTTTCATAGGGATCATGGCAACCTGCCTACCTTGGTCAAGCCCCCTACCGGTCACTTCCATGGTAACGCATTCATACGCAAATAGAGATAGATAGGTATGGGTCTACAGGTTCGTTCTCCTACCATGTACCTTTCACATAGCTTCTCAAGATCCTATGAGACCTCCTTAGGTTACCTTGAACCAACAAAACTGATATACACCCTTCCAAACGGGTCCCTCTCCCAGGATGGGAGGAAAACTATCTCTAAGGTCACAAAATCTCTTAGGTCCAGGGTTTACATCCACACGAGCCTACTTATCCCTAGCAATCTATTAAGGCATAAGAAGATCACCTACTAAACCATGCTAGGTCATACTTGTCCTCTTTCCTCAATGCTGGATCGAGATCATACCTTCCTTTATCATCAACCTAGCTATGAGGGGTTCATCAAACACACCTTAAACTTAAGGGGCTTCTCTTTTCCTCTATACATGAGGAGTACCATGCTCGTTTCTATAGGAACTCAACTTCTCATCATGAGCCTTAGGTACACCACTTCCCCTCTTAGGCCTAGGAACCCTAGGTTCACTGCATGCTCTGTCTCTTAACTACAAACCAAGCATGAAAAAGGCATGACACGCACTCCTTGTCATCCTTCAACTCAAGCAACACTTAGAGTTGGGTCCTCCCTAAGGACCACCAACAAGGTACAAGGCCTCATAACCTACTACAAAACCTCTCTAAGTCTAAGGAACTCTTCTTCCTACCTTAGCAGGTAAACACCTATACCGTAGGCACATAGGCACCAGATGCTTCATCTTCATTCTCTAGGGTTGGTCCCTCTAAAGGCAACCAAGATATCATCAACTTTCAGGAATCGATCATGAGGCAACCATTATCATCCATTGTTTAGGGTTTTAGGCTTCCAACCTTCTTGTTGGGTTTCCTGCTCTCTCTAGAGCTAACCCTTCATCCAAACTCACTATTGGTGGTCCTTTCTTCATGAAGGATCAACCTCAAAGGTATGCTCTACATGGGTGAAGCCTAGGTTCAAACTTATGGTTTCTCAAGATCATCCATGACCCTTTATGCTCCATCATAATTCCTTATCCAGGGTTTCATCCTACCGTCAGCACTATGACGTGCCCTAGGTTCCATCTATGCCCTACTGGTACAAGCCCATAGGGTTTCTAAGGTCCTTTACTAGCATCATCATCTAAAGAGCTATCCTTTGCCCTAACATGCACGACCCTTCTCAGGGTTGGGGTTGCCAAAGGTGCTAGGTCACCCATGGATCCTATGGCATCCCAAAGGCATGTCCTTTCAAACACCTGGTCCAACTCATCTCTCTCTAACCTTCACTTAGGGTTAGGGTTAGCATCATCCTCCGAGGATATGCCAGGTCTCTTCTTGCAATGGAGATCTCTATATCCAAGACTAACTTATCCTCCTGACAAGAAGGTCTAGCCCCAGGTCTCTTCTGAGGACATGACATCTTATGTCATACGACCTAAGCATGTATCTATTATTTAATTTGCGCTTAAACTATTAAGCTTATGTCCATGACATCTTATTTACATGCCTTTCATTAATTTAGTGGAGGATTCCTTAAACCTTATTAACCTTACCCATACCTCAAGAGGGTGAGGAGAAGAAAGAAAACCCTAATCCTTTAGGTCCTTATCAGAATTTTGTGATGAGAAGGGATGAATAAGATGAGAAGTCCTAAAGGTATCTTACTTCGATTCATACCCTAAGACTTTGGTCAGGCGGTCACACGGGTCCGAGAGTCCTCGTATTCCGACTAGCGGTGCGGAGGAAAATCTTGCCAGCCCCCGGTCGTGATCCCTTTCTAGACACCTCCGTCTTTCGGATACTCCTCTAATAACTCCCTTGGGTTCTATGGAGTTTTTAAAATTTTAATAATTATTAATGGTTAACTGAGGAACCCAAGCTCTGATACCAAATGTTACAACCCCACCTCCCGATAACCCCCAATTAAGGGAGACCAAGAGGTTGAGCCGCACCCATTAATCCCGGATCAAAGGTTCGACATATAACCATAAACAATTATTAAATTCTAACATACTATACTGAAAATGGTAATAAAATTTTTCTTTACATACCTTTTGAAAACTTGGATCTCTATTCTTCTATCCACACTGATACTAATCTATCTAATCCTCCTTGCACTTTAATTCTCATTTAGTATCACATGTGCCACTTTACTATTTGTTCTTTTCATTGTACCTAAAACGCCGACAAACAAAACGTCAGTCAGCCGTAGCTGGTATGTGGGGGAAACAACAAACATGCAACTATGATAACAATGTAATCATTCAATTACTTATTTAACAACCAATATTACATTTTAGATATAACTCCGCGATCCAAGAGTACCCTACCCTCTGTATTGCTCCCATTAAACCCCTCATGATCCACCTATAAGTGAACCAGTTTCTAGGGTTGAGTCACATGGCACTACTCATAAGTAGACCACTCCTTAACTCGGGATTTGCTAAAGAGTCTCTAACTCACGGTAACCTAGACCTTACTCTAGGATTACCCCTTTTTAGCCTTTTCAAAGTAACGGAGGTGGACCCGGATCTAGCCAGTTATATATGCACATTTATAGTGATAATCATAGTCACTTTATAGATGCATGAAATAAATAAACATCCAACAGTTTAATTGCATTCAATGCGATTAAACATTCGGAAATACATCGGGAAACTATAGCGGTTATTCATAATCGTAACCACATACCTGATCCATAGTAACTTGATGTCCATGCATTAACATTCAACACAATTAACAAGCAATCAACAATATCCTGAAAATAATGCATAACATCCAAGTGTCATTGTTTTATTCAAAACATCCACAAGATCAACTTGGATTCCACCTTATAATTTCTAGGCCAACCTTAGGGTTTTATTAGGTTTTTAGCCTTCATTATGCATTTATCAATTTTAATGCTCTTTTAGTTCACAAACCCTAATTTCTGCATCATAGGCACAACTGAATGCCAAATAAGTCTAATATGTTTCTTTTACACTAAAACTGTTATCTTTATCCTTTTAATACATGGAAAGACCATCATGTGCATCTATCATTAATTCAAAGCTCATTAGGGTCTAATTAACATATGAACTCATTTTATCATCATTTCTACCTTTTATT
The DNA here is from genome assembly GCA_963693085.1 of Alisma plantago-aquatica. Lineage (NCBI taxonomy): Eukaryota > Viridiplantae > Streptophyta > Magnoliopsida > Alismatales > Alismataceae > Alisma > Alisma plantago-aquatica. The sequence goes on along the minus strand of OY856411.1, from coordinate 1,203,560,589 downwards.
CATGAAAAGACCCTAATTACTACTTTTAGGGTATTTATCCAGGATTAAGGACTTTCATATACCAAAAACTTAGAACTATCATTTAACAATCATATTTTCACATTTTTCAATCTAAATATGATCTTATCTTCTTTTACCTGAAATTAGGGTTTCTAAATTATTTAATCATTCTCATATGAGGTATAACCCTAAATCATGCAATTCTTCTTTTAGATCAGGTTCGAATCTAACATTATCATTCAACAGGTTATTAACACTTCAATTAACCCATTAAGCATCTTAGATTCAACCTTTAATTACAAATAGGGTTTTTAACTCAACTTTAATGCACTTTTCATCATCTTATAGTACTTTTGCAATTAGAAACGGAATCAATATTTGATAATATTTTTAATGGATTCCTCTCGTTCTCCTGATAAATTTTCATATATTACTCGTGTTTATCCGAGCTACGCTTTATTTGATATGAAATTAACAAGGTTTTACTTACTTGGCCAATCGGGAGTTGCCACGTCATCACAGTCCATGTGACGTTGCAGATTTGGAAATATAACGGTTTTACCGTTATACCCTTACTTAAGTTAGACATTTCTTTGTACCCCGAAGGGCAAATCCGTCAAACAGGCCCGTACTCCTTCTTCTTCCTCGCGATGCCAACAGCGTCATCGACCTGCAGCCCTAGTCGCGAGCTGCGCGACTCCTGTGGCCTCCCTTGGACTCGACGGCCCTCCGGTTCAATTCCCTTGCCTCCGCCATTCCTCGATGCACGCGCGGCACCCTCCAGGTTGCGACCAACGTGGCCGTGCTCGAGTGAAAAACGGTCGTCGTTCCTACTGCGTTTGCGGCAGCCTGCAGTCCCGCGGATGGTATTGCTGGGAGATAGGCGCACTTCTCGGTCTCCGATCCTTCCTGGATCGTCGTGGAGGCCTTCTTCCTCCAACAGGATTGTTAATCAGCTCCTCGTAGATCCATGGCTACGTTACCCATTATTCTAAGGTTTTTGAAAGAAGAAGAAAAGGGAGTAGAGAGAGAAAGGGATGCAGGGACCTCTTGGGCTCGACCCAGGGGTTCTAACCTTTTATAGAGATGGGTACGAAGCCTTAGGTGAGTTACCAAGCCCCCCCCCATAAGGAAACTCTTTTCCTTCAATGTGAAGCAAGTGTCTCTCTCTCTCTTTCCTAATTATCTCCTTTGATGATCATTATTCCATAGATAATTAGGTATATGAAAACTTCTCTCTTAATCTCATTAGACTTGCCCTTTAATTCATAGGCTACGAATTTATATTCCCTTTTATTAGAAAATACTTCATTTCTATTACAAAATCCATTAATAATGTATCATATTATCTTTTATTTTGCAAATTTGTCATTTTCTCTTTCTTTCCTCTTTATTGGGACTCCTTGGATCCCAAGATACTCCATTATTTCGAAATTCATTTTCAAGGATACTTATTATCCTTCTATATGCATTATTTTGCATTATCGTGTTTATTTCTTAATAAAATATTTCTTTTTGAGGGTTTCTCTTTATTTCTCTTTTATCTTCCTCATTGGAATTCCTTTTATCATTAGAAACCTCATGGATACGAAATTTTCCCAAGAAATCTCATTTATGTCTCTTTTCATTCATTTTCCACATTATATCATTATTTCCCAATTTCTTTCTTCATAAAGAAATACTTAATTAATCTTTTCTTTTCCTATTGCTTTCTTTTTGTAACCTTGGACTCCTTGGTACCCAAGGAACCCAAGAGGCATGAAATCCTCTTTTGATTTGCCTTCTATAGGTTTCCACATATTTCTTTCCTTAAAATTCAATTATCCATTTACTGATTGAATTTCCTTTGTTATTTTCCTTTTATTGGGCCCAATAGCCAATAAAGCCTACAAATCAAACAACAAGGCTATTTTAAACGAAATCCAATTATTCTCAACCAAATATATGATTATTTGTTCAAACATCTTTAATATGAGAAATTATATTTCTCACCACCTGAACCCAAAAATTGGGGTTGTAACATTCTCACTACAAGATGCAACAATAAAGTGTTTCTATTGGCAAATTGAAATAGCAGTTCTCAACTCTATTTCATGTCCTTTAGGCTGAAATAAACTGGTAGGTATTCCTATCTATGACAACAACACTTGCTCCAATGATGAGTACTTCTTTCTTGGTCCTTTCATAAAGGCCATCACTTCTTTGTAGATCTTACAAATCATATATGTCAGATCTTCATCTTAGTATCATATACCTCAGAAGCAGTTCATTTCATGATACCTTAGGTGGAGATTTCCATCCCCTTCTTCTTCTTCTTTTGTTCTTCCAGATATAGAGGGCAATTCCCTCGTTCACCCTCCCATGTGACTTGAGGTTGAAGACGACTTAGGCTACTGGCTAGCATCAGAACCCTTCTTAGCTTTGCCCTTGCCCTTGCCCTTCAACCTGCCTTTCTTTATGTTGATCAGCATCACATACTTAGGCTTGTCCTTCTTCATCTGTGCCTCGAGGCTGAAGACAGCTTGGATTGTTAGCTAGCATCAGAACGCTTCTTTACTTTGCCCTTGTCCTTGCCTTTGAGACTTACCCTTCATCGATCACATTAAAGATTAGGGTTTGTCTTTCTTCATCTTTGCCTCTATTGTCCTCAATATGTCCAACAACTCTGTCAACACTTGTCAAAGTTGTTCATGTTGTATTTCATCATGAACTGTATGATTCTCACAACATTTGCAGTATCATACCAGTAGCCAACTGTTGGCTCAGAGGAAATCTCAATCTAGTCATACCCAATCACATTGAGTGTGTGAATACCTACTGGATCTTCTTCTGTCAAGACATACTAGGATAGTGTCTTGGAGACATCATATGTCTCATGTTGTCTCTGCAACTCATAGTTCAGAGAACACAACATTAAGCACTCCACATCAATGGCATCTTCGGTATGCTTCCATAAGCATCCTTTAAGCCATTAGTGTGGTGGGAATGAGTTCATCTGGTTCTGGTATAACTAGGACTTAGAGCTTTCGCTCTTTGATTGAGAACATTTCTCAACATCCTAACTAGTTGTGGAATTATTCCCATTTAATTTGTTGGTCTCAAAGACCGATCGCAAATAAAGTGATTATTGTTTGTTCCCATTTGTACTACAAAAGGAAATATATACAATTTAGTCCAAAACTCAATTTTGACTTATTTGATTGATTTGAAAGGTTGACGATATAATTAGGACTTTATTTAATTATCACTCCCACTATTTTTTTTCAAATTGATAGCCCTCACCATCAATTTAGAAGATTGCAGTGTACAATCTTCTAGTGGGCAAGATCCTGAAATCCTCGGAGTCATGGACCAGATAGGGTTGTCACCCACAACTTAGATCTTCCAGGTAGGCAACTCTTACCAATTGCATCATATGCAACTCTTGAAAGATGTCATATGCAACTCCTTGACATGATCACCTCCATGCCTCAAGGTGCTAGATCCTATCTAGGTCACCTTGTTAAGTCTGACCCAAAGCCAACACGATGAATATGCACCCTGCTAGGGCAGACCCACATATTCATCCTTCATGCTTCCACGAGATAGACGGTGCACCACGCTAGGGAGTGCCCACACTTGGTCGATCAAGCTTTTCACGTGTGTCACATTTGGAAGGCATCTAAAACTTTAATATTTAATGAGGGATTTGGTTTTTATAGGTACATATACATATCCAATCACAACAATATATAGTATGTATCATATACATGCTATATCCCACAAAAACCATGTGAAATGATAAAATCGATGATTATGGCCATCCTAATGTGATTCCTCAAGCCAAGAGGAATCACGGTCATCTAGATCTACATCACATGCAACTTGTACAAGATGAACTCTGCACTTTGCCATTCTGGGTTTGATCAACTCACCTCCATGATTGATCGGCTCACCATCAGGTCGGTCATTTGGGTGCCACCAACCGATCGATTGGATCCTCCAACCAATCTGTTCACTGGTCATCATGCATCTCCTCAGGTCACCACCCGCTCATCTCGCTCCTCAAACTGGTCATCTAGAATGCCAACTGATCGATTCACGCCTTGAACCGATTGTCTCAGTCGTTGTCAGGTTGTCCGCCGTTCTTTGACATAACATGAAATAAAAGGTCTATCCTATTTACATTTGAATTGAGAAACCCTAAGTTACATTTGGGGGGAGAAAAGGTAGGAAAGAAATCTCGAGTTATCATGAGTTACATCGGGAATAAGAGATAGGGAATCGATGCGCAGACCGAGATGCAAGCAACCACATTCAACCAAACACACATACATAGTGTTTACTAGCCATAACCACGCTATACATCCACCACAAAACTCGTTTAAGGGCGATGCATATCAAGTGCATTTATATTACATATAATATATGTATATTGGGATTTGTGGAGCAGTTTCAATCAATTTAATACTCTAATCAATCGGTCCAACACTTTGAACACTATGATATTGAGATATCAATTAATTGAGTGTTTCATTGAACTACTAAACTCCTTTAGTAATTGGTATAAACATCATTTGTGGATAAACTCCTCTTCCAGGTTAAATCCTATGTGTGTGACCCTACAGGCCCATTTCACGTTCGCAGTGAAAGTCCATAACACTTATGACTTCACAAGCAAAGAGTGGTGCCTAGTCACACATCAATGCTACCCAAGTGAAAAGGAAAGTTGGAGAACAACTTTCAATCCTACAATCCGTGAATGGTGTTACAGCAAATGTATAATTCCTTTGTCACTGATATTCCGAATGAACTCAAGGCATGGAACAGTCATCCTGTCAACGTTCATTCACTTTCGTGATCATAGAGTAGATTGGAGGAGATATGTATGACATCAATATCACATACTGATTCACTAATGTGTGCACACACCTATCTCAATCCTACTCATCAAGTGGCCATGGATATCAAACTCCCTTAGGAGGGACAAATCCCATATCTATCACTCATCCCTCAAAAGCCCCATGTGTCAAAGCCACCCAATCATCACCTTTATAACAACCCATGTTTCAAGACTGCGTTTGATGATGTCAAAGTGTACCCAACGACATGTGTTGAGTGTAGTGATTTCAGGTCAAAGAATCACACTCACCACCATCACTGTGAGAATTGACTGTGACTACCATGTCATGGTTCCATGCGTCAAACTCACGGTGGGTCTGTCTGGTACACTTGTTCTCTAACAAGTACATATGTGTCTGGTTTGATATCTCCATATCATGATTAACGAGATTTCGTCATCAACCAACACCACAATCTAGTCTTGTGTGTCATTGTTGTCTATCTACCTTCCACAATGACATCCGACTAGGGATATAATTAGAATGTACAAACTCTTAGCATCTTTATGATCTCATCGTTCAGGTCCTGAACCTAAAATCATACGTCATTGAGTATTGTCATTCTCTAGACATTCAATATGTTCTATCATTATCTCATATGACTAAATCAGAAAGAATTGGAAGCTTTCCTTTGATGCTTATCAAATCAATCTTAATGTATCCCACCAATCATCACATGATTGGCTCTCAGGGCATACATACCAACAGACTCCCACTTGCACTGCGAGTCAATCACCCTTGAATCATATTCATAGTGATCTTGAAACATGTCCCACATGTTATTGTACTCTAGTGCTAACATAGTGAGTTATGGCAACACCTTGCCAAAGTCGGTATTAATTACATGTCTCTCATCTCTTCATTGAACGTCACACGTATGAGATGGAGTTGTTGTAATATGTGATCTAGTATTCCTTTACTAACCTTTAGCCACATTGCATGACCAAGTACTCCTTACTTGTCATCAAAGATCAGAATATCTATAAGTTCATCTCATGAACTTCCAGATCCATATAGTATCCACTAATGTTCTCTAACACACGGATACTTGGCTTTTCTTTTTAAACGGCTTTATTGGAATGTTTCCATTTATCAACAAACATTCACTTTTATATATCCCATATATATTTTGCGATTAATTTTTTGTCCTTTTCGAAAGTTCACATCAGTGTAACTCCTTACAATGAACCCTTCCTTATTTCCATAGAATGAGTACTTCTCAAGTACTTATCAAGTTCTTATGGTATCCCAGTAACCCTTACTGGAACTAGACAGACATCCACTTTTCATGTCCCACATATGAGTTATTAGAATTATCATATCATATTGTACTGTCCTACATACAAGATGAATGCTTTTTATTCTTGCCATGTCCATACATGCAAGATAATGGGATGATTACATACATGATAGATCCTTATCTATTCTTAGTGTTTCCATTCTTCATAAGAATTGGACACTTGGCCTTGGGATACTAACTCCATGTAACATGGATAAGTTTTCTCCCACTGAATCTATGCACACTGAACCCTTCAGTATAGATTGCCAATGTATGCTTTCTCATTTCAGGTCAAGAGGTTTTCAAGAACTATCTCTATAGATATCTATTCCTATCACATAGGAAACATCTCTATCTTCCCTAAAGATAATTTCCATAAAGGATTCCATTCTAGAACATTTCATTCCTCATCTTTATGTGGAATGCAAATATGCTCCCACTAAATCACAGATCCCTTCTTTATCTTTTTCATATCAGTCAAACCCTTTGACTATATTATCAAAGTAAAAATTCCAGCTCTGAGTTGCTTGTACTCAATCAATCACATTGATTAGTCCATTGTAACTTATAGACTTTATTTGCAATAATGTATTCATAAACCTTATAGGTTGTATCATGTACACATCCTTGTTTTATTCCTCATAGGAATGCGGTTTTAGTATCCGTATGCCAAATTTCTTAGTCATTAAGTTGCAATCAACAAGCATCAGTCTTCTCAATATGTTATCCATTTGTCTTAATGCTTAATATTATTTCTCACTTATGGATTTCATCCCAATGGGTGCTACCATCGAGGTCATACCTTATGGTTCACATGGAAGTCATTTAGGATGTAATGGTCATATACCATAACTCAAAATCTGGTTCCTCATATTCATCGAGATAGTTGACTCATCACATGACCAACTCATCACATAGATATTTGAGGTGTATCTGTCAAGGATATAAGAACTCATAACTCCTTGTGATTCTTAATGTCCTTTATTAGTGTGGGGTATTCTTTATTTAAGAAGAATTTAGTTATTTGATAATCATCCTCTAACTCCTTAGAGTATGACTCCTTTTTTATTTAGACATCACCATGCCTTAATCATGAGTTCACTATAATACACAATCATAATCACTCATAAGGATCTCAAATATTTTGTCCAAGTATTTCATTCATTGATCTCATCAAGAATTAACACTTTACCAAATTCATACTTCATCTATGATATTCTTGAACACTTCAAGATATTCATATTGGTATTTCTCTAAACATTGTTTGAAGTACTAGAATTAACTCTAATAGGTATGTAAATACATCACATGTATTATACCTAATAGGATAATCATTCTCCCACTACCACTAGTTAAGATTGATTAATCATGTCTAATAGATTCATGTCTCTTACTAGTTCTCTAACCAAAAGAGTCCAGATTAATCCATCATATGGATACTAGAGATGAATTTCTCATGATAATGCTAATTTGATTGTTTGAGTTATCAATAACTTTTAGGTATCATTTTATCTTATGCATACCAAGTAACATAAGATAAACAAGGCATTACCACAAATATCATATCTTTGAAACATCAGCTATATTGATAGCCATCTTGTCACTACAAGATGCAACAATAAAGTGTTTCTATTGGCAAATTGAAATAGCAGTTCTCAACTCTATTTCGTGTCCTTTAGGCTGAAATAAACTGAAAGGTACTCCTATCTATGGCAGCAACACTTGCTCCAATGATGAGTACTTCTTTCTTGGTCCTTTCGTAAAGGCCATCACTTCTGTGTAGATCTTACATATCGTATATGTCAGATCTTCATCTTGGTATCATATACCTCATAAGCAGTTCATTTCATGATACCTTAGGTGGAGATCTCCATCCCCTCCTTCTTCTTCTTTTGTTCTTCCAGATATAGAGGGCAATTCCCTCGTTCACCCTCCCATGTGCCTTGAGGCTGAAGAAGACTTGGGCTACTGGCTAGCATCAGAACCCTTCTTAGCTTTACCCTTGCCCTTGCCCTTGGACCTGCCTTTATTTCTGTTGATCAACATCACATACTTAGGCTTGTCCTTTTTCATTTGTGCCTCGAGGCTGAAGATAGCTTGGATTGCTGGCTAGCATCAGAATGCTTCTTTGCTTTGCCCTTGTCCTTGCCTTTAAGACTTACCCTTCATCGATCACATTAAAGATTAGGGTTTGTCTTTCTTCATCTTTGCCTCTACTGTCCTCAATATGTCCAACAACTCTGGCAATGCTTGTCAAAGTTGTTCATGTTGTAGTTCATCATGAACTGTATGATTCTCGTAACATTTGCAGTATCATACCAATAGCCAACTGTTGGCTCAGAGGAAATCCCAGTCTAGTCATACCCAATCACATCGAGTGTGTGAATACCTACTGGATCTTCTTCTGTCAAGACAGACTAGGATAGTGTCTTGGAGACATCATATGTAACATGTTGTCTCTGCAACTCATAGTTCAGAGAACACAACATTAAGCCCTCCACATCAATGGCATCTTCGGTATGCTTCCATAAGCATCCTTTAAGCCGTTGGTGTGGTGGGATCAAGTTCATCTGGTTCTGGTATAACTAGGACTTAGAGCTTTCGCTCTTCGATTGAGAACATTTCTCAACATCCTAATGAGTCGTGGAATTATTCCCATTTAATTTGTTGGTCTCAAAGACCGATCACAAATAAAGTGATTATTGTATGTTGCCATTTGTACTACAATAGGAAATATATGCAATTTAGTCCAAAACTCAATTTTGACTTATTTGATTGATTTGAAAGGTTGATGATATAATTAGGACTTTAATTAATTATCTCTCCCACTATTTTTGTTCAAATTGATAACCCTCACCGTCAATTCAGAAGATTGCAGCGTACAATCTTCTAGTGGGCAAGATCCTGAAATCCTTTGAGTCATGGACCAGCTAGGGTTGTCACCCACAACTTAGATCTTCCAGGTAGGCAACTCTTGCCAATTGCATCATATGCAACTCCTTGTCATGATCACCTCCATGCCTCAAGGTGCTAGATCCTATCTAGGTCACCTTGTTAAGTCCGACCCAAAGCAAACACGATGAATATGCACCCTACTAGGGAAGACCCACATATTCATCCATCACACTTCCATGAGATAGACGGTGCACCACGCTAGGGTGTGGCCACACTTGGCCGATCAAGCTTTTCATATGTGCCACATTTGGAAGACATCGAAAACTTTAATTTTTAATGAGGTATTTGGTTTTTATAGGTACATATACATATCCAATCACCACAATATATAGTATGTATCATATACATGCTATATCCCACAAAAACCATGTGAAATGATAAAATCGATGATTATGGCCATCCTAATGTGATTCCTCGAGCCAAGAGGAATTACGGTCATCTAGGTCTACATCACATGCAACATGTACAAGATGAACTCTGTGTTTTTCTGTTCTGGGTTTGATCAACTCGTCTCCATGATTGATCGGCTCGCCATCAGGTCGGTCATTTGGGTTCCACTAGCCGATCGATTGGCTCCTCCAACCGATCGGTTTACTGGTCATCGTGCATCTCCTTAGGTCACCACCCGCTCATCTCGCTCCTTGAACCGGTCATCTAGAACACCAACCAATCAATTCACGCCTTGAACCGATCATCTCAGTCATCGTCAGGTTGTCCACCGTTCTTTGACATAACAGGAAATAAAAGTTCTATCATATTTACATTTGAATTGAGAAACCCCGATTTACATTCTGGTGGAGCAAAGGTAGGAAAGAAATATTGAGTTATCACGAGTTACATCAGGAATAAGAGTTAGGGAATTGGTGCACAGACTGAGATGCAAGCAACCACATTCAACCAAACACACATACATAGGGTTTATTAGCTATAACCACGCTATACATCCACCACAAAACTCATTTAAGGGAAATGTGTATCGAGTGCATTTATATTACATATCATATATGTATATTGGGATTTGTGGATTCAGGATTGGACATGCATAAAGCCAATTTTATTTGTATCGTATGTAATAAATAAAGGTGACAAACCAAAATCGATCATATCGATAATCCTAAAGTATAGAGCAGTTGACGTGGCTCTGATACCACTGTTGGGTTTTAGGGGAGGCAGAGAAGGCAGCGGAAACAAAAAATTTCTCCAAAAACCCAGTATAAAGGAATCACGTCAACATCTATACAGTAGGAAGGATGGTTTGTAGAGGCATGCCTTGTCCCGAGGCTTGCTCGGCGACATTACCTCGCGGCTTGCACGGTCTTCACCTCCGGTCTTGGACGGTGTTTGTGCAGCTCCTAGTCTCACCGGGACTGTCAAGATTGACAATTGTCCTCCGAGCGGTAGAAGTCTCCTACCTCTGTAGTAGTCCACACTGATCACCTGGAACTCTGATTGCCTTGTCGCACAAGGCACCGGAAGGAGTCGTACCCTCCTGTCGGCGTACTAGTCACCGACACACTCTCCTTCCACCAGTCGCCTTTCTACAGTTGTCTTTCCCTTATTGTGCCTCCCTTATCAGGTAGCACTTGCTTGGGCTCTCCTGGTTACCACAACCAGAGAGAACGACAACTTTGTAGAGCAACTAGTGTTCTGAGTTATACTTGAGAAGCCCCCAATACCCCTATATATACAGGAGGGTCATGGGACAGGGTTCTCTACCCCGGGCAATGCGGGATTAAAGCAGGAGTAGAAGGGTTTGAGATTTTCCACAAAACAACCAACTACGCCAGCTGAACCGATCATTTCAATCATGAATCGATCAGTTGGGGATCTGAGCTGAACGGTTCACACCTGAACCGGTCAATTTTGGCAGTTGAGCCGATCGGTTCAAGTCTTAATCAGTCGGTTCACTCCCCAGATCAATTCCCGATTGACTTTTCCTCTTTTGTTTTGAATTGATCCAAATACCAATTCTTGTTCCAATCAAATTGGACAAGTGAAACGAAGAGAAATTTCTTGCCAACCTAACTTTCCCAACTCGCTCGTTTGGACCAGTTGAGCTGATCGGTTCAACCCTTGAACCGTTCGTCTCAATCTATCCTGAGTCAATCGGTTCATCACATGAGCTGATCGGTTCATCATAGGAGTCGATCGGTTGGGAGTGCAGACTGTGCAAAATCAGTCAATTGCATTTTCAATCAATCTGATACTCTAATCAATTGGTCCAACACCTTGAACACTATGATACTAAGCTATCAATTAATTGAGTGTTTAATTGAACTACTAAACTCCTTTAGTAATCAGTCTAAACATCATTTGTGGATAAACTCCTCTTCTAGGTTAAATCCTATGTGTGTGACCCTGTAGGCCCATTTCACGTTGGTAGTGAAAGTCCATAACACTTATGACTTCACAAGCAAAGAGCGGTGCCTAGTCGCACATTAGTGATACCCAAGTGAAAAGGAAAGTTGGAGAACAACTTTCAATCCTATAATCCGTGAATGGTGTTACAGCAAATGTATAATTCCTTTGTCACTGATATCCCAAATGAACTCAAGGCATGGAACAGTCATCATGTCAACGTTCATTCACTTTCTTGATCTCAGAGTAGATTGGAGGAGATATGTATGACATCAATATCACATACTGATTCACACATGCATGCGCACACCTATCTCAATCCTACTCATCAAGTGGCCATGGATATCAAACTCCCTCAGGAGGGACAAATCCCATATCTATCACTCACCCCTCAAAAGCCCCATGTGTCAAAGCCACCCAATCATCACCTTTATAACAACCCATGTTTCAAGACTGCATTTGATGATGTCAAAGTGTACCCAACGACATGTGTTGAGTGTAGTGATTTCAGGTCAAAGAATCACACTCACCGCCATCATTGTGAGAACTGACTGTGACTACCATGTCATGGTTGCATGCGTCAAAATCACGGTGGGTCTGTCTGGTACACTTGTTCTCTAACAAGTACCTATGTGTTTGGTTTGATATCTCCATATCATGGCTAATGAGATTATGTCATAAACCAACACCACAATCTAGTCTTGTGTGTCATTGTTGTCTATCTACCTTCCATAATGACATCTGACTAGGGACATAATAAGAATGTACAAACTCTTAGCATATGTATGGTCTCATCGTTCAGGTCTTGAACCTGAAAGCATACGTCATTGAGTACTGTCATTCTCTAGACATTCAATATGTTCTATAATTATCTCATATGACTGAACCAGAAATAATTGGAAGCTTGCCTTTGATGCTTATCAAATCAATCTTAATGTATCCCACCAATCATCCCATGATTGGCTCTCAGGGCATACATACCAACAGATTCCCACTTATACTGCGAGCCAATCACCCTTGAATCATATTCATAGTGATCTTCAAACATGTCCCACATGTTACTGTACTCTAGTGCTACCATAGTGAGTTATGGCAACACCTTGCCAAAGTCGGTATTAACTGCATGTCTCTCGTCTCTTCGATGTACGTCACACGTATGAGATGGAGTTGCCGTAATATGTGATCTAGTATTCCTTTGCTAACCTTTAGCCACATTGCATGACCAAGTACTCCTTACTTGTCATCAAAGATCAAAATATCTATAAGTTCATCTCATGAACTTCCAGATCCATATAGTATCCACTAATGTTCTCTAACACACAGATACTCGACTTTTCCTTTTAAACGGCTTTATCAGAACGTTTCCATTTATCAACAAACATTCACTTTTATATATCCCACATATATTTTGCAATTAATTTTCTATCCTTTTCGGAAGTTCACATCAGTGTAACTCTTTACAGTGAGCCCTTCCTTATTTCCATAGAACTAGTACTTCTCAAGTACATATCAAGTTCTTATGGTATCCCAGTAACCCTTACTAGAACTAGGCAGACATCCACTCTTCATGTCCCACATACGAGTTATCAAAATGATCATATCATATTGTCATATCCTACATACAAGATGAATGCTTTTTATTCTTGCCATGTCCATACATGCAAGATAATGGGATGATTACATACATGATAGATCTTTATCTATTCTTAGTGTTTCCATTCTTCATAAGAATTGGACACTTGGCCTTGGGATACTAACTCCATATACCATGGATAAGTTTTCTCCCACTGAATCTGTACACACTGAACCCTTCAGTATAGATTGTCAATGTATGCTTTCTCTTTTCAGGTCAAGAGGTTTTCGAGAACTATCTCTATAGATCTCTATTCCTATCACATAGGAAACATCTCTATCTTCCCTAAAGATAATTTCCACAAAGGATTCCATTCTAGAACATTTCATTCCTCATCTTTATGTGGAATGAAAATACGCTCCCACTAAATCACAGATCCCTTCTTTATCTTTGTCATATCAGTCAAACCCTTTGACTATATTATCAAAGTAAAGATCCCAACTCTGAGTTGCTTGTACTCAATCAATCACATTGATTAGTCCATTATAACTTATAGACTTTATTTGCATTAATGGATTCATAAACCTTATATCTTGTGTCACATACACATCCTTGTTTTATTCCTCATACAAATGCGGTTTTAGTATCTGTATGCTAAATTTCTTATTCATTAAGTTACAATCAACAAGCATCATTGATAACACCCATTTTTGTGGTATTTATGGCCCATATTTCATTGTCAAAACTGCCCTTTTAGACTATTTTCCTCTCCATTTTGTCATGTTATTGAATAAATAAGTCACACTATGCTCTTAACTTGTTTTTATCATCTTTTACAGAGTTTTCCTCACTTTTCCACTCAAAATCAGCAAAATGGCCTGTCTCGGCCCACTTACAAGGAATCAGCCTTTTACTAACTGCACGACACGTCCACTACCCATCACGGACGATGGCCGATAGGGGTACAACCCGACACAGGCGTGTTGCACGGTGTGTTCGCTGATGGGCGATACGCCATTTACCCGACAGAGAGCTCTACCCGCCACGACTAATCTTCCCATTACGGCATGTCACGCGATACGAGCCACTCACCAGAGGCAACCGCCCATCGTGCCCGATACCTTCGTAACCTGGCACGCGATAGCCAAGCTACGCCGGACGACACACACGTATCAATTATCTCTGTAGCCACATATGCGGAGCCGATAAAGGGTACGTGGCGCCCTGAGATCCGCAACTTCTTCCAACCACTGCCTATAAATAGCAGCTACAAGACCCCGATGGGACGGGTCAGACTCTCGTGAAGGCTAACCTTGGAAAGCATCTGGAGCTAGTGTGTCGCATCCCAGAGGCATGTCGGGCGATACTAGGTGAGCACTTCCCCAACCTGAGAGGGGCGGGAGTGGTTCACTTAGAATCCGTCCCGGTAACCGCAACAGCCCGATATCGACCAAGGAGACCACCCGATGTGCCGGGTTCCTAGATGGATCCCTGTCCGAGACGGCTCGCCTCCACACCTGATACAAGGAACCTGATACCCTAAGTCGTCTCTTGCCCGACACGATATCGGTCCCAATACGGAACACCCGTCATGGTGTGTCGCCCGAGAGGGTGGTATCCTGACCACGACCGTATCGGGGAGGGTGCCTTGACCGATATGCTTATCTGTCATGGCATACTGCCCGATACGAGCATGTCGGCCAAAGCTCCCGCCCGATATCAGGTTAGAGGCACCTTAGGGGGTCTGCTGCTGTATGTCGCCCTCCTAAATCAAGGAGGTGATACCTATCTTCCCTTTACATTCATTTACTTTCTTTATTTACACAATGTAACTAAACCTTTTATACAATGCTCTTGCTAATGGAATTAGTGGATTTTCTACACCTATTGATCTAAGTTTGGTCCCTTTTTGTTGGATGATTGCTTTTAGCATCCGAACTCTAGCTTGTATGCTTGGATCACGTTTTGACTAGCTATCGAATCGTGTTTCCCATTTCAACTCCCTCGAGAGAGGTGTTGTAACTCTAGTGTTTGGTCCGATCAGGGAGTACGAGAGTACCCAGGGCGGAGTTGCTTCAGTTATCTTTCCACTCCAACCCAAGTCCACCACCTTTGAGAGAGGGTGTTGGTGCTTAGTTGGAGGTACCCTCTTTGAGAGAAGGGGTACTGGATGTTTTCTGCTGCCGCTTGTTATGCCTAACTTTTCCTCCTTCGTACCTTATCGAGGCAATAGTGTTATATCCTCAGGTTCTATTACACAAAACCCCTAAAATTGATAAATGCCAAAACCTTAATTCTTCCTCGTAACTCCAGTTGGAGATAGCTTTTTCTTTACAATGCCCCCTTGTGATATTTTTGTTTCCTTTTAGTCTGTTGTTTTACCGTTCTCGATCTACCGTTCCCTTGGGAACATTTTCTTACCCTTCTTTTACCGGAGTGTAGAGTGTTGATTCCGCGTTTTAACACGACCACCCTTGTCCCTGTGGTTCGACCCCGATCGCTACTTTGGACCCCGTCATCGTTGCGGGGGCCCAAGAGTCGGGTTATTTAAAAGTCCGACTACTTCAAATCTGCTTCTTTTGGACACGCGATTTAGGTCGGTCAACTTTTTGGCACCGTTGTCAGGGACAAGGAAAAACAGTATTGTTAACGAACCCAAATCCACTAACTACACTCCCATGCCTCAAGCTTAGTAATAAGCTTGACAACATAGTTTCTTTTAGTCTTCTAACCTGAATGTTTATATAATAGTTCGTTTCATTAACATAGGTTTTCTAACTTGATTATACGTTCTATTCAGGTACTCAGGGAAGAAGCACTCTGCTCGGTTGAGCACCGTTCATCATGCCACCTCGTGTGGAACCACCTCTTTCTGAGGATGAGCGAAATGCTAGAGTTTGACCACAACCACCTCCGCATGGGAACGATGATTGTTACAATAACAATCATTTACATGAAGAGCTAGAAGAACCTAAATCAGAACAAGCAGGGGATTATCATCATCATAAGAGATGTCGTCATCGCCGTAGGCACAGAAGGAATCATCATAATCAAGAGCAAAATCATAGGAACAATAATAGTGAAGATTCCGACGAAGAAGAAAAGACCCTCTGGGAGTTGGCTGCCATGAAGGCCAACAACTCAAGATGCCCAGTGGTGATCCCAAGGTTTGATGTTGTAAACTTCGAGTTGAAGCCAGCCGTGATCTCCATGATTCAAAATAAAAGCTTTAGGGGAAGTTCCACGAATGACAACCCCTACCATCACCTCGATGCTTTCAAAAATATATGTGATACCATCAAAATGAGGGGAGTGCCACAGGAAGTGATCTACTGTAAGGGTTTCATTTTCTCTTTGGAGGACAAGGCACTGTCATGGTACCTTGGACTGCCACATCAATCTCTGAATGGATGGAATTCTTTAGCGGATGCTTTCGTAAACAAGTTCTACCCTATAGAGAAGACTGTCAGGAACAGTCAGAAGATCACATCTTTCACCCATAAGCCAGGAGAAAACCTACATGAAGCCTGGGAGAGATACCTAGAGTATCAGAGAGACTGCCCTCACCACAACTACAAGAAAGGTTTCCTAATAACAACATTCTACAATGGTCTGACTCCTGAAGAAAGAGTATCGCTAAATGCAGCTGCAGGAAGTGACTTTCTTGGGAAGAAGCCCAGTAGATCTAAAAAGATCATTGAAAACATGGCTGAACTACAAGCTGGGACTGACTACAACAGGACTGATAGAGGGTATGCTAAGAAAGCCGCTAACGAAGGACCGTCGGTCGAATCCAAGGCTCTTAAAGCAATCACCACTCATATCCAAAAGATAGCCACTGATGTCAGACAGTTAAAAGAATCGGGAGGGAAAGGAAAGAAACAGATTGAGAAGGTGATGAAGTGTGTCACTTGTGGAGAAGGTGGACACGGTATTGATAACTACATTTACACCCGACCCAACGAGTCAAGTGAAAGTGAATCCGAAGAAGAGGGAGCTGAAAATGTTTCTTTTGTCAACTTCAAAAGACCGGACCATCTTAGTTTTAGTTATGGCAACAAAGATGTTGTAGAAAACTTACATCAGTTGAATAATCCACCCAAGCAACCAAAAGGTTTCGAGAAAAGAGGCGGACAAGGTCAGTACACCAGAACAACCAATTTTCAATCAAACAAGGCAAACTTTCAAGGGCAAGGGAAGTACCAAAACTGCCAAGTTGCTAACCCTAGCCAAGGCCAGGGACAAGCTAAAGAGCACAGTCAGGAAAAGAACTTTGGTCAACCGGACTTAGTGAGCCAATTGTTTGACTTTGTCAAGAGACAAGATACTATAAACAATCAGTTGGCACAAAGCGCGCTATCCAACTCAGGCGTTCTGAATATGATGCAGGTCCAAATGGCAGATATGCAAACGCATCAACGTCAGATAGACCAGCAGCTTGCTCAAATGTCCGAGTTAATGAAGAATCCTTCGGGTAAGATACCATCCAGCACAGAGTCTGCCAAAATGGTGGTACTTAGGTCAGGGAAGGCAATAGAACGCCCTGAATCAGCTAGGCCTGAAGAACCTGAACCAAGGGTAGCGGCAGAGAACCCATCTGAAGGAGAGAACCAACAAGCTCATGTCAGGGAGCCAGAATCAGAACATGTGGAGGACATGTTCGGTAAAAGAAGTCCTTACTCTCCAAGATTGTCTTTCCCATACAAGCTCATAAAGGCACATCTTAAAAAGAGATACGTAAGGTTTATGGAGTCGGTGAAAAAGCTTCACCTCGAAGTGCCATTTCTGGATGCTTTGGAAGAAATGACGACCTATGCCAAGTTTTTCAAGGATTTGATCACCAAGAAAAGAAGAGGAGGAAGGATTGAGACAGTGCACCTAGCCAGTATGTCTACTACCTTCGTGAAGGCAGATTTACCTACCAAGAAGAAGGATCCTGGAGCCTTTACTATTCCTTTTGCTATTGGAGATAACGTCGAGCAGAAGGGTCTTACTAATTTAGGGGCTAGTATAAGCCTTATGCCCTTAAGCCTCACGCAATGATTGGGATTGACTGATATAGTCAGGACCAACATGAGGATCGAGTTGACGGACCATACCTTCAAAAGGCATGTGGGAGTCGTTGAAGATGTTCTGATTCGTGTAGGAAGATTCTTCATTCCTTGTGACATTGTTGTCATTGACACTGTGGAAGACCCTAAATGCCCTATCATCTTTGGACGTCCTTTCTTAGCAACCGGCAGGGCACTTATTGATGTTGCTGAAGGCATCATAACTCTGAGGATCGGGAATGATCACATAGATTTGAAGGTGAAAGACGCTATGAAGGGACTGTCCCTGCTAGAATCTGCTTACTTTATGTACAGCTATTGCCAGTATTGTGAAGAAGTAGAAGAAGATATTGCAATGGTAGACCCTCTTATGAGGGTGTTGAACAATCATGACTCTGATTCCGAAGATCCTGAGGTTGCCGAGATCCTCGATTACCTAAATTAAAATGATGAAGATCTAAGCGATGAGGAGGAATTTATAGAGACAGTCAAGTTTGCTTCTATGGAAATGACACCAGAAGAAGAAAAGGCACCTAAGACCAAGCCAGAGCTGAAATAGCTACCGGAAGGATTAAAGTATGAGTTTCTAGATCAAGAAGGAAGAAATCCAGTCATAGTTAATGCCAGTATGACGAAAGAATAGGAGAGACTTCTCGAGGATTTGAGGCTCCATAAGAAAGCTATAGGCTATTCGGTAGAGGATATCAAGGGACTTAGCCCTGCTCTATGCATGCACCGCATAAATTTGGAAGAATCCACTAAACCCCTGGTCTAACCCCAGAGAAAGTTGAACCATATGTTAAAAGAGGTTCTGAAGAAGGAAGTGATAAAGCTGAGGGATGCAAGAACTATCTACCCAAACAGTGATAGCAATTGGGTAAGTCCCATCCATGTTGTACCAAAGAAAGGGGGCATGACAGTTGTGAAAGGTGACAAAGGCGATGAAGTAGCGGTCCGGTCTGTCACCAGATGGAGAATGTGCATAGATTATCAGAAACTGAATCAAGACACAGAGAAAGATCATTACCCGCTTCCCTTCATCGACCAAGTTCTAGAAAGATTAGCGCATCATGATTATTTCTGCTTTTTAGATGGTTATTCCGGGTTTTATCAAGTCCTGATTTTACCGAACGACCAGGAAAAAACCACTTTCACTTGTCTCTATGGTACTTATGCTTTCCGAAGAATGTCGTTTGGGTTGTGCAATGCTCCAGCAACATTCCAGCGTTGCATGATCTCGATGTTTTCGGATTTTCTAGAAGACATCGTAGAAGTTTTTATGGATGATTTTTCTATCTATGGGAAATACTTTGATGCATGTCTGAAAAACCTATATTTAGTCCTGCAACGTTGTGAAGAAAAGAATTTGGTCCTCAACTGAGAGAAGTGCCACTTCATGGTACAAGAGGGTATAGTGTTGGGTCATAAAGTCTTAAAAAGAGGTATCGAGGTAGATGTGAGAAAGGTTGAAGCTATCTCTAGACTACCTCCACCTAAGTATGTAATTGGAGTGCAAAGTTTTCTTGGACACACTGGTTATTATCGAAGATTCATAAAAGACTTTTCGAAGATCTCAAAACCTTTGTCAAATCTTCTGGTTAAGGATGATGAATTTGATTTCACTAACGATTGCCTAAGTGCTTTTCAGGCTTTGAGAGATGCACTTGTTTATCCACCTATCCTTCAAGCTCCAGATTGGGAGCTACCTTTTGAGCTAATGTGCGATGTCAGTGACTATGCCATAGGGGCAGTCCTAGGATAAAAGAAGAATAAGAGGCACTATGTCATTTGCTATGCCAGTCATACTCTTGACGAAGCACAGGTAAATTACATGACAACAGAGAAGGAAATGTTTGCGATTGTTTTTGCCTTCGACAAGTTCAGATCTTATTTGATTAGAACAAAGGTAAAGGTCTACACTGACCATGGGATGATACGATACCTGATGCAGAAAAAGGACACTAAGCCCAGGCTGCTAAGGTGGGCTTTACTACTCCAGGAGTTCGATCATGAGATCATTGATAAGAAAGGTGTGGAAAATGTAGTCGCCGACCACTTGTCAAGGATTACAGTCGAAGACAAGAAGGAGCCACCTATCAATGATAACTATGCAGATGAAGCCTTGCTAATGGTAGAAGCCAGAGATCAGAGTTTGCCATGGTTTGCAGATATTTCTAATTACCTTTCTTGTGGGGAGTTACCTCTGGAAATAACATACAATCAAAAGAAGAAACTCTTTTCTGATATAAAGAATTACTATTGGGATGATCCCCTTCTCTTTAAAAGATGCGCAGATAATCTGTATAGAAGGTGTATTCCTGAGGAAGAAGTGCCAAACATTCTAAGGAAATGCCATGCCTCACCCTATGGAGGACATCTAGGGAGTGAAAGGACTGCTGCTAAGGTGTTGCAATCAGGAATTTACTGGCCTTCACTGTTCAAGGATGCTGCTGAGTATGTAAAAAATTGTAAAGAATGTCAATCAACCGGAAATATTGGAAGAAGGAACGAGATGTGTAACATAATGAATCTTAGATGTAATATCCATGTAAACCTTTTTCCCAAGTTTCCCTCTCATTTCTATCCTTTATGTCATTTATGTTTAATTAGTGGAATTTATAGTGGTTTAGTGAACATTTATTCACTAATTGTACCAATATAAGGGTTTATGCACAAATACCTCAGTAAAAGCTTAATTACCACAATTAACTGCTATAAACCTTAATATAACTTTTTTATATGATTTGAAAACATAAAATGAGTCTAAGTTTCAAATTTGGTTTGATTTGTATGTTGTTTGTGCAAGTTACGCAAGTTTAGGTACATTCTGGACTTTTATGCAATTTACCCAATTGGGAGGTTTTCTTTGCAAATTATCTCCTGAATTTTAATCCTTAGATATTCCCTTACCATTAACGAGATTTGAAACCATTGGAGAACCTAGTTTCACCTTGGTTTGATGGTATTTCTTTCCAAGGGCATTATAGGGATTACCCTCTTTATAAAGATGCTTATCCTTAAAAGCTATCAACCAATGAGGTTATTTATTTCTTGAAAAATGGTGGGGATGGTCTAGAAGGATCTATGGGCTATTAGGACCGACTTTTGATATGCATGAAGCCTCTATGAGTTGTCCTCTTGCATGGCCATCAATCCCTAGGCTAAAGACACATGGAAAGTCTCTTAAGACACATCATGCTTCACCTCTTTCTATATATAGCCATGTATACCCCTTCCCAACTCACAATTCGAAAACTCTTGCTCTCCTTTTCTTTCCTCTAGCTTAGATAATAGTTCCTTCTGTATTTGGCCACGAAATTGCTATCCCAAGGTAATAGAGGGAGCCTACCTTGGTGAAGAAGGCTCCTAGGGTTTCCAAATTGCTCTATTAGGGTTTCTAAAGCTCCTCCTTGGTGAATTCGACCAAAACTAGTAAGTTGCCTCACTTCCTTCCCTATTTTCATACTGTTAGTCTTCCTTACACCCTATTACAGGTCGTAACCATGGAATTCCATGGTGAAACCCCACCTAGAACCATAAAACACCTCATCTCTATGCTCTTTTGCTAGGGTTTATCACCTCTAAGTTGAGAAGGTGATCTTTGTCCAAGAAAGAAGCTAGACTTGGAGCAACCAGACCTTTTAAGCTCGGATCCTTGCTGTTTGGACCTTCTTATCTTCCTTAGAGGTGAGTTTCATAACCCACTTCTCATATATTGCTTGTTACATGCTTAAAATTCATGCATCTATGTTTAAAATCGATGAATTATGTCTCTATTTACCATGTTCATCTAGGGTTTTGGTTTCTTACCAGTTTACCTTCTCTAGAAGATCTATTTTGGATAACTATTAATCTTTAACCATAATATTAGGTCGAATGGTGTTTTACCTCCCTCTCTCTCTCTCTTTGCTTATCTCGTTTGGTTTGATGATGTGTCAGTTTCTGATTGGCCGAATTTCAATAATTCATAACTTTTGATTCCTTTGTCCAAAAACTAAAGTAAAATACGTCCTGAACTCAGAAAAACATTTTATTTTCAATAATAATATTTCCAAATATTGATTTTTAGTTTTGTCGATGATGGTTTTCTAGAAAATGATTTAATCACTTAAAAATCACCAAAAATACACTCTAATCATCGTAACTCCAAAATATGCAAAATTATATGTTTTCTTAATCAGAAGAACCTAACTAAGTCTATGGTGATGTTTTCATAGTATAAATCAAGGTTTTGCTATAAAAGGTAAAAAAATGGGTTTTCTCTACCTTAATGCTTATATATCATTCTAATACATGTATACGAATTGAAAATAGGAAAAATTGATCATGGACTCAATCAAGTGATGAAAGTGGGTAATATGAATCATAATGAAAGGTACGTACAAACCATATTTATGTATGTGCTATGTATGTGCAATCCCTATTTATGTATGTGTTATGTATGTGCAATCCCTATTTATGTATGTGTTATGTATGTGCAATCCCTATTTATGTATGTGCTATGTATGTGCAATCCTTATTTATGTATGTGCATTTACACCTTAAGTTGGTAATTATTATGCCTTAACCTATTTTTCTATAATGAGGCTTTATTAAACCCTATTTCATATACTCTTGAATCTTTTTCTATACTTGCCTCATAAATTAGTTTTGGAACATTATTCTTGGGTCTTGGAACCCCACCACCAGGTTGTAATTATATGATGATTTATCTTACCACTTTACTATTTCTTAAGCATGATGGTTTATTTGGCTATTTAACTATAGTAGTGGTACTTATGTACAACCACCCATAGAGGGTATGTAAATAATCACCATGGGGAACGTCTTATTCTCCCCCTGGGGAATGTGTTATTCCTCCCCTATAAAATTTGATAGGTGACTGGGAATGTATGAATTCTCCCCTCACCTATAGGTTGAGGTTCGGTAGGTGCCTCAACCCTACTTAGTTAATGTAGTCCAATTAATATCATGCATGCTACTTCTTATATGTTTTTTAATGGTAAAAATCTATTTTCTTATGTGCCTCATTCTCTTGGCCCTCTCATCTTATGATGATTTAATATATTTATGTTTCATATGATTTCCTTTTCTCTTGTACTTATTCATTATTTGATGCATACATTGTTTTCCTCTCCCTTTTACTGGGTGCTTTCCCAACCACCCAGGTGATGAGCAAGGTGATGAACAAGACAAGGAGTATATAGCTTTTGGCTTCGACTCAGTTGATGGAGATGTTGTTTGGAGACAAGATTGTAGTAGTCTACACTTCCCTCTATCTAGATCCTGATTGTGTGTCTTGATGTAAACCCTAATGGGAGAATTTGATGTATTTTGTAAACCTTTTATGAAATTGAATACAGTCAGTTATTTTTTTATTCTGTTGCTTTCTAATGGTCTTTTGTATACCAATGTTTAATAAGTTTGGAAAATTTATGCCCATTCCATCATACCTCTGAGAGTGTTTGGAATGGATGTCAATTCTTCAAATTTTTAGTACAGGGGTGATTTCACACTCCTTTACAAGATGCCTATGGCCAATTGGGTTGAAGTCGAGATCTTTGATGTCTGGGGAATAGACTACATGGGTCCATTTCCCCCATCAAAAGGATATCAATACATTTTAGTCGCGGTGGACTACGTGTCTAAATGGGTGGAAGTTGTTGCCACCCAAACTTGCGACTCCAAGTCTGTGATCAAGCTATTTGGGAAAACTATCTTTCCTCACTTTGGAGTACCCCGTATTGTGATAAGCGATGGAGGATCGCATTTTGGGGAGAAACAGTTTGAAGCACTTCTGAGGAAGTATGGGGTCAAGCACAAAGTTGCTACACCCTATCACCCTCAAACCTCTGGGCAGGTGGAGGTTTCCAATAGACAGATTAAGCAGATCTTGGAAAAGACTGTCAGCCGCATGTGGAAAGACTGGTCGATGAAGCTCGACGATGCTCTTTGGGCCTATAGAACTGCATATAAGGCACCCATTGGCACTACGCCTTATAAATTGATTTATGGGAAATCCTGTCATCTACCCTTGGAGCTTGAACACAAGGCTCTTTCGGCAATTAAGTTTCTAAATATGGACCTAGAGAAGGTAGGGGAAAAGAGATATCTACAGCTACAGGAGCTTGAAGAGTTGAGAATCCATGCATACAAAAATGCAAGGATTTACAAGCAGAGGACCAAGGTGTGGCATGATGCCCACCTGAAGAAAAAGGATGTGAGTGAAGGTGATAAGGTTTTATTATTTAAATCCTCTATCCGTCTTTTTCCAAGTAAGCTACAAACGAGGTGGTCTGGACCCTTCACCGTGGCAAAGATATATCCATCAGGAATGATGGAGTTGTATGACAAAGACAATCCAGAAAAGGTTTTTCCAGTGAACGGGCACAGAGTGAAAAGGTACTATGAAGATGAAGCGTTCATGAGAAGATTAGAAATAAGCTTGAAGGATGCTGAAACAACCAAAGGCACAAAGTGAAGGGATCTAAAGTTGTCGAGCGGACGACGCTAACTACAGCGCTCCTCGGGAGGCAGCCTGAGTCTTTACTTTTCTTAGAATAGTACGTTATTTCCCTTCCTGCAAGAAAAACATTATGAACATTATGATTGTAATAAGGCCCGAGTCAGTGCATGCGCCACATGCTCAGACTCCCCCATTTTATGGGCCACCACTTGGTTTTAGAAGCGTTGATGAGTAATACTATCTAAGGCTGGGAGTTTCACTTTAGGCCAATGATGTTTTACCCATCAATTACTTTTTCCTTCTCTTTAGTTTTAGTTTTTCATCTCTTACCTTGTTGTATTCTCCTTTGAAACTTGGTATCGGGCTGAGATGCCTTGCTCTCCTACCCTATCGGGCATCCTTGGTGGCGAAGTTGTGTCGGGCAAGGTCCCGGGAGCCATGCGACATGCCCTTATCAGGCCTTGATATCGGGCATCGCACTTTAGTGATGAGCCTATGTCGCGCGATACACCGAGCTGTGCGCATCGCACCGTGTCAGGCAGTGATACTCGTATCGCGCGGCAGACTCCTGCCGTATCAGGAAGCATAGCTAACGACCTTTGATTAGATAGATTAGACTAATTTTACTGGTCATCTTGGGAATGACTTGTCTCCTCAGGCGACACGTGCCCCGTTTTACCCGTTTTACCCCCGCCCTTGATTGCTATATATAGTAACTGTGGTTTAATGGTGTCGGGCACAGGCATTTACTTTCTCACCTACTCCCGTATCGTGCATCTAACTCTCGCTTTGCTCTCATGTTGGCCAACCTCGCTTCTGCTCCCGTGTCGCACGGCTTCTTTCAGAAGATAAAGGTATAACACGATACGCATATCACTTAGCTTACCCGACACACCTCACGTGTCGCGCATCTCATATTGGGCACATGGCTTTGGTTCTTTTTGTGTGTCGCCCGACACGTGCTTGTGTAGGGTAACCTACCTTTTGATCGCATCACACGACGCAATTCTATCGCACGCTCGCCCGATACCTTATATCAAGCGATACCCGTGTCGCCCAGTTTTGTTCTTAATAATTTTATCTTGTGTCGCCTCACATTTTGCGAATGTCGGGCAGCACCCCCTTCTTTTTTAGAAGGATCGTATCGGGCAGGATAGTTGTTCGTGGTGATGCCTGGTGTTGCACGATAGCATTGTGGCAGTATCAGTCCAACTTTGTACCGCCCAACACAGGCATATCGGGCAAAGTACCGTATCATCCAGTTTTGTCGCCCGATACGATTGTATCGAGCAGCACTAATATCGGGACGGCCTTTATTTTGACTTATCGAGCAACAAACTTTGCATTTTACCTATTTAAGATCGTGTCAGGCTATCTCAATTTTGTTAGTTATGACCGATATCGACTTATCTCTATCGGGTTTTGCTAGTCAGTTTTCAAAATATATCACATATCTGATATCAGGCGACACACCCCATCACCCGATATCAGGCAAGGTGAATCATTTAGTAAAATTGATGCTTACTAAACTTTTGTTTTATGATAACAGAAATGGCCCGCACCAAGAAAATTGTCATGCAAGTAGATGAACAAGGCTGTAGGATCAACACTGAGGCCACAACAGAAGCCACCACAGTCGGGCAGAAGCACCCGAATCCCGATGCAGCTGGGCCATCCGCGGTCGAGAAGAGACCCAGGATGGAGGAAGAAATAGCCCCAACAACTGTTTCAACCACGGCGGCCGAACCTAAACCTTTAGATCACTCACCAGGTAGGTTCGTGCCCAGAGACGACAAGAACCAGCGGCAGTACACAGAACTGGCAGCCAAGGTCTACATACCAAGTAGGTTCTGCCATTAGTCATCCTTCCACCAACTAGGCATTTTTGACAGGCTGGAAAATGTCCTAGCAGCAGCCAAGCTGAGGAAGATATGCTTCAGCCACTCCGCCTCCTACACAGAACTCACAAGGGAGTTCATGTCGTCTCTCCGCCGGGTACAGAACAGACTAGATGAAATCGAAAGATTTGGCAGAGCAGACAGACTACAAGGACAGCTGTATAATGCTGAGCATGACATATCAGAGAAGTTGCTCAATGAAATCTTCTCTTCCAGTGAAGTAGAAAAAGAACTGCCCAACAATGGTGTCAGAATCACCAAAGGCGATGGGTTCAACCCGGTCGAGCTCTGGAGAAAGCTAACCGGTGAGTCAGCATTCAAGCCGGGAAGCAAGGTGGTGGCAGTGCACTCCTGTTTCTGGAGGATAGTGCACAAAATTGTGGCATGCCTACTCTTCAGCAAGTATGAATCGAGCAATCTTTACACTGAAGAGCTCCACCTCATATGGCATATGATGGAAGGTCGCATGATCAATCTGGGGTGGCTCCTCCTCAACCGTTTTCATCCTATTAAGGACGCCACCAAAGACTACAACATGGGCGGGCTGGTGAATCTGATTGCGGTAGGGTCAGGATACCCAAGGGAGCCGTGTAGCCTCTCAAGGACAAGAGGTGATGACAAGATCAACCTCAAGTTCCTAATGAGGGCCAACATAATCAAGAAGGAGGGGCAATGCTACTTCTATAAGTTCACAAGAACAAACACCCTCCTTCCGCTCCCGCATTGTGCCAGCTACGACACTGAAAAATTGGTCTTCACCATAGAAGAGATTGAAGCTGTGGTAGTTGAAGCCGCCTATGCTGCCACCACGAGGATATAAGAGAGGGTAGCCGCAATAGGAAGACATGTCCCTCTCGATGCCTGGCAAGGAAAAACTTCCACAATTCCTACTGAGCCACCCACCGCCCCAGCGCAACCGGCGACAGCCACTGATAGAGTTGTCGTCGCTACTCCCATACCAGTCGAGGCCGCCACAACAACAACTACCGTGACTGTAGAAGTGACAGCGATCGTGGAGGTCACTGAGACAACTAGGGCTAAGACAACGATGATAGCCCTGAGGGTAGCTATCGCATAAGAGACAGTCGCAGCTCCCGAGACTTCTTTTGCGCCTTCAGTGGCAGAGGAAATGGTGCAACTGGATGCCAGCAATGGGACGTTCATTGAGATCCTCGAGATGGAGCTCATGGCTGTACAGCCCACGCCGATGTCGCCGCTGGTGTCTCAAGTGGTAGTTGCAGAGGAGGTCATCGACAACATAGAGGTGGAGCAACATCCACCCACACCACACCCTTCTCCACCACCACAAATAGGTGAGGTAGAGACAGCCACGAAGGTGTTGACGCCTCACCCCGCAGCGACGCCCTCGTGAACAATCCAAATGGATACAACATCGAGTGAGGCAACACACTCGTCAGGTCAAACTTCATGTGCGAGGAGTGTCACGAGGACGAGAGGGAGATCTGATGCAACCCCTCCCTCACTGGGACAGATGTTGGGTCAAGAATTCGACCACTTATTGGAGGTAACAGGAAGCCACTCAGCTACTTTTGCTTCACTTACCCACAAGTTTTCTATTTTCCAGCAGAGGCTAAACAACCAGGAGCGGCAACTACTAACTCTAGTTGGCCTTCTCGGCCAACTAGAGGCACTCAACAACACGCTGCAGCAGGCCCTCCAACACCTTGATGTGATCGAGGAGAGGTTGAACAGGAGGGATGAACATCCGCATTCAAGGCAGCCAAGGAGGTCTCCATCACCTCCTGGCTCAGGCTCCCAACCTTCCTCGTCAGCATCCTCGCCCAGGACATCATCCACTTCCTCCTCCAGCGGGCCATCAACAACGTCTGAGGAAGGGACGATGCACAAGTCAGCCGACGGAGCTCCAGCAGGACAAGCGAGCTCCCGCGACATAGAAGAAGCCACTCCCTCAGTCCCCCTGGACAAAGCTAAAGATAATGATGAATCAATCAGCGTTGGGGAGGACTCTTCTGACAAATCATAGGGAGAGGGGGGACTTCTACGCCGCTAGCAAAAGACACCCCCCAGAGGAAGAAGCTCGACGGTAGACGTGTTTTCTGCGTCGTTAGAGATACCTTCCTTCGAGATGATCGACTTCGACAGAAGGGCCATAGGATACCTGAAAATCAGGGACCCGAAACTACTGAATAAGGTCCTGAGGTTGCAGGCTGATGAAGAAGACGTCGTCTGGAGCGAGTGCTACTTCTCCGTATGACAGAGGTGCTGAGAAGCATGTTCCGCTCACCAGCCGTCGTTGGAAAAAAGCTATTCAGGGTCCTAGAGGGTGCAATAGTCGAGAATATCAGCACCAGGATAGGCCAGTAGGCAATATACAATGCCACCCTGACCTTGGCAAGAAGGTTGATGATGGGAGCATCCGACTTGGTTGCGGTGGCCAACATGCTGCGGCAGATTGAAGAACACAACACGAACCTCGTGTTGGCCCCATACAAGCACCGCAATAACTGGTTCCTATGTGTGGCAGACCTCCGAAACCATGACGTCCAGCTCTTCAGCTGCTGCAACGAGGAGGTCCCACGCTCAGGACACATTTTCACTCACCCAGAGGACAAATGTCTCAGGCTTCTCTTGCTGCGTCTTCTCTGAGTTATCAAGCAAGGAGTCCAATGTCATAGCGGCATTTGGAACTTCTTCTCTATCGGAGACTTCCCCGTCCAAGCAGAATCAAGAAGTGGGAATAGTGCCCTTGTCATCTTGCACGCCATGGAGCTGCTCAACATCTTTGGAAACATATGACATCTCTAGGGCCAAGACTTCTTCCATCTTAGGAGCACTTACTCTTTGTTGTTGATTAAAGACAAGCATTATTTCCATGATGCAGGGATACCAGAAAAGCTACTGGATAGTGACCAAGAAGGTGAATCCTCACAACCCGACAACACTCCAGAAATAGAAGCTGAGATGGATGCAGACGTTTACGGGGCAAGCAAGCAGTTAGAAATCCTACGGGAAGTATGTAGAAATGAAGACCCCGCTTCGCCTAAAACCTTAGAGGAAATGATCAGCAACTTTGACCGTTTCTCATGTTCTACACTCATACAGGAGCAGGTCAATGAAGTTCTCTAGAAGTTAGTTAGCTCTACCCCCGTAGACGTCATCTACGAGGCAGGTAGTGTCATTGTCCCAGTTGATGACTTAAGGGACATGGTGAAAGAAGGAGGATGTTTGGCGATATCAGTGGTGGCCGTCTACATCCAGATACTACAAAGAAAGTTTGAACACGCATACATAGCGCATCCAATGTTGTTCAATGACATCTGCCTTGCTGATGAGTCAGGAGTGAAACAATCTTTTCTGGTAGTGTTACAGAGCAGGATGCCACGTAATATCTTCCTGCCTATCCTGCACTACAACCACTGGATGCTCCTGATGATGTACACTCGCCAACGAGCAGGAATCTTCTATAATAGCTCGGACAACAACAAAGATCATCCAGTACAGTGTACATCAACAGTGTTGACACCACTCGAGTGCTTAGTACGAAAATACTATGATGAGGTGGCGACACTGATCCAACCATTCCTAGAGACAGCAGTGAGCAAATGGCACGAGCTCCAGTTCTACCACCGTAGTCCACAACAAATTCCACTATCCAACGACTGCGGCATCTTTGTGCTGGAATGGATATCTAACCAGGAAACACCTGACCAGCTCTACCACATAGACTATCACAGCAAACGCGGAGAATATGTGTGGGAGCTTCTATCTGGAAAAGGTGCGCTCACCTGCTAACCCTCACTGAGTTAACATTACCCTACCTTATCTATCTCACAACTCTGGGACAGAGTGTGGGGTAAGTTTGGGGGGGATACTAAGTATCAGTGAGGGAGGTACTAAAAGCTCTCCAAATTTTACCTTTTGTTCTTTTCCTATAAAATAACATGTGTACATATACATATACATGCTTGATACAAAAATTTCGCATATACAAAATTTTGCCTCTATACAATTGTACAAAGACACTCTATAGTAAAAACCTGATACGACTTCTTTCCAGCTTGTTTTCTCTGTGTCTAAGGTGGTGCAGGTTTTTGTAATGCTTTTTATGAAAATGCAGTTTCAAAACGACAAAAGGCTATGACTTTCCACACCAAAAATTCGAAAAATAATCTCGCAACAGCTAAGAGATATGTATGCAGAAGGAAAAAGCTGCCCAAACAGCAAAAATTTCTCTTGTTTTCCCTTACCCAACAAAACCCCAAAAAGAGAGAAAAAGCCTTATGAGAGTGAATAAAAGCATGAGAGTTGTGCCAAATGAAAAAAAAAACACTCTTGTCTTTTCAAAAGTACCCATCTTTAGGCATGGTAGATCCGGGGCAGTGGTACGTAGGATGTGAAATCACTTCTCTAAAGCCAACTAGCTTGGACTGCAGGGACCACTTGCCCATTAACGGACCCATACTCGGATGGACTGATGGGAAATAAGTAAAACCCAAAAATCCTTAAGCCTACCCAAAAACACAACTTTCCGTTCTCAAAAGTTGTTTGGTGTGAAAGCTAACTTCGAAATCATACACCAAAGTCTCGCCGAAGCTAAAGAGAAAATTTTGTTTAAATAAGGCAGGAAAAATAAAGTCTGTTGTTCGTGGTCGGGCAGTATTCTCTTTAAGACATCTCAATACTCTCTCAAACCCCTTATCTAAAAACTATATCGGGTTGAAGAAGTACCACAAAACAAAGTTTTAAAATTGATTGAGGACAATCAAAATGCTAAATTTGGGGGAGTTGATAACACCCATTTTTATGGTATTTATGGCCCATATTTCATTGTCAAAACTACCCTTTTAAACTTTTTTCCTCTCCATTTTGTC
The DNA here is from genome assembly GCA_963693085.1 of Alisma plantago-aquatica. Lineage (NCBI taxonomy): Eukaryota > Viridiplantae > Streptophyta > Magnoliopsida > Alismatales > Alismataceae > Alisma > Alisma plantago-aquatica. The sequence continues at coordinate 1,203,529,276 of OY856411.1, read as the reverse complement.
ATGTTATTGAATAAATAAGTCACACTGTGCTCTTAACTCATTTTAATCATCTTTTACAGAGTTTTCCTCACTTTTCCACTCAAAATCAGCAAAACGGCCCGTCCCGACCCACTTACAAGGAATCAACCTTTTACTAACTGCACGACACGTCCACTACCCATCGCAGACGCTGGCCGATAGGGGTACAACCCAACACGGGCGTGTTGCGTGGTGCGGTCGCTGATGGGCGATACGCCATTTACCCGACAGAGAGCTCTGCCTGCCACGACTAATCTGTCTATTACGACATGTCGCGCGATATGAGCCACTCACCGGAGGCAACCGCCCGTCGCGCCCGATACCTTCATAACCCAGCACGCAATAGCCAAGCTACGCCGGACAACACGCACACATCAATCATCTCTGAAGCCACGTATGCAGAGCCGATAAAGGGTACATGGTGCCCTGAGATCCGCAACTTCTTCCAACCGCTGCCTATAAATAGCAGCTACAGGATCCCGATGGGACGGGTCGGACTCTCGTGAAGGCTAACCTTGGAAAGCATCTGGAGCTAGTGTGGCGCATCCCATAGGCGTGTCGGGCGATACTAGGTGAGCACTTCCCCAACCTAAGAGGGGAGGGAGTGGTTCACTTAGAATCCGTCCCGGTAGCCGCAGCAGCCCGATATCGACCAAGGAGACCACCTAATGTGTCGGGTTCCTAGATGGATCCCTGCCCGAGACGGCTCGCCTCTACACCCGATACAAGGAACCCGATACCCTAAGTCATCTCTTGCCCGACACGATATTGGTCTCGATATGGAACACCCATCATGGTGTGTCACCTGAGAGGGTGGTATCCTGACCACGACCGTATCGGGGAGGGTGCCTTGATTGATATGCTTGTCTGTCGCGGCATACTGCCCGACACGAGCATGTTGGCCAGAGCTCCCACCTGATATCAGGTTAGAGGCACCTTAGGGGGTCTGTTGTTGTATGTCACCCTCCTAAATCAAGGAGGCGATACCTATCTTCCCTTTACAATCATTTACTTTCTTTATTTATGCAATGTAACTAAACCTTTTATACAATGCTCTTGCTAATGGAATTAGTGGAGTTTCTACACCTATTTCTCTAAGTTTGGTCCCTTTTTGTTGGATGATTGCTTTTAGCATCTGAACTCTAGCGTGTATGCTTGGATCATGTTTTGACTAGCTATCGAATCGTGTTTCCCATTTCAACTCCCTCGAAAGAGGTGTTGTAACTCTAGTGTTTGGTCTGATCAGGGAGTACGAGAGTACCCAGGGTCGGAGTTGCTTCAGTTATCTTTCCACTCCAACTCAATTCCACCACCTTTGAGAGAGGGTGTTGGTGCTTAGTTGGAGTTACCCTCTTCGAGAGAAGGGGTAGTGGATGTTTTCTGCTGCCGCTTGTTATGCCTAAGTTTTCCTCCTACGTTCCTTATCGAGGCAATAGTGTTACCTCCTTAGGTTTTGTTACACAAAACCACTAAAAATTGATAAATGCCAAAACCTTAATTCTTCCTCGTAACTCCAGTTGGAGATAGCTTTTTCTTTACAACGCCCCCTTGTGGTATTTTTGTTTCCTTTTAGTCTATTGTTTTACCGTTCTCGATCTACCGTTCCCTTGGGAACATTTTCTTACCCTTCTTTTACCGGAGTGTAGAGTGTTGATTCCGCATTCTTAACACGACCACCCTTATCCCTGTGGTTCGACCCCGATCGCTACTTCGGACCCCGTCATCATTGAGGGGGCCTAAGAGTCGGGTTATTTAAAAGTCTGACTACTTCAAATCCGCTTCTTTTGGATGTGTGATTTAGGCCGGTCAATCATCCTTCTCAAAATGTTATCCATGTGTCTTAACGCTTAAGACTCATTCACACTTATGGATTTCATCCCAATGGGTGCTACCATCGAGGTCATACCTTATGGTTCACATGGAAGTCATTTAGGATGTAATGGTCATAAACCATAACTCAAAATCCGGTTCCTCATATTCATCTAGATAGTTGACTCATCACATGACCAACTCATCACATAGATATTTGAGGTGTATCTGTCAAGGATATAAAAACTAATAACTCCTTGTGATTCTTAATGTCCTTTATTAGTGTGGGGTATTCTTTATTTAAGAAGAATTTAGTTATTTGATAATCATCCTCTAACTCCTTAGAATATGACTCCTTGATTTAGACATCACCATGCCTTAATCATGAGTTCACTATGATACACAATCATAATCACTCATAAGGATCTCAAACATTTGGTCCAAGTATTTCATTCATTGATCTCATCAAGAATTAACACTTTACCAAATTCGTACTTCATCTATGATATTCTTGAACACTTCAAGATATTCATATTGGTATTCCTCTAAACATTGTTTGAAGTACCAGCATTAAATCTAATAGGTATGTAAATACATCACATGTATTATACCTAATAGGATAATCATTATCCCTCTACCACTAGTGAAGATTGATTAATCATGTCTAAGAGATTCATGTCTCTTACTAGTTCTCTAACCAAAAGAGTCTAAATTTATCCATCATATGGATACTAGAGATGAATTTCTCATGATGACGCTAATTTGATTGTTTGAGTTATCAATAACTTTTAGGTATCATTTTATCTTATGCATACCAAGTAACATAAGATAAACAAGGCATTGCCACAAAGATCATATCTTTGAAACATCAACTATATTGATAGCCATCTTGTCACTACAAGATGCAACAATAAAGTGTTTCTGTTGGCAAATTGAAATAGCAGTTCTCAACTCTATTTTGTGTCCTTTAGGGTGAAATAAACTGAAAGGTACTCCTATCTATGGCAAAAACACTTGCTCCAATGATGAGTACTTCTTTCTTGGTCCTTTCGTAAAGGCCATCACTTCTTTGTAGATCTTACATATCATATATGTCATATCTTCATCTTGGTATCATATACCTCAGAAGCGGTTCATTTCATGATACCTTAGGTGGAGATCTCCATCCCCTCCTTCTTCTTCTTTGTTCTTCCAGATATAGAGGGCAATTCCCTTGTTCACCCTCCCATGTGCCTTGAGGCTGAAGATGACTTGGGCTACTGGCTAGAATCAGAACCCTTCTTAGCTTTGCCCTTGAACCTGCCTTTCTTTTTTTTATCAGCATCACATACTTAGGCTTATCCTTCTTCATCCGTGCCTTGAGGCTGAAGATAGCTTGGATTGTTGGCTAGCATCAGAATGCTTATTTGCTTTGCCCTTGTCCTTGCCTTTGAGACTTACCCTTCATCGATCACATTAAATATTAGGGTTTGTCTTTCTTCATCTTTGCCTCTACTGTCCTCAACATGTCCAACAACTCTGTCAACGCTTGTCAAAGTTGTTCATGTTGTAGTTCATCATGAACTGTATGATTCTTGCAACATTTGTAGTATCATACCAGTAGCCAACTGTTGGCTCAGAGGAAATCCTAGTCTAGTCATACCCAATCACATTGAGTGTGTGAGTACCTACTGGATCTTCTTCTATCAAGACATACTAGGATAGTGTCTTGGAGACATCATATGTCTCATGTTGTCTCTGCAACTCATAATTTAGAGAACACAACATTAAGCACTCCACATCAATGGCATCTTCGGTATGCTTCCATAAGCATCCTTTAAGCCATTGGTGTGGTGGGATCGAGCTCATTTGGTTCTGGTATAACTAGGACTTGGAGCTTTCTCTCTTCTATTGAGAACGTTTCTCAACATCCTAACCAGTCGTGGAATTATTCCCATTTAATTTGTTGGTCTCAAAGACCGATCGCAAATAAAGTGATTATTGTTTGTTACCATTTGTACTACAAAAGGAAATATATGCAATTTAGTCCAAAACTTAATTTTGAATTATTTGATTGATTTGAAAGGTTGACGATATAATTAGGACTTTAATTAATTATCGCTCCCACTATTTTTGTTCAAATTGATAGCCCTCACCATCAATTCGGAAGATTGCAGCATACAATCTTCTAGTGGGTAAGATCCAAGAATCCTCTGAGTCATGGACTAGCTAGGGCTGTCACCCACAACTTAGATCTTCCAGGTAGGCATCATATGCAATTCTTGAAAGATGTCATATGCAACTCCTTGCCATGATCACCTCCATGCCTCAAGGTGCTAGATCCTATCTAGGTCACCTTGTTAAGTCCGACCCAAAGCCAACATGATAACCTACAATTTTGCGATGTTATCTTAGTGCTTTTCTTCAATTTTCCGCACTCTTTCTTAGATAAATTAGATAGAATCCCTAGTTATCCTCTTTTATTGCAAATATATTGATAGATTAACTTTTTTTCCTTTTTACTTACATAAAAAGACACAAAAAAATCACAAAAGACTCAACTGGTCTCAAGACCGCATGGACTCACACGGTCCCCAGACCGCATGAAGCCAAAAGATCTCAAGACCGCATGAAGCCAAACGATCTCAAGACCGCATGGAGTCAAACAATCTCAAGACCGCATGAAGCCAACCGGTCCCAAGACCGCATGGACTCACACGGTCCCGAGACCGCATGAAGCCAAACGATCTCAAGACCGCATGGATTCAAACGATCTCAAGACCGCATGGAGTCAAACGATCTCAAGACCGCATGAAGCCAACCAGTCCCAAGACCGCATGGAGTCAAATGATCTCAAGACCGCATGATTCCAAATGATCTCAAGACCGCATGATTCCAAACGGTCTTCGACCCAAAACTGACCAAACCGTTTGGACTTCACTTAAGGCCTATAAATAAGACCCAAGGGGTCCTCCCAAAGGGTATCAAGTTTGAGAAGCCCAGAGGCTGCCTCTACTACTCCAGAGCTTTTCCAACTTCCATCCTCCGCCCAAAGGTTGCCGGTCTGAGATCCACGCTCCATCCTGAAGCTGCTTTCTCTCTCTTCGTCAAAGAAGGTGGGAAGAGGAGACCTCATCATCGAGCAACCTGTGAAGTTTGAAGATCGTCACTCTCTCTCTTTCCAAGGGGTTGACTTTCCTCTCTCCTTTGTGGGGATGACGCTCTCTCTCTCTCTCTCTTCTCGCCTCCTTCTTTGTCCTAGCTATGAGTGAGTAGTCTCTCTCACTAGGGTGCGGGGAGTAGCCCGGCTACCCATGTTTTCATTTCATGTAATGTAATCCGTAGTTTGCAATATAGAGATGCTTTCTTTTCAGCTCAACATCAATCGTTTAATGAATGCTTGTTGCTTGATCACCAACTTGTGTTATCTTTTATCTTTTAGTATGAATTGTCTATGTTTGTACTATTAGATTCAAATCTCGATTGAATGTTGGTTCTTGATGCATGTATCCACCATGCATCTGTTTTGGTATCTAGGAGTGTTGTTCAAGAAGTGGAGTAAACTCACTTCCGTCGTTGTACTTTCATACTATGAAATGGAATCAGTTGACGTATGAAAGAACAACCTTGATAAAGTCGAGGAACACACTTTGTGAAGGGAATGATGCAAAGTAGGTGACCATTCATTCGGGGATGGCTGGTGTTGCAACATTCCTGCACTTCTCGTAGTTAGTTCTTTGAAAGGAAACTAAATCTACAAAGATACTAGTTGTTTAGACTCTTGTTGCATGTTATGTTTTATTTTGCATGTTTTGATCCATGAGTAGTGGCGGTGAAAGACGATCACATCCTAGTGGTCCCCTATCATTGTTGATTTCCTAAAATTTACTTATTTGCTTTACTTTACTTGCTCTTAGTTTAAAAACAACCAAACCAACCTTTTGATCTAAGTACCTACTATTAAGAGGTTAAGTGAAATTCTAACGTTTTTCATCTTGTTGCTCCCAACAAGACCGTTGTCCCGTGGATTCGACCCTTAACTATACTACGATAAGACTTCCACGTATCTTAGCATATGTGGGTGGAGTTCTCGATCTAGTATAAGCAAGGCTAAACTTAAAGACTTACCATCTTTAGGGTTTTTAGTGGTGCACGCAATTCCATGTAAGTGGTAGCTCCATCAAAAATTGGCACCATTGTTGGGGACAACGGAACGTTTTTATTTCATTTAGTATCTTGCTAGTTGGTTAGGGTTTTACACTTTCCTTTAATCATTAGTCCATATCTTCTTAAGTTCATCATATCTTTGGCATCATCTAAAAGGTGTGTTCTTTTCTCTACTCAGGTAGAAGATGTGTATGCAATCATCACATAACCTCGGATTCTCCCCTGATCTAGAGTATGACTCTGAGGTAGAGAGAAGCTTCCACCGCCGCATCAGACTTAACCGCCAAAGAGCCAGGCAAATGGCTAAAGATCAACGCCAAGATGCATTAGTCATGGAAAGGGTCAATGCCGCCATAGTCGCTCAAAGAGCACAACTCATCGCTGACACCTGTGCTCATATTCAAGCGAAGATCTGAGTGGAAGAACATGCCTACATCCGAGCTGAAAATGAAGCAACTAACCAAGCTACCCAGTTAGAGCTAAGAAACAAGCAATTGAGGGATTATGCGGTCCCTAAGAACTACGAAGACAATCATCCAGTTCAGCCTCTGATCATCAACATACCCAACTTCGAGATCCGGACACAATTGATTCAGATCATGCAGGGCATCTCATTCTCTGGAGGTTCTGGAGATGACTGTATGGATCACTTGAAGAGGTTCAAGGCACTTTGTCGACTGGTCCCACAGGCCGGAGTTGCTTTCGACTCAATAATGCTACATCTTTTCCACTTCACTCTATCAGGAAGAGCTTTGATCTAGTACAACTCGCTTGATAGGGAGCCAATAATCACCACATGGGCTCCCTTGGAAGAAAAGTTCCTGGAGAAGTTCTTCCCCTCTTCGTTAACTTACGAAATTAGGGGGCAGATTAACCACTTCGCCCAACTTCCTAGAGAATCACTCGTAGAATCTTGGGAAAGGTTCAAAGAGCTTCTAAGAAAGTGTCCTCATCACGGTATCTCCCAAAATCAAATAATAGAAACATTCTATAGGGGAGTGAGTGATGACATCAAGAAATTTCTGGATTCCTCATCTGGAGGAAATTTTATGAGAAAGAACTACGAGGATGCTTGGAAAATCATCACACTTGGAGCTGAGAATCAATCCAATTGGGGACGATCATCTGGCAAGGGAATCCTCAAAGTTTATAAAGTTGAGGAATCAATGGAAATGAAGGCTATTGCTGAAGCCTTAAAGACCATAGCTCATAAATAACAGGCTCTTGAAACTTCACTTGGAGTTGAAGCTGCCACAGGGACCTGTGAAGCTTGTCACGCAACCGATCACCCAACTCTGTCATGCGGTCTGCTTTACAATGTGATGATGGATATGCACCCACCACAATAGCAGTACGAACCAATCATTGAACAAACTAAAGAGCAAATACCCGAACAAGTTAATTCCATTCATTCCATACCGGGACAAGCTTACTATAACCCAAGCCAACCAAGAAACCACCCCGGTTTTCAATATGGAAATCCTACGGGGACTTCCAATCCACAACACCAAACGCAAGGAGGATCTTCTAATAGGCTGCCACCAGGATTTCAAAGCAACTTTAACCAGAATCAAGGGAACCTTAGAAATAACCCACCAAGATCCAACTACCAAAGGAATCCCTCCGCTTACTACCAATACATCCATCCTCCTCTGCACCCACAACTACCCCCTCATCTGCAACAATCGTAGCAGCCTCAGTTAGCACCACCTCCACAACAGCCACATCAAGGACAACAACAATCTCAATAGAAAAATATCTCTTCCCAGCCCACTGATGAGATAACTATGATCAGGCAAATGCTACAATCGCAACAAACTATGCTCGCTAATCAGCAAGCTCAGCAGAAGGCTGTAGAGGCTCAACTAGAAAAAAATGATGCCTAGTTGAAACCTCCAGCAAGCACTTTTGCTGGCCAACCAGAGTCGAACCCAAGACATGACCAGAATAGACCGGAGCAACTGAATGCTGTCACTACCAGATCAGGTCGTATCTTTCATGAAGCTACAAGGATCACTCATGATAATGATGATACATCTGTCTTTGTTCCAAATGCAAGCCCAAGTCTAGCAACTGAGAATTCTGTAGAGACTGAAAAAGGCAAGGAAAAGGAACAAGCCCCCAAGGAGTCAGAGGTCCCGCAATATAAACCTAGGATATTGTTACGACCCCGCCTCCCGGTAACCCCCAATTAAGGGAGACCGAAAGGACAGAGCCGTTAACCAATAACCCGGATCAAAGGTTCGACAAATAATCATTAACAATTATTAAATTCTACCAACTACACTGAAATATGGTAAAAATAAAAACTTTGCATACCTTTTAAAAACTGGGATTTCAAAACTTCTATCCACACAGATACTAATCTATCTAATCCTCCTTTGCACTTTAATTCTCATTTAATACCACATATGCCACTTTACTGTTTGTTCTTTTCATTGTACCTAAAACGCCGACAAACAAAATGTCGGTCAACCGAAGCTGGTATGTGGGGGAAACAATAATCATGCAAATATGTTAACAATGTAATCATTCAATCAATCATTTAACAACCAAGATTACGTTTTAAGCCATACTACTCAAACCTTACCTATCCCCTAACTTTGTGCTATCCCTTATATGCTACCTCTCTTTAGGTAGCTTCTTACCCCCATGGACCTACCTTACAGGTAGCCAATACCTAGGGTAATAGAGTCGCATGGCATTACCCGCAGGTAGCCCAATATCTAACTCATGATGACTTGATGGTCCTACCCCATTGGTAGCCATTTACTAAGTCATTTAATGACCTGATGGACCTACCCCATTGGTAGCCATTTACTAGGTCAACTATTAAGCCACAGAGGGGACCAGGATCTGAGCTAGTAGGCACATATCTTAGGTGATAGTCATATCCACATTATAGTTTGCATGAATTAAAATCATCCAACAATTAATTCATGTCATCGGTGAAAACTTCGGTAAACCTCAGAAAACTAACTCGATATATTCATAAGCGTAACCACATACCTGATTTGATGAGTCATGCATATTATTCAAATACTTCATGTATATACAATCAAGCCAATCAACAGATGCAAGCAAGTAATTCAATCATCACATAATTCCTGAAAAGAATATGTACTCTATTTATTACACACTTTATCAATAATCTACTTTATTGACTTGGATTCTCTTTCTAGGGTTTCTAATCTACAATTAAGGTTTCATTAATATTCATTAGGGTTTCTTAGGTCAATTCCTCAAACTTTATCCATTTTAGGTCAACAAACCCTAAAATACTCTTTTCCATTTATATGAACCTTATTTGCTCAACTATTCATTTTAATAGTCTTTTATACCCAAATTGACTTAGGATCATCATATCCCTATTCATTCATGGATTTGAACAATTAAAACAATTAAAAGACATATTCTCCTAAATTAGGGTTTTTAAGCTCATTAATGCATAATCATGCATGAAACCCTACATTAAGCCAATTATATAAAAGATCATCTTTTTAAATCCTATTTTCACTTTTATTAACAACATGTTAATCTCAGCTTGAATTATCCAAAATAACATCATTAAATCCATCTATCATCAAATCTAAGGATTTTTCCTTAATTAAATTATTAAAGATGATAACTTTATGTCCTTTTCAAATTTCAAGCATATTTATGCATAAAAACTCTAAATTAGACTAATCACGTGCAAAGTTATTCCTTTTTTAACATAATGTACCTTTTTACATTTAATAGGTTAACATGAACCCTAAAGATCCATTAAACCCTATTAAACACATTAATCATATCAAAATAGGGTTTCTTAATCTTTAATTCATTAAAGATGATAATTTACACTACTTTTCGAATAGCATGCAAAATTAGGATTCAAACATAATTTCTTTGTGTTCCTCTCGTTCTGAGGATCAATTTTCATATATAACTTGTTTTAATCCAAGTTTCCTAGAATTAATTATGATTTTAGCAAAATGTTACTTACTTGGCCAATCAAGTTGTGCCACGTGTGCTCCATGCAACGTTGCCCTTTGTTTGGAAAACATAATTGAATGGCGGTTTTTCCCCTGCCGAAGTGGCCAGCTCTTTTACCTGCGGAGGGGTAAAACTGTCCAAAGCCCCGAGCTCCTCTTCCTCCTCTCGACGGTGCACGTTGTCGCCCTAGCAGGTCTTGTGCGGCTCTTCCGTCGCACCTGGGCCCTCGACGGCCTTCGGGCACAAGTCCCCTACCATCGTCGTGCCTCCTCGCAGGTGGGGCCACCTTGGGTTTGGCCGCAATGGCCGAGAATAGGCTCTGCAAGCCCGCGGTGCACAACCTTGCTGTAGCCGTGCTGCAGGTGTGCGGTAGGTGTCCAAGTGAAGCCCGATGCTCCAAGACGCTCACGGATCACCCACTGGTCATCGCGGTTCATCAGGCCTTCTTCAATATGGCTCCACGTCTTTCCATTACTCCAGAGAACTCACCATACGTGGTCTAGGGTTAGCATGGAAGGAAGAAGAAGAAGAGGTTAGAGCAACGTGTGGTTCTCCTTCCCTTCGAACCAGAGCTCTACCCCTTATATAGAGGAGAGAAACGAAGCCCTAGATAGGCTTATACACGACTCAAATAGTCCTTTTCCAACTATGAAACCAATTCCTTTCATGAGAATAAACCTTCTCTCTCTTCTTAATCCTTTGGATATGCTCTATTATTTGGATATTTAGGAACTTGAAAATCCTTGCCATTATTCTCCTTAGTCTTGGCTTTTAATTCATTGGCTTCGATAATTATATTTTCCTTAAGTAGGAAATACTTCCTTTTTAGCAATACCACATAATTCATTACTTATGTATCATAATATCTTCTTATTTGACTTTATTGTTATTTTCTCTTTCCTCTTTCCTTATTGGGACTCCTTGGATCCCAAGGAACTCTATTATTTTGAAATTACTTTTTAAGGATACTTATTATCCTTCTAGATGCATCTATATGCATTATTTCACATTATCTTGTTTATTTCTCATTAAAATATCTCTTTTTGAGGATTTCTCTTTATTTCTCTTTTATTTTCCTCATTGGCATTCCTTTTATTATTAGAAACCTCATGGATACGAAATTTCACCAAAAATCTCTTTTATGCCTCTTTCCACTCATTTTCCACCTTTTATCATTATTTTCAATTTCTTTCTTAATAAAGAAATACTTAATTGATCTTTTCTTTTCTTATTGCACTCTTTATGCAACTTTGGACTCCTTGGAACCCAAGGAACCCAAGAGGCACGAAATCCCTCTTTGGATTTGCCTTCTAGAGGTTTCCACATTTTTCTTTTCTCAAATATCCAATTATTCATTCACTAATTGAATATCCTTGTTATTGGGCCCAATAGCCAATAAAGCCCACAAATCAAACAACAAGGCTATTTTCAACGAAACTCATTTATTCAACACAAATTATATCATCATTTGTTCCAATATCTTTAAAATGAGAAATTACATTTCTCTCCTTATGAACCCAAAATTGGGGTTGTAACATCCTTCCCCTCTTATAAGAATTTTGCCCTCAAAATTCCATCAAGCAAGCAAACAAACAGGATAAGCCTTTCATATGTCCATCATGGCTCCCATGTGGCTTCACCCTTTCCATGGTGCTTCCCAAGAACCTTCATCATCTCATATTCTTCCATCTGAGTTCTTTCTTACCTTGGTATATCGTACCCTCATAGGTGACTCAGGACATTTCAACCTTTCAAAAGTAGAATAGGTTCAGGGCTCAACACATGGCTTGTGTACCTCACATAGTGCTCTAGATCGGACTCATGGAATACATTTATTCATCACGTTATCCTGAGGGGTAAGGCTAAACACAACCTTCTCCACCAATCCATCTTAAAAGGGCCCATATATTGGGGATTCAGCTTTCTCAGCTGTAGTTCAGAGGGGTCGGATTTTCACGTCACATATTCTCCCACAGTGAACTACATGTCAGTCTGCTTTGCATCATCTCGTGACTCTGTCACCCTTGGGCTCTCTCTCAGCCATTGCTCGATCAAGCGACTTCATCTGCACACATTGTGGTTCTTTTCTGACCTTCGAGAGGCCTCCTTCACCCACATCATCTTAATGAAGTGGTGACTGACACTACCTCCTTATGGAACTTCTTGCATCCCGATAAAGGCTATGGTGGTTAACATCACATCTTAAGAGTTGTCTCCTTGTATCACCCTGAATAAGCACACTTGCTCTCATCAAACCCTCTAGTCTGGACCATACTATCCATTAGTATGGGGTGATAAACTATACTACCATCGAGTTCTTCATGCACCTACTTCCACCGCATGGAAGTAAACCTTGGTCATACCCAAGAACTTTTGAACTCGCATCATGATGTGGTTGAACCATCTTTCTCTCTTAAGTAGTTCAACTGAATCTGTCCCTTGATAGTACTCCTTTCTTTCTCATGTCATTTAGGTAAGGTGATCTACCATAACCTATATTACATCTTGATCTTTCTTGTTCAAGGGGAGACTTACCACAACACCCATAGTGGTGAACTCCCATTCCCTCTCGGGGACTCTTTATCCTCTATGTCAAAGCACTGGGTTACTGGTGTTCGTCCTTCACCCTCGGCTTGCATGGCCACATGCTACATTAAGCTTCATATTAAGCATTCAAAATGCTACTATCACTTACTATCTTTGTAGTATCACGGTGTATGGTGATCTTAAAACCATGATCTCCTGTATGTCATGATTCCTCAAGATCAATACCTCAGAAACTCTAAACCACTCTCATCAGGGTTTTATTACCTTCCCATCAAAGAAGTGTATCTGAGGTTCTATCACCATCCTTTCACTACATCAAGTACTAAACTGGATAACCAAACAACCATTAACGTGTTCAACATATCTTGTTACATCTGTGTGTTAGCCAAAACTCATCTTCTTTTCAAACTTAGGGTTAGTCGAACAACCTCAACCTCTTCTAGCCTCTAGCTAAACTAGGCAGCTATATCTCAACCAGAGCATTCATTACCACTTCACCTCCTTAGGTGTCAGGTAATGTTGAAGACATACACCTCCACATATTCCACTTATCATCTCATCTTAAACTCGCATTCTAAGTCTATCTTTATCAAGAAATTCTGAACTCATCCTCATGGTGATCAAACGCAACCTCGGTTAACTTGCAAATTCCACATAACTCATGATATAACATCCTCACAAGAAGACTACTCCTCTTAGTGTTTGTAAACCATCCATGTATCATTCACTCCACCAAGGTATGTTATCATTTCTATCCTCATACCTTGTAGCAACGTTCCAACTTCCATCATCTTTTATCCTTGGTGTAAGGCATGCGTACTGTCCTATCTCTCACTCCCATTACAAGAGGAAATAAACATTTGGCTGCAGTCCAAATACAGAGTTCTTCCTGTTCCAAGAGTAGAGATGGTACAACCCACCTTGCCAGTACACTTTCAAATCTAAGTTGAAACGTGCCACCTATGTCTCTTCATCACAAACATCATGATATCAACAACAAAAAAATTACTTCCATGGAAAACCGGTCTCAACCCTACTTGGTTTAAACACAATCCTTGGTCGTCTCCTCTAGGTCTATAGGGTGTCGGCACTTTTTGGGGTCATCCCTTTTCCCTTATGCATCCAGAGAGTGCCCTACTCATCTGCCCTTTGGGTCCCATGAGTTCATGAAGGTGATCAATCTCCTAACCCATGGCCCTCAGAAAATGATAGTTGTTACCTCCCGACCCTATGGTCATGTGCAACTAGGGAATTAGGCAACTCCTTCTTCCATCGGTCTTATCCCTACCTGACCCTAGGATAGACTTAGGATTCTATTATAGTACATGTCCAACATAGAACCTTACCCAATCCTTCAACATCCCTCTCTGCATTCATGACTGACTTTCATCCCTTCATAGGGGTCATGGCAACCTGCCTACCTTGGTCAGGCCCCATACCGGTTACCTCCATGGTAACACATCCACATGCACTTAGAGATGGTTATATATGGGCCTACAGGTTCATTCTCATGCCATGTACTCTTCACTTAGCTTCTCAAGATCCTATGAAACCTCCATAGGTTACCTCAAAACCAACCAAACTGGTAAACTCCCCACCAAAGGGTCCCTCTCCCAGGATGGGAGGAAACTACACCTTGAGAACAAAGGTCACAAGCGTCCTTAGGGTTTACCTTCACATGAGCATGCTTAATCCAACAACTACTAAGGCACAAGCGTAACTACTAAACCATTCTAGGTCACACTTGTTCTCATCCTCAACATTAGACCAACTTAGTTGTGAGGGGTTCATCAAACATACCTTTAACTTAAGGGGTTTTCTTTTCCTATATACATGAAGAGTACCATGCTCGAAACTATAGAGATTCAATTCTCATCATGAGCATTAGGTACACCACTTCCCCTCTTTGGCCAGGAACCCTAGGTTCACTTTTGGATATCCAACTACATGCTCAACCTCTTAACCACGAATCAAGCATGTCCAAGGTATGCCATGTACTCCCATGATCCTTTTATATGAGCAACACCTCAGAGTTGAGTCCTCCTCAAGGACAACCAACTAGGTATAAAGCCCCACAACTGGTCACTTGAACCTCCTCAGGGTCTAAGGCACTCTTTGTCTCATCTCAGTAGGTAAACTCCTATACCATAGGCACATAGATTCTAGAAGCATCATCCTCTCTTTAGGGTTTTGTTCCTCTAGGACAACCAAGATATCATCAGCCTCCAGGAATTATGCATGAGGCAACTGCTATCATTCACTTAGGTCGCATCATCCCTGACTCCCCACTGTTCCTCATGTCTTGGGGTTTTAGGCTTCCAGCCTTCTTGCCTGGGGTCATGATCTCTCTCCAGAGTTAATCCTTCATCCAACCTCACCATTAGAGGTCCTATCTTCATGAAGGGTCAACCTCAAAAGCATGCCCCTATCTAGATGAAGCCTATGGTCAACTTATGTTTGCTCAAGGTTATCCATAACCCCTTATACTTATCACATAAGCTATCCATCAAACTCCCTCGGCCAGGGTTTAACCTATTTCTCGCACTACTGATACATACAGGGTGCCTATTATGCCATGCTCATATTAGCTCATGGGGTTCCATAGGTTCTTCTCCAACCTCAACAATGAAGGAGCTATCCTTCACTCTAACATGCACGACCCTTCTTAGGGTTGGGTTGCCAGAGGTATGATAACACCAAATTTTGTGATGTTTTTGGCCTTTATCCTGTTATCAAAACTACCCTTTTCTGCCTTTTTCCTCTCTTTTATATGCATTTCCGCAATAATTAGCCAAGCAATGCTCTCAGTCCAATATTTCTATCTTTTGCAGAGTTTCCTCCTATTTTGGCCCATTTAGCACCAATAAGGTCGTTCCAGCCCGCAAATAAGTCCAAGACTGTCCCGGCCCCCTGACGCCCGATACACACACTGACCGGCAAGGCTGTGCGATACGACGATGCGCGATGCAAGGATGCTGTGCGAGAAGGTACCGATGGACGACACGCCTCTTTACTCGATAGGGAGCCAAGCGCGCCGCAACTACTCCATGTGCCGCGCGATATCGGCCGCCCACCGGCAGGCGCCCCTCGCCACGACGCCCGATAGCCGACCTCCTTGTGTCGGGCGATACCGGGCGATACCCGCGTCAGCCGACCACCAACTGAACGGCGGAAAGGAGGACACGTGGCACTTCGAGCACCATACCTTCTCCCGACCAGCTGCCTATAAATAGCAGCTACAGGGAGCCGAAAAGACAGCTTAGACAGTTCGGACAAGCTCAACCACTTCAGGTTTCGGACAGTCAAGTGATCTTCAGAGGAGGTTGTGAGAGCAGGCGTATCGTGCTCCAGTGTTCGTTCCAGGCGACACTAGGTGAGCTCTTCCTCATCCCGAGAGGGAGGGGACTGGTTCACCTAGGACTGTACCGGGAGACACTGGGAGCCAATATCGGCCGATGTAGATGCGCGACACGAGTGCCCGACACCAGTGCCTGACAGTAGGATACACAGCTCCACGCCCGACACGATATCGAACCTGATACGCTCTGCCCGTCATGCGTGCCGCCCGAGAGGGTGTGCTGCCCGACTTGAGCATATCGGCCAGGTCCTTGAGTGATGCAGTCGCCCGTCGCGGTGTGCCGCTTGAGAGAGCGTGCCGCCCGACACGGTTGTATCGGGCTAGATCCCTATCCGATATCGAGCGGGATGGTTACTGTAGCCTGTCGTCCTTCTACATCAAGAAGGCGACACCTATCTTTAATTCTGTTATTTAATTCTTTACTTATACATTGTAATTAAGACCTTTAATGTTCATAGAAATGGAAATGCTTAATTACTTGCTGCTCTAAGCTTGGTGCAATATGTTGTATGACTTCTATGCTTGATATCTGAACTCTAGCTTGCATGTTTTGGATCGCGTTTCGCTTAGCTACCGAATCGTGTTTTCCCATCACAACAACTTTGAGAGTTGTGTTGTGGCTCTAGTGTTTGGTCCGATTCTGGAGTACGAGAGTGCCTGGAACATAGTTGTTTCTGTAACATTCAACTCTAACTTTGAGCCCAGCAACCTCGAGAGGGGGTGCCGAGGCTTGGTTAGAGGTACCCGTTCTGAGAGGAGGGGTGCAGGATGGTACCGGTGCCGCTTGTCGTGCAGTAGTTTTATTCTTCGTACCTTGCTCTAGCTCTAGTGTTATCTTTCTATTTCTGTTGCATTAAAAAACCCTTAAAAACTGCTAAATGCTAAAAACCTTAAATCTTTCTAGTAACTCCACTTGGAGATAGTCTTCTTGTTTTGTTTGTGACATTTTATGCTTCCCTCCTGGGGAATTTATTGTCTTTTTATACCTGCCGGAGTGTAGCGTGTCGATTCTGGGTTCTCAACACTACCCCCCTTGTCCCTGTGTTCGACCCCGTATATCTACTTTGACCTCGTAAACAAAGTTGCGGGGGTCTAGAAGGATTCGGGTTTATAAATGTAAAATCTCAACTACCTCAAATCCGCCTCCAATCTTAGGATGCGCGATTTAGGCCGGTCAACTTTTTGGAGCCGTTGCCGGGGACAAGGCAAAAATGATACTATAGACGAATCCGAATCCACTAACTACACTCCCGTGCCTCAAGCTTAGAAATGAGCTTGATAGCACCCTTTTTCTTTTTTTTCCTTTTGATGCTATTTATTCTTAATCTAGACTAAATAATTCAATTTTCTGACTTGGTTTTTCGTGCCTTTCTTTCAGGAACCCTGAAGGACAGATCACTGTTCCACCGAGCTCCGACACCATTCAACCGTTCGACCAAGCACAGTCATCGACATCATGCCTCCCCGTGTCAACCCGCAACAAGTTGAAGGTGGACTGCAGGGAAGGCCTAGGGATGAATCACCTCCGCCGAGTGGCAACGATCGCTACGACGGAAATGATCAGCAGGAAGATCAGGAATCAGAGCACTCCGAGGAAGGCCACCCCCATGTCAGGCGTCGTCACCGTCATAGACACAGGTGACACCAGGACCAAGAACAGCAACGCGAGGCTAGCGACAGCGACGACTCCGAGGAGGAGGAGAAGACGCGGAGAGAGTTGGCGTCCACAAAGGCCAACAACTCCCGATGCCCCGTCATCACTCCGCGATTCAACGCGGCAAATTTCAAGCTTAAGCCGTCTGTCATCTCCATGATTCAGAACAAAAGCTTTAGAGGGAATTCTAGGAATGACAATCCCTATCACCACTTGGATGCTTTTAAGAACATCTGTGATACTATCAAGATGCGGGGAGTTCCCCAGGAAGTAATCTATTGTAAAGGCTTCATCTTCTCCCTAGAAGATAAAGCCATGTCCTGGTATCTCAGGTTACCCCACCAGTCTTTAAACGGATGGGGGGCATTGGCGAATGCTTTCGTAAATAAGTTCTACCCAACTGAGAAGACAGTGAGAAACAGACAAAGGATAACTTCTTTCATGCAAAAGCCCAACGAGAACCTCCATGATGCCTGGGAGCGATACTAGGAATATCAGAGGGACTGCCCTCACCACAACTACAAGAAGGGGTTCTTGATCACTACCTTTTATAACGGCCTGACTCCCGAGGAAAGGGTTTCATTCAACGCAACAGCGGGAAGTGACTTCCTGGGGGAAAAGCCGAGCAGGTCTGAAAGGATCATCAAGAATATGGCCGAGCTGCAAGCCGGCACTGACTATGACAGATCTGACCGGGGCCAAGCTAAGAAGGTTGGTGAAGGACCTTCTTTTGAATCCAAGGCGCTGGAGACAATCACTTCTCAGATCCGGAGGATAGCTACTGATGTAAAGTAGCTAAATGAATCTGGCGGAAAGGGTAAGAAGCAGGTTGAAAAGGTAATGAAATGTGTAACGTGTGGAGAAGGCGGCCACGGAGTAGACAATTGCATCTACACCCAGCCAGACGCATTGAGCGATTCTGAATCCAAAGCCGAGGAAACTGAGAAGGTGGCTTTCGTAAACTTCAAAAGGCCGGACCACCCTAGCTTCAGTTATGGCAACAAGGATGCAGCTGAAAATTCGCATCAGTTGCAAAGCGCCTCCAAGCAACCTCAGGCTTTTGGGCAAAGGGGAGGACCAAGACAATACCCCAAAAACACTCATTTCCCATCAAACAAAGGGAACTTCCAAGTACATGGGAAGTATCAAGGGCCTAACCGAGAACAAAGCAAAGGCACGGGCCAGGCAGACGTGATTGGCCAGTTATTTGATTTTGTTAAAAAGCAAGATACGATCAAAAATCAACTGGCGCAGAGTGCGTTATCAAATTCCGGTGTCTTGAACTTGTTGCAGGTATAACTGGCGGACATGCAGACGCACCAACACCATATCGACCAACAGCTAGCTCAATTGGCTGAAATTGTGAAGAACCCATCGGGAAGGATTCTGTCAAATACCGAACCGGCGAAAAGAACAGGACAATGACCGTAGAAGCACGGATGAAGATGCAGGATGAAGAAACTTTGAGAATCCAGCTGAAGACGAGAAATGCAGCGCTTCTCGGAAGGCAACCCGAGTTGTCTTTTTAATTCCTAGAATAGGACGTTTTTACTCTCCTGCAAGAAAAACATTACAAACATTTTGGGATGTAATAAGGCCCGAGTCAGTGCATGCGCCACATGCGCTGACTCTGTTTTATGGGTCACCGAAGTATTCTATAGGACGGGAAGGGTAATGCTAGCTGAGGCTGGGACCTTAGTTTCGGGCCAGTGATCTTTTACTCCTCAACTGCTTTCATTACCCCTTTTCGTTTTCAAGTCATAACGGGAACCAACCCTACCGGCAGGATATACGCCACATTGTGCAAAGAGTGTTTCGGGCATCGCTAAAGCCATGACAAAAGACGCCCCTGGATGGCATGAGCATGTGACGATCGTGCCAAAGGACTGATCACCCTTAGGCCGACGGATGGACTGCCCGTCTCGGGAATGAATTACTCTATCGGCCGATGCATGCTCAGGATTGCTTGCCATGTTTTCACCGTATCGAAAAACCAAGGTTGAGTTCGTTATATATACGAACATGTTTTACCGTGTCGGGCTACCTGAGTTACTGTGTTCGTACTCCCGTATCGTGCAAAGTACTTTGTGCTTTTTGCTCCCGTGTCGCGCGACACCCCTTGCCTTCGTAACGTGCGGAAGTCCCGAGCTCTGTGAGATACAGCCCAACAGACCTATCGCCCGGAAGATCTATCGCGCGGCAGTCTATGCCGCCCGACACGTTCTCTGTTTACATGTATAGATTACCGGCCTTGTTAGCTGAACGGCTTTGTATCGCCCGACATGCATATCTTACAACGTATCTTTAGTAACTATTGCTCGATATGCCATGTCAGGCGATAGTCGTGTCGTCCATTTTTGTATCGTCCCGAAGGTTTTGTGTCGGGCGACACATTGTTTCCTTTTTATATACGAGCCGTATTGGGCATCTTTTATCGCCCGATACGGTCGAGCATTTTTCGCCCTATCGCCTTGTTCGTATCAGGCGATACCCGTCCCTAGTATCGGCCACATGACTTCACCTCAGAACCTTGTGTGTCGCCCGATACTGGGGGGAGGAGGCCAGGCAATCTTTGTACAGAAAAACACCGGGCCACACATTTATTCTTTATTATATACTTCTTTCAAAGGCAAACATATTTAATCAAAGTATTTCTTTGTGGTCCTACAGAGATGGCCTGCACCAAGATGACGGCTGTCCCCGTTGACTCTCAGGGTAGGAGGATCCACCCCGAGACTGCGGCTGAAACCTCCAACGCCAGGCGGAAGCGCCCGAATCCAAGACCAGTCGAGGCCTCTACAACAGAAAAGAGGTCCAGGGTTGGAGAAATGGAAACTCCAACTCCAATTCTAACTCCAACACCCCCAACCGCAACAGCAATCCCGGAAGCCTTGGCGGTGAGTTTCGAGCCAAGGAACGACGAGCATACTCGTCGGTATGCTGAGCTGGTGCCCAAAATCTACCGCCCCAGCAGGTTCTGCCACGAAACCTCATTTGTTGATCTGGGAATCGAGAAGAGGCTGAAGGCCGTCCTCGCTGCGGCGGGACTGAAGAAAATCTGCTTCAGCAGGTCTTCCTCGTACACTAGGCTGACAATGGAGTTCATGTCTTCCCTTCACCGGGTGAGAAATTCACCGGCAGAGAGAAAAGAATTCGGAGGGCCAGACATACTCCAAGCCCGACTCTACAACTCGGAGTGCACAATCTCTGAGAAGTTTCTGAACCAGATCTTCTCTGTAAGCGAGGAGGAGAGGAATCTGATGGACAACGGTGAGATAATCACCGAGGGAGACGGGTTTGATCCCGTGAAGCTCTGGAACAAGTTAACCGGTGAATCTTCGTTTAAGCTGGGAAAGAAGGTAGCTGCTATGCACTCATGCTTCTGGAGGATAGTACACAAACTGGTGGCATGCCTCTTGTTCAGCAAGTACGAATCCAGCAACATATACACGGAGGAGCTCCATGTCATGTGGCACATAATGGAGGGTCGAGTGAGCAACCTCAGACGATTTTTGCTGAACATACTGCATCCGATGAAGGAAGCTACCAAGGACTACTGCATGGGCGGAATAGTCAACCTTATTGCGGATGGGCTCAGGTACCCGAAAGAGCTGTGCAGCCTTTCGAGGACGCAGGGCGATGAGGTAATCGACACCAAGTACCTAATCAGGGCCAGTGTCATCAGGAAGGAGGGGAGAGACTTTTTCTATAAGTTCGCAAGGACGAGTATTCTCCTCCCGCTCCCTCAATGTGCCGACTACGACGCAGAGAAACTAGTGTTCACTACAGCCGAGATTGAAGCTGTAGTAAAAGGCACAGCCCCCACCACTGCCAACATGGCCCGGGAGAGGGTAGTTCCAGAGCTACCGGCTACAACTGCCAGTAGGGTTGTAGTCGCTCCCGCTATATCAGCCGTCGCCTCAACAAGAAGGGTGGTAGCCGACAAAGAACCGGTGATTGTTGAGGTCACCGAGACAGAGACTTCAGGAGCTGCCGAGGAAGAGATAGCTGCAGCCCTTGCCATCCCTGAAATACCTGTAGAGGCAGAGGAAGAACCTGAGCCAAACATCAGCAATGCGGTGTTCGCCGAGACCCTAAGAATGGAGCTCAAGGGAGCTCAGCTGACACCTACGCCGCAGCTTGTGTCGCCTTTTATAGCAGGAGAGGAGATCGCCGACAGTGCGGAGGTGGACCGAAGTTCGCCCGTACCACAGCCGTCCCCTCCCCGACGAAAAGGCAAGGCGATAGCTGCTGAAGTAGCGTCGTCGCCTCGCCTGGCAGCATCGGCAACGCAAACGGTCTATGTAGAGTCTATCACGCGTGGTAAACCATCGCATGAAAAATAGGTCGCGAGGACGGAAGGAAGATCTACCGGAGCTTCCCCATCGCTCGGAATGACGCTCGGGCACGAGCTCGATAGGTTGCGGGAGGTAACAGATACCAACTCTGACATTTGTATTTCCCTAACCTGCAAATATGCGTCTTTCCAAGACAGGATGAGCAGCCAAGAGCGAGAGCTGCTAAGCGGATTAGAGGCCGTAAATTCAATAATGCAGCAAGTTCTCCAACTCCTCGACAAGATCGAGGCGAGGCTGGATAGAGGGGACGACCATCCGTGCCGAAGGCAGCCGAGACGGTCGTTGTCACCCCCTAGTCGTGGCTCTCCATCATCTTCGTCAGCGCCTTCCTCGACATCAGCGCCACCCTCCTCCTCCAGCGGGCGATCCTCAATGCCTGAGGAGGGGACACAGCCGAAGTCCACCGACGGAGCCCCAGCAAGACAGGAAAGCTCCGTAGGTCCCGAGGAAGAAAATCCCTCAATCCCCCCTGGATGATATTGAAGATGATAACGGATATGTCAGCATCGGGGCAGACTCTTCTTACGAGTCAGAGGGAGAAAAGGGGGACGTCTATGCTGCCAATGAAAGACACTTTCCCCGAGAAAGATGCTCGATGGCAGACAGGTTTCGTGAGCCATCAGAGATACCTTCCTTCGAGATGGCCGACTTCGACAGAAGGGCCATCGGCTACCTGTCGATCAGAGACCAGAAACTGCTAGACAGGGTCCTTAGATCGCAGGCAGATGAAGAAGACGTCGTCTGGAGCGACAGCTACTTCTCCGTATGATGGGGAACACTCCGCAACATGTTCCGCTCACCGGCCGTCGTCGGAAAAAGGCTATTCAGGGTCCTCGAGAATGCTATAATAGAAAATATCGATAGTAGGACAGGTCGGAAGAAAATATATTGTGCCACCCCAACCTTGGCGAGAAGGTTGATGTGGGGAGAACTAGACTCCTCCACGGTGTCCAACATGCTGCAGCACATTGACGAGCATAACCCTAACCTCGTGTTGGCACCGTACGAGCACCGCGACATATGGTTCCTCTGTGTAGCAGACCTAAGGAACCACGAAGTCCGGCTCCTGAACTGCAACCACAACAAGGTGCCGCATTCCGGGATCGCCTTCAGCCGCCCGGAAGACAAAAATCTGAGGCTTCTACCGGTGCGTCTTCAAAGAGTTATCAAGTGAGGAGCCAAACGCCACAGTGGCGTTTGGAACTTCTTTTCTATTCGCGACTTCCTTGTCCAGGCTGAAGAGGGAAGCGGAAACAGCGCCTTAATCGTCTTAAGTGCCATTGAGGTTCTCAGTACATTTGGCAACTTGAGGGCCCTTAGGGGCCATTGTTTCTATCAACGCAGGGGCATCTACGCCATGTTGCTGATCAAGGACAAGTGCTATTTCCGGGACGCAGGGGTACCGGAGCAGCTGCTGGACAGTGACCTAGATGAAGACTCTTCTCAGTCTAGCAGCCCCTCATAAAAAGAAGAAGAAGTGGCAACCGTCAAACATGGGGCAGGCAAGGAACTTATGGTCCTTAAGAAAATGCATAGGATGGAAGAAACTGCTTCGCCTGAAATCACAAAAGAGATGATCAAAAACTTCGACCGCTTCTCGTGTGCTACGCTCACGCAGGAGCAGGTAGATGTAATCCTTCCGAAGTTAGCAGATGCTACCCCGAGGGATGTCATTTACAAGGCGGGCAATGTCGTAGTCTGAATTGATGAGCTAAGGGATGTGGTTAAAGAAGGAGGATGTTTGGCGGTATCTGTATTAACCGCTTGTGTCCAAATATTACAACCAAAGTTCGATCACGCATATATAGCCCATCATATGTTGTTTAACGACGTTTGCCTAGCCGACGAAACAGGAGCACAGAAACTTTTTCTGGAAGAGTTGGAAAGCGGAGTCCCTAGCCAAATATTTCTGCCAATTCTTCATAACAACCATTGGACGCTCCTGACGGTGTACACCCGGCAACGAGTGGGAATCTTCTACAACAGCTCGGACGGCAACAAGAACCATCCAGTGCCGTGTACATCAGAACCGTTGTCATCCGTCGAACGCTTAACTCGGAAATACTACGAAGGGGTGACAAAGATGATACAACCATTCCTGGACACACAAGCAAACAAATGGCATGAGCTTCAGTTCTGCCACCGTAGCCCACAACAGATCCCATTATCCAACGACTGCGGCATCCACATCCTGGAATGGATAGCGAATAAAGAGATGCCTGACTAGCTCCATCACATCGATTATCACAGCAAAAGAGGAGAATATGTGTGGGAGCTTCTATCTGACGAAGGCGCGCTCGTCGGCTAACCTTCGCTGGATTAGCATTACCTTGCCTAATCTACTTCACAACTCTGGGACAGAGTGTGGAGTAAGTTTGGGGGGTACCATGGTACCAGTGAGGGAGGTACAAAATTCTGTCAAATTTTCTAACTTAATTTTTTGATTCTTTTGTTTATCATGTATACATATACATGTTCATATAAAATTTTGAAATTTTTGAAAAATTTTGCTTATTTTGTTCCCATACATATGTACAAAGTTGTTATATTAGTAAAACCTAATGCAACTGCCTGCCAAGTTTATTTTCTTTGCGCTGAATGTGATGCAAGTTTTGTTATATCTTTCTAATAATGCTGCTTCGAACAAACAGAAGATTATGTTTTTCCATGTCAAAAATTTTGAAAATACAATAATCTCACAGACAGCTAAGAGACGAGTATGGAGAAGGAAAAAGCTGCCCAAACAGCAAGAATCTCTTAGTTTCCCTTACCCGACAAAAATCCTAAAAAGAGAGAGAGACCTTATGAGTGTGAATAAAAGCATGAGATTTGTGCCCAATAAAAGAAAAAAAGAAAAAAAAATATACACACACTTGTTTTCCAAAAGTACCCGTCTTTAGGCATGGTAGATCCGGGGCAGTGGTACGTAGGATGTGAAATCACTGCTCTAAAGCCAACTGGCTTGGACTGCAGGGACCACTTGCCCGTTAACGGACCCTTGCCTGGATGGACTGATGGGGAACAAGAAGAAAACCCAAAAAGCCTTAGCCTACCCTTGACACAACTTTCTGCCCCGAAAATAAAGTTGTTTGGTGTGTAAGCTAACTTCAGAATCATACAACAACGTCTCGCCGAAGCTGTAGAGAAGAATCTTACTAAAACAATAAGGCACAAAAAACAAAAATCTTTTATTCGTAATGAGACAGCATTATCTCTAAAGGCATTACAATACTTGTTTTACCCCTTAGCCTGAGATCTATACTGCGCAAGAAGAAGCATCGCTAAATAAAGTTTAAATATTGATTGAGGACAATCAAAATGCTAAGTTTGGGGGAGTTGATAACACCAAATTTTGTGATGTTTTTGGCCTTTATCCTGTTATCAAATCTGCCCTTTTCTGTCTTTTTCCTCTCTTTTATATGCATTTCTGCAATAATTAGCCAAGCAATGCTCTCAGTCCAATATTTCTATCTTTTGCAGAGTTTCCTCCTATTTTGGCCCATTTAGCACCAATAAGGCCGTTCCGACCCGCAAATAAGTCCAAGACTGTCCCGACCCCCTGACGCCCGATACACACGCTGACCGGCAAAGCTGCGCGATATGACGACGCGCGACGCAAGGATGTCGTGCGAGAAGGTACCGATGGACGACACGCCTATTTACCCGACAGGGAGCCAAGCGCACCGCAACTACTCCATGTGCCGCGCGATATCGGCCGCCCACCGGCAGGCGCCCCTCGCCACGACGCCCGATAGCCGACCTTCTTGTGTCGGGCAATACCGGGCGATACACGCGTCAGCCGACCACCAACTGAACGGCGGAAAGGAGGACACGTGGCGCTTCGAGCACCATACCTTCTCCCGACCAGCTGCCTATAAATAGCAGCTACAGGGAGCCGAAAAGACAGCTTAGATAGTTCAGACAAGCTCGGCCACTTCAGGTTTCGGACAGTCGAGTGATCTTCAGAGGAGGCTGCGAGAGCAGGCATATCGTGCTCCAGTGTTTGTATCGGGCGACACTAGGTGAGCTCTTCCTCATCCCGAGAGGTTGGGGACTGGTTCACCTAGGACTGTACCGGGCGACACTGGGAGCCGATATCGGCCGATGTAGATGTGCGACACGAGTGCCCGACACCAGTGCCCGACAGTAGGATACGCAGCTCCACGCCCGACACGATATCGAACCCGATACGCTCTCCCCGTCATGCGTGTCGCCCAAGAGGGTGTGCCGCCCGACTTGAGCGTATCGCCCAGGTCCTTGAGCGATGCAGTCGCCCGTCCCGGTGTGCCGCTTGAGAGAGCGTGCCGCCCGACACGGCTGTATCGGGCTAGGTCCCTGTCTGATATCGGGTGGGATGGTTACTGTAGCCTGTCGTCCTTCTACATCAAGAAGGCGACACCTATCTTTAATTCTGTTATTTAATTCTTTACTTATGCATTGTAATTAAGACCTTTAATGTTCATAGAAATGGAAATGCTTAATTACTTGCTGCTCTAATCTTGGTGCAATATGTTGGATGACTGCTATGCTTGATATCTGAACTCTAGCTTGCATGTTTTGGATCGCGTTTCGCTTAGCTACCGAATCGTGTTTTCCCGTCACAACAACTTTGAGAGTTGTGTTGTGGCTCTAGTGTTTGGTCCGATTTAGGAGTACGAGAGTGCCTAGAACGGAGTTGTTTTTGTAACATTCAACTCTAACTTTGAGCCCAGCAACCTCGAGAGGGGGTGTCGAGGCTTGGTTAGAGGTACCCGCTCTGAGAGGAGGGGTGCAGGATGGTACCGGTGCCGCTTGTCTTGCAGTAGTTTTATCCTTCGTACCTTGCTCTAGCTCTAGTGTTATCTTTCTGTTTCTGTTGCATGAAAACCCTTAAAAACTGCTAAATGCTAAAAACCTTAAATCTTTCTAGTAACTCCACTTGGAGATAGTCTTCTTGTTTTGTTTGTGACATTTTATGCTTCCCTCCTGGGGAATTTATCGTCTCTTTATACCTGCCAGAGTGTAGCGTGTCAATTCTAGGTTCTCAACACTACCCCCCTTGTCCCTGTGTTCGACCCCGTATATCTACTTCGACCCCGTAAACAAAGTTGCGGGGGCCTAGAAGGATTCGGGTTTATAAATGTAAAAGCTCGACTACCTCAAATCCGCCGCCAATCTTAGGACGCGCGATTTAGGTCGGTCAAGGTACTCGGTCGTCCAACCTCTCATGGCTCATATGGCATCCCAAGCATGTCCATCCAAACTCCTGGTCTATCAAGACATCTAGCTCTCCCTCTCTAACCTTCACTTAGGGTTAGGGTTAACATCATCCTCAGAGGATGTGCCAGGTCTCTACTTGCAATGGAGATCTCTATCTCCAAGATCCAAGACTAACTTATCCTCCTGACAAGAAGGTCTAGCCTCACGTCTCTTCTGAGGACATGACAACTTATGTCATACGACCTAAGCATGTATCTATTCTTTAATTTGTGCTTAATCTATTAAGCTTATGTCCATGACATCTTATTTACATGCTTTTCATTAATTTGGTGGAGGATTCCTTAAACCTTATTAACCTTACCCATACCTCAAGAGGGTGAGGAGAAGAAAGAAAACCCTAATCCTTTAGGTCCTTAACAGACTTTTGTGATGAGAAGGGATGAATAAGATGAGAAAGTCCTAAAGGTATCTTATTTCGATTCATACCCTAAGACTTTGGCCAGGAAGTCACACGGATCTGGGAGTCCTCGTATTCTGACTAGCGGTGCGGAGGAAAATATTGCCAGCCCCCGGTCGTGATCCTTTTCTAGACACCTCTGTCTTTCAGATAATCCTTTAATAACTCCCTTGGGTTCTATGGAGTTTGTAAAATTTAATAATTATTAATGGTTAAATGAGGAACCTAGGCTTTGATACCAATTGTTACGACCCCGCCTCCCGGTAACCCCCAATTAAGGGAGACCGAAAGGACAGAGCCGTTAACCAATTACCTGGATCAAAGGTTTGACAAATTATCATTAACAATTATTAAATTCTACCAACTATACTGAAATATGGTAAAAATAAAAACTTTGCATACCTTTTAAAAGATGGGATTTCAAAACTTCTATCCACACAGATACTAATCTATCTAATCCTCCTTTGCACCTTAATTCTCATTTAATACCACATATGCCACTTTACTGTTTGTTCTTTTCATTGTACCTAAAACGCCGACAAACAAAACGTCGGTCATCCGAAGCTGGTATGTGGGGGAAACAATAATCATGCAAATATGTTAACAACGTAATCATTCAATCAATCATTTAACAACCAAGATTACGTTTTAAGCCATACTACTCAAACCTTACCTATCCCCTAACTCTGTGCTATCCCTTGTATGCTACCTCTCTTTAGGTAGCTTCTTACCCCCATGGACCTACCTTACAGGTAGCCAATACCTAGGGTAATAGAGTCACATGGCACTACCCTCAAGTATCCCAATATCTAACTCATGATGACTTGATGGTCCTACCCCATTGGTAGCCATTTACTAAGTCATTTAATGACCTGATGGACCTACCCCATTGGTAGCCATTTACTAGGTCAACTATTAAGCCACAGAGGGGACCATGATCTGAGCTAGTAGGCACATATCTTAGGTGATAGTCATATTCACATTATAGTTTGCATGAATTAAAATCATCCAACAATTAATTCATGTCATCGGTGAAAACTTCGGTAAACCTCGGAAAACTAACTCGATATATTCATAAGCGTAACCACATACCTGATTTGATGAGTCATGCAGATTATTCAAATACTTCATGTATATACAATCAAGCCAATAAACATATCCAAGCAAGTAATTCAATCATCCCATAATTCCTGAAAAGAATATGTACTCTATTTATTACACACTTTATCAAGAATCTACTTTATTGAATTGGATTCTCTTTCTAGGGTTTCTAATCCGCAATTAAGGTTTCATTAATATTCATTAGGGTTTCTTAGATCAATTCCCCAAACTTTATCCATTTTAGGTCAACAAACCCTAAAATACTCTTTTCCATTTATATGAACCTTATTTGCTCAACTATTCATTTTAATAGTCTTTTATACCCAAATTGACTTAGGATCATCATATCCCTATTCATTCATGGATTTGAACAATTAAAACAATTAAAAGACATATTCTCCTAAATTAGGGTTTTTAAGCTCATTAATGCATAATCATGCACGAAACCCTAAATTAAGCCAATTATATAAAAAGATCATATTTTTAAATCCTATTTTCACTTTTATTAATAACATGTTAATCTCAGCTTGAATTATCCAAAATAACATCATTAAGTCCATCTATCATCAAATCTAAGGGTTTTTCCTTTATTAAATTATTAAAGATGATAACTTTATGTCCTTTTCAAATTTCAAGCATATTTATGCATATAAACTCTAATTAGACTAATCACGTGCAAAGTTATTCCTTTTTTAACATAATGTACCTTTTTACATTTAACAGGTTAACATCAACCCTAAAGATCCATTAAACCCTATTAAACACATTAATCATATCAGAATAGGGTTTCTTAATCTTTAATTCATTAAAGATGATAATTTACACTACTTTTCGAATAGCATGCAAAATTAGGATTCAAACATGATTTCTTTGTGTTCCTCTCATTCTGAGGATCAATTTTCATATATAACTTGTTTTAATCCGAGTTTCCTAGAATTAATTATGATTTTAGCAAAATGTTACTTACTTGGCCAATCAGGTTGTGCCACGTGTGCTCCATGCAACGTTGCCCTTTGTTTGGAAAACATAATTGAATGGTGGTTTTGCCCCTGCCTAAGTGGCCAGCTCTTTTTCCCGTGGAGGAATAAAACTGTCCAAAGCCCCGAGCTCCTTCTTCCTCCTCTCGACGGCGCGCGCTGCCGCCCTAGTAGGTCTTGCGCGGCTCTTCCTTCACACCTGGGCCCTCGACAGCCTTCGGGGACAAGTCCCCTACCCTCGTCATGCCTCCTCGCATGTGGGGCCACCTTGGGTTTGGCCGCAACGGCCGAGAATAGGCTCTACAAGCCCGCGATGCACAACCTTGCTGCAGCCATGTTGCAGGTGTGCAGTAGGTGTCCAGGTGAAGCCCGACGCTCCAAGACGCTCACGGATCACCCACTGGTCATCGCGGTTCATCAGGCCTTCTTCAATATGGCTCCACGTCTTTCCATTGCTCCAAAGAACTCACCATCCGTGGTCTAGGGTTAGCATGGAAGGAAGAAGAAGAAGAAGAGGTTAGAGCAACGTGTGGTTCTCCTTCCCTTCGAACCAGAGCTCTACCCCTTATATAGGGGTGAGAAACGAAGCCCTAGATAGGCTTATACACGACTCAAAGAGTCCTTTTCCAACTATGAAACCAATTCCTTTCATGAGAAGAAACCTTCTCTCTCTTCTTAATCCTTTGGATATGCTCTATTATTTGGATATTTAGGAACTCGAAAATCGTTGCCATTATTCTCCTTATTCTTGGCTTTTAATTCATTGGCTTCAATAATTATATTTTCCTTAAGTAGGAAATACTTCCTTTTTAGCAATACCACATAATTCATTACTTATGTATCATAATATCTTCTTATTTGACTTTATTGTTATTTTCTCTTTCCTCTTTCCTTATTGGGACTCCTTGGATCCCAAGGAACTCTATTATTTTGAAATTACTTTTTAAGGATACTTATTATCCTTCTAGATGCATCTATATGCATTATTTCACATTATCTTGTTTATTTCTCATTAAAATATCTCTTTTTGAGGATTTCTCTTTATTTCTCTTTTATTTTCCTCATTGGCATTCCTTTTATTATTAGAAACCTCATGGATACGAAATTTCACCAAGAAATCTCTTTTATGCCTCTTTCCACTCATTGTCCACCTTTTATCATTATTTTCAATTTCTTTCTTAATAAAGAAATACTTAATTGATCTTTTCTTTTCTTATTGCACTCTTTATGCAACTTTGGACTCCTTGGAACCCAAGAGGCATGAAATCCCTCTTTGGATTTGCCTTCTAGAGGTTTCCACATTTTTATTTTCTCAAATATCCAATTATTCATTCACTAATTGAATATCCTTGTTATTGGGCCCAATAGCCAATAAAGCCCACAAATCAAACAAAAAGGCTATTTTCAACGAAACTCATTTATTCAACACAAATTATATCATCATTTGTTCCAATATCTTCAAAATGAGAAATTACATTTCTCTCCTTATGAACCCAAAATTGGGGTTGTAACAGATACCATATCCAGGTAGATTGAAAGAGACTAAGATGGACACTAGATTCCAAAAATTCAAGGAGGCAATGAAGAAACTCTATATCGACATCCCTCTCCTCGATGCCCTCTCCGAAGTACCAGCTTGGGCTAAATACCTAAGAACTTTGCTATCAAGTAAGTACATTACTGAGGAGCAAGAGACCGTTAAACTAGCTCAGACTACCTCTGATATCATTCTTAACAAGATTCCAAAGAAAAAGAAGGACCCTGGTTCCTTCGGTATCCAGTGCTGTATTAGAAATGCTTCAAGCAAGAAAGGATTAGCTGACTTAGGAGCTAGAATATCAATTATGCCTTACTCCATGTGTAAAAGATTGGGTTTTACTGACTTATTACCCACAACAATGACGATTCAGTTAGCTAATTCTACTATCACTGCACCCCTAGGAATTATTGAAGACATTCCGGTCAGGATAGGTAAAGATGCTTATGTCCCATGTGATTTTGTCATCATGGATATCAAGGAGGATTTAAGATACCTGATAATATTTGGCAGACCCTTCCTTGCCACCGCCAGGGCACTCATTGACGTTGAAGCGGGTACGATCATTCTGAGACTGGGAAAAGAAGCAATTCAGTTCCGAGTCCTCAATAGCATGAAAGGACCCAGCATTCAAGAGGAGGTTTTTCTCCTAGATGCAATTCACCAAATGTCCCAATTGGAAATATCCAAGCCATCTAATGAGTTAGAGAATGTTCTAACAAACCCAGAAGTCAAATTCTCGGCCAATGAATTGGTTCAACAATGGTTGCAACACTTAGAGAAAGTCGAAGAAGTGACAACGACCACCTTTGAGGAGCTCAAATCCGTCACTATTTTAGAAACAACAGAAGCGCCCAAGGCTCCCGATATGAAGACTCTACCCACGGGACTTAAACATGTCTTCTTGGACAAAGAAAAATTATGTCCAGTTATCATCAGTTCCACTCTGACAGGAGACCAAGAAGAAAGGCTTCTCGATGAATTAAAGAAGCACAAGAAGGCCATTGGGTACAAAATAACTGACTTGACATGTATAAACCCTACCTTATGCATGCATAGACTACCCATGGTCGAGGAATTCAAGCCTTCAAGAGAGCACCAAAGAAAGTTGAACCCCAATCTTAAGGAGGTGGTCTGCCTTGAAGTCCTCAAACTGCTAAAAGCCGGCATTATTTACCCAATTTCATATTCCTAGTGGGTCAGCCCTGTCCAAGTGGTCCCCAAAAAGGGGGGACCACTGTCGTGCTAAATGACAAAAATGAGCTAGTGCCTACAAGGATTGTGATAGGGTGGAGGATGTGTATCGACTACAGGAAATTAAACAAATCAATGCGAAAAGATCACTACCCTCTGCCCTTTCTCGACGAAGTCCTTGAACGCTTAGCTCATCAAAAGTTCTTCTGTTATCTATATGGTTATTCCGGGTTCTACCAAATCCCTATACACCTGGAAGACCAAGAGAAAACCACTTTTACCTGTCCCTTTGGGACCTATGCTTTTAGAAGAATGCCATTCGGGTTGTGCAACGCACCTGCCACTTTCCAAAGATGCATGTCTGCTATCTTTGCAGGATTAACAAAATCTATAATGGAGGTATTCATGGATGATTTTTCAGTTTACGGAGACTCCTTCGACAACTATCTACTCAAACTGGGCCAAGTTTTACAAAGATGCGAGGAAACGAACCTCATCCTAAATTGGGAAAAATGTCATTTTATGGTAACTGAAGGTGTCGTCCTCGGACATAGAGTGAGTGACAGAGGGATTCAAGTGGACAAGGCAAAGATCGATGTTATCTCGAAATTGTCGCCACCTAAAGACGTAAAAGGGGTATGAGCTTTCTTAGGTCATGCTGGGTTTTACATAAGATTTATTAAAGATTTCTCAAAAATTGCAAAACCCATGACCCAACTGCTGACCAAAGACACCGAGTTTAATTTTAACCAAGAATGCTTGCAAAGTTTCACAAGTATGAAAAATGTCTTGATTTCCGCACCCATACTAAGAGCCCCAGATTGGTCACAACCTTTTGAAATCATGTGTGACGCCAGCGATTATGCCATAGGGGTCGTGTTAGGGCAAAGAATCGACAAGAAACCTTATGTTATATACTACGCATCCAAAACGCTCGATGAAGCGCAGAAGAACTACACCACTACAGAAAAGGAGTTCTTGGCGGTCATCTATGCATTCGAGAAATTCCGCTCCTACCTGATTGGAGCTAAGGTCATCGTCTACACTGACCACTCCGCTATATGATATTTAATTCAGAAGTAGGACGCAAAACCCAGACTTATCTGTTGGGTGTTGATGCTTCAGGAATTTGATTTGGAAATCAAAGACAAAAGCAGAGTGGAGAACGTCGTCGCTGATCACCTCAGCCATATTGAAGTCGAGGACGAGGATAAAGTGTCTATCCGAGACTCCCTCCCTGATGACTAGCTAATGAAAGTTACAACAAGATTCCCCTGGTATGCTGACATAGTAAACTATCTGGCTACGGGAATCGTTCACCCTTCCACCTCTTACCATGACAAAAAGAAATTCCTCCATGATGTCAAGCAATACTATTGGGACGAACCTTATCTCTTTCGACTATGTGCAGACAGACTTTTCCACAGCTGCCTACCTGAGGAAGAGATCACTCCTGTCCTAGAACATTGTCACTCCGGCCCCACTGGAGGACATATGAGTTCGAAAAAGATAGCCATGAAAATCCTACAATCGGGTTTCTTTTGGCCAACAATAGCAAAAGATTCCCATGATTTTGTAAAATCATGCAACAAGTGTCAACTCTCCGGTGGTATAACAAAACGAAATGAAATACCTCTCACTATGTGGCAGGAGATCGAGATTTTTGATGTTTGGGGGATAGACTATATGGGTCCTTTCCCCTCTTCATATGGATACTCTTACATACTGGTCGTTGTGGACTATGTCTCGAAATGGGTAGAAGTTATACCCACAGTTTCCAGCAATTCCAAACCAGTCATAAAGATGTTTAAAGATATCATTTTTCCCAGATTTGGAATACCCCGAACTGTCATATCTGATGGTGGAACCCATTTTCTGGAGCAAAGATTTGAAGTTCTCTTAAAGAAATATGGAGTCAATCATAAATTTGCCACGCCTTACCATCCACAAACGAGTGGGCAGGTTGAAGTTTCTAACAGACAACTAAAGGCAATCTTAGAGAAAACTGTAAATAGACACCGCACTGACTGGTCCACCAAGCTTCACGATGCCCTTTGGGCTTACCGAATAGCTTATAAAACACCAATCGGGACAACCCCGTTCTGTTTGGTATACGGGAAGTCATGCCATCTTCCAGTGGAACTGGAACATAAGGCTTGGTGGGCCATTAAACAATTGAATTTCGATTTCAACAGTGCCGGAGAAAACAGACAACTCCAACTACAAGAGCTAGAGGAGCTCTGAATGACCGCGTATCAAAGTGTCAGGATTTATAAAGAACAAACCAAGATGTGGCACGATGGTCATCTAAAAAGAAAAGACATCGACATTGGAGATAAAGTCCTTCTTTTCAACTCCATGCTCAAAATGTTCCCCGGGAAACTCTGCACAAAGTGGTCTGGGCCTTTCACCATTAAACATATATACCTGACCGGAGC
This sequence comes from Alisma plantago-aquatica, assembly GCA_963693085.1. Taxonomy (NCBI): domain Eukaryota; kingdom Viridiplantae; phylum Streptophyta; class Magnoliopsida; order Alismatales; family Alismataceae; genus Alisma; species Alisma plantago-aquatica. Next base: position 1,203,494,508 of record OY856411.1, on the reverse strand, counting down.
CATCATAATTGTTGACGACAATGGAGGAGAAAGGACATTCAATGGACAACGATTGAAAAAATATTATACTCCAGTGGACAAAATGCCGAGACAGACCATTGAGATCAGAGACCCCACAGTGTCAACATAACAACATCAAAACTTCATCGAGCCAGCGACGTAAAACCCAGGCGCTACTTGGGAGGCAACCCAAGATCTGAGTACCACCATTTATCTTGTATTTGTATTTCATGTTCCTTTCATTAACTTAGGTTTATCGTCTGAAAAATATAAAAATCCACATAACCAAAACAAACATAAAAATATAAAAATAAAAATAACCTTAACCCTCCCAAACGGTCTTGAAACCGTTTGGGGCCAAACGGTCTTGAAACCGTTTAGAGCCAAACGGTCTTGAAACCGTTTGGAGCCAAACGATCCTGAAACCGTTTGGATCCAAACGGTCTCGAAACTTTTTGGAGTCAAACGGTCGCTAAACCGTTTGACCTAGGGTTTTTGTAAGGACAACCCCTGAATCCTATAAATATAACACCCCTCCTTCTTCTTTCTTTCGATTCCCGAACTCCCTTAACCCTCGGTGCACTGTTCCATCTCTGCTCCCACTCCCGCGCAACCTCTGACGAATGTCTTCTCCATCGTTGTTGCTCCATCTTTCGCGCGTCTTCACAACGATCACGACTCAGCCACTTCTGTTCTTCCCTTCGCCGTCGTCTTCCTCATCCGCAACTGCAAGGTAGACGAGCCACCATCGTCGACGACTGCAACGCCGCCGAGGCTCCCTGTTCTATCAAACCATCGCCCTTTTCACCTTCGCCATCATCTTTACCATTGTCGACGTCTTCGACGCCTCCGCGACTTCTTTTTCTACCACTACCATCGCCCTTATCTTCGGCGCCACCGCGGCACCCCCCCCTTCCTAGCCATCGTCGTCCTGATCGCCACCGGCTGACCCCCGACGCTTCACCTGCCAAACGGTCTTGAAACTATTTAGGACCAAACAGTCGTCAAACCGTTTGGGACCAAACGGTCTTCAAACTGTTTGGAACCATACGGTCTTGAAATCGTTTGGGACCAAACGGTCTTCAAACCGTTTGGAACCATACGGTCTTCAAACTGTTTGGGACCAAACAGTCTTCAAACCGTTTGGAACCATATAGTTTTGAAACCATTTGGGACCAAATGGTCTTGAAACCATTTGGAACCATACGGTCTTCAAACCATTTGGGACCGAACGGTCTTCAAACCGTTTGGAACCATACGATCTTGAAACTGTTTGGGACCAAACGGTCTTCAAACCGTTTGGGACCAAACGGTCTTGAAACCGTTTGGAACCAAACGGTCTCCAACCCGTTTGGCTTTTCAAAACCACTTGTTTTTTGTTAAACCATAAAAACACATAAATAAAACCCAATTTTTCTTATAATAAACTTGTTATTCTAACACATGATTTTCCATTTTCAAAAATGGCTTCACCAGCAAAGCAACCCACTGGAACCGACGACGCTCCCTTCTAGACAAGGGAACAACTGATAGAGGACCGATTCAGGCTCCAAAAGATCTTCGATAACTACAATAAGACTGGCAAGGCCCCTCCAAAGGTCAGCATCATAGTGGCCTTGTGTGAAATTGACTGCATCAACAAATGCCTAGCCGAGGAGCCCGATGAAGAAGTGGAAGAAATCTCTTCCAGTGATGAGGGCTCAGAATATGAGCCAACTCCCGAGGCGGAATCCCCCACCACAAAAAGCAAAGGGAAGAGGAAGGCCCAGGAATCCACTACAACTCAACAACCAAAGAAACGAGCAAGGAAGCAGGTTCATCCCGCCACCGCAAGGGAACAAACCCTGGCAGGATACATTCCACCAACCACCACATCTGCTGCCAATTATGCCACCATCACCGTTCCTATTTTCCCTCTCATCACCACTACAGCACCACCACCAGAAAACCTATACATCCACACCCTACCATCCATTAATCAATCCCTTAAACCTACAAAGTACGTCTGCCCTAACATACTAATGAAAATGGGGATTTATGACAAAATCTTCACTTTGCTCGATAATGCAAATCTTTAACGGCTGTGTTTCACCCCTGAGACCTCCTACACCGAACCTACAACTGAATTCTTTACTCATCTTAACAAATAAGCTGTCGACATTATGGATAGATCAAGGGATGGAGGCGACCGTAGGCTGGTCACCAAGCTCTTCGGCAGCAAGGTTGTCATCACTAAAAACATGCTGAATGAAATTTTTATAGACAACCAAGAGCAGCTCAAGAAAGCCAAAGTTGTTGGAACAAAGAATGCCCAATTCAACAGACATAACTTCTGGAAATCCCTGACAGGGATTGCCACCTATGAGGCAAAGACATGCAAGGCCTCGAACATACAATTTGGATTAGTGCGCACACTGCATAAAATTCTCACCGGTGCACTCTTCCCCAGGACAAAAGGTGGGAATGTCATCATTTCAGATCTTTTTGTTCTCTGGTCAGTCCTACATGGGATGTCAGTCAACATTGGATGACACATGATCCAGAAGCTATCAGCTTACGCCCTGGGGAAGGAAATTTGCATGGGGGGCATATCACATCTATTATCAAATATCTCAAAATGGACAGACCTCTACCCAGATGCAAGCAGATAAAGGGCGACATCCTTACCAATGAACAAACTTTGAAAAACTCCTATATCATCAAAGAAAAGGATGCAAAGTTATATTACATTTTCTGCCCTACAGTCAAATCATCCAGAACTTTGCTACTGCTCCCGGAGCTTGCAGATTATGACACGGAAAAACTCCTCTTCACTGACGAGGAGCTTACAAAACTCATAGCTTCGGTTAAAGCAACAGACAAAAAAGCAAAGGCGGGGCAGACTGAGCTCAGTATCATAGCCCCGGCAGATCGTATAACAAAAATTCCAGTGAAATGACCTTCCAAAAGACTTTCGCAGAAACAACAGCTGTCGGGGACACCAACATCAAAACCACATCCAGAGCCAGAACCCCCCCCCCTCCCCGAAGAAAAAATCACCACCTCATCTCTAGACTCTTTCATTATGAGTCTAAATGCTGAACTTACTTCCACCGCCACTCCACCACCCTCCACCTTTCCACAATCAACCACTCTCCCATCATTTTCCACAATGATGTCCATCACATCCTCTTTCTCTACAACCACACCACCACCCGTGTCCTCCATTTCACCCTTTTCCTCTTTGAGCATCCCTTTCCCCACTCCTACGTACGACTTCACCACCTTTTCCTCTTCGACCATTTTTTCCCCAACACTATCGATCCCACCATTCTCACCAGGAATATCACCACCTTTCCCATCCACCACCACTCCGACATCGCTGGTGACCCCATCTACAGTCACCACGTAGTTTGCGGAACCATCAACTGTGTCTCTTCCACAAGACACTACAACCTTTCCACTTCGACCCCAACCACCCCACCCTTCCATAACCGGGGTCCCCTTTACAAATGTCAGCGAGGAATTTGGACGTCAATTCGACACCATCTGAAACCTCCTCACCGACCCTTCTAACATATTGTATTCTATTTTTTCTTGTGTGCGGGGAATATCTAAGTAGGTCGCCAAGATCGACGAGCAGAACCATGCCTTGCCAAGCATCCTTTAAGGTTTTCAACAACGACAAGATGTAGTAGCTCAACAAGTTGATCGCATCGACAACCGCTGCAACAACTTGCCCGAGTTGTACTTGAATTAAAAGCCAACAAGAAGCGATGGCCAAGCAAGTTGATAGGATCTCTACGCAGACTCAACCTCTGCCTGAGACCCTCTGCGAGCTCAAACAGCAATAAATAGCTCTTAGCTTATGCTTGGATGACATCAGTAACACTCTCACATAGCTCAACAATCGCCAAGAGGAGTTGGCAAACAATGAAATCCAACAATTACGACCTAAAGTAACAGATCTTACAGAGTGACTCCTCTCTGCCGAGGGACGATACTCATATCTCAAGGAAACACACGACACACTGCTCGAAACACATGAGCATATGCAAGTGGCATTTGATGAGCTACAAACCACCCATCGACAGTGCAAAAAAACAACACAGAAGAAGCTATCAGACAAAGCATCCGCTGAAAAACATGACGATGATGAAGACGAAGATGATTCCGACTCCTCAGCAGATTCCAACGAAGACACCACCTCCTTAGATGACAAACTTGATGACCCCAGACGATGCTGGGGAGGGCCCAAGCCAAGGAGCAGAACCATCTTAGAAAGGATATAACAAACACCACCAAGAAGGTGGGCATGATCCCAAGTCCCCCACCCACAACGAAAATGTGAATATATCATATGGGGATCAATTCATCGATTACTCTGCCTTGGGATCCTTGGGGGAGGCTGTAAAAGATGCAGCTTTTGCTGAGTTCCAGCAATGTATATTAGGAACCAGCACAAGCCCACCAGCTACAACCACTCCACTTTTCTCCGCTCTTGACCAATCAGTGCCCTTCCCCCTGAACAGGAAGAATCAGAATGAGTACGTTTAGATACAGATGAAGAACTCAATTCTGCTTCTGATTCAGATGAAGATCTGCAAAGCTTTATAGAAGATTTAGAACAAACTCCTCCACCCCCTCCGCATGAGCTTCCCCCGCCACCACCCCTACCTCATAAGATGCATGACTTAGATATGGCGGCCATCTCTACACTAGATGCTCAGGACATATTCATCCTGAACACTATTGTCGATGATGTCAAAGAGGGGGGAGACATCATTTACCACAATACAAAGACTAAGTGCAAGTTGACACACGAAGATTTTTGCAACATCCTGCGACCACGGTCAACAATGTCGCTCACAATATTCCGTGTCCTGCTCGCCAACTGCATAGAAGTTTACAGAAGCTCAAAGAGGTAGCAGCTAGTTTTTAACGCCTCCCCTGCCCTATCTATAGGCTTTCTATACAAAGAAATACGAGCAAAGTCAATAGAGCGGCTACGTGTTGGTTTAGCATGGAGGGCACGATACCTAACCATGCCATTTCAAGTTTCTGACCATTGGTTGTTTATGATTGTAGACATCGAGGCTCGTGACGCCAAGGTGTACAATTTTTGCGCCAGCGAGTTACCAGCCGGAACGATAAATTTTGTTGGAGAAGAAGCCAGAGAAGCAAGATGTATACCTTTCCGACTCCTTAAATTAATTTGGGTTGCACGCCCGTCCCTCCGCCAGGATTGGAGCTAACCCTAGTTCCAAATCATAAACCCACAAGTCCAAACTTTCGAGGGATCTGGGGATTGCACTTTTTGCACTATCTGTCACATTCAAGCCCTAAACCAAGAAATCCCTTTCACCGAGGTGGTTGCCGAAGACTTTCACTCCCTGCGAGGGCGTTACGCCATGGAACTTATTTGTGACAGACGGTTCTTCAAGGACCCGACAATGGCACCCGACGACGTCCCTCGCTACCTCTTTTCAGCAATCCAATGTCTGCAAAAGCGACCTTTCAGACAAACTTTAAAAGAGTTGGAGAAAAACAAACACCCCGCCATAGTCCCCAAGGAAAGAAAATGCGACCCTTCCAATTTCGATCTAGAGCAAGATAAAGGGGACATAGATCTATTATCAGGGGCAACCATCAGAAGATCCTCATCACAAATGGTGCCCCTATCTACCGTAGAACCAACTTTTCCATATTTCGACCTCGAAGCTTACAAGAGTCTCTCCGACAATGAACTTTGCCTCATCCTGTCACGGCTTTACGCTAAGAAAGATGAACTCATTTTCATGTCCGGTGATATTCTGGTCATGGCAGATGCGCTATGGGAAACTGTACAGATAAAAGGGTCTCTATCTGTGAGCTTGATGGCTTCCTATCAATTTCTTCTCGAACAGAATCACCCTACTACATATATGGCATCCGCATACATGAAGGACGGTCTCCTAAAGCTAAAGAACTTCAGAACAACTGAAGCCCTAATTTCCTTCCTACAACATACGACACCGAAATTTATTATGCTCCCCTTCCTTCACCAAGAGCACTGGATGCTTCTGAAAACAAACCTACATGAAGGAACAACTATCATCTACAACAGTTCTGATAGCCAGTTCAATCCACGGAAGAAGAAATATGTCGTGACACCAAAGACGCCCACGGAGGAGGTGGCGAAGGAATGTGCCGACAGCCTAATTGATCTTTTAAGTCATCACACAAGGGCATACGACAAAGAACACTTTCACCGCCCAACCTTCAGCCACATATGTCCCCAACAGATTCGGGAATCAAATGATTGTGGCTTCCACGTCCTCTACTGGATGTACACCATCATGGCACTTGGTGTTGGTATGTATGCCCTGAGAGCCAATCATGAGATGATTGGTGGGATACATTAAGATTGATTTGATAAACATCAAAGGCAAGCTTCCTATTCTTTCTGGTTCAGTCATATGAGATAGTGATAGAACATATTGAATGTCTAGAGAATGACAGTACTCAATGACGTATGCTTTCAGGTTGAGGACCTGAACGATGAGATCATACGGATGCTAAGAGTTTGTACATTCTTGTTATGTCCCTAGTCGGATGTCATTGTGGAAGGTAGATAGACAACAATGACACACACGACTAGATTGTGGTGTTGGTTGATGACAAAATTTCATTAGTCATGATATTGAGATATCAAACCAAACACATAGGTACTTGTTAGAGAACAAGTGTACCGGACAGACCCACTGTGAGTTTGACACATGGAACCATGACATGGTAGTCACAGTCAGTACTCACAGTGATGGTGGTGAGTGTGATTCTTTGACCTGAAATCACTACACTCAACACATGTCGTTGGGCACACTTTGACATCATCAAACGCAGTCCTGAAACATGGGTTGTTATAAAGGTGATCATTGGGTGGCTTTGACACATGGGGCTTTTGAGGGGTGAGTAATATATATGGGATTTGTCCCTCCTGTGGGAGTATGATATCCATGGCCACTTGATGAGTAGGATTGAGATAGGCGTGCACACGCATGTGTGAATCAGTATGTGATATTGATGTCATACATATCTTGTTCAATCTACTCTGAGATCAAGAAAGTGAATGAACGTTGACAGGATGACTGTTCCATGCCTTGAGTTCATTCGGGATATCAGCGACAAAGGAATTATACATTCATTGTAACACCATTCACAGATTGTAGGATTGAAAGTTGTTCTCCAACTTTCTTCTTTCACTTGGGTAGAACTGATGTGTGACTAGGCACCGCTCTTTGCTTGTGAAGTCATAAGTGTTATGGACTTTCACTGCCAACGTGAAATGGACCTGCAAGGTCACACACATAGAATTTAACCTGGAAGAGGAGTTTTGTCCACAAGCAATGTTTAGATTGATTACTAAAGGAGTTTAGTAGTTCAATTAAACACTCAATTGATTGATAGCTCAAAATCATAGTGTTCAAGGTGTTGGACAGATTGATTAGAGTATCGGATTGATTGAAATCGCAATTGACTGATTCTGCACAATCTGCACTCCCAACCGATCGGCTCATGTGATGAACCGATCGGCTCAGCTTGGTGAACCGATCGGCTCAAGTGGTGAGTCGATCGGCTCATGGACAGGGTGAACGATTGCTTCAAGTGTTGAAATGATCGGTTCAACTGTTGCAACCGAGCAAGTTGGGACAGTTGGATTGGTGAGAATTTTCCTTTCGTTTCACTTGCCCAATTTGATTGGAACAAGGATTGATATTTGATACCAATTAGAAACAAAAGTTGGAAAGTCAATCGGGAACTGGTCAGGACGATGAATTGACCAGTTCAGAAAGTGAACCAACCGGATCATGGGTCCCAACCAATTGGTTGAGTGTCAACCGACCGGTCAGATCCCAAACCAGCCGTTTCAGAAATGAAACGATCGGTTCAGGTTGCGAGTTGGTTGTTTTGTGGAAAATCTCGAACCCTTCTACTCCTGCTTTTAGTCCCGCATTGCCCGGGATGGAGAACCCTGTCCCATGACCCTCCTATATATATAGGGGTATTGGGGGCTTCTCAAAGAACAACTCAGTGCAACCAGTTGCTCTGCAAAGTTGTCGTTCTCTCTGGTTTTGGTAACCGAGAGAGAGCCCGGGCAAGTGCTACCCGCAAAGGGAGGCACAGCAAGGGAAAGACAACTGCAGTTGCAACTGGCAGCAGGAGAGTGTGTTGGCGACTAGTATGTCAACAGGAGGGTGCGACTCCTTCCAACTCCTTCTGGGACAAGGAGTGTGGAGTTCCAGGTGGTCTGTGTGGACTACTTCAGAGGCGGGAGGTTTCTGCCGCTCGGAGGACAACTATCAACCCGACAGTCCGGTGTGACCAGGAGTCGTCAGTCCCGGTGCGACCAGGAGATGCACAGACACCGTACAAGACCGGAGGTGAAGACCGCGCAAGGCGCGAGGTATTGTCGGTGTGAGGTATTGTCGCCGAGAAAGCCTCGGGAGAAGGTATGATTCCACAAACCATCCTTTCCTATTGTATAGACGTTGACGCGTTTCCTTGTTCCGGGTTTGGGGGAGAAAATTTTTGTTTCCGCTGCCTTCTCTGCCTCCCCTAAAACCCAACAGTGGTATCAGAGCCACGTCAATTGCTCTATATTTTAGGAATATCGATATGATCAATTTTGGTTTGTCGCCTTTATTTATTGCATACGATGTGAATAATATTGGCTTTATGCATGTCCAATCCTAAATCTACAAATCCCAATTTACATATATGATATGTATTATTAATGCACTCGATATGCGTCACCCTTAAACGAGTTTTGTCGTGGATGTATAGCGTGGTTATGGCCAATAAACCCTATCTGTGTATGGTTGTATGTGGTTGCTTGCATCTCGGTCTGTGCACCGATCTTCCCTCTCTTATTCCTGATGTAACTCGAAATAATTCGAGATTCTTTCCTACCTTTTCTCCCCCCGAATGTAACTCGGGGTTTCTCCTTTTATATAATGTAAAATAGGATAGATTTTATTTCCTGTTATGTCGAAGAACGGCAGACATCCTGACGACAACTGAGACGATCGGTTCAAGGCGTGAACCGATCGGTTGACGTTCCAGACGATCGGTTCAAGGAGTGAACCGATCGGTTGATGACCGGTTCGAGGAGTGAGACGAGCGGGTGGCGGCCATGACGAGATGCACGACGACCAGGCGAACCGATCGGTTGGAGGAGCCAACCGATCGGCCGGTGGCATGCAGATGACCAGGCCAGGATGAGCAGTCAATCATGTGATGAGTTGATGTAATCCAAAGGCAAAGCACAGAGTTCATCTTGTACAAGTTGCATGTGATGTAGACCTAGATGACTGTGATTCATGTTGGCTCGAGGAATCACATTAGGATGGCCATAATCATCACTTTTATCGTTTTGCATGTTTTCTGTGGGATATAGCATGTATATGATACGTACTATATATTGTGGTGATTGGATATGTATATGTATATAAAACCGAATCCCTCATTAAATATTAAGTTTTAGATGCCTTCCAAATGCGACACACGTGAAAAGTTTGATCGACCAAGTGTGGGCACGCCCAAGCGTGGTACACCGTCTATCTCGTGGAAGCGTGAAGGATGAATGTGTGGGTCTGCCCAAGCAGGGTGCATATTCATCGTGTTGGCTTTGGGTCGGACTTAACAAGGTGACCTAGATAGGATCTAGCACCATGAGGCCTGGAGATGCTCATGGCAAGGAGTTGCATATGACATCTTATCAAGAGTTGCATATGATACAATTGACAAGTGTTGCCTACCTGAGAGATCTAAGTTGTGGGTGACAGCCCAAGCTGGTCCATGACTTAGAGGATTTCAGGATCTTGCCCACTAGAAGGTTGTACACTGCAATCTTCCGAATTGATGGTGAGGGCTATCAATTTGAACTAAAATAGTGGGAGTGATAATTAATTAAAGGCCTAATTTTATCGTCAACTTTTCAAATCAATCAAACAAGTCAAAAGAGTTTTGGACTAAAATTACATATATTTCCTTTTATTAAAATAAATGGTTAATCAACAAATCACTTTATTTGCGGTCAGTCTTTGAGACTAAAAAATTAAATGGGAATTTTTCCATGACTGGTTAGGACATTGAGAAGTGTTCTCAATCGTAGAGTGAAATCTCTAAGTCCTAGTTATACCAGGACCAGATAAACTCAATCCCACCACATCAATGGCTGAAAGTATGCTTATGGAAGCATACCGAGGAAGACATTGATGAGGAGTGCTTGATGTTGTGTTCTCTGAACTATGAATTGCAGAGACAACATGAGACATATGATGTCTCCAAGACACTGTCCTAGTATGTCATGATAGAAGGAGATCCAGTAAGGTATTCAAACACTCAATGTGATTGGGTATGTGGAAAAACTGACTAAGAAGGATTCCCTTTGAGCCCAGGGTTGGCTATTGGTATGATACTACAAATGTTGCGAGAATCATACAATTCATGATAAGCTACAACATGAACAACTTTGACAAGCGTTGACAAAGTTTTTGGACATGTTGAGGATAGTAGAGGCAAAGATGAAGAAATACAAACCATAATATTTGATGTGATCAAAGAGAAAGGTAATTCTTAAGGGCAAGGATAAGGGCAAAGCAAAGAAGTGTTCTGATGCTAGCCAGTAATCCAAGTCGTCTTCAGCCTCAAAGGCACATGGGAAAGGGTGTATGAGGGAAGTACCCTCCATATCTGGAAGAACAAAGAAGATGAAGGAGGGGATGGAGATCTCCACCTAAGGTATCATGAAATGAACTGCTTCTTTATTTGAGGTATATGATACCAAGATATGGATCTATCATATATGATATGCAAGATCCGCAAAGAAGTGATGGCCTTTGTGAAAGGACCAAGAAAGAAGTACCCATCATTGGAGCAAGTGTTACTGCCATAGATAGGAGTATCTTTCAGTTTATTTCAGCCTAAAGGGCACGAAATAGAGTTGAGAACTGCTACTTCATATATTGCCAATAGATAGAAACACTTTATTATTGCATATTGTATGACAATGATGGTAATTAATAAAGTTGATGTTTCAATCTTAAATATATGATCTTTGTGGCAATGCCTTGTTTATCTTGTGATACATGGTATGCATAAGATAAAATGATACCTAAAGTTATTGATAACTCAAACAGTCAAATTAGCATCAATCATGAGAAATTCATTTCTAGTTTCCATGTGATGGATAAATCTAGACTCTTTTGGTTAGAGAACCAGTAAGAGACATGAATATCTTGAACATGACTAATCAATCTTCACTAATGGTAGTGGGAGAATGATTATCCTATTAGGTATAATACATGTGATGTATTTACATACCTATTGGAACAAATGCTAATACTTCAAATGGTGTTTAGAGAAATACCAATATGAATATCTTGAAGTGTTCAAGATTATCATAGATGAAGTGCAAATTTGGTAAAGTGTTAATTCTTGATGAGATCAATGAATGAAATACTTGGACCAAATGTTTGAGATCCTTATGAGTGATTATTATAGTGTATCATAGTGAACTCATGATTAAGGCATAGTGATGTCTAAATCAAAAGGGAGTCATACTCTAAGGAGTTAGAGAATGATTATCAAATAACTGAATTCTTCTTAAATAAAGAATACCCCACACTAATAAAGGACATTAAGAATCACAAGGAGTTGTGAGTTCTTATATCCTTAACAGATACACCTCAATTATCTATGTGATGAGTTGTTCATGTGATGAGTCAACTATCCAGATGAATATGAGGAACCAGATTTTGAGGTATGGTGGATGACCATTACATCCTAAATGACTTCCATGTAAACCATAAGGTATGACCTTGATGGTAGCACTCATTGGGATGAAATCCATAAGTGCAAATAAGTCTTAAGTGTTAAGACACATGGATAACATTTTGAGAAGGATGATGCTTGTTGATTGCAACTTAATGACTAAGACATTTGGCATATGGATACTAAAACCGCATTCCTATGAGGAATAAAACAAGGATGTGTACGTGACACAACCTATAAGGTTTATGAATCCACTAATGCAAATAAAGTCTATAAGTTACAATGGACTAATCAATGTGATTGATTGAGTACAAGCAACTCAGAATTGGATCTTTACTTTGATGATATAGTCAAAGGGTTTGACATATAAGTCAAAGATAAAGAAGGGATCTGTGATTTAGTGGGAGCGTGTTCACATTCCACATGTTGATGTGAAATGGAAATGTTCTAGAATGGAAATCCAAAAAGTGGAAATTATCTTTAAGGAAGATAGAGATGTTTCCTATGTGATAGGAATAGAGATCTATAGAGATAGTTCTCGAAAACCTCTTGACTTGGAAAAGAGAGAGCATACATTGGCAATTTGTACTGAAGGGTTCAGTGTACACAGATTCAGTGGGAGAAAACTTGTCCATGTTACATGGAGTTAGTATCCCAAGGACAAGTATCCAATTCTTATGAAGAATGGGAACACTAAGAATAGATATGGATCTATCATGTATGTAATCATCCCATTATCTTTCATGTATCGACATGGCAAGAATAAAATGCATTCATCATCTTGTATGTAGGACATGACAATATGATGTGTTCATCCTAATAACTCGTATGTGGGACATGACGAGTGGATGGCTGTCTACTTCCAGTAAGGGTTACTGGAAACCATAAGAACTTGATAAGTACTTGAGAAGTACTAGTTATATGGAGATAAGGAAGAGTTCGATGTAAAGAGTTACATTGATGCGAACTTCTGAAAGGACAGAAAATTAATCGCAAAATATATATAGGATATATAAAAGTGAAAGTTTGTTGATAATTGGAAGTGTTCCAATAAAGCCGTTTAAAAGGAAATGCCGAGTATCAGTGTGTTAGAGAACAGCAGTGGATACTATATGGATCTGGAAGTTCATGAGATGAACTTATATTCTGCTCATTGATGACAAGTATGGAATCCTTGATCATGCAATGTGGCTAAAGGTTAGCAAAGGAATAGTAGATCGCATATTACGGCACCTCCATCTCATACGTGTGACGTACAACGAAGAGATGAGAGACATGCAATTTATACTGACTTTGGCAAGGTGTTGCCATAACTCACTATGTTCGCACTAGAGCACAGTAACATGTGGGACATGATTGAAGATCACTATGAATATGATTCAAGGGTGATTGGCTCACAGTGCAAGTGGGAGTCTGTTGGTATGTATGCCCTGAGAGCCAATCATGAGATGATTGGTGGGATACATTAAGATTGATTTGATAAACATCAAAGGCAAGCTTCCAATTCTTTCTAGTTCAGTCATATGAGATAGTGATAGAACATATTGAATGTCTAGAGAATGACAGTACTCAATGACGTATGCTTTCAGGTTGAGGACCTGAACGATGAGATCATACGGATGCTAAGAGTTTGTACATTCTTGTTATGTCCCTAGTCGGATGTCATTGTGGAAGGTAGATAGACAACAATGAAACACAAGACTAGATTGTGGTGTTGGTTGATGACAGAATCTCATTAGTCATGATATAGAGATATCAAACCAAACACATCGGTACTTGTTAGTAAACAAGTGTACCGGACAGACCCACCGTGAGTTTGACACATGGAACCATGACATGGTAGTCACAGTCAGTACTCACAGACACAGTGATGGTGGTGAGTGTGATTCTTTGACCTAAAATCACTACACTCAACACATGTCGTTGGGCACACTTTGACATCATCAAACGCAGTCCTGAAACATGGGTTGTTATAAAGGTGATGATTGGGTGGCTTTGACACATGGGGCTTTTGAGGGGTGAGTGATATATATGGGATTTGTCCCTCCTGAGGGAGTATGATATCCATGGCCACTTGATGAGTAGGATTGAGATAGGCGTGCGCATGCATGTGTGAATCAGTATGTGATATTGATGTCATACATATCTCGTTCAATCTACTCTAAGATCAAGAAAGTGAATGAACGTTGACAGGATGATTGTTCCATGCCTCGAGTTCATTCGGTATATCAGCGACAAAGGAACTATACATTCACTGTAACACCATTCACGGATTGTAGGATTGAAAGTTGTTCTCCAACTTTCTTCTTTCACTTGGGTAGCACTGATGTGTGACTAAGCACCGCTCTTTTCTTATGAAGTCATAAGTGTTATGGACTTTCACTGCCAACGTGAAATGGACCTGCAGGGTCACACACATAGGATTTAACCTGGAAGAGGAGTTTTGTCCACAAGCAATGTTTAGATTGATTACTAAAGGAGTTTAGTAGTTCAATTAAACACTCAATTGATTGATAGCTCAAAATCATCACTACTACAGAAATAGAATTCAGTGTCACTTTTCTGGGCGTCGGTTATTAAGGAAAACCGACGCCTTAGATGTTAGGCATCGGTTGTTTAAGCAAACCGACGTCTATATTCGAAGACCAGCCAGACACTGGTACCGCTTTGTATTCAGCGTCGGTTGTTTATAACAAACCGACGCTGAAAGTCGGCCGCGAAATCCAAATTTTGATCAAAAAAAATAGTGTCATTTTCAGCGTCGGTTATGTAGGTATAAACCGACGCCTATGTGCGATGAAAATTTGCGCGAAAAGTGTCACTTTCAGCGTCGATTATCCTTGTATAACCGACGCTGAAGGTGGTTCCCGCCAAACAATTTCATGAAAATATCGTCCAATTGGACGTCGGTTGTTGCAAACAACTGACGCTAAAGATGTTTAGGCGTCGGTTGTTTTAAACAACCGACGCTATTTGGGAACTTATAACCCGCGATCACCCGACTCTTCCCCTTTCTTCTGTTTCATTGCGAGCAATTACCTTCTCTGCTGCCGGCGATTTCTCTCCGGCGATTTCTTCTCCAGCGCCATTTCTCTGGCTATTTCTTCTCCGGCGCCCCCTTCTCCGCCACCACTCCTCCTTCTCCACGCCCCCTTCTCCGCCGCCCCTGCTGCCCGCCCCTGCTTCTCCAAGCGCCTGAGAACCGGCGCCGCCGCCACGCCTGAGATTAGGCGCCGCCTGGTGCTTTTCCACCGTCGTCGCGCCGCCTCAACCACCGCCAGAGCCACCGGAGCTGCTAGCTGCTCCTCCACCGCCGTCGCTGCTAGCTACTTCTCCAGCCAGAGCCACCGGAGCCTCTGCCTTCTTCCCTCTGACAAGGTTGGTCTTCCCGCTGCTAGCTGCTCTGCTTTTTTATGCATTGATCAAATTGTTGTGATAAAAATGCATGTAATGTATTTGATTAGAGTTAATCTAATCTGGATGTTCATAATAATGGTATGTTAAATATGATGATTAGGGATAAATATAATGTCTAGTACACAAATATTAGATGATATTCAAGAAAACCCTAGTTTGATGAGCATGTTGTTAATCATGTTAATTATGATTCTTCTATATATTCTGATGTCATTATATAATTATGTGATCCCAACATATTAAATTGAATTAGAATGATTTCATGAATTATAGGGTTTTAAAGTTGATAAACATGTACATGCGGAAATAGGGTTATTAAACCAATGGTTATAACATAGTATGATCTTAATCTGATCTGGATGTTCATAATAATGTAGTATGTTAAATATGATGATTAGGGATACATATAATGTCTAGTAAAGATTCCTAGACCTTTTGTTTGAAACTATTGATTTCTTGATTTATTTTTAATAATGCTCTGTTGATTAGGATTAACCATGTTGCCTGTACTTTATAGACATTTATTATATATAAGAATGACAACACATGTATTTGTTGGCCTAGAAACCCGTCCAAGATTTACTCATTAGGAATAAATCTTGGATAGTCCCCGGTTTGGGACTGTTCTTGAACACCTAATCTCACTTAGGATGTAAGTGTATAATGTGTATTGGGTTTTTGAGAAAATTTCGGTAGCATTTCCCCGTTTGTTCTCTAAGTACATATGTACTTAGAGAACAGCGGGGAAATGCTGCCGAAATTTTCTTGAAAACCAAATACACATTATACACTTACTAGTGAGATTAGGTGTTCAAGGATGGGATAGGTGGTACACATTTATTATATATAAGAATGACATCAAATGTGTTTGTTGGCCTAGAAACCCATCCAAGATTGACTCATTAGGAGTAAATCTTGGATAGTCCCCGGTTTGGGACTGTTCTTGAACACCTAATCTCACTTAGGATGTAAGTGTATAATGTATATTGAGTTTTCGAGAAAATTTTGGTAGCATTTCCCCGCTGTTCTCTAAGTACATATGTACTTAGAGAACAGCGGGGAAATGCTGCCGAAATTTTCTTGAAAATCCAATACACATTATACACTTACTAGTGAGATTAGGTGTTCAAGGATGGGATAAGTGGTACACATTTATTATATATAAGAATGACATCACATTATACGCTTAGGTTGTAAGTGTATACCCTAATCTTTTCCTAATATATACTTGTTTCCTAATATATACTTGTTTTCTCTGATCATAGAATGGATAGATCATGGATGTCCATTCGTAATCGTTGCACCCCAGAGTTTATATCTGGTCTTGATCAGTTTATTAGATTTGCCGAGGAACATAGGAAAAAACCTACAGATAGGTTCTACTGTCCATGTAGGCATTGCGGTAACAACTTGAAAGTCAACACTGGTGAGGAAATCAAAAGTCATGTCATGTGCAACGGGATTGTACAAGGCTATACAGAATGGCACTGGCATGGAGAGATTTCAAAATCGAAACCAGTAGATGTCGATAGCAGTGCTTGGGTGGAAGAAGAAATTGCCTCCGATGACGTAAATGTGAACGAACCAGTTCCAGCAGACATCGTTGATGCGATGCTGGATAGTTGTAGGGTAGAGCACACCGATCCACCTCCTATCTTTACAAACATTGTGCATGATGCTGAGATACCGTTATACACAGGCTGTGCTAAGTTTACGAAGCTTAGCGCTGTGTTGAGATTGTATAAGTTGAAAGCTAACAATAGATGGAGCGACAAAAGCTTCACTTCATTGTTGACTTTGTTGAAAGAAATGCTTCCTAAAGGAAACGAGCTTCCAATCTCAACATACCAGGTAAAGAAAATGTTGTGCCCAATGGGAATGGAGGCCAAGAAGATACACGCATGCCCGAATGATTGTGTATTATTTCAAAAGGACTATGTAGATTTGAAAGATTGTCCAAAATGTGGTGCGTCACGGTATAAATTGACGACTTCGGGGGAGTCCAAAACTGGTTCTCCTGCCAAGGTGTTGTGGTATCTACCTATAATATCACGGTTTCAACGCTTGTTTGCAAATCTGAAAGATGCGAAGAATTTGAGGTGGCATGCATATGTTAAGAAAAATAATGATGGGATCCTGCGACATGCGTCTGATTCCCCACAGTGGAAGAAGATTGATCTATTGTACCCCAAATTTGGTGAAGAAGATAGGAATCTAAGACTTGGGCTTTGTACAGATGGGATGAATCCATACGGGACATTGAGCAGCCAACATAGCACTTGGCCAGTCATGCTTGTTATATACAATCTTCCTCCCTGGATGTGTATGAAGAATAAGTACGTTATGTTGTCATTGTTGATATCGGGCCCTAAACAACCCGGAAATGATATCGATGTTTATCTTGAACCTTTGATTGATGACTTAAAGAAACTTTGGGCTGAAGGTGTGATGACCGTCTCGTGAAAATAAGATTAACTAATGTGGAAGCATTCATCAAGCAGCGGATTAGCGAAAATTACTAAAAATTTAAAACTTTTTGCAAAGGGATCCATTCATAGGAAAACTCTTTCATTCAGAACCAAAGTAAAACTTTACATCCTGGTTCATATATATACATCTCATGTACTTTTGCTTCTCGAGGAATACAAACATTAACTACTCTGTCTTAACTGTACACAGGTAGTATAAAACCCTCGAGGCACTAAGCCAAAATCTCGAAATCACTAACTACTACTACTCCAAGGACCTGAGAGTACAGAGACGACACATAGGACTTCTATATACATCTGAACATGACATGACAGTCAATGTCTCCACCTAAGACTTTACTGTTGTCCCTGCTACTGCTGATGTCCTTCACATCCTGAAGGATTCCTGTCTCCTCGTCCGCATCCACCTAAAAATGTGGTTCCCGCGGGGGTGAGACAATTATAAAAATTGCCCCAGCGAGAGATATAACTCTCCGCCAGAAACATTATTATTGCAACTTAATAAGATAATTATGAATAGGGAAATCATATTTATTTGACAGCAGATATTTTAATGTTTAACAGATTAAATCATTATTCTATATCAAAATCATTGCAACTGTAACTTGATAGAATCAACATGTCACTTATCCTTTAATGAATAGGAAGAACATGTATAACATTTATTCAAACAACAGAATCATTACCACTGCATTAACTTTCTTCAAGCTTAGATCATATATCTAAAGCCTGACATTTTCAATGTGGAGTCATGGCCCGTAGCCATACTCTTTTCATAAGTGTTGGGATCTTAATCCCTCACTTCATCACTGGGTTTTTCTCATCCTTTCACAATTTCAATACCATAACCATGAAATCCTGGGTATTCAAACCCTTTGTTCATCACTTGAGCACTGTTACCTCTTTCTCAGGTAACTAACACCTTTAGGTCATTTGACCAAGGTAAGTATGATACTTGCTACACAAGCATCCATCATGGCACTTGATGCACATTAACTCTCTTGCCACCTCTTACCAGGCACAAGGTATATTGTGGCACACAAGGCCCAATTAACAATTCAAACTAATAATACATCATAGCTCATACCTGGCTATGCTCATCATCTCATAATACCTGCATGGTTAGCACATATAATAGTAGTACATCAATTATCTATCAATACCATGCAAAACAATGTATTAATAATTCAAGGGTATTACCCTTAATCCTTTACCAGGATTTGGATTTCCATCACACATAGCTCATCAGAACACTTTACATCTTGTCACCTTTCACTAGGCAACAACTTTATTCACATGGCTCACAAAACCATTCACATCTTGTCACCTCTCACTAGGCAACAACTTTATTCACATGGCGCACAAGGCCATTCACATCTTGTCACCTCTCACTAGGCAACAACTTTATTCATATGGCGCACAAGGCCATTCACATCTTGTCACCTCTCACTAGGCAACAACTTAAAATAAAGGCTTACAAGCCCAACTCATCTTGTTACTTCTTTCTCAGTAACAAAACATAATGGCACATATGGCCAATCAATTCTTATCAAATAAACATCATAGCTCATACCTGGCTATGATCATCAACTCATGAGACCTGCATGATTGTCACACATGATAATAGACTTATCAAGTTCACAACACATCATGCAATATAGGGTAACACCACTATTCCCTTACCAGGGTTAGGGTTTACCATCAATTAGGGCTTATCATTCCTTTTTCCCCAAATTAGGGTTAGGGTTCCCCATTTCTCATTAATTCAGACCCTCTTGAGTTAACCAACTTTGTCTTGTATTAAGGTATTTCCCCTCTTAATACATTCCATCACAAAATACTCACCCTTAGCATATAATGCATAGGCCACACATTAGAATTGTCCAGCTATCTCACATGATATGGACTTATCTTAGTTTAAGGCATGGCTTTATTATAAAGTTACCTATAAACAATCACAATGATATATACACCCTCAACTAGGGTTTATAAGGATACACCCTCAACCAGGGTTCACAATGATACACCCTCCACTAGGGTTTCACAAGGATACACCCTCAACTAGGGTTTACAATGATACACCCTCAACTAGGGTTTCAACTCAATAACCCTGACATGATTAGGGTTTCATGATCTCTCTACTTTAAGGATCATGCCCTTAATCACCATATGAATCATATTCATATATGAATTCATGCTATCATCATCTCAACTTGATTAGGTCATATCAACCCTTCAATCAAGTACATACAACTATGATTTACATAGTGTACCAAGTCATTGATCTTATCAGCAATTAGGGTTCATCCCTTAATTGACACTAATCACTTAGGTACTATTAGGGTTTTAACCTTTGTTCCTTCATTGGTTATCATTACTAACCATCATTGGATCAATAGTACATTCATCATCACATTGGACCTCCATTACATAAGGTATCCAAAGGAATTAGGGTTTACTATTCATCCTAATTAGTGATTTCACATGTAGGCAACCTCTTAATAGGGTTATACATGAAATCGGCCTCAATTAGGGTTTACATCATGTATTGGATCCATGCATTTGTTATGCATTAATGACTAGTACCATTAAAGGTATCTCCCACCTAATCACATTAGGTTTTCAAAAAGGTTTGATCCATTGGACCCTCAATGACATAAGGTATCCAATTGAATTAGGGTTTTCAATGTTGATTCCTTCAATCATTGAATTCATGGAACCAATCATCAATTGGACCTATACCCATACTTCAATTGAGTTTAAATAGGTCAACCTTCAACTTATTTGACCCTTAATTAACCCTCAATTGGTCATCAATTAGGGTTTGATTCAATTGAATTAGGGTTTGGAATCGATGATTCAACAACACTAATCAATGTAAGACTAGTTGCTTTGAAACCATTGAACCATCATCCAAGTTGGGTATGACCTGACCCCAAACGGTCTTGAGGTCGTTTGGATGACCTCCAAACGGTCTTGAGACCGTTTTCCCATCATATCACTCAAATCCAAGCCATCCAATTAAGGTTTGGATCATTGGATTGATCACCAAATCAGCATTGCATTGTATAACAGCTTGGTACCTTTAGACCTTCAAACACCTAACCATACTCAACCCTAGACCTCCAAACGGTCTTGGGTGACCACCAAACGGTCTTGAGACCGTTTGCCCATCATATCACTCCAATCCAAGCAATCTAATTAGGGTTTGGTTCATTGAAGTGCTCACCAAATTAGCAATCTATTGCAGATCAACTTGATATCTTTAGACCTTCAACCACTGAACTATACTCAACCCTAGACCTCCAAACGGTCTTGGGTGACCACCAAACGGTCTTGAGACCGTTTGGATGAGCTCCAAACGGTCTTGAGACCGTTTGCCCATCCAACCTTTGGATTCTAGTGAAAATTCATCATGGATTGGTCTATCGAGTTGATCAACAAATCAGCATTTAGTTACATTATGATTTGGTACCTTTGGACCTTCAATTGGTCAACTATACTGGACCCCAGACCTCCAAACGGTCTTGAGGTGATCCCAAACGGTCTTGAGACCGTTTGGATGATCCCCCAAACGGTCTTGAGACCGTTTGGGCTAATCAACCCAAAATCTCAAATTAGCTCATTGTGATTTCAGCACTGATTTCAATTAGGGTTAGCCCAATTGATTAGCCTTCAACTCATGACTCGTTTGGAATTAATCCATCAAATTTGGTAGAGTCATTAGATCACATCATAAGGAACAGTAATACCAAACGTTCAACGCTTGGTCAACGCACTCAAACGGTCTTGAGACCGTTTTCCCAAAAAGTTCAATTAAACCAGATTGAAAATCACCACTTAATCCAATTAGGTTTCCCTAATTGATTAGGCTTCAACTCACGATTCCTTTAGAGTTAATCCCTCAACCTTGGAGGGTTATCAGCCTACATAATTAGGAACAAAATTCCCAAACGGTCAACGCTTGGTCAACCATCTCAAACGGTCTTGAAACCGTTTGCTCAACCAGGTCAAGTTAATTAGGTTGAAAAGCAGCACATAATTCAATTCGATTGCCTAATTGATTGGCCTTCAACTCTCGATTCCTTTGGCGTTAATCCCTCAAATTTGGAGAGTTATCAGTCTACATAATTAGGAACAAAATTCCCAAACGGTCAACGCTTGGTCAACCATCTCAAACGGTCTTGAAACCGTTTTCTCCCAATTGGTCTCAAACTGTTTTCCCTTAAACGGTTTGCTGAAACCGCATAGCCAATCAAATTAAAACGATTTGGAGTAGCTATCAAAACGTTTTTGCTTGGTAATTTTCTTTGGATAAGCATCTAGGATTATGTCATCATCCCCTTCCTTCTAACAACCAAGAACAGCAACCGTTCTTGATGGAAATTGCAGCAAAGAAACAAGAGTGTATCAAATTGAAGAAATCAATCAACAGAGCATAGAGAATTGATGCAATAGCAATGTTTAAGGGTTTGAGTTATAAAACCCGCCTCCAATTGAGCTCCAAAGCTCCAAGCTCACGCCATTAATGGTGGATGAAGCTCTTGCAACTCCCCCTAGGCTCGTCCTCAAGCTTTTGATTGCAAAAGTTGGCTAGGGTTGAAGAGGAGATCGAAATAAGAAGGAATCCATAATTTATTTTCGATTTCCACCATGAAATCAAGGAGAACGAAGGTCAAGGGCTAACCCACAGGTTGGGGACGTGCTCCCTGCTCCTCCCTAGCTCCTTGGTCGGTTTTGAAAGCAAGGGAAATAAGAAAATCCGAAATAGCCTTTCATTTGGCTTGAAAAAGGCACTTTTATAAGGAAATTGATGAGAGAGAAAATGCATTATTAAAATGCATTAAATTCCAAATATATGGCCGCCTCTTCCCCCTAAAATCCCTTAAGGACGAGGAACCTTCCTTTGCCTTTAATTCTCCTTCATTATCCTTGATTTAAAGAAAATCAAATTAAGCACCTTAATGCTTATTATATTAATATCCATATGTGAGTGGGTTTTCTTTTTCTTATAATAAGGTGAGTGGAATTTCACCTACTTAGGATATTTTCGTTCCTTATCTTGGCAAAAGAACGTTCATCCTTATTCAAAATCAACCCAAAACATTTTGATTGAAAGCCCTTCAATTATTTTTATTCATTTTTGCCCTAAATCAAATTAGGGTTTCAATTAGGCATTAATCTTGATTATTTTAATATCAAGATTCTCTCTCCTCCAACTTAATTCGAATGAGGTGCCCTTCTCATTTTATTTGCTCTACATGATGCCAAATATTATTAGGGACCTTATTGAAGTGGTAATTTGCATATTGAACCCTAGGTTTTGGGTAAATTGCACTTTATACCAAAACTAGGTTTTAATGCACAACATTGTCAATCAAGCTCTATCTTGGTGTCCAGGCTTGTAGAAACCTTACCACTTCATCAAATTCATTCTTATGATGTCTCAACATCAGAGGAACATCTTATCGTGCAACATTTGCAATTTAACCCCTCAACTTGGGTAATTTGCACTTTAGTCCAAAATAAGCAAACATTGCTTCAACATTGTCCAAACAGGACCAAAATTGAAACATAGGTTCCTCATGAGCCCTAATTACTTTTCACAAGATAATATTAAGCATATAATCAACCTTATTAGGAAAAACATCTAGGATTAACTCATAACCCAGGTCAGGGATGTTACAAATTATAAACCCCTAACAAGAATTTCGTCCTCGAAATCCCAGACAAAAGGAGAAACAGATTATTCATTAATCATGCCCTCAAGTCTCCACATATCATCTTAATATCATGGAGATATCATGAATTCTGTAATTCCACACAAGGCTCCTTTCACTAATTCAACCTTACCAATGTTTATGCAGAGCATAAACCCCTAACATATGATGTCCATATTATTGGAAAGAAGAAGCATAAAAGAACATACTTCTATCATCACCCAAGAATATTTATCAAAAGGAACAACATATATATCTAACAAAGATAATTTACTCAGTAATCCTTTAACAAACTCTATGTAATTGGGATTGTTCACATAGTTCTTCTTATTAGTTGGAAATGCCACATAGCTTTTCCCTTTTTGATTGGGAATGACACATAGCTCTTCCCTTTTTTATTGGGAATGACACATAGCTCTTCCCTTTTTGTTGGGGATGACACATAGCTTTCCCTTTTTGATTGGGAATGACACATAGCTCTTCCCTTTTTGTTGGGGATGACACATAGCTTTCCCTTTTTGATTGGGAATGACACATAGCTCTTCCCTTCTTGTTGGGGATGACACATAGCTTTCCCTTTTTGATTGGGAATGACACATAGCTCTTCCCTTTTTGTTGGGGATGACACATAGCTTTCCCTTTTTGTTTGGGAATGACATATAGCTCTTCCCTTTTTGTTGGGGATGACACATAGCTTTCCCTTTTTTATTGGGAATGACACATAGCTCTTTCCTTTTTGTTGGGGATGACACATATCTTTCCCTTTTTGTTTGGGAATGACACATAGCTCTTCCCTTTTTGTTGGGGATGACACATAGCTTTCCCTTTTTGTTTGGGAATGACACATAGCTCTTCTCTTTTTGTTGGGGATGACACGTAGCTTTCCCTTTTTTATTGGGAATGACACATAGCTCTTCCCTTTTTGTTGGGGATGACACATAGCTTTCCCTTTTTGTTTGGGAATGACACATAGCTCTTCCCTTTTTGTTGGGGATGACACATAGCTTTCCCTTCTTGTTTGGGAATGACACATAGCTCTTCCCTTTTTGTTGGTTCCATATTTCTTATTTCATGATACTCATTAGATTGTATCAGAATGACTGCTTGATCAGGGCAATCAAAAAGATATCAATCTAGGAGTTTCCATACTCACTTTATCATCAATAGTTGTATACCTGGCCAGGGTTTACAAATACTGAGATCAAGTAGTATGCACTTACATGCTATCACATTCCTCACTTTTCATATCATTATACACACATGATTTTCCCTTGTTCCAACATGACTAAGTCATTTAGGAACTCTTTTAAAGCTCAAACTTTCTATATTAAGGACTGATAATCTAGGTTGTAAGGCTAGTATCCAGTCCACTATATGCATTATTGTTGCCCTAATCTGCCCAATAAGAGCATGATCATAGGATTCTCTATCCTGATCAGGTCTTTAATGGGGATTCTCAGGCACTTGTTCTCCTCTTACCTGGTCCCATGCACCCTCTCCTGGTGCAACAACATTGCCCTTAGCAATGTGTTCCTCGTGTTCTCCAATCATTTTCAAGTTCTTCTTCTCCTATGTGAGTAGAAGATACTATCATATAAACTGGAAGACACTTAGAACAGACTCTTCAACCTTAGTCCTATGTCTCTGTAGACTCAGCGAACCTAGAGCTCTGATACCACTAAATTGTGATGACCGTCTCGCGAAAATAAGATTAACTAATGCGGAAGCGTTCATCAAGCAGCGGATTAGCGAAAATTACTAAAAATTTAAAACTTTTTGCAAAGGGATCCACTCATAGGAAAACTCTTTCATTCAGAACCAAAGTAAAACTTTACATCCTGGTTCATATATATACATCTCATGTACTTTTGCTTCTCGAGGAATACAAACATTAACTACTCTGTCTTAACTGTACACAGGTAGTATAAAACCCTCGAGGCACTAAGCCAAAATCTCGAAATCACTAACTACTACTACTCCGAGGACCTGAGAGTACAGAGACGACACATAGGACTTCTATATACATCTGAACATGACATGACAGTCAATGTCTCCGCCTGAGACTTTACTGTTGTCCCTACTACTGCTGATGTCCTTCACATCCTGAAGGATTCCTGTCTCCTCGTCCGCATCCACCTAAAAATGTGGTTCCCGCGGGGGTGAGACAATTATAAAAATTGCCCCAGCGAGAGATATAACTCTCCGCCAGAAACATTATTATTGCAACTTAATAAGATAATTATGAATAGGGAAATCATATTTATTTGACAGTAGATATTTTAATGTTTAACAGATTAAATCATTATTCTATATCAAAAGCATTGCAACTGTAACTTGATAGAATCAACATGTCACTTATCCTTTAATGAATAGGAAGAACATGTATAACATTTATTCAAACAACAGAATCATTACCACTGCATTAACTTTCTTCAAGCTTAGATCATATATCTAAAGCCTGACATTTTCAATGTGGAGTCATGGCCCGTAGCCATACTCTTTTCATAAGTGTTGGGATCTTAATCCCTCACTTCATCACTGGGTTTTTCTCATCCTTTCACAATTTCAATACCATAACCATGAAATCCTGGGTATTCAAACCCTTTGTTCATCACTTGAGCACTGTTACCTCTTTCTCAAGTAACTAACACCTTTAGGTCATTTGACCAAGGTAAGTATGATACTTGCTACACAAGCATCCATCATGGCACTTGATGCACATTAACTCTCTTGCCACCTCTTACCAGGCACAAGGTATATTATGGCACACAAGGCCCAATTAACAATTCAAACTAATAATACATCATAGCTCATACCTGGCTATGCTCATCATCTCATAATACCTGCATGGTTAGCACATATAATAGTAGTACATCAATTATCTATCAATACCATGCAAAACAATGTATTAATAATTCAAGGGTATTACCCTTAATCCTTTACCAGGATTTGGATTTCCATCACACATAGCTCATCAGAACACTGTACATCTTATCACCTTTCACTAGGCAACAACTTTATTCACATGGCTCACAAAACCATTCACATCTTGTCACCTCTCACTAGGCAACAACTTTATTCACATGGCACACAAGGCCATTCACATCTTGTCACCTCTCACTAGGCAACAACTTTATTCATATGGCGCACAAGGCCATTCACATCTTGTCACCTCTCACTAGGCAACAACTTAAAACAAAGGCTTACAAGCCCAACTCATCTTGTTACTTCTTTCTCAGTAACAAAACATAATGGCACATATGGCCAATCAATTCTTATCAAATAAACATCATAGCTCATACCTGGCTATGATCATCAACTCATGAGACCTGCATGATTGTCACACATGATAATAGACTTATCAAGTTCACAACACATCATGCAATATAGGGTAACACCACTATTCCCTTACCAGGGTTAGGGTTTACCATCAATTAGGGCTTATCATTCCTTTTTCCCCAAATTAGGGTTAGGGCTCCCCATTTCTCATTAATTCAGACCCTCTTGAGTTAACCAACTTTGTCTTGTATTAAGGTATTTCCCCTCTTAATACATTCCATCACAAAATACTCACCCTTAGCATATAATGCATAGGCCACACATTAGAATTGTCCAGCTATCTCACATGATATGGACTTATCTTAGTTTAAGGCATGGCTTTATTATAAAGTTACCTATAAACAATCACAATGATATATACACCCTCAACTAGGGTTTATAAGGATACACCCTCAACTAGGGTTCACAATGATACACCCTCCACTAGGGTTTCACAAGGATACACCCTCAACTAGGGTTTACAATGATACACCCTCAACTAGGGTTTCAACTCAATAACCCTGACGATTAGGGTTTATGTTCATGATTAGGGTTTCATGATCTCTCTACTTTAAGGATCATGCCCTTAATCACCACATGAATCATATTCATATATGAATTCATGCTATCATCATCTCAACTTGATTAGGTCATATCAACCCTTCAATCAAGTACATACAACTATGATTTACATAGTGTACCAAGTCATTGATCTTAATAGCAATTAGGGTTCATCCCTTAATTAACACTAATCACTTTGGTACTATTAGGGTTTTAACCTTTGTTCCTTCATTGGTTATCATTACTAACCATCATTGGATCAATAGTACATTCACATCACATTGGACCTCCATTACATAAGGTATCCAAAGGAATTAGGGTTTACTATTCATCCTAATTAGTGATTTCACATGTAGGCAACCTCTTAATAGGGTTATACATGAAATCGGCCTCAATTAGGGTTTACATCATGTATTGGATCCATGCATTTGTTATGCATTAATGACTAGTACCATTAAAGGTATCTCCCACCTAATCACATTAGGTTTTCAAAAAGGTTTGATCCATTGGACCCTCAATGACATAGGGTATCCAATTGAATTAGGGTTTTCAATGTTGATTCCTTCAATCATTGAATTCATGGAACCAATCATCAATTGGACCTATACCCATACTTCAATTGAGTTTAAATAGGTCAACCTTCAAATTATTTGACCCTTAATTAACCCTCAATTGGTCATCAATTAGGGTTTGATTCAATTGAATTAGGGTTTGGAATCGATGATTCAACAACACTAATCAATGTAAGACTAGTTGCTTTGAAACCATTGAACCATCATCCAAGTTGGGTATGACCTGACCCCAAACGGTCTTGAGGTCGTTTGGATGACCTCCAAACGGTCTTGAGACCGTTTTCCCATCATATCACTCAAATCCAAGCTATCCAATTAAGGTTTGGATCATTGGATTGATCACCAAATCAGCATTGCATTGTATAACAGCTTGGTACCTTTAGACCTTCAAACACCTAACCATACTCAACCCTAGACCTCCAAACGGTCTTGGGTGACCACCAAACGGTCTTGAGACCGTTTGGATGAGCTCCAAACGGTCTTGAGACCGTTTGCCCATCATATCACTCCAATCCAAGCAATCTAATTAGGGTTTGGTTCATTGAAGTGCTCACCAAATCAGCAATCTATTGCAGATCAACTTGATATCTTTAGACCTTCAACCACTGAACTATACTCAACCCTAGACCTCCAAACGGTCTTGGGTGACCACCAAACGGTCTTGAGACCGTTTGGATGAGCTCCAAACGGTCTTGAGACCGTTTGGATGAGCTCCAAACGGTCTTGAGACCGTTTGCCCATCCAACCTTTGGACTCTAGTGAAAATTCATCATGGATTGGTCTATCGAGTTGATCAACAAATCAGCATTTAGTTGCAGTATGATTTGGTATCTTTGGACCTTCAATTGGTCAACTATACTTGACCCCAGACCTCCAAACGGTCTTGAGGTGACCCCAAACGGTCTTGAGACCGTTTGGATGATCCCCCAAACGGTCTTGAGACCGTTTGGGCTAATCAACCCAAAATCTCAAATTAGCTCATTGTGATTTCAGCACTGATTTCAATTAGGGTTAGCCCAATTGATTAGCCTTCAACTCATGACTCGTTTGGAATTAATCCATCAAATTTGGTAGAGTCATTAGATCACATCATAAGGAACAGTAATACCAAACGTTCAATGCTTGGTCAACGCACTCAAATGGTCTTGAGACCGTTTGCCCAAAAAGTTCAATTAAACCAGATTGAAAATCACCACTTAATCCAATTAGGTTTCCCTAATTGATTAGGCTTCAACTCACGATTCCTTTAGATTTAATCCCTCAAACTTGGAGGGTTATCAGAATACATAATTAGGAACAAAATTCCCAAACGGTCAACGCTTGGTCAACCATCTCAAACGGTCTTGAAACCGTTTGCTCAACCAGGTCAAGTTAATCAGGTTGAAAATCAGCACATAATTCAATTCGATTGCCTAATTGAGTGGCCTTCAACTCTCGATTCCTTTGGAGTTAATCCCTCAAATTTGGAGGGTTATCAGCCTACATAATTAGGAACGAACTTCCCAAACGGTCAACGCTTGGTCAACCATCTCAAACGGTCTTGAAACCGTTTTCTCCCAAACGGTCTCAAACCGTTTTCCCTTAAACGGTTTGCTGAAACCGCATAGCCAATCAAATTAAAATGATTTGGAGTAGCTATCAAAACGGTTTTGCTTGGTAATTTTCTTTGTATAAGCATCTAGGATGATGTCATCATCCCCTTCCTTCTAACAACCAAGAACAGCAACCGTTCTTGATGGAAATTGCAGCAAAGAAACAAGAGTGTATCAAATTGAAGAAATCAATCAACAAAGCATAGAGAATTGATGCAATAGCAATGTTTAAGGGTTTGAGTTATAAAACCCGCCTCCAATTGAGCTCCAAAGCTCCAAGATCACGCCATTAATGGTGGATGAAGCTCTTGCAACTCCCCCTAGGCTCGTCCTCAAGCTTTTGATTGCAAAAGTTGGCTAGGGTTGAAGAGGAGATCGAAATAAGAAGGAATCCATAATTTATTTTCGATTTCCACCATGAAATCAAGGAGAACGAAGGTCAAGGGCTCACCCACAGGTTGGGGACGTGCTCCCTGCTCCTCCCTAGCTCCTTGGTTGGTTTTTAAAGCAAGGGAAAGAAGAAAATCCGAAATAGCCTTTCATTTGGCTTGAAAAAGGCACTTTTATAAGGAAATTGATGAGAGAGAAAATGCATTATTAAAATGCATTAAATTCCAAAAATATGGCCGCCTCTTCCCCCTCAAATCCCTTAAGGACGAGGCACCTTCCTTTGCCTTTAATTCTCCTTCATTATCCTTGATTTAAAGAAAATCAAATTAAGCACCTTAATGCTTATTATATTAATATCCATATGTGAGTGGGTTTTCTTTTTCTTATAATAAGGTGAGTGGAATTTCACCTACTTAGGATATTTTCGTTCCTTATCTTGGCAAAGGAACGTTCATCCTTATTCAAAATCAACCCAAAACATTTTGATTGAAAGCCCTTCAATTATTTTTATTCATTTTTGCCCTAAATCAAATTAGGGTTTCAATTAGGCATTAATCTTGATTATTTTAATATCAAGATTCTCTCTCCTCCAACTTAATTCGAATGAGGTTCCCTTCTCATTTTCTTTGCTCTACATGATGCCAAATATTATTAGGGACCTTATTGAAGTGGTAATTTGCATATTGAACCCTAGGTTTTGGGTAAATTGCACTTTATACCAAAACTAGGTTTTAATGCACAACATTGTCAATCAAGCTCTATCTTGGTGTCCAGGCTTGTAGAAACCTTACCACTTCATCAAATTCATTCTTATGATGTCTCAACATCAGAGGAACATCTTATCATGCAACATTTGCAATTTAACCCCTCAACTTGGGTAATTTGCACTTTAGTCCAAAATAAGCAAACATTGCTTCAACATTGTCCAAACAGGACCAAAATTGAAACATAGGTTCCTCATGAGCCCTAATTACTTTTCACAAGATAATATTAAGCATATAATCAACCTTATTAGGAAAAACATCTAGGGTTAACTCATAACCCAGGTCATGGATGTTACAAATTATAAACCCCTAACAAGGATTTCGTCCTCGAAATCCCAGACAAAAGGAGAAACAAATTATTCATTAATCATGCCCTCAAGTCTCCACATATCATCTTAATATCATGGAGATATCATGAATTCTGTAATTCCACACAAGGCTCCTTTCACTAATTCAACCTTACCAATGTTTATGCAGAGCATAAACCCCTAACATATGATGTCCATATTATTGGAAAGAAGAAGCATAAAAGAACATACTTCTATCATCACCCAAGAATATTTATCAAAAGGAACAACATATATATCTAACAAAGATAATTTACTCAGTAATCCTTTAACAAACGCTATGTAATTGGGATTGTTCACATAGTTCTTCTTATTAGTTGGAAATGCCACATAGCTTTTCCCTTTTTGATTGGGAATGACACATAGCTCTTCCCTTTTTTATTGGGAATGACACATAGCTCTTCCCTTTTTGTTGGGGATGACACATAGCTTTCCCTTTTTGATTGGGAATGACACATAGCTCTTCCCTTTTTGTTGGGGATGACACATAGCTTTCCCTTTTTTATTGGGAATGACACATAGCTCTTCCCTTCTCGTTGGGGATGACACATAGCTTTCCATTTTTGATTGGGAATGACACATAGCTCTTCCCTTTTTGTTGGGGATGACACATAGCTTTCCCTTTTTGTTTGGGAATGACATATAGCTCTTCCCTTTTTGTTGGGGATGACACATAGCTTTCCCTTTTTGATTGGGAATGACACATAGATCTTCCCTTTTTTGTTGGGGATGACACATAGCTTTCCCTTTTTGTTTGGGAATGACACATAGCTCTTCCCTTTTTGTTGGGGATGACACATAGATTTCCCTTTTTATTTGGGAATGACACATAGCTCTTCCCTTTTTGTTGGGGATGACACATAGCTTTCCCTTTTTTATTGGGAATGACACATAGCTCTTCCCTTTTTGTTGGGGATGACACATAGCTTTCCCTTTTTGTTTGGGAATGACACATAGCTCTTCCCTTTTTGTTGGGGATGACACATAGCTTTCCCTTTTTGTTTGGGAATGACACATAGCTCTTCCCTTTTTGTTGGTTCCATATTTCTTATTTCATGATACTCATTAGATTGTATCAGAATGACTGCTTGATCAGGGCAATAAAAAAGATATCAATCTAGGAGTTTCCATACTCACTTTATCATCAATAGTTGTATACCTGGCCAGGGTTTACAAATATTGAGATCAAGTAGTATGCACTTACATGCTATCACATTCCTCACTTTTCATATCATTATACACACATGATTTTCCCTTGTTCCAACATGACTAAGTCATTTAGGAACTCTTTTAAAGCTCAAACTTTCTATATTAAGGACTGATAATCTAGGTTGTAAGGCTAGTATCCAGTCCACTATATGCATTACTGTTGCGCTAATCTGCCCAATAAGAGCATGATCATAGGATTCTCTATCCTGATCAGGTCTTTAATGGGGATTCTCAGGCACTTGTTCTCCTCTTGCCTGGTCCCATGCACCCTCTCCTGGTGCAACAACATTGCCCTTAGCAATGTGTTCCTCGTGTTCTCCAGTCATTTTCAAGTTCTTCTTCTCCTATGTGAGTAGAAGATACTATCAGATAAACTGGAAGACACTTAGAACAGACTCTACAACCTTAGTCCTATGTTTCTGTAGACTCAGCGAACCTAGAGCTCTGATACCACTAAATTGTGATGACTGTCTCACGAAAATAAGATTAACTAATGCGGAAGCGTTCATCAAGCAGCGGATTAGCGAAAATTACTAAAAATTTAAAACTTTTTGCAAAGGGATCCATTCATAGGAAAACTCTTTCATTCAGAACCAAAGTAAAACTTTACATCCTGGTTCATATATATACATCTCATGTACTTTTTCTTCTCGAGGAATACAAACATTAACTACTCTGTCTTAACTGTACACAGGTAGTATAAAACCCTTGAGGCACTAAGCCAAAATCTCGAAATCACTAACTACTACTACTCCGAGGACCTGAGAGTACAGAGACGACACATAGGACTTCTATATACATCTGAACATGACATGACAGTCAATGTCTCCACCTGAGACTTTACTGTTGTCCCTGCTACTGCTGATGTCCTTCACATCCTGAAGGATTCCTGTCTCCTCGTCCGCATCCACCTAAAAATGTGTTTCCCACGGGGGTGAGACAATTATAAAAATTGCCCCAGCGAGAGATATAACTCTCCGCCAGAAACATTATTATTGCAACTTAATAAGATAATTATGAATAGGGAAATCATATTTATTTGACAGCAGATATTTTAATGTTTAACAGATTAAATCATTATTCTATATCAAAAGCATTGCAACTGTAACTTGATAGAATCAACATGTCACTTGTCCTTTAATGAATAGGAAGAACATGTATAACATTTATTCAAACAACAGAATCATTACCACTGCATTAACTTTCTTCAAGCTTAGATCATATATCTAAAGCCTGACATTTTCAATGTGGAGTCATGGCCCGTAGCCATACTCTTTTCATAAGTGTTGTGATCTTAATCCCTCACTTCATCACTGGGTTTTTCTCATCCTTTCACAATTTTAATACCATAACCATGAAATCCTGGGTATTCAAACCCTTTGTTCATCACTTGAGCATTGTTACCTCTTTCTCAGGTAACTAACACCTTTAGGTCATTTGACCAAGGTGAGTATGATACTTGCTACACAAGCATCCATCATGGCACTTGATGCACATTAACTCTCTTGCCACCTCTTACCAGGCACAAGGTATATTATGGCACACAAGGCCCAATTAACAATTCAAACTAATAATACATCATAGCTCATACCTGGCTATGCTCATCATCTCATAATACCTGCATGGTTAGCACATATAATAGTAGTACATCAATTATCTATCAATACCATGCAAAACAATGTATTAATAATTCAAGGGTATTACCCTTAATCCTTTACCAGGATTTGGATTTCCATCACACATAGCTCATTAGAACACTGTACATCTTGTCACCTTTCACTAGGCAACAACTTTATTCACATGGCTCACAAAACCATTCACATCTTGTCACCTCTCACTAGGCAACAACTTTATTCACATGGCGCACAAGGCCATTCACATCTTATCACCTCTCACTAGGCAACAACTTTATTCATATGGCGCACAAGGCCATTCACATCTTGTCACCTCTCACTAGGCAACAACTTAAAACAAAGGCTTACAAGCCAAACTCATCTTGTTACTTCTTTCTCAGTAACAAAACATAATGGCACATATGGCCAATCAATTCTTATCAAATAAACATCATAGCTCATACCTGGCTATGATCATCAACTCATGAGACCTACATGATTGTCACACATAATAATAGACTTATCAATTTCACAACACATCATGCAATATAGGGTAACACCACTATTCCCTTACCAGGGTTAGGGTTTACCATCAATTAGGGCTTATCATTCCTTTTTCCCCAAATTAGGGTTAGGGTTCCCCATTTCTCATTAATTCAGACCCTCTTGAGTTAACCAACTTTGTCTTGTATTAAGGTATTTCCCCTCTTAATACATTCCATCACAAAATACTCACCCTTAGCATATAATGCATAGGCCACACATTAGAATTGTCCAGCTATCTCACATGATATGGACTTATCTTAGTTTAAGGCATGGCTTTATTATAAAGTTACCTATAAACAATCACAATGATACACCCTCAACTAGGGTTTATAAGGATACACCCTCAACCAGGGTTCACAATGATACACCCTCCACTAGGGTTTCACAAGTATACACCCTCAACTAGGGTTTACAATGATACACCCTCAACTAGGGTTTCAACTCAATAACCCTGACGATTAGGGTTTATGTTCATGATTAGGGTTTCATGATCTCTCTACTTTAAGGATCATGCCCTTAATCACCACATGAATCATATTCATATATAAATTCATGCTATCATCATCTCAACTTGATTAAGTCATATCAACCCTTCAATCAAGTACATACAACTATGATTTACATAGTGTACCAAGTCATTGATCTTATCAGCAATTAGGGTTCATCCCTTAATTGACACTAATCACTTAGGTACTATTAGGGTTTTAACCTTTGTTCCTTCATTGGTTATCATTACTAACCATCATTGGATCAATAGTACATTCATCATCACATTGGACCTCCATTACATAAGGTATCCAAAGGAATTAGGGTTTACTATTCATCCTAATTAGTGATTTCACATGTAGGCAACCTCTTAATAGGGTTATACATGAAATCGGCCTCAATTAGGGTTTACATCATGTATTGGATCCATGCATTTGTTATGCATTAATGACTAGTACCATTAAAGGTATCTCCCACCTAATCACATTAGGTTTTCAAAAAGGTTTGATCCATTGGACCCTCAATGACATAAGGTATCCAATTTAATTAGGATTTTCAATGTTGATTCCTTCAATCATTGAATTCATGGAACCAATCATCAATTGGACCTATACCCATACTTCAATTGAGTTTAAATAGGTCAACCTTCAACTTATTTGACCCTTAATTAACCCTCAATTGGTCATCAATTAGGGTTTGATTCAATTGAATTAGGGTTTGGAATCGATGATTCAACAACACTAATCAATGTAAGACTAGTTGCTTTGAAACCATTGAACCATCATCCAAGTTGGGTATGACCTGACCCCAAACGGTCTTGAGGTCGTTTGGATGACCTCCAAACGGTCTTGAGACCGTTTTCCCATCATATCACTCAAATCCAAGCCATCCAATTAAGGTTTGGATCATTGGATTGATCACCAAATCAGCATTGCATTGTATAACAGCTTGGTACCTTTAGACCTTCAAACACCTAACCATACTCAACCCTAGACCTCCAAACGGTCTTGGGTGACCACCAAACGGTCTTGAGACCGTTTGGATGAGCTCCAAACGGTCTTGAGACCGTTTGCCCATCATATCACTCCAATCCAAGCAATCTAATTAGGGTTTGGTTCATTGAAGTGCTCACCAAATCAGCAATCTATTGCAGATCAACTTGATATCTTTAGACCTTCAACCACTGAACTATACTCAACCCTAGACCTCCAAACGGTCTTGGGTGACCACCAAACGGTCTTGAGACCGTTTGGATGAGCTCCAAACGGTCTTGAGACCGTTTGCCCATCCAACCTTTGGACTCTAGTGAAAATTCATCATGGATTGGTCGATCGAGTTGATCAACAAATCAGCATTTAGTTGCAGTATGATTTGGTACCTTTGGACCTTCAATTGGTCAACTATACTTGACCCCAGACCTCCAAACGGTCTTGAGGTGACCCCAAACGGTCTTGAGACCGTTTGGATGATCCCCCAAACGGTCTTGAGACCGTTTGGGCTAATCAACCCAAAATCTCAAATTAGCTCATTGTGATTTCAGCACTGATTTCAATTAGGGTTAGCCCAATTGATTAGCCTTCAACTCATGACTCGTTTGGAATTAATCCATCAAATTTGGTGAGTCATTATATCACATCATAAGGAACAGTAATATCAAACGTTCAACGCTTGGTCAATGCACTCAAATGGTCTTGAGACCGTTTGCCCAAAAAGTTCAATTAAACCAGATTGAAAATCACCACTTAATCCAATTAGGTTTCCCTAATTTATTAGGCTTCAACTCACGATTCCTTTAGAGTTAATCCCTCAAACTTGGAGGGTTATCAGCCTACATAATTAGAAACAAAATTCCCAAACGGTCAATGCTTGGTCAACCATCTCAAATGGTCTTGAAACCGTTTGCTCAACCAGGTCAAGTTAATCAGGTTGAAAATCAGCACATAATTCAATTCGATCGCCTAATTGATTGGCCTTCAACTCTCGATTCCTTTGGAGTTAATCCCTAAAATTTGGAGGGTTATCAGCCTACATAATTAGGAACAAAATTCCCAAACGGTCAACGCTTGGTCAACCATATCAAACGGTCTTGAAACCGTTTGCTCCCAAACGGTCTCAAATCGTTTTCCCTTAAACGGTTTGCTGAAACCGCATAGCCAATCAAATTAAAACGATTTGGAGTAGCTATCAAAACGGTTTTGCTTGGTAATTTTCTTTGGATAAGAATATAGGATGATGTCATCATCCCCTTCCTTCGAACAACCAAGAACAGCAACCGTTCTTGATGGAAATTGCAGCAAAGAAACAAGAGTGTATCAAATTGAAGAAATTTATGAACAGAGCATAGAGAATTGATGCAATAGCAATGTTTAAGGGTTTGAGTTATGAAACCCGCCTCCAATTGAGCTCCAAAGCTCCAAGCTCACGCCATTAATGGTGGATGAAGCTCTTGCAACTCCCCCTAGGCTCGTCCTCAAGCTTTTGATTGCAAAAGTTGGGTAGGGTTGAAGAGGAGATCGAAATAAGAAGGAATCCATAATTTATTTTCGATTTCCACCATGAAATCAAGGAGATCGAAGGTCAAGGGCTCACCCACAGGTTGGGGACGTGCTCCCTGCTCCTCCCTAGCTCCTTGTTCGGTTTTGCAAGCAAGGGAAAGAAGAAAATCCGAAATAGCCTTTCATTTGGCTTGAAAAAGGCACTTTTATAAGGAAATTGATGAGAGAGAAAATGCATTATTAAAATGCATTAAATTCCAAAAATATGGCCGCCTCTTCCCCCTCAAATCCCTTAAGGACGAGGCACCTTCCTTTGCCTTTAATTATCCTTCATTATCCTTGATTTAAAGAAAATCAAATTAAGCACCTTAATGCTTATTATATTAATATCCATATGTGAGTGGGTTTTCTTTTTCTTATAATAAGGTGAGTGGAATTTCACCTACTTAGGATATTTTCGTTCCTTATCTTGGAAAAGGAACGTTCATCCTTATTCAAAATCAACCCAAAACATTTTGGTTGAAAGCCCTTCAATTATTTTTATTCATTTTTGTCCTAAATCAAATTAGGGTTTCAATTAGGCATTAATCTTGATTATTTTAATATCAAGATTCTCTCTCCTCCAACTTAATTCGAATGAGGTGCCCTTCTCATTTTCTTTGCTCTACATGATGCCAAATATTATTAGGGACCTTATTGAAGTGGTAATTTGCATATTGAACCCTAGGTTTTGGGTAAATTGCACTTTATACCAAAACTAGGTTTTAATGCACAACATTGTCAATCAAGCTCTATCTTGGTGTCCAGGCTTGTAGAAACCTTACCACTTCATCAAATTCATTCTTATGATGTCTCAACATCAGAGGAACATCTTATCATGCAACATTTGCAATTTAACCCCTCAACTTGGGTAATTTGCACTTTAGTCCAAAATAAGCAAACATTGCTTCAACATTGTCCAAACAGGACCAAAATTGAAACATAGGTTCCTCATGAGCCCTAATTACTTTTCACAAGATAATATTAAGCATATAATAAACCTTATTAGGAAAAACATCTAGGGTTAACTCATAACCCAGGTCAGGGATGTTACAGAAGGTGTGATGACCTATGATGCTTCAGCAAGAGAGACATTTCGTTTGCACGCTATGTTGTTTTGCACTATTAATGACTTTCCAGCATATGGGAATTTGTCTGGATATAGTGTCAAAGGAGCTAAAGCGTGTCCTATATGTGAAGAAAACACTGATTCAATAAGACTAAAACATGGCGGCAAGACTGTATATCTTGGTCATCGAAGGTTTCTTTCAAAATTCCATCCGTATCGTAGGAAGCGCAAAGCATTCAATGGATGGAATGATGAACGGAGTGCACCTAAACCTATACCATGGGATGTTGTTTATGAAAGAGTAAAAGACATTGTCAATGAATTTGGTAAGAAATCACAATGTAGTATGGCCACACGGAGTGACAATTCTTCATTCAAGAAGAAGTCAATATTTTGGGATCTTCCTTATTGGAGTTCTTTGACAGTCAGGCATTGTATCGATGTAATGCACGTTGAGAAAAATGTATGTGATAGCATCATTGGTACTCTGTTAAATATACCAGGTAAGACTAAAGATGGGATAAAATCCAGACTGGACCTACGTGAAATGGGAATAAGGTCAGAATTAACAGAATTACGTGAAATGGGTAGTAAAAGAACATACTTACCTCCCGCTTGTTACACGTTGTCTAGAAAGGAGAAAAAAACTTTTTGTGAATGCTTGGTAAATGTTAAGGTGCCACATGGTTACTCATCCAACATATGTAGATTGGTATCAATGAAAGATCTGAAGTTGATAGGTCTTAAATCTCATGATTGTCACACTCTAATGCAACAAATATTACCCGTGGCAATTCGATCTATATTGTCGAAGCATGTAAGGTTTGCAATTACCAGACTTTGTTTCTTTTTCAACAGTCTATGCAGTAAAGTTATTGACCCTGATACTCTCGATAATTTGCAAAGAGAAGTGGTTGTTACCCTATGTCAGCTTGAGATGTATTTCCCTCCTTCGTTCTTTGATATCATGGTACATCTTGTTGTCCACTTGACTAGGGAAGTGAAAATGTTGGGACCGGTTTTCTTGCATTGGATGTATCCCTTTGAACGATACATGAGCGTTTTTAAAGGTGATGTTTGAAACCGTTATCGGCCTGAAGGGAGTATTATTGAAGGTTATGTGGCGAGAGAGGTTATGGATTTTTGCAATGACTTTCTCAGTGGTAATGACACTCGTGATAATGACAAGAATTTTGAGGAGGGCAAAGGAATTTTGGGATCACGGGTGAAAGTAATTAGCCGTGAGCAGTTGGAACAAGCTCACTTGTATATTTTACACAATATGGACGAAGTGAGTGTTTATATCGAGGAACATACCAATTCATAAAGAGACAACATCCTCGAGCAAGTTCAATGTGGCTTGCTAGAGAGCATAATAAGACTTTTACTAAGTGGTTTGAAGATAAAGTCTTACATCAACTATCTCAAACACCAAATGATATTATAGAAACTATCAAATGCCTCGCCTTTAAACCAAAACCGAATGTTATGTCTTATGAAGGGTTTGACATTAATGGATTCACTTATTACACAAAGCGCCAAGATGATAAGAGTGTCGTCCAAAATAATGGGGTCACTCTTCAAGCGTCGACTATGTACTTTGCAAGTGCAAAGGATAAGAGTCCACGTGAAGCTAAAATGTCATATTACGGTGTCATTGAGGACATTTGGGAGTTTGACTACATAGATTTCAAAATTCCGCTCTTTAAATGTAATTGGGTTGATAACACCAAAGGAGTTATAGTGGATGAATTGGGTTTCACTTTGGTGAACTTTGAAAAGATTGGCGAGAAGGGTGAACCATTCTTATTGGCATCACAGGCGAAACAAATATTCTATATCGATGATCCTGCGAATGATAAATGGTCAGTTGTTCTTCATGGTAAAAGACAATTCATTGAAGATCCTATAGATGAAGAAGAGTACTATGATAAGTATGATGACTCCAGTCCATTCTCAGTTGGGTTGCCAACTCCACAAAATATTGAAGCTAATGATGACTTATATGTGCACGGAGATCACAATGAAGGATTGTTAATTGATAAAAGATCACAATTTTAGAGACATGTATGTTTATACAAATGCTAAATGTTTGCCTTTTTCTAGTTAATACAAATGCTAAATGTTTGCCTTTTTAATAACATTTTCAGATGGCTGACCATGATGAGCATGATGTCCATGATGAGCATGAAGTCCATGATGAGCATGCTGTCCATGACGAGCATGGCGAGGATACCAATGTAAGTTCTAAAAACATATCTTGTATTTCTATAAAATTCATTATCTTCTAGTTATGTCATATATCCTATATTTCTATATTGGGCTAATTTAGTGTGTTTATTTTTGTCAAATTTTAGGTTGATGATGTACTTGTACCCACTGAAGCACTGGAGCAACTTGATGCGCAGCACCAAACACTTAACAAGAAAAGGGGCATCACTCTGTTGAAGAAGTTATTAGCGCTAAGTGGTAGTGGATCCAAATTGGTGGTGGAGTTTGATAATGGAGGAAATGCAATTGGAGTGAACCGCAATAATTTTGTAAACTATCTTGGGTGTACCACTCGGAGCCATTGTGGTGTTAAGTATGATAATTGGCATAAAGTTCCTCAAGGGAAAAAAGACTTGATATGGAAAGATTTATGCATGAGTTATTATTATATGCAATTCTATTTTGTAGATTACAAATTCTATTATTTGCAATTCTATTTTGGATACTAGTTAATAACATTTCTATTTTACAGAATCTGTTTGCATTGGATGAGAAGTTGCATCGTAAAAGTGTGATGCAACGCGCTGGAAAGATGCTTAGGAATAATAGGACAAATCTAAACAGAGAATACATAAAAGAGGGTGTAAAGAAGAAGAAGTCAGCCCTTGAACAATGGAACTTCTTGGACAAAGAAGATTGGGACAATTTTGTTGCTTCAAGAAAATCTGAAGAATTCAAGGTATTAGGCGTGACTCCCAATTTAATTAATATACATTGTATTCACCTATTCAAGATTAACATTTAGTGCTACTAACCAAATCATTAATGTGCATACTAACTAGGCCCTCAGTGACGCACAAAAAGCAAGGCGTGCACTGAATGTGCATGACCACACTATGGGTCCAAAAAGGCTATGCAAGCGTTCGCCAAAGACTACAGGCGGAGTCTGCGGCTACTCAGCAGTCCGCTGCTACTCAGGAGTCTGCTCCTACTCAGGAGTCTGCCACACCCATGCCTCGCCATGATATCTGGATAGCTGGTAGGCAAAACAAGAAGGGTGAAATAAAGAAGCCTGTAACTGCTGAGGCGGCTGCAAAAATGGTAAAATACAACTCTTAGAGAAATCGTTTGAATATTGATTATTTGTGGTGTTAACTTACCAATTTCTGTTTATGGTGATTAGCAGGAGCTGCACGAGCAGAGGAAACAAGGCACGTTCATCCCTCAGGGCACAAGGGATGAATTGACAGTTGCTCTGGGTAACCCAGAGCATCCTGGACGTGTTAGAGGTGCCGACGCTGGTGTTGGCATCAAAGCATTCTTTGGGCCATCCCAGCGCAAACCCAGAGCGGGACTTTCTCAAGAAGAGGTAACCTATTCTTTTTTTAGAATGTTACTACAAAAGGAAATTCATTAATAAGAAGTTAATGTTTCTTTTATCCATGTATAGGAGAATAAGAGAGTTGAGGATTTAGTTGCTAAGAAGGTCAACGATGTAGTTGCTGAGAAGGTCAAGGAAGAATTGCTGCGGTGGCAGGCATCTCAGGCTTCCAATCAGCCTATGGCGACCCACTCTTCTCCTGATGCACAGACTGCGAGTAATCCTGGAGACCCATCGCCTAACACGTCTGTTGTAAGTATTGTTTATGACATTGTAGCTAGTCTTTTCAAGATGATATGTTTTCAAGATTATATGTATATATGTATAACATTCTTTACGTAAATTTGTAGGCATTGAAGCCATGCCGCTTAAGAATGCAAGACGATGTTGTTGCAGAGGCGCAGGCTTACCAGTCCCTTCCTGGGGCAACGTTTCA
The DNA here is from genome assembly GCA_963693085.1 of Alisma plantago-aquatica. NCBI lineage: Eukaryota > Viridiplantae > Streptophyta > Magnoliopsida > Alismatales > Alismataceae > Alisma > Alisma plantago-aquatica. Next base: position 1,203,452,060 of record OY856411.1, on the reverse strand, counting down.
TGGGACTCCAATGCCGCAGGGCTACATTCGTGTGAGCCTGCTACATGTATTACCCGATTGGAGGGAAGTTGCGTTGCCATATGCCCACCCAGATATTGATACACTTGGTGAGGCAGAAGGCGGGGTCATATTGTGGCCCAAAGCAGATGTCGTTTACACGACTGAAATTGTAAGATAAATTTACATTGATTTAGACTGTTAATGTGTATATATGATGTCAACTGATCTAAAATTATATATACAGGTTAAAAAGAAGACATCAGGAGCACCTAGGCCTCCACCTCCACTTCCCGCATTACCAACTTGGGTTCCAACTGATCTAACATACCCGTTAGGTCCTGCTTGTAGGGGAATGGCATGTTGGCTACGGGCACATAATATACATTGCCCTATAATAGTTTCTTTAGATGCAGATTATGTAGGTCAATCATACGATAGCTCTTTATTTATATAAGATATTATTGAGCTGTTTATGTATGATTGGCTGAATACATCAATGATAGAGACATGGATAAGGTGAGATCTTATTTATACATCCATATACCTTGTGTAAGATCTGGTGATCTGGTTTCTTATATATTAATGCATACGCCTATATGTTTTGCAGCTACTTAGTCGAAGATCATTGCAAATAATTTGCATTTGATCATATGGGATTTTTGATTCCATCATTGATTAGTTTGGTAGTTAAAGACCCTGACAATGTTCAACAATACTGTATAGATGCTTTTACAATTTTTGGTCAGCAAAAGAAGACGATAATAATAGCTCCATTCAATGTCAAGTAAGTTTACTTTATTTATAATTTGGACTTAAGAAAATTCCATTTTTATTTTGCATTTTGAGTTATTAATTGTTAACTTCTTACCTCTAGCGGTAGACATTGGGAGTTACTAGTTATTGTCCCCGGGACATTCATTGTTTATTATCTAGATCCTGCGGGGAGTACATTGAACACTAAAATTGGACACGTAATGAGAATGCCATTATTCTGGTGAGAAATATTTCATTTTTATATCCGTTAACATCTTTTATTACATTACTATTTACTTATGCAATTTATTGTGTTATATTAACATGTAGGGGTTTAGATTCATTCAAAAAGGGTGGAGGAACGGTCCCAAGGAAAAAAAAACAGCCAATAAATTGGCAGAACGTACAAGTAAGTTCCCGACTCGAATATATATATTATTGATGTGAATTATGCTTAGTTGTATTATTTTGTATGTTTCAATTTATAGTGTGCTACACAAGACAATGGCTGGGCATGCGCATACTATGTGATGCGATTTATGCAGATGATTATCAAACATGTCGCATTGGACATCGATAGCATACATGAGGTATTATATATAGTCTCATTAGTTAGTATGAAATATATCAATCTTATTTTTATATTATTACTTATATATATACATCATTCTCTTTGCAGGTGTTTAAAACTGACCACACTATAGGTAAACGCTTAAAAAATATACATGCTCCATATACGATGGAAGCATTAAATGAAGTAAGAGAAGAATGGGCAAAAGCCATACAAGCAGTGGCAACTGTAAGATATAATTGGGATGTTGATAGCGATAATGAATGATACTTTGTAAATGAATATTTCTGAATGTTAATACATGTATTTGAATGTTTCTATATGTGTGAATGTGAGAATTGAATTGATGTCTGAATGTATGTACTTGTGTGAAATTTTCCTTGTGACTTTTGCAGGTTTGCGGCCTGTTTGTAGGCTGATATCAATGGATGTCGTAAACCTGCAGTTCAGAAAACTGAACTGCAGGTTCTCATCCTGCTGACCAGCCACAGCAGGCCTGCAAACTGATATGAAAAAAAAATAGAAATAGGCGTCGGTTATTTATAGAAAACCGTCAGCAAAGACATACAGCGTCGGTTATTTGATAAAAACCGACGCCTAATAGTACAAACAACCTGACCGTGCAGGATAGCACGACCGTGGTGGAAAAGGTGTCGGTTATTCATATAAAACCGACGCCTATAGTACTAAACACGGCCGTGTAGGGAAGCACGGCCGTGTCGTCTTGAAGTATAGGCGTCAGTGTTTTAGTATATAACCGACGCCAAAAGTGTTCGCGCCATAGAAAATGGCGTCATCTAGGGCATTTTTGTGCGTCGGCTGTTTAGTAAATAATCGACGCAGAAAGTGCCCTAGATGACGCCATTTTCTGTGGCGCGAACACTTTTGGCGTCGGTTATATACTAAACGACCGACGCCTATAGAATAAATAGGCGTCGGTTAAAAAACCGACGCTGAAGTGTTCGACCTTTAGCGGTGCCCACATAGGCGTCGGTCGGAAACCGACGCCAAATGGGGTTAAACGACCGACGCCAAAGGCCGTTTCTGTAGTAGTGCATAGTGTTTAAGGTGTTGGACAGATTGATTAGAGTATCAGATTGATTGAAATCGCAATTGACTGATTCTGCACAATCTGCACTCCCAACTGATCGGCTCATGTGATGAACCGATCGGCTTAGCTTGGTGAACCGATCGGCTCATGGACAGGGTGGACGATTGCTTCAACTGTTGAAATGATCGGTTCAACTGTTGCAACCGAACAAGTTGGGAAAGTCAGATTGGTGAGAATTTTCCATTCGTTTCACTTGCCCAATTTGATTGGAATAAGGATTGGTATTTGATACCAATTAGAAATAAAAGTTGGAAAGTCAATCGGGAACTGGTCAGGACCACGAACCGACCGGTTCAGAAAGTGAACCGACCGGCTCATGGGTCCCAACCGATCGGTTGAGTGTCAACTGACCAACTCAGATCCCCAACCGACCGTTTCAGAAATGAAACGATCGGTTCAGGTTGCGAGTTGGTTGTTTTGTGGAAAATCTCGAATCCTTCTACTCCTGCTTTTAGTCCTGCATTGCCCGGGATGGAGAACCCTGTCCCATGACCCTCCTATATATAGGGGTATTGGGGGCTTCTCAACGAACAACTCGGTGCAACCAGTTGCTCTGCAAAGTTGTCGTTCTCTCTGGTTTTGGTAACCGAGAGAGAGCTCGAGCAACTGCTACCCGCAAACGGAGGCCCAGTAAGGGAAAGACAACTGCAGTTGCAACTGGCAGCAGGAGAGTGTGTTGGCGACTAGTACGTCAACAGGAGGGTGTGACTCCTTCCAACTCCTTATGGGACAAGGAGTGTAGAGGTCCAGGTGGTCTGTGTGGACTACTTCAGAGGCGGGAGGTTTCTGCCGCTCGGAGGACAACTGTCAACCCGACAGTCCGGTGTGACCAGGAGTCATTAGTTCCGGTGCGACCAGGAGCTGCACAGATACCGTCCAAGACCGGAGGTGAAGATCGCGCAAGGCATGAGGTATTGTCTCCGAGCAAGCCTCGGGACAAGGTATGATTCCACAAACCATCCTTTCCTATTGTATAGACGTTGATGCGTTTCCTTGTTCCGGGTTTGGGGGAGAAAATTTTTGTTTCCGCTGCCTTCTCTGCCTCCCCTAAAACCCAACACTTGGAAGACCAGTAGAGGACATGACAGAAGTGGATTATCACACATTATGAGGGAAGTTCACCACTAATCTCCTCCGCACACATGGCGCCAATAAAGGACTAACAGAAGCCTGATGCCCTTGTCCCTGTACTTCTCAAACTATCACTTTGACACTCTGCGGCCAGAGTTAGTGATAAGTTAGGGGGGGAGTACATTGACAAGGGCGAGGTATCATTTTCAATACCCCTCCTTCTCTACATTTTCTTTCAATTCTGTATAAAATTTTACAGTTTTCTTTGCGCATTTAATTTTTGTTTTAAAAAGCATTTTCCTTGTTAAAATAAACTTTGCACATAAACAAGAACATCCCTTTTGGAACAAAGTCACCCTCAGCTAACTTTAGAATCATATTAGTCCTCAAAAATAATAACAAGAATAGCACTTAGACATATAATGGCGACTTAATAATGCCTCTCCACTATTAATTTTCATGCTTTTGTTTCACTTCTACATCTAACTCTCCACAGGTCAATATCAAGGCCAAAATAAGCCAAGCTCTCAAGGATGAGAGGGGCATCAGGCGACATCCAAATCAAGAAGTCTCGCAAGTGGACCATTAAAATAAGTGCATGTTGAAAAACTCTAAGAATAGCTTTCTTCTCTTCAAATAAAAGAGGCTTGGCCGCCCAAAATAAATTCCCTAAACACCCCAAATCCTAAGCTTGTGAGTCTACGAATAAAAGCCAGAGAGTTGAATAAAACTATGAGAGTTGTGCCATAAATAAGGATCTATATAAAGGACCAATGAAGGTCTCACCCCGCCGGTACATCCAGCTGCCCTCACGAAGGCAGATGTGTCGTTCTCGGTAGTGAAACCCTAAGGTATCTAAATATATGAAAGACTTATAAAGGACTCACCTGGCCGGTACATTCTGCTACCCTCACGAAGGCAGATGTGTCGCACCCGTTAGTGAGATCCTAAAATCATAGACAACCCCTCCCCCACTTGAAGGGGGAGCTACACATCAAGCCTTTAGTCAACCCTCATACCCACTCTAGCTTCCAATAGGTTTTTTCAGAGAGGTATAAAGCTGATTAGAGTCAACAACATGCACAGAATAAAAAGTGGTCCCAATGCAGGCTGCGAGATATGGAAGAAACCTGAGAGCCAAGCAACTCTCAATGCCTACAAGATTTAAAGCAGCAATAAGACCCAATATGACCTTAGGAGAGCTAGGGTTTATAATTGAAACAAGAGTATGGAAATCTTAACTAAATAAAATTGCCTCGCCATTACATGCCTCAGCTCTATCTAACTTGAGGACAGGCTAGATTCTAAATTAGGGGGGTTATAACCTCCAATTTTTCGATGTTATCTTAGTGCTTTTCTTCAAATTTTCACACTCTTTCTTAGATAAATTAGATAGAATCCCTAGTTATCATCTTTTATTGCAAATATATTGATAGATTAACTTTTCTCCTTTTTACTTACAGAAAAAGACACAAAAAATCACAAAAGACTCAACCGGTCTTAAGACCGCATGGACTCACATGGTCCCAAGACCGCATGAAGCCAAAAGATATCAAGACCGCATGAAGCCAAACGATCTCAAGACCGCATGGAGTCAAACGATCTGAAGACCGCATGAAGCCAACCAGTCCCAAGACCGCATGGACTCACACGGTCCCGAGACCGCATGAAGCCAAACGATCTCAAGACCACATGGAGTCAAACGATCTCAAGACCGCATGAAGCCAAGCGGTCCCAAGACCGCATGGACTCACATGGTCCCGAGACCGCATGAAGCCAACCAGTCCCAAGACCGCATGGAGTCAAATGATCTCAAGACCGCATGAGTCCAAACGATCTCAAGACCGCATGAGTCCAAACGGTCTCAGAGCCCAAACGGTCTCGGGGTCCAAACGGTCTCGGGGTCCAAACGGTCTTAGAGCCCAAACGGTCTCGGCGTCTAAACGGTCTCAGGACCCAAACGATCTTCAAGACCGTTTGGACCCAAAACTGACCAAACCGTTTGGACTTCACTTAAGGCCTATAAATAAGACCCAAGGGGTCCTCCCAAAGGGTATCAAGTTTGAGACACCCAGAGGCTGCCTCTACTACTCTAGAGCTTTTCCAACTTCCATCCTCCGCCCAAAGGCTGCCGGTTTGAGATCCACGCTCCATCCTGAAGCTGCTTTCTCTCTCTTTGTCAAAGAAGGTGGGAAGAGGAAACCTCATCATCAAGCAACCTGTGAAGTTTGAAGATTGTCACTCTCTCTCTTTCTAAGGGGTTAACTTTCCTCTCTCCTTTGTGGGGATGACGCTCTCTCTCTCTCTCTTCTCGCCTCCTTCTTTGTCCTAGCTATGAGCGAGTAGTCTCTCTCACTAGGGTGCGGGGAGTAGCCCCGCTACCCATGTTTTCATTTCATGTAATGTAATCCGTAGTTTGCAATATAGAGATGCTTTCTTTTCAGCTCAACATCAATCGTTTAATGAATGCTTGTTGCTTGATCACCAACTTGTGTTATCTTTTATCTTTTAGTATGAATTGTCTATGTTTGTACTATTAGATTCGAATCTCGATTGAATGTTGGTTCTTGATGCATGTATCCACCATGCATCTGTTTCGGTATCTAGGAGTGTTGTTCAAGAAGTGGAGTAAACTCACTTCCATCATTGTACTTTCATACTATGAAATGGAATCAGTTGATGTATGAAAGAACAACCTTGATAAAGTCGAGGAACACACTTTGCGAAGGGAATGATGCAAAGTAGGTGACCATTCATTCGGGGATGGCTGGCGTTGCAACATTCCTGCACTTCTCGTAGTTAGTTCTCCGAAAGGAAACTAAATCTACAAAGATACTAGCTATTTAGACTCTTGTTGCAGGTTATGTTTTATTTTGCATGTTTTGATCCATGAGTAGTGGCGGTGAAAGCCGATCACATCCTAATGGTCCCCTATCATTGTTGATATCCTTAAATTTACTTATTTGCTTTACTTTACTTGCTCTTAGTTTAAAAACAACCAAACCAACCTTTTGATCTAAGTACCTACTATTAAGAGATTAAGTGAAATTCTAACATTTTTCATCTTGTTGCTCCCAACAAGACCGTTATCCCGTGGATTCAACCCTTAACTATACTACGATAAGACTTCCACGTATCTTAGCATACGTGGGTGGAGTTCTCGGTCTAGTATAAGCAAGGCTAAACTTTAAAACTTACCATCTTTAGGATTTTTAGTGGTGCACGCAATTCCACGTAAGTGGTAGCTCCATCACAACACGATGAATATGCACCCTGCTAGGGCAGACCCACATATTCATCCTTCACGCTTCCACGAGATAGATGGTGCACCACGCTAGGGCATGCCCACACTTGGCCGATCAAGCTTTTCACGTGTGTCACATTTGGAAGGCATCTAAAACTTTAATATTTAATGAGGGCTTTGGTTTTTATAGGTACATATACATATCCAATCACCATAATTTATAGTATGTATCATATACATGCTATATCCCACAAAACCATGCAAAATGATAAAAGTGATGATTATGGCCATCCTAATAAGATTCCTCGAGCCAAGAGGAGTCACGGTCATCTAGGTTTATATCACATGCAACTTGTACAAGATGAACTCTGCGCTTTGCCGTTCTGGGTTTGATCAACTCATCTCCATGATTGATCGGCTCGCCATCAGGCCGGTCATTTGGGTGCCACCAACCGATCGATTGGCTCATCCAACCGATCGGTTCAGTGGTCGTCATGCATCTCCTCAGTTCGCCACCCGCTCGTCTCACTCCTCGAACCAGTCATCTAGAACGCCAATCGATCGTCTCAGTCATCGTCAGGTTGTCTGTCATTCTTTGACATAATAGGAAATAAAAGTTCTATCCTATTTACATTTGAATTGAGAAACCCCGAGTTACATTTGGGGGGAGCAAAGGTAGGAAAGAAATATTGAGTTATCACGAGTTACATCAGGAATAAGAGATAGGGAATTTGTGCGCAGACCGAGATGCAAGCAACCACATTCAACCAAACACACATACATAGGGTTTATTGGCCATAACCACGCTATACACCCACCACAAAACTCGTTTAAGGGTGACGCGTATCGAGTGCATTTATATTACATATCATATATGTATATTGGGATTTGTGGATTTAGGATTGGACATGCATAAAGCCAATTTTATTCGCATAGTATGCAATAAATAAAGGCAACAAACCAAAATCGATCACATTGATAATCCTAAAGTATAGAGCAGTTGACGTGGCTCTGATACCACTGTTGGGTTTTAGGGGAGGCAGAGAAGGCAGCGGAAATAAAAAAAAATCTCCACAAACCCAGTATAAAGGAATAGCGTCAACGTCTATACAGTAGGAAGGATGGTTTGTAGAGGTGTACCTTGTCCCAAGGCTTGCTCGGTGACATTACCTCGCGGCTTGTGCAATCTTTACCTTTGGTCTTGGACGGTGTTTGTACAGCTCCTGGTCTCACCGGGACTGTCGAGATTGACAGTTGTCCTCCGAGCGGCAAAAATCTCCCACCTCTATAATAGTCTACACTGACCACCTAGAACTCTGATCGCCTTACCGCACAAGGCACCGGAAGGAGTCGTACCCTCTTTCGGCACACTAGTCACCGACACACTCTCCTGCCACCAGTCTCCTTTCTGCAGTTGTCTTTCCCCTGTTGTGCCTCCCTTATCGGGTAGCACTTGCTTGGGCTCTCCTGGTTACCACAACCAGAGAGAATGACAACTTTGTAGAGCAAATGGTGTTCTGAGTTGTACTTGAGAAGCCCCCAGTACCCCTATATATAGGAGGGTCATGGGACAGGGTTCTCTACTCCGAGTAATGCAGGATTAAAGTAGGAGTAGAAGGGTTTGAGATTTTCCACAAAATAACCAACTGCACCAGCTGAACCGATCGTTTCAAGCATGAAACGGTCGGTTGGGGACCTGAGCCGATGGGTTCACACCTGAACCGATCGGTTGGGGCACCTGAGCCGATTGGTTCACTTCTGAACCGGTCAGTTCACTGCCCTGGTCAGTTCCCGATTGACTTTTCCTCTTTTATTTCGAATTGATCCAAATACCAATCCTTAAATACCAATCCTTGTTCCAATCAAATTGGACAAGTGAAACGAAGAGAAATTTCTTACCAACCTGACTTTCCCAACTCGCTCATTTAGACCAGTTGAGTTGATCATTTCAACCCTTGAACCGGTCATCTCAACCTGTCCTGAGTCGATCGGTTCATCACATGAGTCGATTGGTTCACCAACCTGAGTCGATCAGTTCATCATATGAGCCAATCGGTTGGGAGTGCAGACTGTGCAAAATCAGTCAATTGCAGTTTCAATCAATCTGATACTCTAATCAATGAGTCCAACACCTTGAACATTATGATACTAAGCTATCAATTAATTGAGTGTTTAATTGAACTACTAAACTCCTTTAGTAATAAGTCTAAACATCGTTTGTGGATAAACTCCTCTTCTAGGTTAAATCCTATGTGTGTGACCCTACAGGCCCATTTCACGTTGGCAGTGAAAGTCCATAACACTTATGACTTCACAAGCAAAGAGTGGTGCCTAGTCACACATTAGTGCTACCCAAGTGAAATAGAAAGTTGGAGAACAACTTTCAATCCTACAATCCATGAATGGTGTTACAGTGAATGTATAATTCCTTTGTCTCTGATATCCCGAATGAACTCAAGGCATGGAACAGTCATCCTGTCAACTTCATTCACTTTCTTGATCTCAGAGTAGATTGGTGGAGATATATATGACATCAATATCACATACTAATTCACACATGTGTGCGCATGCCTATCTCAATCCTACTCATCAAGTGGCCATGGATATCAAACTCCCTTAGGAGGGACAAATCCCATATCTATCACTCACCCCTCAAAAGCCCCATGTATCAAAGCCACCCAATCATCACCTTTATAACAACCCATGTTTCAGGACTGCGTTTGATGATGTCAAAGTGTACCCAACGACATGTGTTATGTGTAGTGATTTCAGGTCAAAGAATCACATTCACCACCATCACTATGAGAACTGACTGTGACTACCATGTTATGGTTCCATGTGTCAAACTCATGGTGGGTCTGTCTGGTACACTTGTTCTCTAACAAGTACCTATGTGTTTGGTTTGATATCTCCATATCATGACTAATGAGATTCTGTCATCAACCAACACCACAATCTAGTCTTGTGTGTCATTGTTGTCTATCTACATTCCACAATGACATCCGACTAGGGACATAATAAGAATGTACAAACTCTTAGCATCTGTATGATCTCATCGTTCAGGTCCTGAACCTGAAAGCATACGTCATTGAGTACTGTCATTCTCTAGACATTCAATATGTTCTATCATTATCTCATATGACTGAACCAAAAAGAATTGGAAGCTTGCCTTTGATGCTTATCAAATCAATCTTAATGTATCCCACAAATCATCCCATGATTGGCTCTCAGGGCATACATGCCAACAGACTCCCACTTGCACTGCGAGCCAATCACCCTTGAATCATATTCATAGTGATCTTCAAACATGTCCCACATGTTACTGTACTCTAGTGCTAACATAGTGAGTTATGGTAACACCTTGCCAAAGTCAGTATTAACTACATGTCTCTCATCTCTTCGTTGTACGTCACATGTATGAGATGGAGTTGTCGTAATATGTGATCTAGTATTCCTTTACTAACCTTTAGCCACTTTGCATGACCAAGTACTCCTTACTTGTCATCAAAGATCGGAATATCTATAAGTTCATCTCATGAACACCCAGATCCATATAGTATCCACTAATGTTCTCTAACACACAGATACTCGGCTTTTCCTTTTAAGCGGCTTTATTGGAATGTTTCCATTTATCAACAAACATTCACTTTTATATATCCCATATATATTTTGCGATTAATTTTTTGTCCTTTTCGGAAGTTTGCATCAGTGTAACTCTTTACAGTGAACCCTTCCTTATTTCCATAGAACTAGTACTTCTCAAGTACTTATCAAGTTCTTATGGTATCCCAGTAACCCTTATTGGAACTAGACGGACATCCACTCATCATGTCCCACATATGAGTTATCAGAATGATCATATCATATTATCATGTCCTACATACAAGATGAATGCTTTTTATTCTTGCCATTTCCATACATGCAAGATAATGGGATGATTACATACATGATAGATCCTTATCTATTCTTAGTGTTTCCATTCTTCATAAGAATTGGACACTTGGCCTTGGGATACTAACTCCATGTAACATGGATAAGTTTTCTCCCACTGAATCTGTGCACAATGAACCCTTCAGTATAGATTGCCAATGTATGCTTTCTCTTTTCAGGTCAAGAGGTTTTTGAGAACTATCTCTATAGATCTCTATTCCTATCACATAGGAAACGTCTCTATCTTCCCTAAAGATAATTTCCACTTTGGATTTCCATTCTAGAACATTTCCATTTCACATCAACATGTGGAATGTGAATATGCTCCCACCAAATCACAGATCCCTTCTTTATCTTTGTCATATCAGTCAAATCCTTTGACTATGTTATCAAAGTAAAGATCCAGCTCTGAGTTGCTTGTACTCAATCAATCACATTGATTAGTCCATTGTAACTTATAGAATTCATTTGCATTAATGGATTCATAAACCTTATAGGTTGTGTCGCGTACACATCCTTGTTTTATTCCTCATAGGAATGCGGTTTTAGTATCCGTATGCCAAATTTCTTAGTCATTAAGTTGCAATCAACAAGCACCATCCTTCTCAAAATGTTATCCATGTGTCTTAACGCTTAAAACTCATTCGCACTTATGGATTTCATCCAAATGGGTGCTACCATCGAGGTCATGCCTTATGGTTCACATGGAAGTCATTTAGGATGTAATGGTCATAAACCATAACTCAAAATATGGTTCCTCATATTCATCTATATAGTTCTCATCACATGATCAACTCATCACATATATATTTGAGGTGTATCTGTCAAGGATATAAGAACTCATAACTCCTTGGAATTATTAATGTCCTTTATTAGTGTGGGGTATTCTTTATTTAAGAAGAAATTAGTTATTTGATAATCATCCTCTAACTCCTTAGAGTATGACTCCTTGTTGATTTAGATATCACCATGCCTTAATCATGAGTTCACTATGATACACTATCATAATCACTCATAAGGATATCAAACATTTAGTTAAAGTATTTCATTCATTGATCTCATCAAGAATTAACACTTTACCAAATTCATACTTCATCTATGATATTCTTGAACACTTCAAGATATTCATATTGGTATTTCTCTAAACACCGCTTGAAGTATTAGCATTAACTCTAATACGTATGTAAATACATCACATGTATTATACCTAATAGGATAATCATTCTCCCACTACTACTAGTGAAGATTGATTAACTATGTCTAAGAGATTCATGTCTCTTACTGGTTCTCTAACCAATAGAGTCTAGACTTATCCATCATATGGAAACTAGAGATGAATTTCTCATGATAATGCTAATTTGATTGTTTGAGTTATCAATAACCTTTAGGTATCATTTTATCTTATGCCCCTTTTGATGCAAAGATACAATGGTTATATATATATATATATATATATATATATATATATATATGCTTGGGACATATTTCTCTTGTAATCCATATGATGGTATACCTCGTAAGTAGTTGTCAATGAAGTTACTTTGTGTCCTGTCACGACTGGTATGTGGTGCGCCCCTGCCAATGGCATTACACACCACTCAATTGAGATTTGAATGGATGCAACTCTGCAGACGGAGGCACACAGGTGGATTAAACTTTTGAAATTTATAAGGACCTACACTCAATACACTTGTACAAAATAAAACACTACACCCACAAGCGCATAGTGTCGTGTCGTAGTATAGGAGGGCGGCAAGTATAGGGTCGATCCATAGGGAGAAAAGGGAGCACTAGAGCTAGGTCAGTTTTGCTAACTTCCTACTGCAGAGACTAGGGTTAAGGGTTTAAAGGTTGTTTTGATTGTTAACTAATGTGAACAAGAAAGCAATTAAAGGCAATAATGAAATCTAAGTTAGCCCTAGAAAGGATTAAGATTAATTAAACAAGGAAAGATTAAGCTAGATGTGAAAAGGCAATTTATACTAAGGCAAGCAAGAGAAAAGCACAAGAGCAAGTAAAGAGCTAAACTAGCAAGAGCAAGGAAAAAACATGGCAAGAAGCTATCTAAGCAAGAAAAGATCTAACACTAGCTAAGCAAGATGAAAACTAGGGTTTTAAAGTAATTAAGGAAGATGTGGGTTGTTTAGGGGATGCACTTATCACTCAAGTTGGGGGGTGACATATGAACATTATGATTCCATTTAGATTATCCAAACCAAACAACCCAGTAGAGTCTAATGAATTAACCTAAGCTACTAACTGGCCATGGATATGCTAGGTTGTGTATAGGGGAACTAGTCCCTAACACTCCCTACTACCCTTACGAGGCTCAATTGGGTTAGGGATTAGGTTCAATTCAATTAGAGTCTAACCAAGTCTAGGTTTCTAGATTAGACATTCCTAGGGCAATTAGGGTTCGGGGGTAGTAATGGGGAGGTGAAATTAGGGTTTTAGACCCCAATTCCCCCACATTCTAGCCTTGAGAAGGCTCCATGCTAATTGTACTAGAATCACCTAATCTAGCTACTTAGATCTCTCACTTATGCTTAGGGAGATTGATTAGGATATAGGAAGATGGGAGGTAGCCTAAGGATCCAAGAATTGGACCTAGGGGCAAATCCCAAAATTCACACATATAAGTAATTTCCGTAAATTCCTAGGTGATTTCACATACAAACCAACAAGCAATTCATGAAGGATAAGATGAAAATAGAACATAATCATTAGAAAATGGAATTATAAAGTTTACATGTAATTTTCCCCCAACATGGTATCAAAGTAACATTTTACACACCAAACAGCCCACCCAAGGGGGGCTAGCTACTCATGGAAATGGAAAATACAAAAAGAAAGGGGAAAGAGGTAGAAAAACCCATGGAGCTCGGTGTATATGGAGCAATCCTCCTCTCCAGCTATTGTAAGATGTCCTCCTCTCTCCTCCAAGGTGCAAGGGTGTGGAATGAAGGGGATTATGGGTAGAAACTAGGATAAACTAGTGTTTTGGTGGTGGAAATGTTGAAATAGAGTGGAATGACCAAGGGGAAAGATAGAGAGCTAGGAGGTGGTAGAAGGTATCTTGGGGTGGCCAACCTCAGCCTCCAGCCACCACCCACATATATATAGGTGGTGAGGAAGCAATAGGTCAAGTAGGGGTAAAGTGGGAAATGAAGTGGAAAAAGTAGCTAGGTTTTGTGAGTAGCACGACCGTGGTGGATCACCACGACCGTGATGGGTAGGGGTGAGCATGGTCATGGTGGGGTATAATGATCATGTGAATTAAAATGGTAAGATCACATGTTGCTGGTCATTTTTGTACTAAAACTGGCACGGCCGTGGTGGGGGTAAGGGTAGAACAATTGTGTTGGTTAGCACGGCCGTGGTGAGCAAGGTGATGGTGGTCATGGTGCATTGCCACGCATGTTCTTCAGTTCTGTTGAATGGTCGTGCTAGGTGGAACGACCGTGGTGGTTGTCCCTTGTACGACCATTCTTTGCTGCATGACTGTGGTGTTGTCTGCTACTGCACTTGGGCTTGATTCTTTACATTTCCTTGGACATCTTTGCTTCTATGGATCTTTGGCCACTAGGGGTAGGTTGAGGGAGCATCAGACTTCACTTTGGGCTCCTCCAAGGGTAGAGAAACCCAAGGATCACTCCTTCTTTCTCTCTTCCATCAAGTGTGGTCCAAATGCCTAAAAAACATGCAAATAATGTCCATAAGTGCATTTTACACAAATATGCATATTGAGGGACATGACATGTAATCTAACAGGTATAGATGTGATTGAAATGCAAAATTACACAAGATGAAGTCCTAAAATAGGGTTGAATCACCACCTCAAACTTGAAACATACTTGTCCTCAAGTATGCTCCAACTCAATCTCTCTGTAATTTTTCCATAATAAAAAATGTCAAATGCAATGTAAAGGATGATTATTGTTGAATGGGGTCAATAGTGACTAAGTAAATGCATTCCACCACTCTCCTCTCCTGCTTTCACAAGCCAGTTATGAAAAGAGCACAAAGCATATGAACTTCAAATATAGTGCATAAAACACACAACCTATCCATATTTCTTTCATGTAGTTCTGGGTAGATTGTTTCATGATGGCGTTAATCAAGGATGACTAGGAGTGCTATTTCACCTTCATGTTTTCAACCTTATGTTTCAAATCACACCAAATGACCCACGTGGCTGCGGAAAAGGGAAAAATGAGCTAGGTTTGATGTTTCCTAGCTCAATGGGTATGAAAATGGAAGAAAGGGTTGTGGTAAGATTTTGGAGTGCTATTACATAAAGCACTCATCTTTTCTTTACTTAGATGCTCTTAAACAAGAGCACCTTTTATTTTCTATTTGCATTTTTTTTCTTTGCCCTTGGATAGGATATGACATGTGGTGATGAGAGTGAAGCGATGAGATGTAGATGTGGCCACCCCAAACTTTTGGAGGTGGCCACAACTGATATGTACACTTTGGCATACTTTCATGAGGCAGAGGGGTAAGAAGATGGTGAGTGAGTAGTCGGGTCAAAGAGGGGTCACTGGCGTGATTCTCAACATAAGGTATCCTGCATGAAAATTAATCCAACACTTCATCTAACAATGTCACACCACATGAATGAACAACCTAAAATTGATACTTCAATCAAGTGATTTCATAGGCACTAAGCGCTCATAGCTTTCTCAAGTCACAATTCAATCAAATCATTCACAAACACAAGAGAGGTGGTGCACATATAAAAAGTCAAGAATTGACACCATTTAGCATTAAATAGAGATAATTCACTTGCATTTGTTAAAGGTCATCATTTTTAATCCAAAAAGTAGATATTGGGTTGAAACACACTTTTAGGCAAGAAATCTCAAATTTGGGCAAAATTGGCCAAAACGGTGCCAAGTTGCCTTCAATCACATCTAAGCCTATATTATTGAACTTAAAGCAGTAAACAAGCAAATCCTAGCTAAAACATGCAAAAATTATCAAAAATCTTCATGATATGCAATGCATGGCAAAAATAGCATTTTTTTTAAATTACGCAAAAATAGAAAGAAAATGAACTACATAGCATGCATGTATGCAAAGCAAGCACACAAAGCATGGATACACAAGTATGAGAGATGGTTATACTGTTTGATCATCTTGAGCAAAAAATTATAACAAATAATAAGGAACATAGATAAAAGTGAGGTAGGGAAAGGGCTTACCACCCTACCACCCCAAACTTTTAAACCATGTTGTCCTCAACATGAAATAGAAGTTTAGGATGATAGGGTAGGGGGCATGGAGTCGTGGTAGACAAACACCAACAAAGGGGAGAGATCTCAAGGTGTCCTGTGAGCAGGGGATATCCACCATAGCCTTTTTGTATTGCCTCCACCACGGCTGTGCTGATCTCCTTCTTGTAGCTTTTCTACTGATTTGCAATCTTCTCTTCAATTACGATCTTCTCCTTGGTTGGCTCTTCCATGCATCATCTTTCCTCCATTGTACCTGTTCTAAAATGATTCACAAACAAAAAACCATCAAGTCTAGTGTGTGTGTGTGTTTTCTTTGAAAGTGTGAAAACAAAGCAAAAGTATAAAAAATTGAAGTTTGGGTGAGAAATTCCCAAACCTAGGTGGGTTGCCTCCCACATGTGCTGAGTTTCATGCCTTCCGCTAGGCTTGTTGTTCTTTCACCATCAACTATTGTCCAAAAATAAAATGTTTGCATCCCCATCATAGGAAATCCTCTCAAATGCTTTCCTTGATTGATCTTTCTCCCAAGGCTCATGCGAGCTTCTCAAGTGTTTTTCAATAGTTTTCTCTCCTTGGGGATCATCATCATAGATCTTAATCAGCCTTATGACCTTCAGAAATTTCATGCCATAGTTTTGTCCTCTCTTGAGGAATGGGTCTTCATAGGCATCAAAGAGAGGGGTCTCAATCATATGTGACACTTGCGAATAAGGACTTTTTGGTAAGGACTCTTCATTAAGATCTTTTTCAAATTGTTTCCCTCCCTTGTTAAGCTTCTCAACAACCATGCCACACCCCATGATCGAAGCCATATCCATTTGCTCATGCAAAGTAGGGGGAGCATGTGATAGTTGTGGTGGTGGCATTGACATTAATGCCCTTTGGAATTGAGGTGGAGAAGGGAATTGAGGTTGGAAGGTGAACCGGTGGGAAGGTTGTGGTGATGGAGGTGGCGGGGGTGTGTAAGGCTTAGGATAGCCTTGGAGGTAGGGTGGTGGAGGAAATGAATGGGTTTGTGCATTTTGGCCTTCCATCTTGTCTTCCCTGTGTGTCTTGTCACATGCACAAGGCAAAACCAAACAAAAGAGAACAAGTTAGTAAGCCGAAATACACAAAGAATGCAAAGAATAATGAATAAAGAATAGCAATGATGAGGGCAATAGGAAAAGTCAAAGCAAAACTAACTAGCTAGGCCGAGCACCTTTCTCCCCGACAACAAGCTTGGTGCGCCCCCGCCAATGGCATTTCACACCACTCAATTGAGACTTGAATGTATGCAACTTTGCGGATGGAGGAACACAGGTGGATTAAACTTTCAAAATTTATAAGGACCTACACTCAATACACTCGCACAAACTAAAACACTACACCCACAATTGCACGGGGTCGTGTCATAGTATAGGAGGGCGGCAAGTATAGGGTCGATCTACAGGGAGAAAAGGGGGCACTAGAGCTAGGTCAGTTTTGCTAAGTTCCTACTGCGGAGACTAGGGTTAAGGGTTTAAAGGTTATTTTGATTGTTAACTACGGTGAACAAGAAAGCAATTAAAGGAAAGAATGAAATCTAAGTTAGCCCTATATTAGATCAAGACTAATTAAACAAGGAAAGATTAAGCTAGATGTGAAAAGGCAATTTACACTAAGGCAGGCAAGAGAAAATCACAAGAGCAAGTAAATAGCTAAACTAGCAAGAGCAAGGAAAAAATAGGACAAAAAGCTATCTAAGCAAGAAAAGAGCTAACACTAACTAAGCAAGATGAAAACTAAGGGTTTAAAGTAATTAAGGAAGACGTGGGTTGTTTAGGGGATGCACTTATCACTCAAGTTGGGGGGTGACATATGAACATTATGATTCCATTTAGATTATCCATACCAAACAACCCAGTAGAGTCTAATGAATTAACCTAAGCTGCTAACTGGCCATGGATATGCTAGGTTCTGTATAGGGGAACTAGTCTTTAACACTCCCTACTATCCTTATGAGGCTCAATTGGGTTAGGGATTAGGTTCAATTCAATTAGAGTCTAGCCAAGTCTAGGTTTCTAGATTAGACATTCCTAAGGAAATTAGGGGCCGAGGGTAGTAATGGGGAGGTGAAATTAGGGTTTTGGACCCCAATTCCCCCACATTCTAGCCTTGAGAAGGCTCCATGCTAATTGCACTAGAATCACCTAATCTAGCTACTTAGATCTCTCACTTAGGCTTAGGGAGATTGATTAGGATGTAAGAAGATGGGAGACAACCTAGGGATCCAAGAATTGAACCTAGGGGCAAATCCCAAAATTCACACAAGCAATTTCCCTAAATTCCTAGGTGATTTCACACACAAACCAATAAGCAATTTATGGAGAATAGGATGAAAATAGCACATAATCATTAGCAAATTGAATTACAAAGTTTACATGTCATTTCCCCCCAACATGGTATCAAAATAACATTTTATACCCCCAAACATACCACCCAAGGGGGGCTAGCTACTCATGGAAATGGAAAATACAAAAAGAAAGGAAAAAGAGGTATAAAAAGCCATGGAGCTTGGTGTATATGGATCAATCCTCCTCTCCAACTGTTGCAAGATGTCCTCTCTCCTTGAAGGTGCAAGGGTGTAGAATGAAGGGGGTTATGGGTAAAAACTAGGATAAACTGGTGTTTTGGTGGTGGAATTGCTGCAATGGAGTGGAATGGAGGTGGAAATGGAGTGGAATGGCTAAGGGGGAAAATGGAGAGCTAGGAGGTGGTAGAAGGTAGCTTGAGGTGGCCAACCTTGGCCTCCAGCCGCCATCCACATATATATATATATATATATATATATATGGGGGGAGGAAGCAATAGGTCAAGTAGAGGTAAAGTGGGAAATGTAGTGGAAAAAGTAGCTAGGTTTTGTGAGTAGCACGACCGTAGTGGATCACCACGGCCGTGGTGGGTAGGGGTGAGCACGGTCATGGTGGGGTACAATGATCGTGTGAATTAAAATGGTAAGATCACATGTTGCTAGTCATTTTTGTACTGAAACTGGCACGGCCGTGGTGGAGTAAGGGTAGAACAGCCGTGCTGGGTAGCATGGCCATGGTGAGCAAGGTGATGGTGGCCATGGTGCATTGCCATGCCGGTTCTTCAATTCTATAGAACGACCATGCTAGGTGGCACAGCCGTGGTGGTTGTCCCTTACACGACCATTCTTTGTTGCATGGTCGTGGTGTTGTCTGCTACTGCACTTGGGCTTGATTCTTTGGATTTCCTTAGACATCTTTGCTTATATGGATCTTTGGCCACTAGGGGTAGGTTGAGGGAGCATCAGACTTCACTTTGGGCTCCTCCAAGGGTAGAGAAATCCTAGGATCACTCCTTCTCTCTCTTCCATCAAGTGTGGTCCAAATGCCTGAATAACATGCAAATAATGTCCATAAGTGCATTTTACACAAATATGCATATTGAGGGAAATGGCATGTAATCTAACATGTATAGATGTGATTGAAATGCAAAATCACACAAGATGAAGCCCTAAAATAGGGCTGAATCAGTATGTAAAGGTTTTGCATGCTTTGGTGTTTAATGAAATCAGTTTTAAATTTTCAGTATTTTCTAGTAACCTGTTTGTTTAATCTTTCTTATGTGATTAAGTTTTAAGTAATTTTGCTTGTGTGGTACGGGGCGTCACAATTATACTAAGGATTCCCACTCTAGAAACCTAGGTTAGTCAAATCCCATTCAAATCCTACCTAAACCTTAGTTCAATTGAGCCTCGTAAGGCTAGATAGGGCGTGTAAAGGTGTAGTTCCGCTTCACACACCCTATAGTATCCATGATCAACTAATAGTTTTATGGTGATTATAGTGCATTTGTCTAGTTGTTTGGTTTGGCAATCTAGAATGAACGGTTAGGTTTGCATGCCATATACTCCCCCAACTGGAACCCTTGTAACATCCCCAAATGACCCACCTCACTTTAACTTGCATTAAAACCTCAATTGATCTCTTGGCTAGTTCATGCTAGTTTAGTTGATTGCTTCAATTGCCTTGTTCAGGATAATTTAGTCTTTCTAGAGTAGTTAGTGCTCATTTGAGTTTGCTAGTGTTAATCTTGTTGGTTAGAGCTAACCTAGGTCAATAATTGCTTTAGTGTGTAACTTGCTTAGCTAGAGTAGATTAGCTTTCATCTCTTTCTCTTGTTCACTTAGCTGCCTTTCTTTGTTAGCTAGAATTAACCTACTTAGGGTTAACATAGGGCTTTGCTTGTTTTGATCCCTTTCTTATTTTTCTTGCATGAAACTTTAGTGTAATAAACCCAAAACCAACCTCAAACCCTAAAAACCATGATCTCCTCTTTAGGAACATAACTTAATCTATCTTAGCTGTAGTACCCCCTCTCTCCCTATAAATTGACCCCTCACTTGCCACTCACCTCTACTATGATACGATCTCATGGGCTTGCGGGTGATATATTCTATTCTATGTGGATGTGTTAGTATAGGGCCCCTTATAAATTTGAAAGATCCTAAGTGTGTCTCTCTAGTTAGATTTGGGGTTACATATGTTCATAATTCAATTGAGTAGTGTGTATTCCGAAAGTAAAAGCTCTACGGGAGGCACACCAATATGCGACCATGGTTGTGTATATAATGCACTACATAGACATATGCAGCTTGGAGAGGTGGCCACAAGCGGCCTCATGCCAGGCATACGAGAACACCAAATTCAATATGGGTCGGGTTAGGGTCTAGGAAAATCAAAACCCAAGGACATGAAGACTCAATGCAATGTATATTTAGTACATAATATTATATATAATATTTCATATTTATCATAGATTATATATGTACAATTATTTGATTTATTTGCATGCTATCATAAAAAGTCAAATGCCTATATGTAACTCCTTAGTGTTGGACTAGAAAGAGAATAATGCAATGTGCGATAGGCATTCAATTTCTTTGACACCAATTCTCAATCTACATTTATTTCAAACTCGATAATGCATATTATTCATCGATTTTTTGCTATACCCCTTTTACTCAATCATGTTACTTAGACTTTTGGTATTTAGACAATGGATATGATTTTACCAATCGGTATATACAATATTGTGATTTAATGTAGTTATAGCTTAAAATAAAATTTGAACTACCTATGCGTAATTATTAATTTCAAATTTAGAATGCAACAATGCAATAATAGATTGTTCTCATAAATTGCTTGAACCCTCCATTAGACAATCAACATAAATTTGACACACATTTGTGATATTAGTCTTTCTAAATTCTCACTTTTCCTTCTCTACCACATCACTCAATTAGACTTTTAATCTTTTGATGGTGGATAAAATATTTTACCATTTGAGAATCTCAATTATATGTTAACTAAAAGCCGCTGCCCATACGTAGTTTCAACAATATTGACAACTCAATAATTCAAAATTAAATTTCCCACTTCAATTGCTTTAGTGTTCAAATGTCATTCTACATTAATTTGACAACATTTTCATCCCATATTGACTAGAATATTCTAAAGTTCATAAAGGACTTTAAAGTTTGAACATATATTAACAATGTGTATGTATATTTTGATGTAAATACACTTCAACATAAATTGATTTTGATGAATAAATTGAAAACATGGGTATGCCATTATCTTTACATTTGTAGAGGAATTTAGCACAAGATGGACTCAAACACATCCAACAACCCAGAAATATAACATGGGCGAGTCCATGGCTATAAAATGTGAAATTTTACGAGTAGTGACCTGACCCATGACACGCTAGTTACATCCAAGTTTGGGTTGAGTCCGTGTTCGAGCTTTTACAAACTCGCAACAACCCAACTTAATGCTTAACCCTAATAGACATGCCATGTCTATACCAACCTCTTTGTTGATGCACTCCTTTGTGTAGAGTTAAACTAACCCTAAAGTCTTGGTAGCGTCGTCTTTAGTTGGATGTCCTTAAGGCAATTCCAGGCAGCCCAAGGATATACTAGGTTCCAAGTCAGTTAGACTTCCATAGGATACAATTCCAAATGATACATAAACTATAATAAACTAATAAAAGGTTCATTACTTTTGAATTAATGAAATGTAAATTATCATCACTCATAACCATTCCATGATTCAGTCTAACCCTAAACTCTCCTTGAAAAAAAACTTAAATCAACCACATACACATATCATATCAACACACGAACATGCACACAAGCAACAAATAATACCACATCAACTGATTGACATTCTATATCTAACATAATATAAAATAAAACTTCAAAATTTGAAGAATGAAACACATCTCAACTAGATTTAGTACATGACTATTTTCATCAATGTCAAACACCATGGACATGAATAATCAAATTTAGGTTTATCTATAAAAAATGAAATACTGCATTATAGGGTTTCAGTTCACAACATATTGTCCAAGTTATCTTAGATAAATTGTAATATTTACCCTCTCTAATAACAACACACAAGATACCACCATGGCTATTTAATCCTCTTCCTTTTCTTTTCATTATTGTTATTAAAAAAATGCTAGTGTGGTCTTCTTTGTGAGAGTTTTGTACATTCTTTTCGGTACGTAAGAGTTTTTGCCATCCTTATGAGGACTTGTTTGGTGGATCAGATGGTATACTCCATATCATGACACAATAAAAATGATCCTCTAACAATATCTCGATTTCTAGAATTCTCTTTCATCCTTTAAGAAATTTCCACATTACGATACCCATTGTGGAAAGTTACATCAAATGACCATATTACAAAGGGCGTTATACAAAAGTCTGCGAATTTCTTGAAGAGAGGGTCTTTTTGACGTTGTTAAAGAGGATTATGACGTGGTTGAAATATTTTATATATCATGCATGACTTTTCGATGAATCAAACTTTTATGCAGTATTTGAATACAATATTACTATTACCATGCTGTCTTAATTTATCATTTATTTTGTTTCAACATAAAACATTTACATTGTCGCATTTGATTGGTCATGCTTGCGGGTGGGTCTTATATGTTGCGAAATAATTTTAGAGCACGCCAACCTGTGAGAGATTCCGGAATTGGTGTTGTGATGTTTATATCGGACTAGTTACATTCGTGCATACTTACCCATCTATATTTTACAAGTGCATCATTGGTGTCGTGATGTATGCTACTCGGGAAACAATTAATTTACGATGACAATGGCCATGAGCTGTTAGTTTAATCGTACATAATGCCATTGTATGTCGACCTGTCCTGCCAATTCGATGAACCAAATATGGCAATAAGAAAAAGAGACCCAGACATAAAAAAGAATTGCGTTGCGCGCGAGTTATCACCCACGTTCAAGTATCCAAAAAAATTCCGACCCGAAATCGGTGTTCCTTTCCTTCTGACCCAAGTCGTCGTTGGTGGGACCAGAGCCCGTGTGGAGTTGGTCCTTGCAGGTCGCCCCTCCTTGCCTGCCTAGATTTCCGTCTTCCCTTCCTCAAGACCCTGTTGTATGACCTCATACCTCTCCCCACCGCCGGGGGCTCGGACAAGAATCCTGTTTACAGTTCTAAGGCAGGACGAGGGGGCTTCCTCTTTTGGCTTTATCTCCTCCTACTCTTGTGCATCCCTTAGCGGGAGGACGCGGTCGGTGAGGCACAGAGGACGACGAGAGGGTAGGAGGGTTCTGCAGTCACACTCTTCTTGAGGGCGTAGAAGATCTCGCCACACCCTCAGGATCGAAAATGAGCACCGGCGATCTACTCCGCGTCCAGCCGTCGGAACTCAAGTTTCCATGTGAGTTGTTTCCCCCAAAACCCTCCATTTTCCAAGGCAATTTCTTACGCCAGTATTCCAACCCCTCTGAATCCGCCCATGATGCCTTGACTTCACACGGGTTTCCCGCCCCTGAATTTTGCTTCAATTCCTGTTTCACTTTGTACCCTCGCTTATGCCGTCTCTACTGATGTTCTCATGGGAGCCATTACTGATAATCTTTGTATATATGCAGTCGAGTTGAAGAAGCAGAGCTCGTGCGCTATGCAGCTTACCAACAAGACTGACCAGTACGTCGCCTTCAAGGTAATTCTGATTCCGTCTAGGTCGGGATTCCCTCCCTTGAATTTGTCTCCGTTCTTCCTGAAAAGATTTTATTTCGCCACCGAGGTGTGACCCATCATTCAATTTACCCTTGTTCAGGTCAAAACCACCAACCCGAGGAAATATTCCGTGCGCCCCAATAACGGCGTCATATCACCCAGATCGACATGTGATGTCACAGGTAGTTGTCCCCCTGGCAGGTGTATATCGTTCAGACCTGTGTCTTCGCCCCCCTTGCATTCACATGTCTGTTACTCGTGATAGCTTCACACAAAAAAATTCGCATCTGTTTGTTCCAGTCACAATGCAAGCCCAGAAGGAGGCTCCGCCAGATATGCAGTGCAAGGACAAATTCCTTCTGCAGGCTGTTGCTACCAAAGATGGTGCAACTCCTAGGGATTTAAGTCCAGAAATGGTTGGTAATTATGAGTGGTTGCATCTGTTCTTACTTTCAAACTTTATGAACCTTTAATTTCTTTCTTCTTCTGTAGAGTTAAACTCATACACGGACCCAATAACCAAAAGAGGAATGCCAAAACACTATTTGAAAAAAAAGTAGTTAGAAAGATAGCATGAAGAAAGGGTAGCTGTTTAGTAGCACATAGTACAGACATCTAGTTGACTGCGCATAGCATGGATTTGAACTTGTAAATTTCTTTCAGTTGTAGAGATAAATGTCATGATTCAATTTTGCAATGTTTCAGTTCAATAAAGAACCAGGCAAACTTGTTGAGGAGGTCAAATTAAGGGTCATCTACATTCCCGCTAATCCTCCATCTCCTGTCCCTGAGGAATCTGAGGAAGGCTTGTCTCCTACATCTTCAACGGAGAATGGCAACCAGAAGTCTTCCCCGTTGGATCCTGTAAGTACAGGACGATCTCCTACCTGTGAATTTGATTTGTGGTATTCTATATTTTCAATCTCCAAAAGCTTTGCAAGATTAACTGATTATGTTAATGTTAGGTGGCAAGAGAAGTGGAAGAAGAAGAGCCTGAAGAGAGACCCTTAGTGGTAACTGTTTCTGTGTAGTACATAAAGTTTCATTTCCATATCCATCTGTCTCCACTTTACATTTTTCAATCTTTACTTTCCTCAAAACCTTGTGTTCAGTTGCTAACAGAAAAATTACCTTGCCTGCAATTGATAGCCACATAGGTAGCGATGATCACATTGGGTCATTTTTTAAACCCTACATTTTTTTGTTCGTATAAGCAATTGACGAGTCATCTTCTGGTGGGTAGAGCAAGACAATCACAGTGCCTTTGGTGCCCGTCAGAGAAAAAGAAGGCTGTGGGGATGTGGACATTACTTTGTCCGAACCGTGATTTAGGGACGAGTAAATACCATATGCTGAAGGGTTGATATTTGGTTAATCAATAAATTGGATAGAAGTGCTTGAAAATGGTCACTTAAGTTTTACCTCCTGTTGGACTGGGAGCAAATCCTCCAAATTAAAATTGTGTCCCGGGATACACTCTATTTTCCTTTTTATTTAAATGATCATCACCAAGTAAGTTTGTTTGTATTGAATGTCAATTTGTGTAATTCGATAAGAAAGTTTGTGAAACATACACATGATTGAAATTCTATATCACAACAAAAACAATAATACAATTAACATAAAAGGACGGTTAAAGTTTATATCATATTAAAAGCAATAATACTATTAAAATAAAGTGATTGTAATTTCACATCATAATGAAAATGACATGATTAATTTATTGAGTTGATTTTATAGCTTGTCTCAGGGTCCTACTAAACAGTGCCATTGATTTAAAAAAATTGCAATAGATATCTAATATAGATATTGCATCGATGTGTTTAGATTATGTTTCAATTTTGGTAGTTGCTATGTTGAATTGATGGTATGGCACAACCATAATATAATTTGCCTGTCGCCCTATCTATTAATATTGCTTATTTAACCTTATCAAAGGATGAGGGGTGGTTTAGCTCATAGGAGCTGGATCTACTGTAGAAGTGGTATGGGTTCAATTCCTAGTAATGAAAACATTTCTGATTTACCTCCCCGTTGTTGATCCAGTTTCCAGCCTCTGTGTGGATGGCAAGGGGGTTAGCTCCTTGTACTTCTACTTGACCGGGCAGGGCTGTTGTACTGGTTCAGCTGAAGGGACCCAAGTTTTTGAACCCTAGAACCATCCTTGATTTACCTCCTTGCTACGCATCCTAGATTTGTGCAGTTAGTGAGAAATACATCGGTCACCATCAGTTGTTGCTCTTTTTGTTTAACTTACTATGAAATTACACAAACTTGAGAAACAACATCCTCGCTGTGCCTCACCAGCCCCCCTCTCTCATCGCCTTCATTTTCACCTTCCTTATAGGATACCTGTGCAGTATTTTTTGTCTTCTAACACTTTTACAACCCTCCCCTCTTTTCCCTCAACTTAATTTTCTTTTCCTTACATAATTACATAATTATGAACCATGATTATTACCAAGGTTCTCCAACACAAGGGTAATGTTGACTCTCCATTTGTAGTTGATTCAATGATGCTTAGCATTATAGTTGTTCAGTCGGTTATCATGAGCTACCCATATTTACCATCAACCCTTGCAGCCTCTTTCCTCATAAGGCTTCAAAACCTTCCCTTCCAAACTATTTTGACACATTTCCAATGACTCTTCTACCTCATGACGATATTTAAGGGCACTATATGATGCTCACAAATTTCTCACCTTGCTTCTTAGCGTATGAGATAATTGGCTCGAACATCCTCATTGCCGCCTTAGGGTTTCAATTTTAGCACCCTTTGTTTTGCCGCTCGTAGGTAATGATCCACATGGTGTTATTTCTTTTGTATCTACTTAAAAACAATTTCCACTAGGATCATGAAGTCAGGGTTTCAGAAATGGCTTCAACATGATCATGGAGCTCTCTATGCCACTACTACTCTCATCAGATGGTGCTTTATTTCAGGAGCAATATAACTAGTTGGTAAATTCCTTGTTTAATCGACCAATAGGGATCTTTGAATTCTTAGGCTACCACAACATTTTATAGAGGTTCCTTGAACACTAATCTCTATGGACTTTATCTTCCCTTTTGTGTTACATTTGACTAGTAGATCAATGACAATGGATTGAAAGTGTTAATTCCATGTTCTGCATCCACCTTACTAGTATCTTGATTCTCTTTTACAACTAGCCCGCAAACATCTAGGTCCTATAGTTTGTAACTGAACTTATAGGGAATCTTCAATTGAAGGACTAATAAGGGTGACTTGGCATGGATAACAGTAGAGGTGATTATAAAGTAGAGGCGACCCTTTAGTGGTGCGGATGCAAGTTGTTTGAAAGTTGGGGAAAAGGATGAAGGAATGTGGTGAAGGAACCGGATGAGGGGGGGCTACAGTGGTAGAGGTAGAGGAAGGCCGTGACAACTAGGGGAAGAAGGAAGGTGGCAGTGGTGACCAGGGGAGGAAGCAGATGGTAATGGTGGATAGGGAGATGCAAACACCGGGATAACAATGTGGTAAACACATTCAATGAAATTTTTCTTAGGTCACTATTTTCTCACTGAAAATACTGGGTCAGTATAGCATGTTATATTTGCTACTAATATATACTTGGCGTGCTTCATTGGATTTATCAAAAAGTAGAATTGTATGGAAGGGGAGTATCCCTCAAAAAACTTAATAGGGAATAGGGCACTGTAAAAATAGAGCAAACCCTATATTTAGGGAATGATAACAATATAGAATTATACTTAACAGCAAACCTGCTTCAAGTATAGGCCTATACACCTAATGCAAATAATGATGAACAGATTTAAGCTCAAGATGGAGCATGGGAAAATGCCTTGTTCATCTTGTACATACAAACTCAAACAAGAAAGCAAATTAGATGAAAGTACTCGATACAAGGAAAGTCCTCCGTTGAATCTCTCAAACTACTCCCCCTTAAATATATAATCTAAAAGCAGTAGTAATGCGCCTTTGGCATACTTGTCAAGGCAGGCTGGTTGCTTCCTAGGCCTCAAGGCACCCCAAGGGGTACACATTGGCTGTGCCTTGTCTTATGTGCACCTTCAGTTCTTTAGCGGGTTCTCAATCACGTCAATGGGTATTATAGTCTCTTGAGTCTTTAGCGGGTTCTCAATCACATAATTGGGTATTATAGTCTCTTTAAGGTTCATTATCCTAACCAAAGATTAAGATCCCTGTTAGTAACCTAGTTCATCTATTTTCAGGACTTCATGACATCCATGTCCACTTTGAGTTTTGCATTGCTCTGTGCCTTCAATATATTTCTCTTGTTGGACTTATTTTAGGGGCCAGTTTGGGGATCAACCATAAAATGATAGAGATATATCATACATATTTGTATATAATGACAGAATGTGTTTATATATAAGGAAAATACATATATAGACCACAAAATACATGTGTATCTCAGAAAACATTGGTCTGAAATAAAAGTGAATTATGCTGAGGCGTCAAAGCTCCCAGTTTGAGTGTCCTATTGGCTTTGCACTTAACAAGTATGGCCTTTATAACAAAGCATCTATAGTTTGCATCTATAGCAGTAGTAAAAGGCAGTAACATGCAATAATTGTGTCACCGTCTCAATACTGGCATTACTCAATTTCAGAGAGTGCTAGACCACGGACAAATAGAATCTTGAAAACGCTCGTGTATACCGTATAGAGATAGACAACCGACGAACACACAACACAAGTAGGTGATTCGATGTGGTCGGACAACACACTTCTACTATCGGTTAGTGTGTTAACCATGACAGATGCATGTGGACACTTAAAATGATATAACTCCTTGGTGCTCGATGGATAAAGTAGAAGCTTCTAGAGAATTTGTGAAACCTGCAGAAAAAATCTCTAAATCTTTTTTTAATTACTTCATCTTTCAATCTTATCAATCATCATTATCTTCTCTTCTATATCACCCTCCCCCCCACAGACAAAAAAAATCCAACTATGGACAAGGCAGAGAATAATAATGGTGGAAGAAGTACGACATCGTCAATACAAGTAGAAGATGCAACACGGTGTGGATATGCAGGGGAGATGAATATGATACAAAAACGAATCGAATAGAAATGATAATTAGAGGTACTTCTAGGTATTAGACCCTGAGAGCACTATTTGACAAACCATATTGTTTGATATAAAAGTTGAACAGACAACTATATTTTGGATAAAATGGCTACGACATAAATGAAAATGCTAGATGAATGTCATGGACTGTGAAGGATCATATAATTAGAAAATATATTGTATTCTGCTATAAGCAAGGAGTGATGAAATTATGTATAAGCATAGAAAAAGAGTGACATGATCCCGGTTGAATGGAAAAGGTATCTAAAACAATGAACATATAAGGAAATATTGGATTCATTTCTAACCCACAGTATGATTCCATGTAGAGTGTTGACAGATAGCCATTTCATTGTAGTTTTTCTAAGGTTCTAATGCCATTGGAATTGAGTGGTGGTTGCTTCTTGTTGTCACACGATACAAAATTGTGTAATCTATTTCAAAAAGGAATTATAATAACGGTAAGTGTAAACCATCATGTTATTACATTGAGTGCTTTGTGCTGCTGACACTTTTTCACATTTTCGTATACAATGAATTACATCATTCAGCAGTAGAGAACTCAACTGAAATGGGGTTGTTCTCCTATGGAGCCTATGTGATCTGCCTTTGTCATGTTTTCTAAACCAGGATGGGTAAATTATAATTGGTTTCAATATAGCTCTTAACACTTCACTTGTACTTCAGGAACGGTCAAAGATTACCAAATTGACAACAGAAAGAAATGCAGAACTTCAACTTAACCAGAAACTCCGTGAGGAATTGGTAAGCTGACGCAGGGTTGTTTAACATATTTCTTTTTATCCGTTTTTTTTTCTACTTCTGCATGATGTCAGTGTTGTTTTATTTGGGTGTGCTTATGCTTCTCTTCCACTGTTCAGAAGCCCATTATGAAGTTTTGGGTGTGCTTATGCTTATGCTTATGATAATATGAAAACTGCACTGGCTCTGGGACCATGAAAAAGGTGGTATCAAGTATCAACCCAAACCTGAACTGCGAGTGGCTCCTGGAAATATGGCTGAAGGTTGAAAGCTTTCTGGAGTAGGCCAAGGCAGTTCCATGATGGCTTGGGTTATGTGTGTGGTCAAGGCATCAAGGGCATGTTTGGCGACCCTATTGCCATTGTTCCACCACCTTGCTGTTAAGGATCCAGAGACCTACAAATGGAGGCACCCTGTAGATACCAAAGTGTCAAGTACATGAAAAAATTCAGTTTTCCTATTTAATTAAATGGACGGAAAAAATTAAAACAGTGAAGTAAAATGTAAAGAGGTGCCCATTCCTTAAATACTTCTCACTGTTGCCTGTCGGGAGTCTTAGTAGGATGCTTGGCCATAGTGTAACCTGCTAACTCATAAGTCAGTAATGTGAAGAGGTGATTGTTTCACAACTAGACTTGTTGGTGGGTGGATGGATAAGAATTGGTTCTGGAGCTGGGTTGAACTTTGATACTGATTATTAGATAACCATGCCAGATAGGGGAGAAGAGGTACTTACATCCCTAAAGTGGAGAAGAGATACATCCCTGTGAGACCAGTTTTCTTGTCAAACTTGAAACAGTTTATCAACTCATACTGAACCCAACCACCAATGGCCCACTTGGTGCAATGACCTTGCACAGTCTGCTCCACCGACTCCTGGGGTCTTGTATTTGATTGATGGCGAGGCCTTGTCACTGCCACAACAACTTGGTTGAAACGATATTTTGCCTAGCTACATTGATAGCTGGGCTGGATGTTGTCGGGTCGTAACGTGGAGAAGAAGGTAGTAGCTGCATCCTGTCTGTCAGTTTGTTCATGGCAGCGCGGTTGTGGTCTAGGGACATGACACGGTGACATAGCTCCATCCTGTCTATCAGTATTGCTCATGGTGGCGTGGGGGTGATGCCCGGGATGTAGGGGTAAAGATGCCATTCATATGCTTGCTGGTGGCAATGGGGACAGTGATGATGTGCTGCTGCAGCTGCATTCTCTTACTAACGATGGCTCCACACAGCTGCTGCTCTTATTTTCGCATGGCAAGGCTGAAGCACTGGAAACGGTGTTGAGAGAAGAGGTGGTTTGGGCTATAGGGCCTAGTGGTACAGAAATTAGAATTAGGATTCTATCTTGATATTGGAAGCCACATCAGCAGGTGCACTTTTCTATTCACTTGCTTCCTATTGCCGTAATTAATTTTCTTGATCTATCTATATAACACATTTTCAACTATACAAGGTGGCATGATGAGCCTGTTTATTCTTGCCTGATCTGTATGTTTATTTTTCTTTTTCGTTGTTTTTCCTCCATGTTTCTGTGCTGGGTGCTGACCAGGAAGTGACTTCTCATCCCTTTGTTTCTAGTATAACTGCTTACTGGAGATTCATGATTATGTAATCTCATTCATTGTATGCTTCTGTTTATAGTTAATTATTAATGTACCTTTTCATGATTAGTTTCTAAGATATGAGCATGCTTAAAGTTTTTTGTTAATATATCTTTCCTTTATGTTTATTTCATATTTCATATTACTGCTGTACCTACATGTAATTTTCCCTTTACTATAAATAAGAGAGAACCCTATTGGGTTTCTCACGTTGCCTAGTGCAACACACAGATCCCGTCTCCCTTACGTTAACATGGTATCAAGAGCAACGTGATCCGACGCCGCTTCCGCTTCTCCCTCTCCTAGCGCCGCCGCATCCCCTCCCTCCCTCTCCCTTCTTCCCTACAGGGCGCCGCCGGCCCCTCTCTCTCCAGGCCGCCGCCGCCGCCCGTGCGGCATCCCTGCTAGCCGCCGACGTGCGGCAGCAGCGGGGCTCCCTCCCACTGCCGGCGCCGCTGCTCCTGGCCGGCTAGGGGGTTCTCCGCCTTCGTCTCTTGCCGCTGGGCCTCCGGTGGCTCTCTCTATGCTACCGTAGGCTCAGTAGCTCGGCACCGGGGCTTCGTCTACATTTTTCGGAAAGTTTTCAGCAACTTTTCGGTTCGTTTTTGGAGGCCAACCTTGCTGTTGGGGACTTCCGGTTGATCCAACGACTCTCTAAAGCCCTACCCGGAGGTCTCGTCTCTTCCATCGTGCCTTCCTAATCACATCTCCTTCATGTGTGATTAGGAACATCCCGCTTGAAGGCTGTCGATGCGTCAGTAACACATCCCTTATTCTGTTCTTGTTGTGACGTGTATCTCTCCGTCACGGGACGTGTATCTATCCGTCCACTCAGCCTTCTTTGTGACGTGTATCACTCCGTCACACATATCCCAGTTGCATTATGGAGAATAAGACCTATTGTGGAGAGGTCTCGCCCATTCCTATCAAGCTCAATGGGAAGAACTTTTTGCTATGGATGAATGCGGTTCATACTGTCTTGGAATCGCGAGATCGGACAAAGTTCGTTGATTCTGCACCCCTCGCTAGCACTGACAAAGACTATGCCGAGTGGAAACGTCTTGACAGCCTAGTGAAGACTTGGCTATGGGGTAGCATGGAACCTTCTATCGCTTCCAGGTTCATGTTCTACTCTACAGCTAAGGCGATCTGGGATGCCGTCAAGCAGCACTATGCTCAAGAGAAGAACGCTCTTCGCCAGTTTATGATCTATGATCGTCTGTTTGCAGAGAGACAGGGTGATAGACCACTTGAAGAGTATTTCGGTGTGATTCAAGCGCTCTCCCAGGAGTTGAGCTACTATCATCCAGTGAAGGTTGCTGAGCAGATTAAGGATAGAGATGATCTTGTCACTGCTAAATTTCTATCTGGACTTAGCCCCTCATTTGGTTCAGCAAGAAGTGTGATCCTTGCGTCAGATAAATTACCGAGCCTTGCAGAAGCTTTCTCTAGGATTCAGCAGTCCACCTTTGAGTCAGTTGATCCTATTCCTGTTGTTCCTTCTGGAGATTCTCATGCATCTATTGCTGCAGCAGTACGAGGCGGACGACCTGCACCTACACCGTCTGACAGACCTGGCTTGGGCAGAGGACGTGGGACTCGTCCTAGATGTACTTTCTGTGACAAACCTGGGCACTTTGTCAAGAAATGTTGGAAGAAACATGGGAGACCTGCAGCCCCACCTGTTGGAGCTGCCAATTGTGCCACTTCAGACTCTACTGCTGCGAGCTCTAGTTCTTCTGGCATCACACTTACTCAGGAGGAATATGACAGATTTATTCAGGCAACTCAACATTGGAATATGGGCGCCTCATCTTCTTCTACAGCAACCCTTGCATCTACAGCGGGTAATCGGGCTACATCTTTTATGGCTTCTGGATCCGCAAATCCCTGGGTGGTTGACTCTGGTGCCTCCCAGCACATGACTGGTATGAGGAGATTGCTCCGCACACTTGACTCTTATATTTCTCATCCATCTGTTACTTTGGCAGATGGTTCTGTGAGGAAGGTGGTAGCTAGTGGATCTGTGTCTCTTACACCAGATATTGATTTGAAATCTGTTCATTTTGTACCTGAATTTCCATTCAATTTGCTTTCTGTTGCCAAGTTGATTGACACTGTAAAATGCACAGTAACATTCGGGCCCTCTTGTTTTGTTTTACAGGATCTCAAGAGTTTGAAGATGATTGGTGGGGGGCCTAGGAAAGGTGATCTCTACCTCTTTCCTGGTGATTATCTACCTCGCCATCCACCTCCTGCTCCAGTTTCCTCCGCCATGCTGAGTGGTTCCCCCTTGCTGTGGCATTGCAGATATGGACATCCATCCTTAGAAATCTTGAAGAAGTTGGAACCAGATCTAGTTCATGTGTCTTCTCTAGAGTGTCAGTCGTGTCAGTTGGGCAAACATCATCGGTTATCATATCCTGTTCGTGTCAATAATCGGGCTTCTAGTCCGTTTGAGTTAGTCCATAGTGATGTATGGGGTCCTGTTAAAAACCAGAGTTATAATGGTTTTAGCTATTTCATTTCCTTTGTGGACGATTACTCTCGCATGACATGGATTTATCTATTGAAAAGTCGTGAATCTGTGCTTTCCATTATCAAACATTTTCATAAACAAATTCAGGTTCAATTTAACTGCAATATAAAATTTTTTCAATCTGATAATGCCCTTGAATATGTTCAGAAAGCGATGAATGAGTTTTGCAGTTCGGTTGGTATGATTCATTACACATCTTGCCCTCACACTCCTATGCAGAATGGCGTTGCTGAGAGAAAGAATCGCCATCTTTTGGATATCACTAGATCTCTCATGTTTGAATCGAATGTGCCTAAACGTTTCTGGTCTGAAGCACTTCTCACTGCTTGTTTTTGATTAATCGGCAGCCCTCTTCTGTTTTGCATGGACGCACTCCCTTCTCTGTCTTACGCCCTATGGATAAACCGTTTCATGTTCCGCTTCGGGTTTTTGGTTGTACATCCTTCGTTCATAACTTTGATCCCAAACAAGACAAACTCTCTCCTAGGTCTTTGAAAACCTTGTTTCT
The DNA here is from genome assembly GCA_963693085.1 of Alisma plantago-aquatica. NCBI lineage: Eukaryota > Viridiplantae > Streptophyta > Magnoliopsida > Alismatales > Alismataceae > Alisma > Alisma plantago-aquatica. The sequence goes on along the minus strand of OY856411.1, from coordinate 1,203,417,595 downwards.
TGGATACTCTGGTACGAGTAAAGGTTACAAGTGTTATTGCCCGAGTTTGCGTCGTATGTTTGTTTCTAAGGATGTCACCTTTCATGAAACCAGTCCATATTTTGCAAATTCTATGAGCAAGGGGGAGCAATTCATGAAACCAGTCCACATTTTTGATCTAATATGCTTGAGCTATGTGCTCGTTACCAATGTTACCAATGTTTATTGCATTGCCATGGACTTTAATTGGAGATTCTTCTAATTCACTGGATTATTATTTTTGGTTTATCTTCAAATTTAGCCAAAACAAAACTTCTTATTTTTACCTAATGGAATTTGAAATTAGAGTGGGATAACACAATGGAAAAATCATGTCCAAATTATTTCCCATTCAGCTACTGGAAATGTATTAACGAGTAGGTGATGATGGATTTTGGGTTCTAAGGATTAGGTTGATGTGAATGTGTTTTTCAACGGGTGGAAAATTAGAAGTAACAAAGCCGTTGTAACAACGGTATACCTGTGCTTGAACAGTCTTGGAAAGAAGAATGGGTTGAACTCGCCAACGCCAAGCAATATTTTAGGGGTTAAGAGCTTCATTAGAAAGAGGGTCATCCCAAGTCCTAAGACCCTGCATGGAATATGGTTCAAGATGGACGGTGAGGAGATGGCCAAGTGGATTGAGCTGGCAACGCTTTCGAACGACCCATGATTGATCCCTCAAAACCATCTTCTCAAAATTTTTTATCCGTTGTACGTGCCGTCATATTGTGTGCTCTGATGGTTCTTGGGTGGGTGGAACATTCACGAGCCCGGAGGTTTACGCTGTTGGTGGTGAGGGTCACTAAGTGGTCCTACCTGGGTGTGATTTCCTCGCAAATAAAAAAACAAGTGGCTTCGAGATTGAGGAAGGCTAAACGTAGAGTCTCTGTAAAAATGAATTAAGCGTGTCTACACTAAAACAAGAAAACAGCTTCAAGTAGAAAGTACAGAAACGGAAGAAATAGGAGGAGAGAATACTGTCGTGTTGATCAATGATCTGAAACTAAGGTTGATGCAGTGGCATTGATGACAACTAAGGTTGATGCACTGGCATCAATTCCCAAAAGCTATGCAAGAAACTTTGACATCGTCATTAATATGAACATTTAGTATCTAATAGGCAGGAATACATACTCTACAGATGACGTGCTTCACACAAGGTTGGCTAGCAGATGAAAGGACAAAGTTCAAAGGAAGGATTTATTGAATCGGAGTTGACATCACTTGGTACAGACCTGCAATGAACAGTGAGAAGATGCGTAGCACTATCGCACACACAATTAATCATCTAAAGTAATAGATGCTTTGGAACCAAAAGTGGGAGCAAACTGATGGAATTATATCAACTTGGAGCACACATTTCAGTTCAAATTTGGAGGAATGTCATCTAAGGAGTTGTGTGGAGAAATGTTTGAAACATCGGTCTGCACGGCCGCATATGCTCCCGCTTATACCTTTATTGATTAAGCGGCCAACGGAACTCGGCTTTCTCAAAAGACCACCACTTTAGCACATATGCACACACGCATGCATCCAATTGCCTCCATGCTTTACCACCCTCTCCGATGTTTGGCCTTCGCAATGAGTGCGGGAGAGGGGAGAGAATGCCTCTTTTTATCCCATACATACGTACACATACACACATATGGATATATGCACCAACAAGGAGTGGTTCAAGTGATCAAGCATGGTGTCCCCTAACAAAGGGACCCGTGTTCGAATCCTAGTTGCCACCTTGGTTTACATCCTCCCGGGCATTCGGCCTCCGCCACGAGCGTGGGAGAGGGGGAGAGAATGCCTCTCTTTATCCCACATATGGATATATGCACTTCATTATATATTCCAATATTTAGTCGTATGCTTACATCTATACAATTTTGTATGTATAACGAATTACCGCACATATATTTATAGCTTTCGTGTGTATACTTTTTGATATATTCTAGGTATACTTACATATATGACAAATCTACATATATACACAAATTCCACACACATATTTGTTCATGAATGTATACGTTTTGATTTATTCACATATATATGCACACTATGAATATATTAGTCAATTTACATGTATACATTTCGATATATGTACGTACGCATACTATATATACATATATGAACATAGCATACATATATATTAATTTGTTTACATACATACATACATAATTACATACATACATACATACATACATATATATTAATTTGTTTACCACCCTCCCGGGCGTTCGGCCTCCGCCATGGGCGCGGGAGAGGGGGGAGAAAATTTTCTCTCTTAATCCCATATATATGATTTTTGCCGACAAGGAGTGGCTCAAGTGGCCAAGCACGGTGTCCCCTAACAAAGGAACTCGGGTTCGAGTCCTAGTTGCCGCCTTGATTTACTACCCTCCCGGGCGTTCGGCCTCCGCCACGGGCATGGGAGGGGGGGGGAAAAATCTCTCTCTTAATTCCATATATATATATATATATATATATATATATATATGGGTAGCGATCCAGTGAGAAACATCCTACGATGAGAGCATGAGAGGCATTTGAATAACTATAAATTTAGAATTGTTTTTAAAATCCAACCGTATAGATGGATAAAGCATCATTTCATTTACCTTCCCACAAATAATCATTGCAATCAGACATTGCTTGCATGTCCATATGTACGATATACAGTTTTTACATCCAACGGTTAGCCTGAAATTCAATATAGAGCGTCGAAAAGTATTTTGTTGCTGTGAATGATATACAAATCGGATGGTTATAAAATTTTGTAGGAAGGTAAATATTAAGGTATACTTGTAATCTATATGGTTGGATTAAGAAAAATTGATCTATGTGGAGAGTTATTCAAATGCTTCTCATGATCTCACCAAGATTTGTTTCTCACGGGATTGCTGTCCATATAATATATATATATATATAATATATATATATATATATATATATATATATATATATATATATATATATATATATATATATATATATATATATATATATATATATATATATATATAGAGTCATGCTAGAATACACTCAAGTGTATCCGAAGCAGAATACACTCAAGTAGTTTTCCATGATGCAATATTTTTTTTGAAAATCTAATCCGTTGATCTTCTTAAACATATATATATATAGAGAGAGAGAGAGAGAGAGAGAGTCAGGCTCGAGTGTATTCTAGCCTGACTCTCTCTCTCTCTATATATATATATCTCCATAAAATTTTGTGATTTAACTGATAATTTGTTGAAAAAAATCCAAAACCGTGCATACCCTCGCAATATATATATATATATATATATATATATATATATATATATATATATATATATATTGCGAGGGTATGCACGGTTTTCGATTTTTTTCAACAAATTATCAGTTAAATCACAAAATTTTATGGATATCTATCTATTTATCTATATATATATATATATATATATATATTAATGGACAACGATCTAGTGAGAAACATTCTACGGTGAGAGCATGAGAGGCATTTGAATAATTGTAAAGTTATAGCTTCTTTCTAATATCCAACCTTATGGATGGGAAGAACATCATTTTATTTACCTTCACACAAAAAATCATTGCGATTTGATATTTTTTACGTCCATATATACAATATACATGTTTTACATCCAACGGTTAGCCTGAAACTCAATATTGAGCGTTGAAAAGTATTCGCTTGTTGTAGATGCAATACAATTCCCATGATGATGAAATTTTATGGGAAGGTAACTAATAAGGTCTATTTTCAATCCATAAGGTTGGATTGTGAAAAATTGATGATTGAGCAAAGTTATTCAAATGCCTCTTGCTCTCACCAAGATATGTTTCTCACTGAATCGTTGTCCTATATATATATATATACCTCCATAAAATTTTGTGATTTAACTGATAATTTGTTGAAAAAAAATCCAAAACCGTGCATACCCTCGCATATACTCTCACATACCGCATATACCTAGGAAGCAAATGCACTTCCCGGATGTTTCCGTGGCCTTCCTCAAAACGTTTCATCGACGTGTCTGTGTAGGACACATGTCCAAGATGGCCACAGTAACTTCGTAGAAGTGTCCTTGTTCTACCTCCTTTTCAACCTGCCCGTCGGCCCATCCACTTCATTCTCCTCACGTCTTCCCCTCTACTTCCTCATGCTCCATGAATGGTCTCCTGCCCTTCCTCACCATCACAAAAAATATGTTCAATAGTACCACACATCTCCCGCTGTCTACTGTTACCTTCCCCCCTTCCATAAACTACTTCAACACGCATCTTGACTTTACTATTTTCCTTTTCCTCTTTCTCACCAATGGTAGTGATTTTTCATTGCTCTCAAAGATACACATTTCTTTGATATTAGTGTTCTTAAATTGTTACCACTACTTTTTTGTAGGTTATAAACTGTTGGCTTTGTTCATATTTTGATTTTATAAATATATATTGTTGGCTTGATTTCATAGTGATTTGCCCTATGGGCTTGATTTATATGTGAATATATTGTGGTGTTGATTCTATAGTGTTTGTTACTTAAATTGGTAAATGAGTCATGTATCTTTCGAGTTTGAAGTGACAGATGACTTCACACACACACACACATAAATCTGAACTAACAAATGTTGTTGATGTTCTTTATTGTAGATCTTTTCGTGTATCTATATTAATTATATATACTTATAGTCTTACACACTCATATATATGTACATATTTTTTTTTTGCCATGTCCAGTGGCGTGTTTGTGTCCCATATTTTCCAAAATGGATGTGTCACGTGTCTCTGGTGGTGTCCATATTTGTGTCCTTGTTTGTGCTTCCTAGGCATATACTCTATACGTACTTCTCCGTTTGTACACTGCATACTGCCTTTCTGAACAAGGGTATGGACGAATAATGCATGATGGTTCATGGTTGCTTCAATGTGTGGAAGATGTAAGACCTTGGTAGTGGAAAGGTGTATGATAATTCTATCTTGGCATCTGATGATATGGTGAGGGGGTAGTTGGTACAAGTTTTGCCAGGAAAGCCAAAATCTCAATAGCAATAATTGTTGACCAATTGAAGGAATTGAAGTAGTTGTGAATATTCATGGCGATTGCAATATTCAAACCACCCGATTTTTGAGTTGGTTAGATGCGTTAAGGCTTCATAAGGAAATTTAGGGTGCCTGATTATGCATGAGAGGTGGGTGAGGGGGGTTGTAGTCGAGTGACATAATGCCAATGTTGGGAGGACATGACAATGGGGAGATGAGACACCTTGCAAGTAGAAGATTGCCCTATAACTCAACACAAGGAGCAAAAAAGAAAATAAAAACATTATGAAAGACATAGGAGCCGAGGACAAAATGATTGGGTATATGTTTTTAGATATGAAGAGGTCAGACAGTTGGAATAAATGGATTGAGCAAAGTTTAGTAAATTTTAAAGGCCCACAATCAATGTAAATCTCGAAAGTTCGTGAAACAATCTTCATTGTTAGGTTGGAGTTGTCAGGAAAGCCACAAAGGAGTGATAGTTATGACCAAAGAATACCAAGTAGCATGTGTTTCATTGGAAAGTAGGGAGACACATGCATAGCTGGTAACACAGTGGGGAAAGTCAACATGGTCAAACAAGTGGGTGTCATGGTTTGAGGTGGCTATGTGGGTGTTGTGGTAATTGTGTGGGAGAGTAGAAGATGGTTACATGTTTAGTATTAGTACTATTAGTAGTACTGGGAGGCAACGAGGGGAGGTTGGGGTTATGTAGGTGTCCTACGATGACTTGATGGACTATGGGTAAAAAAGGACACAATAGAAGGCTTTGGGCTTAGGAATGTGGCACAATGACATATATTGACTTAGATATCTGCCGAAGGTTGAAGTAGTGAGTGAGTAGACACCTCTGTATGGATGAGGTTTAATTGTCAAACAATTTGTCCAAGGATATTACATCAAAATTTGAGGTGTTAACTCTTTTATGGGAGTGGGTTGGTGTTGGCATATGATATTGGTTTCGATGGAAACAAAAGGCAGCATACGACATGGATGTATGTTGCATGATGGCGAGTGTCATTTGTGGAGGGGTGATTGGTGGTTCTTGGGGAAAGGTGAGGGGAACTTACAATATGCAGTAGGGGGAGCATGATCTTCATTAGCATGGAGGACAGTGATGTGTAGGTAGCTAGGGTGGGTGAAGTGAAGTTTAAATCAAAGGAAGGGGAAAACTAATTGATTTCTCCAACTTGGGATCAAGTGATGAAATGGCTGAAGTATTTTGTAGTTAAGGAGCTAGTGACATGCATTAGGTGCATGTGAAAACACCTTGCATGCACAATACATGGCCAGTGGAGGAGGAAGGCCAGTGACGTCCTGATAACACCCAAATTAGCGCATATTTTCTATGCATTTTATCTATAGTTTTGTGCCACTTTAGTCTTAATATGCACTCTTTTATTCATGTTTTATGTTTTCTGTCTCTCCATTAGATAATGTAGTGAAAATAGCCAATAATGTAGCTAATTAGCCTGTTTTAGACTTGCAGGCACCGAAACTAGCTAATTTGTGACTCTCAAGTACCGAACCTAAAAAGACAAGAATTCCAGCAGCTGGCCGATACGGCTGCCCGATACGGCTGCCTGATACGACTGCCCGATAGGGCCTGGCCGATACAGTTGCCCGATATGGTCTGGCCGATACGGCCTGCCCGATATGGCCTGCCCGATATGGCTGGCCGATACAGCTGCCTGACACCCCCCCTGCCCGACACGGTCTTCGAGCGACAGTCATATTGGCCCACCTGATGCCTCAAGATCGAAGCCACGGATGAAGGACACGTGGACCAATAAAAGCTACAACTCCCATCAACTCGCTGCCTATAAATAGCAGCTGCCAACCTACAAAGAGGGGGGAGCCAGAGGGAGGACACTGCAAGAGCTAGTTCCTAGACCAATGAGCTAGTGTGTCGAGTTCCCCAAAAGTCTACGGCCCGATACGGTTTCCCGATACGGTCTGCCCGATACGGCCTGCCCGATACGGCTTGCCCGATACGGTTGCCCGATACAGACTGCCCGATACGGTTGCCCGATACGGTCTGCCCGATACGGTCTAGAGAGAGAGCCGAGGAGTCCAGAGGGACGAAGAGAAGACCCAAGGGCCGAGATCCGACCTGCACAGAGGTCGAGGAGCGAGAGCCACCTCTCCTCTACGGGCTATATCTCTTCCCTCTTCTCTTTCATTCTACTACATTCCTTTGTTTCTTGTACAAACGATGTTTATCCATCTTTGTTCGGTGCCGGCTATGCTTGTCTATGGCTAGTTAGCTCCTTCTTGGCTATGTAGCCCGATCTGGACATGTTTATATACTTTTGCCTTAAGCAAGTAGATTCATATCAGATCTAGTATGTTGCATGTTCTATTTTCTCTTTCCAAGTTATGATTGCTAGTTTGGTTGATCTCTTACTCGCTTGAACTGCTGTTTCTGCCTGTGTCGAGAGATCCGTTGTAGGAATAGCTAAGAGACGATAGTTTTGATCTGAACCCGAGAGGAGGACGATTCGAGGTATTCTGTTCCTAACACCCCGAAATATCCTAAGACCCGAGAGGGAACTTAGTGTATTTCGAGGTGTTGATATGTCATTCCTCGAGAGAGGGTCATTGACATATTGTTGATGGTTTTAGTCACGCATCGCGAGAGCGAGTGGGACGACCCCACAGGACAGATGCCACTGTGCATACTAGATGCTTGCTTGGGTGTTCAAGGGTTGTCTACGCCCGAGAATGAGTGCATAGACTGCCCCGTTTGTGGTTACATAGTCAGGAACTCTCTTTCTCTGTTTAGTAGAATCACGAGCTCTGTTTTGTTTTGTTTTGTTTTGTTTTCTTTGTTTTGTTTTATATCGTGACAACCCGTTAGACTAGTTCTAGCACTTATTTTTATCAACTATTGTCTTGGCTTATCTGACTAAAGAACGAGATCTGTGGCGTCCTAAACGTCACCACGTCCCTGTGTTCGACCCCGTATATCTACTTCGACCCCGTAATAAAGTTGCGGGGGCCTAGAAAGTTTCGGGTTATAAATTTAAAGCTTGATTCCTTCCTTTGTCCCGCGTTCATTTCTGGACGCATGAAAAAGGCCAGTCACGTCCTCATTTAGAAGAGTGCAGAGATGGTTAGCGAAGGGTATTGGTGTGGATGGAAGTAGGATTGGGCATAGTTCGATTTGGTTTGGTTTACCACTAAAGCTACAAACCAAACCATACATATTGGTTTGTAAAATTTCCAAACCAAATCGAACCATAAACTAGTCTAAAATGAAACCAAACCAAACTGTTAATTTGTAGTTGGGTTTGGTTTAGTTTGGTCTCAAACTATCATCTGTGAGTTTTATACTAAGTTTTTCATCATCACTTGAATCATTTGTCATCATCTTCATCAATCCATACATCACGATAAACAAATTTTAGATAACAAATATTTAGCAATTGGTAATATAAGAAAACATATATATAAACTATAAGCAAACACCGTCCAACTAATTTCAAATAAATATGCCTTATACCACATAGTCTAAAATTTTGTGTCTTGGTTTTTTTATTTAGTATTGTTTTTACACATTAAAAACTTAGTGTAAATAAGAATATTTACAATATAAGTGTTAGTTAGTGGTTATTGGGTCTAAGCCCACTATTGTCATATCTTTCTATTATGTTATTGATACACTTAACTAAGGTAAACCTATACCAACTTAAGTATATCCACTTAACCTCTATACTCATATATATAGGAGAACCCTATAATATTTAACTTAATGATATTAGTCCTTTAATTCCTATATAAAATAAGTATATATTATTATAGAATGTAGACATATGTATTGGTTTGTTTAAACTATACCCTCAAACTTAACCTGACTTTCATTTAATGGTTTGAAATTTTTTGGAACCAAACCAAACGATTCATCCACTAAAAACCAAACGAAACTAGTCAGTTTGGTTGAGTTCAATGGTCTGATTTGGTTTTATGCCAGCCCTAGATGGAACTAAAAGGCGTTATATGACATGGTTGTATGTTGCATAATGTCGAGTTTTGTATGTGTATGGGTGACTAGTGGATCTTGGAAGGTGAGGGGAAAGTAGAAGATGCATTCGAGGTGAGCATGGTCTTGGTAAGGATTGCGGATGTTGATGTGTTAGGTAGCTAGGGTGGGGAGAATGAAGTTTAGATGAAATGAAAGGGAAAAAATGTTGATTTCTTCCTTTCAGATCAATTGGTGAAATGACTAAATTATGTTGTAGTAGAGGTGCAAGGGACATGCATCAAGTTCTTGGATAACAACATGCATGCATGGGGCATGACAGTGGACGGGAAAGGCTGGAAATAGCCTCACATTGTGGATAAACGATGTTGATTTGTGCGAAGTAGTAGAATTTAGCAAGTATGATGAACACGTCACTCAAGAACACATATTTATGTGGTTCACCCAAAGTGGGCTACATGCACGAGCGGCGACAATTCTCTGTTAGATCAAATTAGAATTACAAGAAAGAGCGCCTACATAAACACATAGGTGACAGTCAGACAACCTTTTCCGGAATTCTTATCCCGGTGGCCTTGTTTATATACCCTGAAGAACAGATTGCTAGGTACCCCGCCCTTTGCCCTGGTGGGCAGGGATCAAAAGCAAGCCCGGGGATCACAGAAGGGTTAGGATTTAAGGCATGCCTAACAACTTTTATGGAAGAGGACCAAGATGATTATTGTCGCTATTATAGAAGGGGCAACTTAGAAGTGGTAGATATTGAGCTATAAAGATGGCTTAGTGGTGAAGGGAATGACTTTCGCCTAGCATTGATGGTGGTATTGACATAAGCTGGGTTGATGAGTGCTGCAGGAAGGGGAGTGGTGAGAGGCGGGCATGTGATAAGAGGGTCGCAAGGAAGTTGAGGCCTTCAAGGAAGAGCCCAGTGAGCGGGCATCCTGATGGAATTGCATATCTCATTTAAAGAATCAGATACGTGAGATGCTTGTTGCTGACACCCTGACTAGCAAGCTTGGTTGTCATGAAAATGCATATAGGATGGTTCAGAGCGGTCAGGGGTGCTACAATATTCGCAGAATCCAGTGAGGCCCTCATATAGATACCCGTCATCTCACACTCATCAATGATGATCCTGTGGATGGATGAGTGGGTGGTTGATGTTGATGGCGAGGAGGGTGCAGTAGAAACGATTGACGTATTGATTTGTGCGCTGTATCTCTTAGACCAAGGTCTTCAGATCCAGACTGCTGGGTAATTTGGTAAAACCACTGCTTCTTCATTACCAGCTCTACCAATGTTCAAAAACAGGTTCAATCCGTGACACTAGCTTGTCATGGTTAATGTGTTTCAATGCCTAAAAACATAAAAGCATGATATCAATGCCTATGGATTTCAGTTGATTGTTTTTTAAATCAGTATGGTGAGGTGAGTGTAAATTATTTCCTACAATTGTAAGCGAAATGAAGATATGGATGTTAGACAAAAAAAAAAACTCTCAAACTTTGACAAACATGGGTCAACCTGCACATTTCAGAACAATCTCTGGTAGATTGCGACAGTAGATTGCTGAACTAAATCAGTACCGGATTTTTGATTGGAATAATCAGACAAGACACTGATGGTAACATAAAACGGAAGAGAATTAGAAAAAACATTGGATGATGTATGGAATAGTAAAACAAAATTACAAAGTGAGAGGAAACTAGAAGTACACGATCTGTGAATCCATACATCTCTTCTATCACCCTTGCATGTCATCCCTTCCCTAATGTCATTGCCACAAAATGGAAGCGTTGGAAACAACTTTTGATGATATATGAAGAATCCGATAAAATCACATAGTTGGAGAGGAAACTGAAAGGTATAAGAACTCTGCTAATCCATACAATCGCCCTTGCATGCCATTCCTTCCCTTATGTTATTATTGCTTCTTATTTGGGTTGTAGCCATTATTGCCATAGGTTGCTTGTTCCTTTGTACTTCCAAACAACCTGCATACCTGTTGCTGTAGAGGAAGAGTGGATGCAAGAGTGTCAAGTAGAGTTCTTGGTTGGCCGTAGAACAAAGAAGGGACTGGGGGGAGCTGCAACAGATTGGGATCCAAAGAGTCTGATAGCAAATTTTAAAGTAGATGAGAGAGACCAAGTGAGGAAGAGAAGCTCAACAGACTGTTAAGTGGTGTAGCAATCGGTCATGAGAGAGGAAAAACTGGAGTATGTGAATAAGGATTAAGATTGAGGCTGACCAGGTAACTAGGGCTGTAAATGGGTAGGTATGGTGCCGTTGTGGTTATATCCATAACCGTAACCATTTATTTAAGCGGGTATGGGTATGGGCATATACCCATTTTTTCAGAAACTATACCCGCACCATACCCATATCCTTATAATCACCGGGTATATGGATTAGTAACTGGGTATACGGTTATGGATAAGCTTGCTACAATAACATACCTCAAATTCGGGATACAGAAAATTATCACTCTAATTGGACAATATTGGTACTAGTATGGTGTCAAATACATTCTATTTTGTAAGAATATAGTAGTTGATAAATAAAAAATATATGTCATCTTAAAATAGACATCCAAGAGTAACATGTTGATACAACTAAATCAAAATACAAAAAGGGATTGACAATTGTTAGCTATGTAGGTGAATTATGAAGAGTAAAATAAGACACTCAATGTTGATATTAGAAATTATATTGTGTTGCCTTCACATTGGTAGGAAAAGTACATCCCACACTATATAACATATTTCTAAACATGTTACGGAGAAATATCATTCAAGCCAATGAGGAAAAAGGAGAAGAATGAGAAAAATGAATTTGTGGCCTTCTCAATTTGATAAAATGTGCAGTGTGGCTATAAGGGTGTGTGACTTTCAATGGATTTGTTTATTCTAATATTGCAAGGTTCTTATACTTACTAGATGTGAGTGCTACAATTTGGACCATAATATTCTAATATAAATTTTTATTTTGGGATGTTACATACTTGGTAGCTGTGAGTGCTACAACATGCACCGTTACATTCTTATATAAATTATTTATAAGAATATAACAAATGGGTATATGAGTATACTGGGTATTTGGCGGCGGCCACAACGCAAGTACTGACGAGGATTAGGAAGGCGGAGGAAGAGAAAAAATGGTGAAGGGAAGGCAGGGCGAGCACGCTCGTCTCTACGTTTGTGCCACAATCCTTGGACACAAAAGATCCAAGTCGAACCAGTACGAGCAGACGTCGCTGCTCCAGATTGAGGGTGTGAACACGAGGGAGGATGTCGACTGGTATCGCGGCAAACGCCTGGTATATGTGTACATGGCTAAGACAACGAAGAACGGGTCGCAGTACTGTTGTCTTTGGGGCAAGGTTTGCCACCCTCATGGAAATAGTGGCGTCGTCCGTGCCAAATTTAAGTCTAACCTTCCGCCCAAATCGACGGGAGTCAAAGTCAGAGTCTTCATGTATCCTAGCAACATCTGAGATAAATGCAGTGGAGGAGTATAATGGATAGTATATTTGGAGCCTACTTTGTTTAGTGGAAAGCCAAGTGGATGTATTATCAAAAATATTTGTAGTTAATGAGAAGCACATGGATTTTGGCCTAAAAAAAGAGCATACTGGGTATGGGTACATACATAACCATAACCTTACCTAGTGAGACGCGGATATGTGGGTATAAGGGTAAGCGATTATGGTTATAAAAATATATACCCATGGCGAGTTTAGAGGGTATGAGTTTGAGGGTATGCAGGTAAAACCCATCTCCATTTACAACCCTACCAGTTACTGTTCAGATAAAATTGGCTGTGGCATTACCCTTTGACCTGTCGACTTTAAGTTAACCTACTGGCTTGACCATATTAACGGTCAGATTGTCTGGTCGACCAGTTCCGCCTTATTATGCAAATAGATACAATCGTTGTCCACTGTTCATTGATTCATGGTTCAACTGGTCTGACCGTTCACCTTGGTCCACAACAGAAGTAGTCAGACACAAGGAATGAAGTTTTGCCGAAATTGGCGAAATTTTGCCAAAACCGAAACATGCGACCGTGTCAATTTCGGTCGAATCTACTACCAAGATTGCATTTATCGAAATCTCGATAAAAGTTTTGATGATTTCGATGAATTTCGCCAAATTTCGAGGTTTTTTGTGCACAACTCAAAAATTTAGATGGAAATTTCAATAATCGCTTTCCTTGTTGTTATTGTTGTTTTTTGAAGAGGAGTAAAGGGGGATTGAGGTTATTTCACCATTTAGTACTCATACTTAGTATATACTTATAGTATATCATGATTGCATTGCATTCCCTAATATTTGCTATTCAAATTATTAAATACTCATGCGATACAGGCTTTTTAGTTTCTTCAATGTGGACGACATGTATCCTAGTGGTGGTTTATTAGACAATGAGGGTGCTAGGAAGCCAACCACACCAATAAATAATGATTTAGCTTGAACACATCGCACTAATGTTCTTGGGACCAATGAAATGATTGACTATTGAGTCAATATCAACAACAAACTATCAACCCAAGTAAAATGTGTGGGGATGGCCTACATATCCAATATTTGATATTACAACACAAAAAAGTACATGCATGTATATAGCTCATACTTGCAAAATTACATAACTTAGTTCCTACATTTTCTCATCGAAATCGTTCATCGAAATCTTCAAGAAACATGGCAGTTCCCTTACCTCTCCCACACGAAGGACCCCCGCCCAACCTACCCCCATACAGAGTTATATTGCATAAAAGAATGCATTTAGGTGTAAAGATTATGCCTGCAAAATTTGGTAGATTAATTAGTTCATTTTGGTGTCGAAACGGGCACGGTTGCATTTACCAAAATTTTGTCGAAATATCATTTTTTTTAAATTTCCATGCTGTCGAAACGGCATCGAAACCGGATACCTCGTTCCTTAAGTCAGACACCTGCAACATGGAAGGCAATTTGGGCGACAGAGTTGTCATCTTGCAATCTGATGAACATGTTCCAAAGCTGGATTAAAACATGGAAAACAAGTTGGACAATAGGGTTGTAATCTTCCAATCTGACGGGCATATTCAAAGCTAGAACCAAGCTTTTTAGCTCGAAGGTGTATCACAAAGAGGCAGAGTGCGGAACTACACATTGGCCAAGAACAAAATCACCTTCAACCACTGAGTTGAGGATGTTATAGTATTTGCTCCGCAACAAAAGTAGTCGGACACCTCCAACATGGAAATCAAGTTGGGCAACAGAGTTATCTCGCAATCTTATGGGCACATGTTCGAAACCTGGATCCTAACATTTAGTTTGGAGGTGTGTCATGAAAGAGGCAAAATGCAGTAACGAAACATTGGAAAAACCAAGGTCACCTTCAAGCATTTACTTGGCAAAATGCAGTAACGAAACATTGGAAAAACCAAGGTCACCTTCAAGCATTTACTTGGCAGATGGAAAGGCTTGCCTATATAGCATTGATCACTTGGTTCATGATGGAGCAGGCAAACATACCGCAATGGTGCCTCATATTTCATGGATTGTTGGCAGCATGAAGTTGACAATCAGAGTGAACTGTCAATGTTAAGTTCAGCTGGAGAAAGGGAGATGTGTCCTACTTAAGGGGTGCCAAAGATCTTCCATCTGTGGTATAATATCGCAATCATTTAAAAAAGGGGCGGGGAGTTTATATTTTGGAGGAATATAGGAATTAGGAGGAAGGCAGGAGGTTGTAGGTAGGTACCAGAAGGAGCACATGCAGGGAAGGATCTGCTTGCATAATATCATTAAGGAAAAAAGAAACAATGAAAACGGGTGACCACGGACATTTTGTAAATACCATGGAGTTGACAATCAGGGTGAACGGTCAATGTTAAGGTCAGCCGGAGAAAGGGAGATGCATCCTAGCCAAGGGGTGCTAAAGATCTTCCATCTGTGTTGTAATATCCCAATCATTTGAAAAGGGGGCGGGGAGCTCATGTCTTGGAGGAAGATGGGAGGAAGGCAGGAGGTTGTAGGTGGGGACCAGAAGGAGCACATGCAGGGAAGGATTTGCTTGCAGGATATCAATAAGGAAAAAAACAATGAAAATGGATGACCGCGAACATTTTGTAAATACCATGGTCTAAATGCTAGTGTACTGAAGACACGGGGGAACAGTCATGGGAATAAGTGTGGCAATGAGAAGCAATTCATTTTATAATGCATACCAGATGCAAATTTTTTTGGTGGCCATTTGCTTTTGCCACAACACCGGTACTTTTGTTTTATTCATGGATAATTAGTATTTAGTAACAGTCTTCAGAGGACGATCTCTTACATCATGTTGTAAAGAAAAGAAAGGCTGTGCGATATATTTAGTAACAGCCTTCAGAGGATGATCTCTTACATCATGTTGTAAAGTAAAGAAAGGCTGTGCGATATATTTGATAAGAGAAATCCCCCCCCTCCTATATATAGAAGGGGGAAGTGTACAGCCTCAGAGAAACCCTCATGGCCAAGGTACATTTGGGCCCATATACAAATAGACCAAACAACTTATTTAACTAAATTAACCAGACTCTCTAACAGATTATTATGTAGATCTCTCATTATAATGCTGTATAATTGTCTCCAATTACCATAGGTATTAGTATCCATCCTCACTTTTAAGCTTGGTAATTGCCAATATACAAGCAGTTGTCTTCTGTAGGTCTGGACTTCTGCCATGGATTTGAGGCGACGGCCTAATATGCTTTTCCCTGTCTTGATCGTCAAGTTACAGTTGTCGCGGTATATTTTTTATGGTTCCAAATTATGTATCTGAATTCTGAAATGATATTCTTTGACAGTGGATATCGTTTCATTAGTTAACCAGTTTGGTACCTTAAACAAATACGTTCGGTGGGATAGCATGATGCAACCATGTGCTTGACCATATTATCTTAGTACCCACTGCATGCCCTTCTTCAGTGCATTTTGTTTCCAGTAACCTTATCGAGAACCTTACTATGTCATTACAGGAGCTGCTAAAGAAAGAACGCGACAGTCGAGGAAGCAGTGGTTTCTCCCTCATCTTTGTCGCATTGGTGGGGCTTTTAGCTTTCTTTGCCGGGATTATCCTTAAGAAATAAGCTGGGCGCTATACTTCCGAGTTGTAGCCTTCTAGCGTCTGCAAAGCCTTAAGAAGTGATTTGCTTGTGCAAAGATCTGTTCAAGAATCGACTGTGTGCATGTAGACGTTCATTTTGTGCTATTCATTGGTGTTACTTGATTTGTGTGTTTTATATCCGATGGACAAACAACAAAACACAAGTAAAGATGTATAAATATCAGGTTGAGAAAATTACATTTGTAGTTACTTGATTCACCATCTGAGCTTCAAACTAAAGTACATATTTACAAGTAATTTGAATTATCATCAAAGCCCAAACTCAAACTATGTTGGGATTAGTTGTATTGATCCTTATTTTTCATTTTACCTATTTTGGGTTATATATTCCTTGAGATATAGATATTCTAGATCTCTTCTTGGTTCTTTTCGAGTAAATATTCTGTTCTGTTTCTTCTCCTTTTTCAACTTTGTCTGACTCGGCAACGTTACCATAAACCGCTGTACTTTTTTCTGAAGCACATAAACAACTGTTCTTGTTGATCAACATTGCACGTCAGAACCGTATAAGACGATTTTATCCTAGTTTATTCTCTGTTACTTATTTTCCTCACCGTTTCTTGCTGAACCACTTCTAATGTGATATTCCCCCCATGAAATGCATCTTCGCATTTTTATCCAATACTTTTGTTTTTGTGATTATTTTTTATCATCTCTTTATAGCCTAATTTTTTGTGCCAAACAGTATGGCTGGGCTAATAACTAGTCTCTCAATCTCAAAGTCTATAATCACAACATCTCTATCAGAACATTCTTTCTTGAGGGATATGCCACACTGTTATTAGTCTGAAATGCTCTAATCAACGATAATGGAATCCTATCACGCATCGAACTAGTAAAATTGTAATGGATCTTACAGGCAATCTGATTACTATGATATAGAAATGGAGGTGCTGTACGTAAGAGGTTAGAAAAAAATTAGCACTCTTCTTGGAAGTGGTTTACTGCTGCCACGGACATCACAACCACAACGCCGTGTTAGAAAAAATAAAGTGGATCCTCTCCATTTTTTTTTTGCTCTTTGCTGTAGTTCATCGGCCAAATATTTTTCTGCTTTGTCTTTGTTGTATATGCGAACTACCACCATAGATAATACTGTTATGTTAACTTGTGTTCTTTAGTCATTTTTAAATACAGCAAAATGCATATATGATATGTTTAACTTATGTTCTTTAGTCATTTTTAAATACAGAGCAAAATGCATATATGATATGTTTACTCCAGACCACTAGTTTATGGGAGGGCATGCAGTACCCACTTCAATATTATTTAGCCTTACAATCTATTAGAGACTACTCTCCCATGTCACGTCCCCTCAATTAAGCTCATCTATGTGGTGCCATAACAAACAATTTGCAAAAAATTGGTGATGTCAGAATGTTGGAGGATGTCCTCTCAAGGCCTTCTCTCGCTTCTTAGTACCCTATGAATAAAGGAGAGTGAGATGGTTGTTTGCTTGCTATTCCAGCAGCATGTCATTCTATTTCACCTATGTGTTTATTTGCTCAAAGTTTATTTTTATTTTTTAATAATTCCAACAACGTGTCGTTTGTTCAAACTGTAATTTAACAACGTGCCATTTTAATGTTTATTCCACTTGATTTTTTTTTTAATCTTATTAGCAATTTTAGCGGCTGTAATACGGAAGACTGTAAACTTTTTGTCTAAATATACCGGGGAAAAATATTTTTGGGTAATTTTGTTTGATTTGATGTCGGTTTTAAAAGTTGATGTCATAGTTGAAACTAAGTCGGTTTCACATGATGTCTTCAATGTGTATTAGTTCTGGGTTGACTAATTCATACAATTTATGTTCTAACACTGTTTGAAATTATGGGCCGTTTTTGAGTTTAGATAATACAAATGCGGTCTGATTCCGAGAATATCACGTTATTCAGCTTGATTTTTTTCTCAAGTTATTTTTGCTACCAAGCCAAAATACTAATGGATATTTTATAGAAGCATCACATTTGGGTGACTGGGTCCGCGTACTCATCATCCAACACGTGTATGTTCCAACAATTTGATTGTGTGCTCATCATTCCGGTTAGTATGTGTGTTTCAATAGCCTATTTGTGTGCTAACCAGTCCATTTTTTTTGTCCTTATAGGTTGAAGAGGGTCAACTCCATGTTATCAAATTTATCTCTCTTAGTGGACTATATATCAATTATTGTGTATGACAACGAAATACAAATCATGATATGACAAAAGAATTAGTTATAGTGGAGGTTAAAATGTCGATCTACATACTACTACACTTAGACGCGTGTTATTTTTTATTCCAGCTACTTATTTGTGTGATTCTTCTGTCCGTCATCTGTTACTCAAACTATATGTGTATGATTATTTTTGTTATAGCTACCTATATGTGTGCCTCTTACGCTATTTTTTTTAAAAAATGGACAACGCTATTAGAGCAACTCAATCGCTACTTTTTACAACAAAAGTGACACTTATTATCCGAGCACTTTGCTTTTGTGGGTTTTTAAAATTCAAATTGGTGGCAATGGCTGCTGTTGGATGCTATGTAAACTGTTTGCTTTAGTTGTTACATAATCTTTTTGAAATACCTATTTGATTCTTCTAATTTATTTTAGAAAGCGGCAATAGTTGTTATTTTTTTTTTTTTCCAGAATATCAGAGAGTCTGATTACCGAGGAGCTCCTTGGGCCAGAGGGGAACTAGGAACAAAATGGAAGAAAGAGGGAAAGGAAACTAACTCTTTTTGACATTCTGGTAGTAGAAACTGTGGGCAGGAGTTCTAGGTGATGGAGTCTTCAGGTTGCTTGAGGCAATGTTTGGCCAGTTGATCTGTCAGATTGTTCCAATCCCTCTTCTGGTAGAACATGCCATGAAAGCTCATTTCTTACAGCAGTGATTTGATGGCTCGTAGCAGTAGTAGGTACTTGGGAGGGGGTCGTTTGAGCTAGTGGACCAGAGGACAATATTTCTTGAGTCAGTGAGGATGTTCCCTTCCTTAGAATGATTGGATTTGGCATACCGCAGAGCTTCAAGAATGGCCAGCAACCCCCCTCCATTGGATTTGAGCCTTTAATGCGTTTTTCTTCCCAATATAGCCAATGTCCAATGGAATCGTGGAGGACAAGACTAGTGGATTTGGAATTGGAGGCTTTGCACACAGCTGCGTCAACTTGAATACAAGAAGGAGATATACATGCAGGAGAGTGGACCAAGCATTTTTGTGGGCCTGTGTGGTCCCTTGCGGAGGGGCGTTTGTTTGGTTATTCTGAAATGCAGCCTTCAGTGATGACAGTTCAGATTTGCAGCAAATGTCCATTACTACAGGAGGTTTGGATATACCTTCAAAGATTGATGAGTTTCTGTTCTTCCAAAGGAGGAAGCATGGGACTGGGAAGAGCACGTTCCAGTCCACTGCATCTGTAACATACTAGATCTCAAACCCTATCATAGAACTTTGATCTTTTTGGGCGTAGCCAAACATGGTTGAGGATAGACCTAGGTGAGGTTTAGTATAATCTTAAGACCTAATGCATGTATAAATCACCTTAATTAACCTAATGTTTTCACATTAGTCTTAAGTCAATAATAGACACATAAAATATGTCACATGAGATAATAATGAATAATATGTGCTAATCACACATAACTCTTTTGGGTGATAATATTAAGGTATGGAAAATGGAATGAGCAAAATAGTGATAATAATGAAATAATGTATTAATAATGGCCATAAATAATAATTGTGACATAACTCATTAAAGGAAACCCCAAAAGTGAAATCTAAGTTAAAAATCGTGTTCCTTAGGTCCCAATTGCCTTGGGAGTCAAGTTTCACATTATTTACATAATAATAATAATTAATTTAACTCAATTTGGAAAGAGAAGATCTAAGTTTTTCCCAAAATACTAAATAAAATAATAAATGACTCCAAACGAGGAAAATAATCTTGGATTCGTAATCTACATAATAAATATAGCCGTTGGGTGAATTTTCATTTAATTTGGAGAAAGTTTACTTAAAAGGTGAAATCAAAAGAGAGAAAGTGTGTAGAACCTTCAAAATATTAAATAAATGTACACACAACTCCACCATATAAAATTGATGGCAAATTTGTATCCAACACATTCAATATGACTTATGGGTGAAGTTTCATAAAATTTGAAGAATCTTAAAGTCATTAATGCATGAGGAAAGAGAAAATAGGCTTTGGTTTATTTAACACATTAAAAATTCTTAAAAGGCAAATCTAATTGTATAATCGGAATTACATGCTTTAATTAGCCTCTGTGTAAAATTTCATTTGATTTAGATGATGTTTGAACCCTTAAGTGAAGAAAGAGAAAAAGAAAATTAAATACAATGTCACTTTATTAAATTAAATTGATTTTCACGCTGTCACACCACTTGGTTTCTATTTTGATTAACCGCTTGATCGGTACCGTTTGATTTTAGATCTGATGGCTATGGAGTCGTCTCCTACCTTGAGTAGGAGTCCGATTAGCCGTGAATAGGAAACATGATTTTCTTGCCAGCCGTTCTCCCTCCACGGTCCACTGTTCCTTTCAATTTTTTCGTGCATTGGATTCACGAGGGACTTTCGGATCTCCCAACCCCAATTTTCCCTATCTTTTGTGCCCTATAAGAGAAACCCCCAATTTCTTTGCTAGCCTCCTCTTTGGTTGATGTTGCAGTCACACCGTGAAAGGTTTCTATTTAAGACCTAGGGTTTCGACGCCATACTGGGTCGCATATTAACCTGTTTGGCTACTCAATTCCACCCAAAACTCTCCCCGTTGTCCCCTCATGTAACACCTTCTCTCGGTGACTCCCTGAGACGCCATTGCAAGTGTTCTACACGGAATTTCAATCCTTCTCTTTGAAATCATCCCTGTTTGGTTTTGAAGCATCCCAACACCCTCGTTTCCTATGACTCGTAGTAAGTTGCTCCATACTCAAACTACCCTCTTTACCGCTAGTAACCTTCACTGCTAGCCCGCCTGCTGCATCGTATACTCTACTTTCCTCATTGCTTCACCCCTATCGAGGGTCCCTGAACTCAGATAAAACCCTAGATGCTATATTTCTGCTTGTGCTTGTCCCCTTTTTGATTCCGGTTTTTGCTGTTTTAGCGGCCATGGTGAGGTGTAGCCCAGGCGTGTTTGGTTGTTGCTGAAGCTGATAAGTGGATCAGTGAGACCGAAAGAGTTTGAGAGAGTGGTTTATGATGGTCGTAGTTCCTGCTTTGTGTTGGAATCACAAGTTGGGTTCTGACTATTGTTGTTCTCTGTGCTTTGTGTGTTTGAGCAAGAAAAGAAGATGACTTCCGAGAAATTTTCTTTCTCGCCCTTGTATCTATTCATTTTTGTCCACACATATCATGGGCTTTATGGTCTTTTGTGCTGAACCTGTTGTGTGCCTTACTTGTAGATGACCCGACCAGTTGGCCAGTGCTCATAGGGCCAACTAAGCAGCGCAAAATTGGGTTTCCAGGTCAATTTGTCGACATGGTTTTTTTTGAGTTTCTGATTGGTTAAAGTTTGCAAAATTCATAATAATTAACTGGTAAGTCAAAAAATTATAATAAACTATGATTCAGAATAAAAAATTATAATCTTCCTAATGGTATTGGTTTTATCGCCTAAATCTAATATTATAAAAAGGTGATTTTAATGAATGTACCTAAACAGTTAATAATTTGTAAAATTAATAACTAAATATATATAAGTAAAAAATATAATAAAATATGTTTTAGACTCAGAAAAAGGTAACCTAAAACATGGCGTGGTTTTGATAACCTAATTCACATATAATAAAAGGTGATTTTTAGGGTTATGAAATCAATGTAAATCTAACCCTAATTTCACATACATGATTAATAGGTGCTTTAGAGACCTAGACTTGGATCTAGATATATCTTGGACTTTTATAGAATCAGATGAAAGGTATGATTGCATCCCACATTATTTCTATATTGAGCAATTTCTAATTCTTCTCTCTAAATGTATGTTTGCATCCCCGATTATTCTTTTGAGCAATTATCCTATTTTTCTTCTTTCTCTTGGTCCTATTAACAATAGCCTATACACCATGTCTTTTTCTTTTGAAATTATATTTCATGTGAAGTACCCTACTTGTTACTGATCTTGTGATCATGGATATTCTTTTGGACCCTTTTTTCTTATGCCTTGGTGCATGTTGGACTTATTTGATGATATGTGCCCACTTTGAGGTGGATGTTTATATGTTTATGTTGTCCATTAGTATGATAGAAAATTTTGTTTAATCTGACTATACCTTTTTACTTACCTCTCTATTCAACATGCTATGTGAATCAGTAGCACTAGAGTAGTGTAATTGCATTAGTTTTTGGGCAGTATGCCCTTGTTATTATTGGGATGGGGGTGGTGGTGCCCCATACCTGAGTTTCAAATTTGTAAGGTTTGGCCCAACTTATATATATTGGGAGTGGCAATATGTCATCTCTATCAGGTTTTAAGTTTGTGAGGCTTGGCCGCCTTTATATTTATATTGTTCTAGGACTATGTTTATCTCACATGCATGCATGATATTGATGATGATTGTGGGGTGTGTGCCCTACTTTCTCTTATTGTGCTTCATTTCCCACCATGGTAGTGGATGTATATATATGGCACAATCTTTTATTTGTTTTAATGGAAAGTATCTTCTTTATTGTGATTCTTTTCTCTTGAAACCCACTTGGGTAGTACTTTTCTTTTCTATGGGAATCTTATATTTATTTGTTGTCATTTGTTTCATAACATTGCTCAATTTTCCTATTTAATATGCAAATACCATCTTTGCGGATGTCATCTATTTTTCGCTTCTTACTGGGTATGCTTCCAACCCTTGGTGAAGGACTTGGATGATGTGACATGAAGATATGGACATAGATTAAGGAGATAAAGCTTGGAGACAAAGTTGTTATGGTTTAGACTTCCCTCTATCTTAGATCCTTATGTTGTATCATACATGTATACCCTATGTGGGAGATTAAGATATACTTTGTAATCTTATTGAGAAGTTGAATATAGTCATTATTTTCTTCTGCTGCTACACTTTGGTTGTTTTGATTACCATTAATTAAAATTTGAAAATTTTACTGTCACTCCAACATATCTTTTAGGTGTGTTTGGACTGGAGGTTTTATTCTACAAATTTTTAGTAGGGAGTGGTTACCCTTTGAGATCTCACTCCTTACATCATGGTATCAGAGCCCATGGTAGTCAGAATCTGACTATTTCAATTTTATCTCCCATATTATAAACCTTGACTTAGATAGTCATCCTTTAGATGAGATGTTTTCCCTAGAATTGCCTAAGTGCACCCTTTTGAGATAAGGTATTATATGATCTTACCCTACCAAATAGATTGATTATGATTTTTATCTCTTGATGCTATGGGGTTTGACTTGAGGATGAATTTAGTCTATATTAATGATGTAGTGGTATAATAAGGAGATTTCATCATGGAAAATTGTGACTTGGTTTTCGCAATTGATTTTGGGTCCATCGTTTGTTTTATGTTGAATAGATTTCTTCGCCAAAAATTATTTTCAAATATACTATTACATGTACAAAATTTTCTAGATTTTATAGAAGTTTTCTTGAACTAAGTCACAATAAAGATTTTGCAAAGTTTAGCAGTGAAACCCTAAACCTAGTGGTAACCCTAGTTCTAACTTTGGAGACATGACTAGGAATATGTTGGTTTACATAAAGGTTTAGTAGACCTACCCTTTGTGTCCTATGACTTTTTGGATCTTAGGGTTGTTAGGTTAGAGACACGAGGACCTAAAACTCAACCCTAGTTGGTTTTGACTTGTTAGTTGGATACATGTATAACGTAAATCTCAAAAACATTCACAACTAAAAGATATGTAGGTAACCCTAAATGTTGTTTAGTTTGATTTGTTAGGTTAAATTTTTTATGGGATGGAGAGTAGTTGGTTGTTGATGTTTGAGTCAATAGATTTTGAGGATGAAGTCCTTTTTAAGGGGTGGAGTGCTGTGACATACTAGATCTCAAACCCTACCCTAGAAGTTTGATCTTTTTGGGCATAGTCAAACATGATTGAGGATAGACCTATGTGAGGTTTAGTATAATATTAGGAGCTAATGCATGTATAAACCACATTAATTAACCTAATGTTTTCACATTAGTCTTAAGTTAATAATAGAAACATAAAATATGTCACATGAGATAATAATGAATAATTGTAATAATCACACATAATTCTTTTGGGTGATAATATTAATGTATGGAACATAAATGGAATGAGCAATAGTGATAATAATAAAATAATGTGTTAATAATGGCCACAAATAATAATTATGACATAACTCATTAAAGGAAACCCCACAATTTGTTAAAAATCATGTTCCATGGGTCCTAATTGCCTTGGGAGTCAAGTTTTACATTATTCACATAATAATTAATTTAATTCAATTTGGAAAGAAAAGATCTAAGTTTTCCCCAAAATACCAAATAAAATAATAAATGACTCCAAAAAAGGAAAATAATATTGGATTTGTAATCTACATAATAAATATAGCCTTTGGGTGAATTTTCATCCAATTTGGAGAAAGTTTGCTTAAAAGGTGAAATCAGGAGAGAGAAAGTGTGTAGAACCTTCAAAGTATTAAATAAATGTACAAACAACTCCAACATGTAAAATTGATGCAAATTCATATCCAACACATTAAATATGACTTGTGGGTGAAGTTTCATAAAATTTGGAGAATTTTAAAGTCATTAATGCACGAGGAAAGAGAAAATATGATTTGGTTTATTTAATACATTAAAAGTTCTCAAAAGATAAATCTAATTGTATAATCGGAATCTACATGCTTTAATTAGTCTCTGTGCAAAATTTCACTTTATTTGGATGATGTTTAAGCCCTTAAATGAAGAAAGAGAAAAAGGAAATTAAATACTATGTCACTTTATTAAATTAAATTGATTTTGTCATGTTGTCACGCGCCTTGGTTTCTATTTCGATTAACCTCTTGATCTGGACTGTTTGATTTTAGATCCAATGGCTATGGAGTCATCTCCTACCTTGAGTAGGGAGTCTGACTAGCCGTGAACAGGAAACATGATTTTCTTTCCAGCCATTCTCCCTCCACGGTCCACTGTTCCTTTTGATTTTCGTGCATTGGATTCGTGAGGGAATTTTGAATCTCCCAACCCAACTTTCCCTATCTTTCATGCCTTGTAAGAGAAACTCCCAATTTCTTCACTAGCCTCCTCTTTGGTTGACGTTGCGGTCACATCGTGAAAGGTTTCTATTTAAGACCTAGGGTTTTGACGCCATACTGGGTCGCATATTAACATGCTTGGCTACTCAATTCCACCCAAAACTCTCCCCGTTGTCCCCTCATGTAATGCCTTCTCTCGATGACTCCCTAAGACGCCATTGTTGGTGTTCAACACAAAATTTCAATCCTTCCCTTCAAAATCATCCCCATCTAGTTTTGAAGCATCCCAACACCCTCGTTTCCTATGACTCGTAGTAAGTTACTCCATTCTCAAACTACCCTCTTTACCGCTAGTAACCTTCACTGCTAGACCACCTGCTGCATCGTATATTAGGCTTTCCTTGTTGCTTCACCCCTATCGAGGGTCCCTGAACTCAAAGAAAACCCCAGATGCTCTGTTTCTTCTCGTGCTTGTCCCCTTTTTGATTCCGGTTTTTGCTGCTTTAGCGACCATGGCGAGGTGTAGTCCAGGCGTGTTTGGTTGTCGTTGAAGCTAAGAAGTGGATCAGTGAGACCGAAAGAGTCTGAGAGAGTGGTTTATGATGGCTGTAGTGCCTGCTTTGCGTTGGAATCATGAGTTGGATTCTGACTATTGTTGTTCTCTGTGCTTCATGTGTTTGAGCAAGCGAAGAAGATGACTTTTGAGTAATTTACTTTCTCGCCCTTGTATCTATTCATTTTTGTCACGCATATCATGGGCTTTCTGGTCTTTTCTGCTAAACCTATTGCGCGCCTTACCTGTAGATGATCCGACCAGTTGGCCAGTGCTCATAGGGCCAGCTAAGCAACGCAAAATTGGGTTTCCAGGTCAATTTGTCAACATGGTTTTTTTTTTTCTGAGTTTCTGATTGGTTAAAGTTTGCAAAATTCATAATAATTAACTGGTAAGTCAGAAAATTATAATAAAATATGATCTAGAATCAGAAAATTATAATCTTCCTAATGATATTGGTTTTATCACCTGAATCTAATATTATAAAAAGGTGATTTTAATGAATGTACCTAAATAGTTAATAATTTTTAAAATTCATAACTAAATATATACAAGTCAGAAAAATATAATAAAATATGTTTTGGACTCTAAAAAAGGTAACCTAAAACATGATATGGCTTTGATAACCTAATTCACATATAATAAAAAGGTGATTTTTAGGGTTTATGAAATCAATGTAAATCTAACCCTAATTTCACATACATGATTAATGGGTTCTTTAGAGACCTAGACTTGGATCTAGATCTATCTTGGACTTTTATAAAATCTGATGAAAGGTATGATTGCATCCCACATTATTTCTATATTGAGCAATTTCTAATTCTTCTCTCTAAATGTATGTTTGCATCCCCGATTATTCTTTTGAGCAATTAGCCTATGTTTCTTCTTTCACGTGGTCCTATGGACAATAGCCTATACACAATGTCTATTTCTTTTGAAATTATGCTTCATGTGAAGTACCCTACTTGTTACTGATCTTATGATCATGGATATTTTTTTGGACCCTTTTTCTTATGCCTTGGTGCATGTTGGACTTATATGATGATATGTACCCACTTTGAGGTGGATGTTTATATGTTTATGTTGTCCATTAATATGATGACAACTTCTGTTTAATCTGACTATACCTTTTTACTTGCCTCTCTATTCAACATGTTATGTGAATCAATAGCATTGGAGTAGTGTAATTGCATTGGTTTTTGGGCAGCATGCCCTTATTATTATTGGGATGGAGGCGGTGGTGCCTCATACCCATGTTTTAAATTTGTGAGGTTTGGTCCAACTTATATATATTGGGAGTGGTAGTATGTCATCTCTATCAGGTTTCAAGTTTGTGAGGCTTGGCTACCTTTGTATTTATATTGTTCTAGGGCTATGTTCATCTCACATGCATGTAGGATATTGATGATGATTGTGGGGTGTGTGCCCTACTTTCTCTTATTGTGCTTCATTTCCCACCATGGTAGTGGATGTATATATGTGGCACAATCTTTTATTGGTTTTAATAGAAAGTGTCTTCTTTATTGTGATTATTTTTTCTTGATGCCCTCTTGGGTGGTACTTTTCTTTTCTATGGGAAGTTTCTATTTATTTGTTGTCCTTTGTTTCATAACATTGCTCAAATTTCCTATTTAGTATGCACATACCAACCTTTGCTGATGTCATCTATTTTTCTCTTCTTGTTGGGGTATGATTCCAACCATAGGTGAAGGACTTGGATGATATGTCATGAAGATATGGACATAGCTTAAGGAGATAAAGCTTGGAGACAAAGTTGTTATGGTTTAGACTTCCCTCTATCTTAGATCCTTATGTTGTATCATACATGTAAACCCTATGTGGGAGATTAAGATATACTTTATAATCTTGTTGAGAAGTTGAATATAGTCATTATTGTTTTCCACTACTACACGTTGGTTGTTTTGATTACCATTAATTAAAATTTGAAAATTTTACACCAACTCCAACATATCTTTTAGGTGTGTTTGGACTGGAGGTTTTATTCTTCAAATTTTTAGTCAGGAATGGTTCCCCTATGGGATCTCTCTCCTTACAACATCCTTCAAAGTCTTTTTGTTGTAGATGATCCATTCAGAGTTGGATTCGATAGTGAATAAGTCGGACGTACTCATGGGAACAAGTCTGCGCCATGTGATCTTTGCTTCAAGGAAGTCACAGATAGTATGTAGAATAGTTTCAGTAGCTTGGTGGCAACACAAACACAAATCATCGTGGCTGAAATTCCTTTCGTATCTTAGTTCATTGGTAAGCATTCGATTCTAGTGTACTAGCCACAGATGGGTTTTCATTCTGTGGGTGATGGTAGATGATCACATTTCTTGGAAGAAGTCTGAGCCAGAAATATGCACCTCACTGGTAAGAAGCTTATAGGCTGAAGGCAGTGTGTAAAATTTGTCATTTGAGTGGAGTCATGACCTGCTGTCCTCCCCGTAAGGTGGGCATGGGGTGGGCATGGGAATGATATCATGGACAGAGCTATTGTAGATCATGCGCTCAGGAAGGCAACATTCCAAGTTCCCTCCTTGGAAACCAAGCATGCGACTTTCATGTCTTGTTGATCTTCTAGAATTGTGGTGTGTGCCTTGAGAGTGGCACAAAGCTTTCCCCAACCCAAGGATCGGACTAGAGTAGAGTCTCTAGAGATTAGCGTATTCTTCGAGTTGCTAGTTAGAAAAGCCAAAGAGGATTTGATGCCCCTTCAAGTATGTGAACCAGAGGTGTTTCTAGCTCCCTACCCTTTGTATTTTTCTTTCATAAGATCAACCCATGAGATTGGTTTATTAAGAAGGAAACTCCAAGCCCTCTCCATGAACAAGTCTTTGTTGAATTCTTTCATCTTCCTAAATCCTAGGCCCCCATGGGTAAGAGGTTTGGTGAGATGTTTCTAGGCTATAATATTCAAGCATCTCGTCGATGTAGGTCCATTCCAAATAAAATTTCTGACCAGTTGATCAATTCTATCCCAATGGAAGCCGAAATAAGAGTAGCTTGCATGGAATAACAAGCCTGAAAGAGTAGAACAGATTTAGATAGAGTAATGTGGCCGACCATAGAGAGGAGCCTATGCTGCCAACAATTGATTTGATTCTGGATCTTCTCGATGAGGAAATAGTAGTGCTCTTTTCCTTTGCACTTGTGGAAATAGTTTTTATTCATGCATATTTCTTCAACATATTTTTAAATTATTTTTTTGATGTGGATATCTATGTAGTTCTTCCTCTATTTTAAAAGAAAATCTGTGCAATTGAGCAATTTAAGTCTGATGTTTTATTTACATTAGTGATGATAATTGTTATTCAAATAGTTTGCTTCTGCTTTGTATTTTGATTCTTTTTTAAACAAAATTGATGACAAAGATAGGTGTTAGGCTCTAATTGAACAACTCCCTTCAGCTGGTGTGTACTTTCTAGTGACAATTTCGAAAAATTTCAATATGTTAATTTGTTTATAAAAATAGTAATAATTTTTGTCACCGGAGTGGTTACATACTTAAGTATATATAAAGAAAAATCATGTAAGTTGTCAACATACATTGTCATATTTTTTCGTCCAAGAAACTATATTGTACAATGTCCCATTAGACCAACCTATTAAGAGTGATTCCATGATCAAATATTTCTAACAAATTATCACGTCTCAAAGATTGTCGTGTATATTCAAACAACTTGCTTAAAAAATTCATCTGTATAACCATACTGAACGATCAATTGCATGTTGTCGAGTTATTGCTCGTTGATTTTTGTGTGCACAAATCCAGCTGCTTCACTTGCTTGCTTCTTTACTTCTATTTTTTTGTAATGCAAAAAAGTGGGATGAATCCATTATGGAAGCACCACAATCTGGATATGTATACTCATAAGTCACTTTACGACAATCCATATATGTATACTCATAAGTCCACTCTACCACAATCTAGATATGTATACTCATAAGTCCACTTTATGGGTGCAACATGGCTATGTGTTCATTGTTTCACTTTAGTTTGTGTATTTCAACAACATGTTTATATTGAAATCAATTAGTCTAGTATACATGTGTGTTTTGCAGTTTAGCCCTAATTATTATCTGATGCAAGATTATTTTAGTTTTACATGACATTTTAGTAAATTCTTTGTGTGCTCAGAAATCTAGTTTGTTTGTGTGTTAAAAACATCTTTGTTAGTGTTATTTGGTCCAATTTATGTGTTCTTGCAGGTTGGAGGGAGTTAGCTATTTATTAATTAAACTTGTCTTAGTGGGTTTCATATAATGTTTTGAATGGCAATGAATGAATGACGAACCAATGCAAAGAAACAATTTGTATTTAGATTATATGTGTATATATATGTGTGTGTAGGGATTACACCACATAAAGTCACATTAAACACACCCCAACTAAGTAATTCTGGGACCATACATGTGGTGGTAGATACATGGTTAGAAGAGTTTATCTACTATTCAAACAACTTGCTTCCAATTTTTTTCACAAAAACAATGGCAACTGATATTTAAGCATCTGAATTCTTTGACTTTTTCTAAACAATTGATGACAAATCAATGATTCTCATTTTTTGTACTTTTCTAGTTAACTAGAAATGAGAGAACCTGTCACGCCAAATGACATTACTCAAAACTCAAAAACATGATAGATCACTAACTAACCACATAGCCAAAAAATGGAGAATTAAAACCGATTTAAACATTCCAAACATGTCCATGAACATTTGCAAAGAAGTCCATCATTTTCTACATATATTCATATATTATGCCAAGTATCTTTTACAACTACTCTGTAGCCTTTGCCACAACATGTGCATACAGAAGAACATTATTAACATATATCACATGTACAAGCATCCGAATGCCACCAAAACTCAATCTGATTGAAACATCATATACAAACCCTCCCGTCCGGACATGAGAGTACATGAACAACTCTAGGACACACTAGACATCTAAACAATCTTCTCTAAGGTCCATCACCCAAAGCTACTCCTCACTACCATGGTCTGCTACCGCTGCTACCGTTCACCTAAAAAGATGTGGTGACCCACGAGGTGAGACCCATGTCCCAACGAGAGATATGACACTCAATGATGCTTATTGATTACGACAGATAATTCAGTTAAGTAAGTTACGCAAATTAAACAAATGAAACAGATAGAGAAAATAATATAACATAATATAAATACCAGATATAAAACTTCTTGGGATCAGTTCTAATGAGAAGTCTTATTTGTAGCCAATAACATCAGTTTTGGTGCAATTTTAATAGCCTTTTACAAAATAAAAGTCATTAGAAATAATGTTTAGATGTTAGATTTACCCATTTTTATTCTAGTTCACTTAAATAATAAGTTCTAATTCAATTTTGGTGATATTTGAAGGAATTGGATGTAATTCAAGTGAAATCGATGAAATTGAGAAATTGTCCAAAAGACCTGACTTCAGATAATCAGTCAATAGGTCGAAAAAAAGTACTGACCAAGAGGATTGACAAATGGGTATCGATGCAGGCTCGACAGACTTATCTAGCACCCACCTGATGAATTGAAGAACCTTGATAACCACCAGTCGAGGGAAGGAGTGTCAACCAAAAGGGCAAAACTCACCTCTGTCGATACAACATCGACAGCCCAGTCCATCGACACCGACATACACTTTTTGGTATGAATCTATCGATCCATTGATCAACACACCTATCGAGTAGAGGACCTTTAATAGTCCCACCGATTGTTCCACTAATAGACTACATCGACAACATTATCAATGTCTAGAAGAAAATTGTTGAGGAATCACCTCGACAAACCTATTGATAGCAAGGTCGGTAGATCATTTGCAAGGAAGAACTCTGTGGATAACAAGAAGAGATCGACATACCCGTCGATCGACAAAGATTGATAATAAGATCCATTGTCGACCTCGATATTGACAGTCCTAATGATAGGAAACCATCGACATTGATGGAGAGGGGTCGACAACCTTGACCCTATAAATATGCCCCCAGTGCAGCTGTACCACACATCTTGAATATTTGGAGCCAGAGAGCCGAGAGGCTGCTGCCAAAACTTCTCAAGTTCCAGAGCCATAGGATGAAGCATGTTGACCTGCCTAGATCCCTTAATCGAGACCTTCGACCCTGCTCCAAGATGGTTCCTTTGCCATCATCATTGATCTAAAGGACCATCTTGCTTCAAGCCAAGATCAGAAATGAGGAGAAAGTCTGTCAACACCACTATCAATCGCCAGCTACCTTCCTTCGACATTTGATATGAATGTTGTTCGAGAGAATGAATTCAACAAAATCTAGAGTATAGGATAATAATGACACATGAGAGTGGAGAGTTTCTATAAGAAAAGTCTTATTGTTTTCCCTTGATCTTTTGAGTATTAAGTCGAGAGAGAGAACCCCGTTAGATAGACATATGTCTAGATCTTGAGAGAAGGAAGGGATCGATATTTTATTATGACTGTTTGCAAAATGAGTAGAGAATATATATAAAATAAGAGTGAAGGTTTTATGTGGTTGAGGTTGGTTTGATTGGTGAAATGCAATCCAAGTCATTTTTTAATCTTGATTTCTTGATTCATCTTTATTTTTTTCTTTGATCTTCAATAATTTAGGTTTACTACTTAATTATTTTAAATCCATTCCTTAATCAGAACACCCACAAGATTGCTTTTGGTTAGGCTAGACTAAGAAAAGATTTCACATTCTTATTTTGTTATTCTTCTTGTCCCTGCATTCGGCCCCACACTACTGCAAGGATTCCGTATTGAGTTGTAGATGTCTCTATTAGTTGGGTATAAATTCAAAGTCTCATTTATTTAACTAGGACAATTGTGGTTACACTTTTGGCCCACAAAAAAGAGCGATCAACTTTTGGCGCTATTGCCGGGGATAAGGCATCAAATAACCTCTAAGAACCTGAGGTCTACTTGGCACTAGTCATCACTTCTAAATTTGCAAAACATTTATTGGAAAATCTCTTTTACTACCTATCTACTATAATATTGGTTACATTTCCAGTCTCAGACTCTAATTCATTCAATATTTTCATTTGTAGGCAGCCTCTTATCATTTCTAACCAATCCTGGAGTTCCTCGCTGAATATCCATAGGCAGATATTCTCCTCATAGATCCAACGGAGGCATGAGGTCCCCCTGATGCAAACTTCCCTAAAGAAAAGCCTTCTCTGTGTTCCTTAGCCAGAGGTCGTGTTAATGAAAATCAAGATCCCATAGTTCTCCCTCACATGCCAGTAGAAAACTTTGAGTTGAAGCCTGGATTCATCAGTATGATCCAAAATCAGATGTTTGAGGGAAACTCTGTAGAAGAAAATCCTTATCACCATATAGACACCTTCAAGAACCTCTATAATACTATCAACATGAACATAGTACCTCTACATGTAATCTACATGAAGGGCTTCCATTTCTCTCTTAAGGACAAAGCCCTAGAATGGTACCTATCTCAAAAGGGCATCACTTTGTGGAAACAACTGTTTGAAGCTTTCGTGAATAGGTTCTACCCAGTTGAGAAGACAGTAAGATGCAAGCTGAAAATTACCAGTTTTAGCCAGAAGGCTACTGAAAGTTTGCATGATGTGTGGGAAAGATATCAGGAATACTTGAGAGAATATCCTCATCATGGCTATGATGATGGGCTTATTGTCACCACCTTCTAGGAAAGCCTTACGTTGATTGAGAGAACGTCTCTAAGCGCTACTAACTGGCAGAAATTTCATGAAACATGATGCTGACACCTCAAAAGAGATCATCAATAACATGGGAGCTCTCCAAGTAGGTTAAGATTTTGATAGGAGTTCTTCAACAACTGTGTTCGCTACCAGCAAATCCCTAGACTCTAATCTATTGGAGAAACTGAACAAAAAACTTTATAAAATAGCATCTGACATCCATAATCTAAAGGAAGTCAATTCCATATGCTTTATTGAGGCATCCATAAAGTGTGTTACTTGTGGAGAAGGGGGTCATGGTATGGATCACTGCATCTACACCCATGAAATAGAAGATACACAAGTTGAGAATGTGTCTTATGTGAACTACAAACATTCTGATAATCCTGGATTCTCTTATCGGAACACCTCGACAGTAGAAAACTCATTTCAACTAAATCAATCTTCTCAAGCAATGGGCAGGGGGCAAGCCATCGGTAGAGAAATGCCACCTGGATTTCAACAAAATAGATCTCAGCCACAATAGCATGAAACCTTCAATGGAAAGAGGGGTAGCTTCTTTCAACAACATCAAAAGTCTATTTCTAGTATGGAGTCTTTAATAGAAAAGATGGGGGAATGTCTCATGAGTAACAACAACATACTAGAAAACATGTAGACACAAATGAACACTGTGAATAATCAAATAAGCGATCTTCAAACCCATAATCGGATGATCGATCAACAACTAGCTTCTATTGTTGCATCGACCGGAAGATCATCAAGGCAATTCCCATCCAACACCGAACAAAATCCCGAGAACAAAACAACAAGAATGGACACACTTTGCTCTAGGAGTTCTACTTCTGCTCCACATCCTAAAGTACCAACCATTAAAGGACGAATAAATAGCCCGAAAGAGGCCCCAGTATGCAAAAAATAAAAAGGAGCCGCAAAAGGTGACTAAAAATCCCACTGGAGCCCCTTACCCACATCGCTTCATTAAGGCACAACTCGAGAAGAGATACACAAATTCCTCGACACCATTAAGAAAATTCATCTTGATATTCCTTTCCTTTATGTCATAGACGAGATGCCTTCATACGTCAAGTTCCTAAAGGACCTCATCATGAATAAGAGGAAGAGGGGAGAAGTCGAGATAGTATGCCTTACAAAAATGACATCCACCTTTTGTCAATCAAGTATGCCAACAAGACAAAAAGATTGTGGTGCCTTTACTATACCTTTCCTCATCGAAGATTCATCGACAAGATATGGTCTTACATATTTGGGAGCCAACATCAGTTTGATGCCATACATATTAGAAGCCAAGTTGGGCCTCACCAACATTATTAAATCCAATATGTGAATTCAATCGGTAGATAATTCTTATACTAAACCAATTGGGGTGGTGGAGGACATACCAATCAGGATAGGTAATTTCTTCATTCCTTGTGATGTTGTTATAATCAACGTAGAATAAGATACCACTTGTCCGATGATATTTGGATGACCTTTCCTTTCAACAATACAAGCATTGATTGATGTGGCTGATGGGTCAATCACAATAAGAGTTGGGAACAAATCTATCAATTTCCACATACTCGATCACATCCGAGGTCCCTCTTCAAAAGAAACAAGTTCCTTTGCTGATTGTTGCAATCAATTATTCACTGAAATAGAAGAGCACAATGCTATAGTCAATCCACTAATGCGAGCTCTAACCGATGTCAGGATTGGATGATCCTGAGGTTGAAGGATGTTGGATCCTGGATGGGTGACTTAGGTGCTCTAGAGGGGGGGGGGTGAATAGAGCTGAAAGCACTTACACAAAATTCATTAAACCTTCAAAATATATGACAAGATAAGGTTGCTAAATAGGTAATTTGAGTGCAACTAAATCATGCATAGCAAGGATAAGAGAGATTGAACATGCACCAAATTAGACAAGCTATTTAGAGTGGTTCCACACTTCAAACTAGAAGTGTGTCAGTCCACTTGCCTAGAGAGGTCAACCTCTAGGACTTCAACCAATTGCACTCTTATATTCAATTATAAGACTTACAATACATGACCAACAAAGGACTTACCTATCCAATACAAAGAGTCTTCAACCTTACCAAGGACTTACCCACTTTGCAAGAGTCTTCGGCCTTCTCCAAGGACTTACCCACTCTTGCACAAGTCTTCGGCCTTGCAGGAATTACCCACTCTTCTTGGATCTTCCGCCTTTGACTTCACCTTCACTCGGAGAAGCTTTCCACCAAGGACTTACCCACTTGAGCTTGAGTCTTCTGCCTTCTCCAAGGGCTTACCCACTCTAGCTCCAAGTCTTCGGCCTTGATCTTCACCAAGGGACTCCTTCCCTTGTTCTTCTTCACCTCTCTTGGACAAGAGAGAGAACCTTCATCTTCAAGATAGGAATGATAGAAGGGAGGTGGTGGAAGTGAGAGCCTCACAAGATATACAAATAAGACTAGCTCTCTTACAAATCTCCTACTCACTCTAATGGATGTAGCAAGTGATTAAGCTTAGAGAGAGAGAGGAGGCTGTAGGAAGCACTCAACTATAGAATAGGAACCTCACAAGGAGTTTGCAATGAATGCTCAACCTTGGAATGAAGCCCAAGGGGTCCTATTTATAGCTGGGGATGCCTCTTAGCCTTTGGGAACACTTAAGAACGAAAACTAGCCGTTTTGTGGCTTGCAACGGATCTATTTTCACTTGTTGCAACTCCACAACGGCTAGAATTGCTTTTTCTGCATTCCAGTACAGTCTTGATCGGCCGAGTTTCAATAAAGGCAACTCGGCCGAACCACTAAACGACAAGTCTGAAAGATAGACTGTCGGCCGAGTTCCCTTGGAGAAACTCGGCCGATCGGTCGACTTTCAACTTGGACCGATCAGTGGATCGGTTGAGTTTCCCACCATAGAAACTCGACCGAACAGGGATCGGCTGAGTTGGTAACTCGGCCGATTGCCCAGAAAATTCCAGAATATATGGATCGGCCGAGTTTGGAATTCGGCCGACAAAATCCCTGTTATGGGTATTTTGGAATTTTCGTTTGACTATACAAATGATGCATTTTTGTGTCCCAATAATTTTTCTAAGCTTAATTACAAGTCATACAATCATTACAAGTGATTACAAAGCAATTCTAAGGTCATTTACATAGAGATCCCAAATTGCACACTTGTAGCTGTTTTGACTTGTCTTTTCTCCAATTTGATATGCGCAAGTTAGGGCATTTGGAGTGTGTCTAAACCTAATCTGAAATCACTCAATGTAGAAGCATTAGACACAAATATGTGGAATGGTTAGTCATCATCAAAACAAGGGTTTAGTCAATTTAGACGTGAGTCAACATTGACCTAATTGACCTTGAGTCAACAAAGGAATCCTAGCTTACTTGGCAACCACAGAAGAGGAAGAAGAAATTTATGGAGCTACTGAAACAGTAAGATATGCTTCTCTTCAGCGTGAACAAAAGAATGCTTTAGTTCCAAAACTTCTACTAGAACTCAAACGACTTCTAGAAGGTCTGAAGTACAAATTCCTAGACAAAGAAAAGAGAAATTCGGTGATCATTAATGCACAATTGCCCTCCGATTAGCAAGAGAAACTTTTATTTGAACTGAAACACTAGAAGAAGGCTCTCAGATACTCTATAGATGATATTGAAGGTCTCAGCTCAATGGCGTGCATTCATAAAATCAACCTCGACAATGACACAAAGCCACAAGTCCAAGGTCAAAGAAAGTTGAATGACAAAATGCGAGAGGTTGTACGCAAGAAAGTCATCAAACTTATGGATGCATGTATTATCTATGCTATTAGTGACAACAACTGGGTAAGTCTAGTTCATGTGTTTCCCAAGAAAGGTGGGATGATAGTAGTAAAGGATAGAGAAGGAAAGGAATTAGCCACTCATACATTGACTGGTTTGCGCGTGTGCATAGATTACAGACTCACTAGTACAGAAATGGTCTGCAGCGTCAGTTTTTTAAGCCTGTAGCATCACTTTTTAACTGACTCCTAAGTGGGCGTCGCTATGGAATTTTACCTATAGGGTCAGTTTTTTTAACCAAAGAAAACTGACCCAATAGGCTGTAAAAATGAGGAAGAAAATGTGGCCAAGGTTGTAAGGTCAGTTATCAAGATCAATCTGTAGACCTGTAGCATCGGTTTTATTAAAAAACTGACCTTAGAGTGAACCTCTAAGGTCGGTTTTTTTAAGAAAATCGATGCTACAGGTCTACATATTGTAACCACACACGGCCGTGCTACGCGGCACGACCGTGCTACCATATCCCAACATGGCCGTGCTACACAGAACGATCGTGCTACCAGAAGCAACACGGCCGTGCTACACAACACGACCGTGCTACCAGAAGCTAACACGGTCATGCTACGTGTCACGGTCGTGCTACATGGCAGAAGTAGAAACATAATAGAAGAATAAGAAGAACTAGGATATGGGAGAGGGAAGCATTGATGCTCAACCGTCACCATTCCAAACCACACATTAATAACAAAAATGATTCATATATTCAGTTGAGTTACACATATTCACATCATAATCTACAAAATGATAGATTGCAAGTATGAGATGAATAGAGTACTAAAATCACATACATAAATGGAGCTGACATATTTAATCCAATGCTATATTGACTTCATTTATAAAAACATCTGACCACTCTTTTCAAAATTCATTTAAGTCCTCAAGTGTGTAAGGCTGAGTTGTAAAGATCTGTAATAGAAAATGCACATGCTAATATTTTATAAAATGACTAAAATCACTTGAAAATTTATGATGTTATTCTTTATTACCTGATCTATAGTCTGAATGTCATATGATTCTTTGTTTGACAATAGCTTGCATATATTTCATTAGCCACAAGACCCAGTCATTATTTTGTATAGGATACTACAAATAATGAATTATACTTAATGTTAGTAAACTACTATAAACAGGAGTTGAGATAAAATATAACAGTTGACATATAAGAGTTGAAAATTAATACATATAAGACTAAGCAGTTGTGAAAGTAGTTACCTTGACATTTGTCACTTGCCATTTTAGAACCTACAAGTATACATATATTAAGTTAAACATCATGCATCGATGATCTCATCTATAAACCCTAAAGTGTCAATCTGAGACTACACAATGTCTACCCTCATATTTCTGGAATGTATATAATGATTACATATGTGATTGATAAAAAAATATAGATATGAAAGAATACATATTTTTATTATTGGTTGATTTACTAGTAAAAAAATGGCACATTGGGAGAGTGAGAATATTATACCTCACTTGTAGTCTGAAGAAGAAATATATACAAGTCAACAACAAGTCAATAGCACCTGCAACAACACAAATGCAAAATTTACAAAATTTGAAGTTTTTACAACTCAGCCAGCACGGCCGTGCTACCTGGTCAGTTGCATGATCGTAAAAAGAAAATGGAGTGAGACGGAAGAGACAACCGTGCTACCTTGACAAGAACTGGACGGTGGGGGAGCTTGTACGGGAGAAGAACTAGAGAAATAAGGTGTGCGACCCTTGCAACGCCGTAGGCGTCGTCCGTGCTACCTGGTTAGTTGCATGACAGTAAAAATAAAATGGAGGAGTGAGGCGGAAGAGACAACCGTGCTACCTTGAGAAGAACTGGACGGTGGGGGAGCTTGCGTGGGAGAAGAATTGGAGAAAGAAGGTGCGTGACCCTTGCAACGCCATAGACGTCATCACCATTCAAGGAAGAAAGCGATGGGCGTTGTCTCCAAAGTGCATGACGTCGGAGATGGTGGTCGATCTGGAGGCTTCGGTACCGTCCAAAGAAGAAAACGGCATCTGGGCGTCGTCGTCCAAGAAGGGGTGCTGATTTGCCTCTCTTCAGGTGTAGAGATGGTTGGGAAGGTGACCTTGGAAGCGGCAGCGATTTGCTTCTCTTCGGGAGCGGGAGTAGGAATGGGGAGACGAACAAAATGAAATGAAACATAATGAAACATGACTCGGCTTTGGTCTAATATCAGCCCGACCTCTAGGGTCAGTTATCTCAAAAAACCGACGTTACAGAGACTAAGTGGTGCCCGGATTTTTTGAGATCATCTCTAAGGTCGGTTATTTGAAAAAACCGACCCTAGAGGTCAGGGTCCATAGAGTCGGTTATTTGAAAAAACTGACCCTACAGACTAAGTGGTGCCCAAAATTTTTGAGACCATCTCTAAGGTCAGTTATTTGAAAAAATTGACCCTAGAGGTCAGGGTCTATAGGGTCGGTTATTTGAAAAAACTGACGCTAGAGTTCCAAAGCGGTGCCCGTGTTTTTTTGTTGACCCTATAGCATCGGTTATTTGGAAAAACCATCACTATTGATCGAGGTGAGAAGCCAAATTCACATGATTTTTTTCCGTGGGAAACCTATAAGGTCTATTTTTTGATAAAGCCGATGCAATAGTCTATTAGGTCGGTTATTTTAGTAAAAACGACGCTATGGGCAGTGACGTTACATGCCAAAAATATAGTAGTGACTACTGACTGCAGCAACATGCAAAGATCATTTCCCACTTCCTTTCATCGATCAAGTTCTAGAGAGGTTGGAACATCATTCACAATTCTGTTATTTAGATGGGTATTCTATATTTTATCAGATTTCCATTCATCCAGAAGATCAGGAAAAGACCACATTCACTTGCTTGTACGAGACATATGCTTTTCAGCGCATTTTGTTCGGTCTGTGCAACGCCCCTGCCACCTTTCAGAGGTGCATGTCAGTCATATTTTCTGATCTAATAGAGGAGGTCATGGAAGTCTTCATGGATGACTTCTCTGTGTATGGGTCTTCATTCGAAGATTGTCTCAAAAATCTATCCCTACTCCTCAAAAGATGTGAAGAAAAGCAGTTAGTTCTCAACTGGGAGAAGTGCCACTTTATGGTACAAGAAGGAATAGTCATGGGACAGAAGGTGATCGAAGCCGGTATAGAGGTGGATAAAAGTAAGACAGAGACAATATCTAAACTCCCACCCCCTCTTTAATATCTTCTGTCTGTAGTTTTCTAGGACATGCATGATATTACTGTCGCTTTATCAAGGACTTTTCAAAGATCACAAAGCCCTTGTCTAGACTATTGATAAAAGACACTTCGTTTGTCTTTGATGAAGAGTGCCAGAAGGCCTCCCATACCCTTAAGGATTCCTTGACCACTGCTCCCATTATACAAGCCCCAGATTGGGACCTCCCCTTTGAAATAATGTGCAACGCTAGTGATTATGCAGTAGGGGTTGTCCTAGAACAAAAGAAGGAAAAGAAAAATCATGTCATCTACTACGCCAGCAAAACTCTTGATGAGCCTAAAATTAATTACACCACCACTAAGAAAGAGATGTTGGCCATCGTCTACACCTTTGACAAATTCAGATCCTATCTGTTAAGAGGGAAGGTGACAATCTATACTCATCATGGGGGAATCAAGTATCTTATGCATAAGAAAGATACCAAACCACATCTCCTCAGGTGAGCCCTTCTTTTTTAAGAATTTGATCATGAGATTGTTGACAAAAAGGGGACATAAAATGTCATTGCTGATCACCTCTCTTGTATAAAGGTGGAAGAAAACAATCCACTCCCTATCAATGAATCTTATCAAGACAAATCACAGCTTCTTATTCATTCTCTTGATCAAGTGACTCCATGGTATGCTATTTTCTACAACTACCTGGCATGCCAATAGTTGCCAATCAAAAGAACAAATTCTTTTCTAACATTAAGAACTATTTCTGGGATGATCCCCTGCTCTTTTGAAAGTGCATAGACAATGTATACCGTCATTGTATGGATCACGATGAAACTCGTTCAATGTTAGAAAAATGTCATGCGACCCCTATGGAGGACATCTTGGTGCTGAGAAGACACCTCTACAAATCTTGAACTATTTTTTCTACTGACCAACCATATTTAAAGATGCGCACGCTTTCACTAAACAATGCGATGCGTGTCAGCACACTGGGAATATCAACAAACACAACGAGATGCCCCTTGCTTAATGGATCGAAGTAGAGATCTTTGATGTTTGGGGGAAAGACTTTGTGGGACCTTTCCCACCATCTTCTAGGAACAAATACATTTTGGTGGCCTTTGACTATGTCTCAAAGTGGGTGGAGGCTATACCATTATCAACATGTGACTCTAAGATGGTCATGCGTCTATTCACAAAAATCATATTTCCTAGGTTTGGAGTTCCATGTACTGTAATCAGTGATGGAGGTTTGTACTTCATTGAAAGGAAATTTGAGGCTCTTCTTAAGTGATATGGGGTGAGGCATAAGATAGCCACCCCATATAACCCTTAGACTGCAGGTCAAGTCGAGGTCTCCAACAGGAAGATCAAGCAATTCTAGATAAAATAGTGAGCAAGTCAAGAAAAGATTGATCGTCTAAACTTGATGACACTCTTTGGGCATATCAGACTGCTTACAAGACACCCATAGGAACCAACCCTTATCGACTAATATATGGGAAATCTTATCCCCTCCAACTGGAACTGGAACACAAAGCCTATTGGGCAATCAAGTACCTAAACATAGATGCTAGACTTACTAAAGAAAAGCACTTCTTACAGTTACAGGAGCTGGAAGAACTTTTCCTGTACGCTTATGAAAATACAAGGATCTACAAAGAGTGCACCAAGATTTGGCATGACTCTAATATCAAGAGGAAGGATATTTCATAAGGAGATAAAGTTCTACTATTCAATTCTGCTCCACATCTCTTCTCAAGAAAGCTTCATTCTCATTGGTCTGGATCATTCACAATAATTACGATCTATCCCTCAGGAATGATGGGCATTCATAGTGAGAAATCAGGAACGTTCTCAGTTAATGGTCACTGATTAAAGCGATACTACGAAGATGAAGCCGTCATCAGAAAGGTAGATTTGGAGTTTCCAAATGCCCCATAAGTAGAATGAGATGTTCAAGAAGTCAAGCTACATGTCTATAAATAAAGCGCTACTTGGGAGGCAACCCAAGCATTTGTCTTTTCTCTTATTTAGATTAGTTTTTGATGATTTTGTTTCCCCTCATACAAAAACTTCTTAAGGATTACCAGATCTAAATCAATGTGGACAATTGTTTTTCTTTTAAATGATGATCGGAAGACAGTCATTTTACTTTGACATGTCGACCTAAATTTTGACCCGACTTATCACATATTACATTTAGAATGTTTTTGAAGAACCTTATCAATCATAGTAGGTCGACAAAACTATCGATCCAATTAGGTTGGCAAGAATGTCGACCAACTAGAATTGATCTTCTTTTGGAAACGGGTGTCGTCCTTACAGTCAGGCCGATCAAAAACTTTCTATCGACAAGTCGGTCGACAAGGTTTTGGTTTTTAACTGTCAAATTCATGATCGACAATGTTCACAAGACAATTGACGTGTCCATATAAAGACCTATCGACCCTCTTGACACCTCTATCAATCGACAACAAGTTGTCAGATCCAAATTCACACCCGAACAACTAACTTAAGTTTGACTGACCTTAACTGCGGCTATAAATACATGGCCCAGTTTTAAGAATTTTTATCGTCTTCTAATACTAGCGAAGCTCTGCCTCCCAGTCTGCTCGCCTGTTAACCTCCAAGCACTGCCGCTCGATAGGCTTCCTGTCGACTTATCAGTTGACAACCTTGCCTTCGTGTTCTTGTCAACTATGTTCCCAACCAATTGATAGGTAATGCTCACACCGGTCGATAGTCTTATCGACCTATGCCATGATAGTAGTCGATCAATACCCTTATCGATCGTTTTTATAAATTGCAGTTGTCGACCTAACCTATATTCCTCTCGATGTTTTACCTCTTTTCGATAACATTTTCAACTTATTTTCACTATAATCAATCGACAACCATGTCGAAAAAATACTCCTTTTTCAAATTGACACCATCGACATTTGTACACGCTGTCAATGCTTGCTTCTATAATGCTTATCGACATAGCTAATTCACACCTAATCAGTGCTCTTTCCTCTTTTCTTTACTGTGATGGCTCACCAAGGAACCACCATCCCATAAAAGAAGGGGGAGAAGAGACCTCTTTTTGAGCAAACCATAATTGAAGTATACAAGAGGGAGAAGACTACTGCACCAGAATTAGAGGCTCCACAAAGTTCACAATTGGAGCTTCCCTATCAAGGAACCTTCAGGCCTCTATACAAAGACCATCTAGAGGCATTCAAGGCAATGAAAAGAGCAGTTAACAAACCCACTCGCTTCATCTCTTCCACAACTCTTGAAGAATTAGGCATCCAGGCACGATTTAAGAAAATGTTGGCTAAATCCAATTTAGCCCTCTGTCTCGCTACTCCATGAGCCTACATAGACAAAACTATAGAGTTCATGTAATCTACCAAGGATGTATCATCTACCAAGGAAGTGCACTCTAAATAGCTGCAAGTCAGGATCAACAATATTGCCTATGTTCTCATTGACCAAAGTCTGAACAAATTTTTTTGTGGTTCATAGGAAGAAGCTACTAGGGCCACTTCGGGCCTCTTAGAGAAAGAGGATTCCATATTTGATGCTTTTAGATATTGGGATAAATTTATAGGCCACAAGAAGTATCAATCTGGACACTTCAAAGCATCATTGGTGCATTCTGGGTTTTGGAGAGTTATGCACAAAATAGTAGCCAACATCCTCTTCACCAACGTAGAAACAATGAGAATCTATCTTGAGGAACTATATGTGCAATCTTTGATAATGGACATACGCCCTGTCAATATTGGCCGCCTTTTGATTGATAAATGGTCACTTATCTGCTCCGCTCTGTAAAAAGAATATTATATGGGTGGTCTCGTAAGACTTATATTTCAGGCATACAGACACCCGCCATGCGTTGCTTTTAAGGAGATAACAAGAGACAAATTTATCACCATAAGGTACCTAATGTCTACTGGTATCTTGGTATGGCGTAACAATTCTAACAACTATAGGTTCACGTGAACCAACATTTCTATTCCTTTACCTGGACTGGCAGATTATGACAAAGACTAGTTACTATTTTCTAAGGAGGAAATTACTGAACTTGTTCAAAACTTTTGGAAGACAAACCAAACACAACCAAGCACATCACACGTGTTGGATCCTAGATGGGTGATTAGATGCTCTAGAGGGGAGGTGAATAGAGCTGAAAGCACTTAAACAAAATT
This sequence comes from Alisma plantago-aquatica, assembly GCA_963693085.1. Taxonomy (NCBI): domain Eukaryota; kingdom Viridiplantae; phylum Streptophyta; class Magnoliopsida; order Alismatales; family Alismataceae; genus Alisma; species Alisma plantago-aquatica. Next base: position 1,203,372,750 of record OY856411.1, on the reverse strand, counting down.
CATTAAACCTTCAAGATATATCACAAGATAAGGTTGCTAAATAGGAAATTTGTGTGCAATTAAAACATACATAGCAAGGGAGAGAGAGATTGAACATGCACCAATTAGACAAACTATTTAGAGTGGTTCCACACTTCAAACTAGAAGTGTGTCAGTCCACTTGCCTAGAGAGGTCAACCTTTAGGACTTCCAAACTATTGCACTCCTATATTCATTCATAAGACATACAATGCATGACCAAACAAAAGACTTACCTATCCAATACAAAGAGTCTTCAACCTTACCAAGGACTTAACCACTTTGCAAGAGTCTTCGGCCTTCTCCAAGGACTTACCCACTCTTACACAAGTCTTCAGCCTTACAGGGATCACCCACTCTTCTTGGATCTTCAGCTTTTGACTTCACCTTCACTCGGAGAAGCTTCCACCAAGGACTTACCTACTTGAGCAAGGAGTCTTCTGCCCTCACCAAGGGCTTACCCACTCTAGCTCCAAGTCTTTAGCCTTGATCTTCACCAAGGGACTCCTTCCCTTGTTCTTCTTCACCTCTCTTAGACAAGAGAGAGAACCTTCATCTTCATTTGTAGAAAAGAGAGATAAGGAGGTGGTGGAAGTGAGAGCCTCACAAGATATACATATAGGACTAGCTCTCTTACAGATTTCCTACTCACTCTAATGGATGTAGCAAGTGATTAATCTTAGAGAGAGAGGAGGCTGTAGGAAGCACTCAACTATAGAATAGGAACCTCACATAGAGTTTGCATTGAATGCTCAACCTTGGAATGAAGCCCAAGGGGTCCTATTTATAGCTGGGGATGCCTCTTAGCCTTTGGGAACACTTGTGAAAAAAAACTAGCCATTTTGTGGCTTGCAACAGATCTATTTTCACTTGTTGCAACTCCACAACGGCTAGAAACACTTTTCTGCACTTTTTCGCACAATGCAATCGGTCGAGTTTCTATAAAGCTAACTCGACCGATCAAGTAACTGACAAGGCCGATACTCAAGTGATCGGTCGAGTTTGTCCTGACAAAACTTGACCGACCATTAGGAATCGAAATGGTCAGTTACTTGATCGATCGAGTTCTGTGTAAACACAGCTCGACCGATGCAATCTGCAAAAAATTGATCAAGGATGATCAGTCGAGTTTTCAGGCTGGGAAACTCGACCGACAAAGTGCCTGTAATCAAATTTCAAAGTTGCATCTAAAGTGATCTAACATTCGATCTAAGTGCTCCTGATGTTTTCTAAGCTTAATTACAAGTCATACAATCATTACAAGTGATTTATAACATGATTCTAATGAATTTACATCATATTACAAAAACTTGCACTTGTATTGACTTTGACTTGTCTTTTCTCCGATTTGATATGCACAAGTTAGGGCATTTGGAGTGTGTCTATACCTAATATGAAATCACTCAAGTAGAGATATTAGACACCAATATGTGGAATGGTTAGTCATCATCAAAACACGGGTTTAGTCAATTTAGACATGAGTCAACATTGACCTAATTGACCTTGAGTCAACATTCTCCCCCTTTTTGAAGATGACAAACCATTCCATAAATGTATTGAAAGCTTTTAAGTAAAATAATACCTTCGAAGAAACCTAGGGGTTTCAATAGGATTGAGCTCATATGCTTCCCCTCAATTAATGCGCATGGAGTTCTCATACTCCCCCTCAGTTGATGCTATTTCTCCTGCATGGTTAGCTTTCATTACATTTATAGAATACTATATCTTCTACTCATATATGTTCTATACATATATGTCTTCTCCCATTTACCTTCTCCCTTTACATGAACATACTTCTCCTCTTCACGTAAGACATGCCTTCTTCCTATTTTACAAGAAGACATACCTTTCTTCCCCTTTGTCATTTCAAAAAGTGGGGTTATGAAGAAATAAGAAACATCACTTGTTAAAGAGAAAGGAAATAGCACAAATATATATAAGGAGAGTAGAAGAGCACAGATAGGGGCTTGTCCAAGCATAGAAAGAAAAGCAAGTTTAAAGCATATACTTGAGCAACCCAAAATGCAAGATGAAGTGCTGTAGAAAAATAATAAAATATAATTTTGACCCTCAAGATGATGGAATTTGACCAAAAACCATCAGAGCTCATCGCAATGCAATGAGTCTTGCTCAGAAGGTTGTTTCTGCATGAAAAACACTAGTCTTGCACCAAAAACTGAAACTGGAGCAAAATCTACATAAAATCTAAAAATACTCCAATTTCTACATATAGTGTAGATCTATGTACCCTGCATCACAATGTTATGCAAGCAACTCAAGATAGTATATATGCAATTCGAGGAACAAGCTTGAGTATGTATGAGACAAGATACAAGCATAGCATATAGATGAGCAAAGATGCCAATTTTAAACAAGGCTAGAACTAAATGTATATGAACTACTAGTAGATATTATCACAAGTTGGACTACTAGTAGGATCTAGATCATAGCAAGAGATACCAAAAGATACACAAGATAAAGCAAGCTATGAGTAGATGTAGAGATATATCCAAACAAAGAGATATGCAATTTTAGACGCATGATAGGATATAACTCACTAGATATGCATTCTTACCATAAGATGATTAACCCTAAGAACTTTAAAGTTGTATCAAAACAAGATATATACCTAGATAGATGTAGCAAGTTAGAGTGCAACGGAAGCAATTTTTAGACACAACCAAGATATCCAAAGAGATCATCATCAAAAACTGCAAAACAACTCAAAGCAAGTAATTGCAAGATATAGATATACTAATTTAGAGAAATTAGAGAGATAGAGTTGTAAGCAAGATAGGCAATTTAGAACATGGCAATATGCATATATAAAGGTACCAAATGAGAGTGCCAAACAATAAGGCTATTGGTTGAGAAACTCTAGTTGAGAGGGAAATTCTCATCCAATTAGCCAAATGTATATTCTGTGCACAGTGTTACCGGTCGAGTTCTGTGCATTGACAACTTGACCGATGACAGCTGTTGGCAACACCCATTGGTGCCTATCGGTCGAGTTTCAAACAGGGTAAACTCAACTGACAGAGCAGTTGTCAAAAGGCACATATATTTCATAAAAACATATTTAAAGGCATGCTAAAAATACAAACCATATCCAAACATGTCTAATCAAGTTGGTAATGCACTATAGAAGCATTAGAAATAGTTTTTGAGCAAGAGTGTGAGGAGAATCACAAAGTACCACTTTTGACTCAAAAACCATATGTATAGTGCACACCATCTTGACAAAACAAGCTAGGATTGGTTATAAGCAAGAAAAACATTACCTTTGTTCTTACCATTCCTTTTTCCACTTGTTGTCACCCTCTACACATCTCACCTTTCTTCTTTCATGTGGATTGAGAAGTCAATTTGCAATTCAATAGCTCAAGTCAATCCATTTGCAAGTACCTACAAGAAGAAAGATGAAATGGTCCCCAATCATGTTTTTGGGTCCGGAGGGGTTAGTTTAGCAACCCAAGTCTGATTGCTCTTGGGTGCTTTCCTAAAAGGACAACAAGTAGAATAATGACCAATTTCATTGCAATAGTTGCATGTGCCCATAGTCTTGGAACTAGAGGATTCTCCATGGAATATTGGAGGTCCTTTATCTTTGTTGTTCCTTTGACTACGATCATATCCTAAACCATGTCTACCAATTTGTTTAGTAGAATGGTATAGGATGTCATTAAGATTCTTTTTACCAACTAAGAATCTTTGCAAAGAGGATCTCAAACTATCATTATCATGCATAAGAGAAGTAATAGTAGAATACAAATGATTGATATTATCTCTAGCATGCAAAAGATCATTTTCTAAGCAAAGAGCTTTAGTTAAATAAGAATCTCTATCAATATGAAGAGCAACAACATCATTCTCTCTATTAGTAGAACTAGAACAAGATTCATGCGCATTGATTTTAGCAAGCAAGGAGGCATTTTCTGTTTCTAATTCTTGCAAAACAAAATCTTTGTCCTTGTTTTCAGATTTAAGAACATCAATATCATGCATGAGAGAATCAACAATTAAAGTATGCTCTTCATTAGAACTAGTCATGAGAGGTTGAGCTTCTAGAAATCTAATCTTATCAAGCAAACTAGTATTTTCAAGTTTAAGAGAATCTACTTGACTAAGACAATCATTTTTATCATCAAGCAAGCAAGAATTAGCATGTTCAAGATCATCTAGTTCTACATGCAAATTATCAACAATTTTAGCAAGCTTTTTCTTTTTCCTTTTAGAAGACTTAAGAGAGGCACAAATATCATGAATAATAGCAATCAAAGATTCTTTATCTAAAGAGTTTAGATTTACTTCACTTGAGTCTTCACTTGTTGATGCTATAATAGCAAAATGGCATTCTCCTTCATCACTAGAGCTTGAGCTTGATCCTTCACTTGAATCTTCACTTGAACTTGAGTTGGAGGAGCCACTTGAGCTTGAGTGACATTTCTCATTCTTCTTGTGAAGATGGGTCTTTTTTCCTTGTGGGAAATCTTCCTTGTAGTGACCCTTCTTTGCACATGTGAAGCACCAGATGGAGGAGGACTTGCCTTTGTAGAGTCTACCCTTGGAGTACATGGCATCTTCTTTAGCTTGAGAGGATGGAGATACTTGTTCCATGATAGCTTCAATTTGAGCCTTCATTTCAGCCTTCTTCATTCTCTTTAGCTCTTTCTTCTCTTGTCTTTCTACTTCCTCCCTCTTGTCAAGTGTGGCTTCATGTGCTTGTAGATTTCCAATGATCTCTTCAATAGGGATATCCTTGAGAGACCTTGCTTCTTCAATGGAAGTCACCTTGGGTTCCCATCTCTTGGGGAGAGTTCTAAGGATCTTTGAGTTGATCTCTCCACTAGACATAGAATGTCCTAGAATAGCAAGACCATTCACAATGGTGTTGATCCTTGAGTACATGTTGGCTATACTCTCCTCCTTTCCCATCTTGAAGTTCTCAAGCAGCCCTTTGAGCACGTAGACTTTGCTTTCCTTCACTTGATATGTCCCTTCATAAGTGATGCAAAGTTTTCTCCATACCTCATAGGCTGTTTCACATGAAGAAATCCGGTTGAACTCAGTGGGGGTCATGGAGGCATAGAGGATGTGCATGGCTCTAGCATTCAAATTTGCTTTCTTCAAGGTAGCTTCATCCCATTCTTCATCCCATAGAGGTTGTTCACCATTTGCTACATCTCAATACTTGATCCTTGGATGTAGAATTGAAGCCTTCTTCTCCAATAGAGGAAATTGCTCCCATCAAAGATTGGAAGGCTGGTCAAGTATCTCCCTCCTAGGTAGTCACCCATCTTCTCCTACTTGTTGAAGTATGCTTGGAGAAGACCCGCTCTGATACCAATTGTTGGATCCTAGATGGGTGATTAGATGCTCTAGAGGGGGGGTTAATAGAGCTGAAAGCACTTAAACAAAATTCATTAAACCTTCAAGATATATCACAAGATAAGGTTGCTAAATAGGAAATTTGTGTGTAACTAAAACATACATAGCAAGGGAGAGAGATTGAACATGCACCAATTAGACAAGCTATTTAGAGTGGTTCCACACTTCAAGCTAGAAGTGTGTGAGTCCACTTGCCTAGAGAGGTCAACCTCTAGGACTTCCAAACTATAACACTCCTATATTCATTCATAAGACATACAATGCATGACCAAACAAAAGACTTACCTATCCAATACAAAGAGTCTTCAACCTTACCAAGGACTTACCCACTTTGCAAGAGTCTTCATCCTTCTCCAAGGACTTACCCACTCTTGCAAAAGTCTTCAGCCTTGCAGGGATCACCCACTCTTCTTGGATCTTCAACTTTTGACTTCACCTTCACTCGGAGAAGCTTCCACCAAGGACTTACCTACTTGAGCAAGGAGTCTTCTACCTTCACCAAGGGCTTACCCACTCTAGCTCCAAGTCTTCAGCCTTGATCTTCACCAAGGGACTCCTTCACTTAATCTTCTTCACCTCTCTTGGACAAGAGAGAGAACCTTCATCTTCATTTGTAGAAAAGAGAGATAAGGAATTGGTGGAAGTGAGAGCCTCACAAGATATACATATAGGACTAGCTCTCTTACAGATTTCCTACTCACTCTAATGGATGTAGCAAGTGATTAAGCTTAGAGTGAGAGAGGAGGTTGTAGGAAGCACTCAACTATAGAATAGGAACCTCACATAGAGTTTGCATTGAATGCTCAACCTTGGAATGAAGCCCAAGGGGTCCTATTTATAATTGGGGATGCCTCTTAGCCTTTGGGAACACTTGTGAATGAAAACTAGCCGTTTTGTGGCTTGCAACAGATCTATTTTCATTTGTTGCAACTCCACAACGGCTAGAAACACCTTTCTGCACTTTTCTGTATAGTGCAATCGGTCGAGTTTCTATAAAGGTAACTCAACCGATCAAGTAACTGACAAGGCCGATACTCAAGTGATCGGCCGAGTTTGTCCTGACAAAACTCGACCAACCATTAGGAATCAAAATGGCCAGTTACTTGATCGGTCGAGTTCTGTGTAAACACAACTCGACCGATGCAATCTGCAGAAAATGGATCAAGGATGATCGGTCGAGTTTTCAGGATGGGAAACTCGACCGACAAAGTGCTTGTAATCAAATTTTAAAGTTGCATCTAAAGTGATCTAACATTCGATCTAAGTGCTCCTGATGTTTTCTAAGCTTAATTACAAGTCATACAATCATTACAAGTGATTTACAACATGATTCTAATGGATTTACATCATATTACAAAAACTTGCACTTGTATTGACTTTGACTTGTCTTTTCTCCGATTTGATATGAGCAAGTTAGGGCATTTGGAGTGTGTCTATACCTAATCTGACATCACTCAAGTAGAGACATTAGACACCAATATGTGGAATGGTTAGTCATCATCAAAACACGAGTTTAGTCAATTTAAACGTGAGTTAACATTGACCTAATTGACCTTGAGTCAACAACACGGTTGGGTCCAGCCAAAGCCTATCATTACAAAGAAACCTAAAAAACCTATGTCTAAGATATCAAAAGAAAGTGACCAAAGAAGAGTTGTCGGGTATGACCTCAAAGAACTACGAGTATCACCCGAGCATGGCCTAGACCCCCCTCCAGTCTCTAAAGGAGAACACCCCCAGTCACTCCATCTACTACTACAAGCAAGCAACTTGAATCCACCACAAACCGCCCTACCACCATCCCAGTTACAACTTCTACTAGAAAACATGTCCCTCCGCCAAGGCAGACAGTGCATGATGTTCCTGATAGTCCACTATGACTTCACCCGTGCTCATATCGACCTTTTTCTTCTCACCAGGACCCTAGATCTGATAATCATTCTTCATATTCATTGGAGCCAGATACTTTGGGAGGCACCTTCGGTCGTGAATTCGACACTATACATAGAGTCACTGGCGCAATCATGACTGTCTTTCCTAAACTTCAAAAGGCTGTAACGAACTTTGAACAACATGTTCTATCTTTAGATGCACGATTTAGTGAGCTAAGAAACATTCCTGTACAATGGTGACCCTTCAGTGCAAGCTAGATGAAATATTGAAGGTCCAACACCACCTCCTTCTCAATATGACTTATCAAGAAAAGGGGCAATACCGAGAGGAACAACATGCCCTCTAATGAGAACAAAGATGAGAGCATCATCATAGTTCTATTGAAGCATCATCTTCACTGTCTTCCCAATCTGCCGAGGGTAATATTCATGTTTCCGATACTATGAGTGAAGACACTCGTTTCCACTCTCCCGATCAGGCCGTTGGGTCATTCTAAGAATCTGTATCCCATGTATCTGAATCCATTTTTGGTTCTTCTAAACCTTTGTTAAAGGATGGCCTTCTTACACCTCATCTCCCACAACCTCTAGTGGATGGCCTACTCATTTTGAGAAAACACCTATCATCAACCCTTCCTAGGATCGACCATCTAAAAATATTCCTCCTCCATCTCTGCTATCATCCTAGGATATTTTTGAAAGGGACATGAAACATAAACTTGACGAAGCAATGCTCAATCTGAGCCCAATACACTCTCTGCTTAGTCTACATATAGAAGAAGACATATCTATTGGGATATATATAACAAATATGGACCTCAGCGATGATGCTATAAGCCCTTCAGACAATGAAGAGGTTTATTATGACGATGATAATGGTGATCTCTCCATTGTTCTATCAGCCACACTCCCTTGTCTTTCTAAACCTATCTTTCTAGAGCCTCTTTTGCCACTTCCGCCTCAGTTTCCTATGAAAATGAGTGGATTTGATCTGGATTGCTTGAAGGGAATGCAGGTCCATGACATCTTTGTCCTATAAGACATTTTATATGATCAACATGATGGTAGTCGTATTATCTATAATAATGGCTCCATCACCCTTTCAAGAGAAGATTTTTGAAATCTTTTTCGCAATCCTGCCAAAGTTACCAGAAAAATGTTCACCATCCTCGCATCAACTATTTTGGAAGATGTCATGCCTAGTGATAAGGATTGGCCATATTATAATGCCACTCCTTCCTTAGCAATCTGCTTATTCAAGAACTGTTTGAAGGCTCAAGCTATTTTGACATTACATGCAAAGCTTGAATATAAGAAGACAAGGGTGATCTTGTTACCCTTTCATTACAGAGGATTGTGTCTCCTGTGCGTTGTTGACCTAAATAAACATCAAATTACTCTAGATTCAACATGTGCATTGAAATGCTTGCACATTCTAATATGTGATTTCAAGATCGCACTTCCAAAAAGCTCCCTCATATTCCAATTTGACTTCAACAATTGTTCAAGAAGTTCCATATAATCAACCTAATTGGACAAGTTATGTGATTGAACCACTAGCTTTCTAGAACAATCCCAAGCACAGTGATAGTGCTTTCATCATTCTCTGAGTCATGGAATCCCTTAATCATGAAACTCCTATTTCTATCCTGGACCCCATTGGTTTTACACCTCCTCGTGGACGTTATGCTATGGAAGTCATCTAGGCAAGCTCTTCTTTCAGGACCCTGAACTGTAAAAAAACCTAAGGGATCTTTATCCACTTATTCCTCAACCTGAGAAGGAGGCCTTTCGAGATGTCTTGTAGAAAGAGGAAGCAGAAGTAGGGCAGATTACACCATCACCTATTATCACCAAACCTCATGCTACTGTTAAAACAACTACAAAAGTTAAAGAAGATGCGAATATACTGAAATTCCTCAATGAGCCTATGCCATTTCTGGTATATGGCCCCATTACCAGTATAGAGCCCAATTTTGAGAATTTTGACCACAGTACATGTTGCAAACTTTCTCTTCCACAGATGATGATATTGATGCACCACTTCAAACCTGGTGGAAATCACGTCGTTTTTAGCAGAGATGGCCTTTTGGTCATGAAATATGACCTCCCAGAGACTCTCCAACCATGATGATGTTTATCTCATAGCCTCCTGGTAGCTTACCAATCTCTTATTTTCTAGGATGTTGATGATGTCTATATGGCCGGTCCTGATCTTGTCACTGATCTCTGCCACAACTCTGATTCAGGTGAAAAAGATCTTCTGCTTCGATGACTACATGAATCTATTCCCCACTATATCTTTGTACCTATTCTTCACGAGGCGCATTGGACTTTTCTTTCTGTCTATACTCATGAAAGGGAGGTCGTGCTCTACAATAGTTCTAATTCTTCTTTTGACCCCGAAGGCCCTAAATACTCAGTGCTAATCCACCAATACGCATGAAAGTATTGCTGATGCATGTTCAAAGGTACTCATTCCACTGATCTACGAATTTAGCAGTGACTATTCTTCTCAGGAACCATGAAGATGGAAGGGAACCAAATTTTGGAATCATTGTCCTTAGCAACGTCCGCTATCCAATGATTGTGACTTCTATGTTCTATATTGGATGTACACCATTGGAGTTCTTCATGCTGTCATTGAATAAACTCACAATGATAATTATCATTACCTTTGAGGAAATTACGCTCTGATGTCGCTCGAATCCCCATGGGCAATAGTGGACCTTTTTTGATGAACTCACATATTTACATTTTCTTTTCCTTTCTTTTTCACACTCTAGGGATAGTGTGTGTTGTAAGTTTGGGGGGGGGTGTACTCCCGTGAGTGAGGTATCCATTGTATCATAAAAATTGCTTCTTTTTATTTTCCTTTATTTCTTTTCATAATTTCTTTGTTTTCATTCACCAGTTCAAACATGCTTATGAAATGAAGTTGTAGTTGATGGAAAAACTCCCTCTACAAAGATTCTAGTTTTTCTCTAAACTATTCCTGTGTCAACACATCCCGCTATCACACAAACAACGAGGTGTTATGCAAAAATGTGCAGAAATCACCATAACCACATATTACCAAAATACAGGTTAATTAAAACCGATTGCAGAAAATAGATATACTATGAAAATTATTGCATATAGGTCCTCATCCTACAATGAAACATGTTATGTAAACATATACAAGATCTGATACGTGTCCACAGCTTAGAGGAACAACTGTCTTGTCATCACATGAGTTCATCACCTGTTATACACATAAGGCCCACAACCGGCCAACAACATGATATACAAAACATCAACGATCATACATCGTGAAACAATGTCAAAACACCGCCAAGGACCTGAGAGTACATGGATGACTCTAGACTTCTACTACAAAACACCAAAACAACAACATCTCCATCTCTTGCCTTCTACTGCTCTTCTTGCTGCTCGGCCACAACCCCGTGACCACCACCACGCCTAGCTCGACCACCTGAAAACCAGCGGAGTGAGACAATCGAACATTGTCCCAGTGAGAAACATAACTCCCCACCGCAACTACAGAACCTCAGAAAGATAAAGCTATAATAGATATAACAAGAGCAATTTTATGTAAAGTAAAGCTATTCTTACCGACAGGCTTACCAACTGTACAATAAGGCATATAACCAATATTTTTCTATGCAACATGATTAACAAGATAGGATACATTGCTATGTAACATGAGGAACATATGGGTAACTGCAAGATATAACAAGATTAACTACACAAACAAGGCCTCAACCAATTTTTCGTGTTTGACCTTAGTAATTTCTATACGGCTGAATTACTTATTTTATTATGCCCCGAGGAAGTGAACCGTACCGTTCAAATCCAACCTTCGACTGCGAAGCCCATAGCCGATGCCATACAAGGTTAATGGAAGAGCCGAACTCCACAACCTTCCCCCTCGTAGTCAGGGTACGAGAACAACACAAGCAGGACCGCAGTCTCATACTTAAGTGGCCTCAGGCACAAGGTCAGCTCCTCAGGCTACCCTTCCTCTAGCCCGCCTCAGTACAGGTCGCGACACTAGTATATCTGAGCCACGACCTGATCACCGTACTCTGAGCCATGAATGCATTCATGCCCTTTTTATCACATATTCAGAGCCATGGGCCTGTTCACCATGCTCATCACATATCCGAGTCTACAACCGAAGTTGCACTCTTACCTCCTCACTTTAGGCTAGGAGAAACCTCGCATATTAAAAAATATGCGCTCCGGGTTAACCCGCAGGAGAACCCGTTTCACCATGACCAGCTCCTGACGATGATGGATCTATGGCCAGGGCAAACTACATGATATATTCCACTATGATTAATTAGTGTCTTTTATATGGATTGCAAGATTCAACCAAGTTGTATAACATGCAAACTATAATAAGAAATAAACGACATAAAACTCAACATTATGCTTATATTGTAATCACATCAACCTGATCTATCTCAAGGATCCAATCATCACAGGTTATCACTTGGCCTCTTGCCAATCATCCATATCCATCTCCAGGATCATCACATACCATGGGATCTCAATCCCTCATCACATAGTGTCACTGCCTCTCAAGGCTTTCATCATCATCATGGAACAAATACTTCATACATGCAATCTCTTAAACAAGAGTAATTATTAAAGTGATGTTACTCATCACATATTTCTCATAGCCTTTTCATGAATAATCATTACCTACATGGTCAGTGTGCACAATAATCATAGTCAAAACATATCATTTAGCAAACAATCTATGTGCTTACCATTAGCTCAACTTGTAATCAGGTGTATAAGACACATTACTAGGCAACTCACACTACATACTTATCATTCATACATCATCTGGTGATCATGCGCATAGACACATCATTAAGCAAACCACTATGTACTTATCCTTATCTCATCATTATATAGATAATCAAGATGATCACTTCATGCATATAGTCATGCTGGATATCAGGAACAAGCGTTATCATTACCACTACAATTGTCATCATCATTAAGTAAACCACTTATAAACTTACCATTATTCTTCTTATCATTAACAGATAATCACTTTCATAGGTGTATCCAGGCTAAGATAAATGAACAAGCTTATGATGACGTGCATCATCATCTATATAAGGAGTTACTATCATTTGAGAAAGGACATATGTAACAACCTACTTCTATGAAACATGACACCCTCACCATATGCGCTACAACCCTCACTAGAGGTACCAAAGATCCTCACAAAAAGAGGTGTATCGGCCACCTGCCCTCAGCAAAGAACAACAACCAAATGGTCAGTATACAAACAAGCAGCAGCGCTGCGTTTCCACATAAAGCAACCAAGCGTGCAACGCACAACGCGCGTCAGGGGAGATGTGTCACGCGTCAAGGAGGTATGTTGGGCATCCATCATTATTGGGCAATGCCCATCACAGCATGGGGTGTCAGACGATACCAGGGCATGTGACGCCCATCACGACTTGCCCAACAACGCCCATTGCAGAGCCTACCTCGGCCAGGTCACCACCAAACACTAACAACCAAGAGAGAAAAAATGTATTCCACATCTCATGCAACAACCTGGTCGAGGCCTAACGGCCGACACAAGCCAAGAAAAAGGGCGTGACGCCTGTCACAAGAACAAGCATATCGCCCGACACAAGGGTAGGGCATAACGCCCGTCACAACATCCTATCGCCCGACATCCACCCAAGGCCTATCGCCCAACACCCACTCAGGGTCGTCTTCCTCCTCAAGCACAAGGTACTCAAAACCCTAGAGGGTCAAGAACACCAACTCGCCAAGAAACTCTAAACCAAAAGAGGATCGACCAACAAGAAACTAAAGAAATATGTAAAACTAACAACAACATATAAGCAAGAAAGGAGATAGTGTAGCTAGGGTTAGAAGTTATGCAACCCGCCTTAAGCAAGCTCCAAGGAAGAGGAAGACACTCCAAGGGATATCGGCCACCACTTGCTCCTTCAAGGGGGGTATCGTCCACCAAGCTACCAAGGAGAAGAGGTGTCGGCCACCAAGATGCCAGGAAGGGAGTGTGTCGTGCACACCAAGGTGGAGAAGAGACTAAGGGACCAAAAGGGACCCAAAGCAAGGTAAGGAACCACTTATATAGAAGGAAAGGGAGGAGAAAACAAGGTAGAGCAAGGCAAGGTGTCATCCACCTAAGGACACTTGTCCTGGAGCACATGCCACCACTCTAGCAAGCCCTAAACACATGTCCAAGGTCATTGCCACACACATGCATCGTGCACCAAGTGTCCACTAGTGGTGACACAAACAAGGTCAAAGCTAGGTCAAACACCATGGGAAACACAACCACTTGCACCATGGGCGACACAACAAGGCACCATGGGCGACACACACTCCTCTTGGGCGACACAAGGCTCAACTAGGCCAAAACAAGGCACCTCAAGGCCCAAACAACCTCAACCAGGCCCTAAAGAACTCAAACAATGAGCCCAAGCCTTCCTCTCAACCCTAGAGTAAGAAAAGAGAGAGAGGAACACCTCACAAGGTGGAAAACTTGCCCACAAAACCCTAAACTTGGGTTATTACAAGTAGCCCCTCTAACTCTCAACAAAGCACAACCAACCCTAATCATCACTAAAGGTGATTAGCAAGCACCAAAGCATCAAGGTTAAGAAAAACAGATAGGGTAAACCCTAAACGAAGGTCAGGGTCCTTACAATCTAACCCCCTTCATGGGATTTTGTCCCCGAAATCCGAAGAGAAAAGCGAGGGATACTTCCTCCTCATCTCTTCCTCAAGCTCCCACGTGGCTTCCTCAACGCCACGATGATGCCAATGAACCTTCACAAGAACCATGCCCTTCCTCTTCAGCTTCTTAACCCTTATGTCAAGGATCACCACATGACCTTCCTCGTAGGTCACATCTTCATCAAGCTCAACCTCAACTGGCTGTATCAGTGTTCCCGAATCTGGATGACTTTTCTTCAGCATACTGACATGGAACACTGGATGTAATCTGTGCAACTCTGGAGGCAATTCTAACTCGTAAGCTACCTTGCCAACACGTGCTATGACTGGGTAAGGCCCCATATACCTGGGTGCAAGCTTACCCTTTCGGACAAACCTCAACACACCTTTCCATGGCGAGACTTTGAGATACACTTTGTCTCCTACTTGGAACTCCAAAGGTCGTCGACGATTGTCTGTATAAGACTTTTGCCTGTCCTGTGCCACTTTCAACTGTTGTTGTATCACTTTGATCTTTTCTGTTGTCTGCAGCACTAACTCAGGACCCAAAAGCTGATACTCACCAGACTCATACCAACACAAAGGAGATCTGCACTTCCTTCCATACAAGGCCTCATAAGGAGCCATGTCAATGCTCCGCTGATAACTATTGTTGTAGGCAAACTCTATCAAACTAAGATGTACATCCCAGTTGCCTAGAAACTGCAAAACACAAGCTCGAAGGAGATCTTCCAAAGTCTGAATAATCCTTTCAGACTGTCTATCTATCTACGGGTGAAAGGCGGTACTGAACCTCAACTGCGTTCCCAACGCTTTGTGCAACTGTTCCCAAAAGCGACTCATGAACTGAGGACCTCTGTCAGAAACTATTGTTGCTGGCACACCATGCAAACATATTATCTCATCTACATATACTTGAGCGAGTTTCTCAGCTGTATATGTCGTCTTCACTGGTAGGAAATGGGCAGACTTCGTCAATCTATCCACTATCACCCAAATGGAATCATGATTCCTAGTTGTCCGGGGTAGGCCAACTACAAAATCCATGGTTATATGATCCCATTTCCACTGCGATAATGGCAAAGGTTGCAACGTACCTGCCAGTTTCTGATGTTCAGCCTTCACCTACTGACAAACCGCACAACTCGCCACAAACTCAGCTACATCTCTCTTCAAACCGGGCCACCAATACAAGTCCTTCAGACTATGATACATCTTGGTGACACCTGGATGCATAGCATACATTGACATGTGTGCTTCCTCGAGCACCGACTTCCTCAAATCATCAGCATCTGGAACCACCATCCTATTACGATAGCAAACTAGCCCATCCTCAGACTCATGGAACCCATCACGCTTTTCACTACCAAACTATGATCTGATCAACTGTACCACATCATCTGTCCGCTGCGCATCTTTGATCTGCTGTCTCAACGTAGGATTGACTTGCATCTATGCTACAAGTCAAGCTAACAAGGAAACTTCCATCTGCACATTCATCTGCCGCAGAGAAACAAACATATCTCGCCTATGGCATACCAGAGAACTCAACTGTGCCTTCTTTGAAGAAAGAGAAGAAGACTTTCTGCTAAGCGCATCAACTACCACATTTGCCTTACCAGGATGATACTCGATAGTGCAGTCATAATCATTGATCAACTCCATCCATCGACGTTGTCGCATGTTCAACTCATGCTGTGAAAAGATGTACTTCAGATTCTTATGATCCGTAAAGATTTGACACACTCCCCCATACAGATAATGTCTCCAAATCTTTAATGCATGAACCACTGCTGCCAACTCCAAATCATGAGTCGGATAGTTCTCCTCATGTTTCTTGAGTTGTCGCGAGGCAAAAGAGACCACATGATCTTCCTGCATCAGCACACATCCTAAACCTTTCTTGGAAGCATCATACAAAACCACATAGCCCTTTCCAGGCTCTGGCAGGATTAACACTGGAGCACTGGTCAGTTTCTTCTTCAAACTCTAGAAAGCTTGCTGACATCGATCATCCCAAACAAAAGGTACATCCTTTTTGGTCAACTTTGTCATCGGTAACGCGATCGCACTGAAGTCCTTGATAAACCTCTGATAGTATCCTGCTAAACCAAGGAAATTACGAACTTCTGACAGCGTCTTCGGTTGTTCCCAATCCACAACAGATTCCACTTTCTTTGGATCTACTTTGACTCCTTCAGCAGATATCACATGACCTAAGAAAGTCACTTCCTCCAACCAGAACTCACACTTACTGAACTTGGCATACAACTGATGTTGGCGAAGAAGAGTCAACGATAGATGAAGATGTTGCTCATGCTCTTACCTGTCCCGACTATAGATCAAAATGTCATCTATAAAGACTACAACTAACTGATCTAAGAACGGACGAAACACTCTGTTCATCAGATCCATGAAAGCAGCAGGTGCATTGGTTAACCCAAATGGCATAACCACAAACTAGAAGTGACCATAGCTCATCCTAAAAGCAGACTTTGGTATGTCATCCACCTTAATCCTCAACTGATGATATCCAGACCGTAGATCGATCTTCGAAAACACTGTAGCACCACACAACTGATCAAATAGATCATCTATCCTCGGTAACGGGTACTTGTTCTTGATCGTGACCTTATTCAGCTGTCGGTAGTCTATACACAACCGCATCGAACCGTCCTTCTTCTTGACAAACAATACAGGAGCACCCCATGGCGACGTTCTTGGTCGGATGAAACCTTTGTCCAACAACTCTTGTAACTGCTTCTTCAACTCTACCATCTCAACTGGAGCCATCCTGTACGATGTCTGTGCAACTGGCTGCATCCCTGGGACCTCATTGATCTCAAATTCAATCTCTCGGGGTGGGGGAACACCAGGAAACTCCTCAGGAAACACATCTGCAAACTCTCAGACAACTGACACCTCTTCAAGACTAGGACCTTTTGCCTTTGTAGCCACGATGGTATCCACCACATGAGCTAAGAACGCCTCACATCCTTGTCGTAACAACTTATCTGCCACCATAGCTGATACGAGACATGTCGGAAGAATCTTCCTATCTCCCTGGAAGATCCACTTCTGTCCAGCATCATCAAACTCCACCTGCTTGGATCCAAAGTCCAAAACAACCTTATACCTCTCTAAAGTATCCATCCCAAGGATAACGTCAAACCCATGCATATCAAGTGGTATGAGATCCACTTGAATGCGGTGTCTCGAGAAATACAAGACACAAGATGGACACTCTTCTCAAAGCAACGAGGAACCATCAAGAGGGGTTTCTAACAACAAACTATCCTTCTTACAACTAACAGGTAAACGACAGTTTTCAAGCATACTATAGGTGATAAAAGAGTGCGTAGCACCCGGGTCAACCAGAACAGATATAAAGCAAGAAGAAGACATATCAGAATGAAATAACTCCATCTGACCTATCACCACTCGCGGGTTGACTATCGCCTCTGGCTGATTCATAGCATAGAATCGAGCCGTTTCTTGCTGTCCACGTCCTATGCTTCCTTGAGCAGACAAACCTGCCTGAGATGCTTGGCCACATCCTCGTCCTCTGCTACCACTAGGCTGCAGCCTCTCTGATCCTTGTTGATTCTACCTCGGCTGCTGTGTCACTTCAACGTCTCTATTCAGGCAATGTGACTTGAGATGCCCGGTCTGTCCACAAAGATAGCATGCCCTATCTTCAAACTGTGGCCTCGATGGCCCTGTCACTGCCACTGAAGCTGTACTATGTGCCTTAGACAGCGAAGAAACATAACCTCTTCCCTTACTCGGAGACCACTGTGACGGTACACCAGAACCTCTCATCAGTGATGATGATGAAAACCTGGGCTTCTTGAAGCCACCAAACCTCTATCCCTGAAATTGAGCAAGTCTCTTCTTAGCCATAGACTCTCTTTTCTCCCTTACTGATCGTTCGATCCTCCAGACGGATTCCACAAACATAGAAAACCGCTCTCGATTCTCCAACGCTGAAACAGGTGTTGTCAACTCAGAACTTAAACCTTTCTCGAAACGCCTGATCCACTCCTCATCCGTTGCTTCCATGTGAGGACAAAACCTCAACAGATCCATGAACTTTGCCTCATTCTCAGTGATATTCATCGTTCCTTGTCGCAAGCTCTCAAACTGACTGATATTCTCATCCAAATACGTCTTCAGAAAGTATCTTTCGATGAACTCGCGCCGGAAAACTTCCCAACAGATCACCTCACCAGGCCGCTTCTCCTCCTCGATGGTCCACCAGTGACCAGCACTACCCTTTAGAAGGTAGATAGCATGCTTTTCTTTGTCTGCTTCAGGGATGTCGAGGATCCAGAAAGCCTTCTCAAGACTTGTCAGCCACAGATCTGCATCCGCTGGATCAGCCGTTCTAGCATACTCAGAAGCTCTGACTCGACGAAGCCGCTCAAAGGTCTTCCCAATACCCGATGCTTCTCCATGGGGAACCTGTGCTCGCGGAGGAGGCACTGGCAATCACTCAACCATGAGATTCATTGTAGCCATCAGCTGCCCTATAAGATGTTGATAGGCAGGGTGTTCAAGAATGGATGGGTCAGGTTGGGGGACCTCAGGCACCCGATCTCCATGTGCCTGTCCTTCAGCCGAAGCAGCATCGCTGAACTCATCTGAGTGTTCTTCATGGTTTCCATACATCTTGACTTTTCTTCCGCTGAGGGCAGAAGACGATTGTAAGAAAATCTGGACAACACACAAGAACAGACAACCTAGTCCTAAATCCCTGTAGACTCAGTGAACCTAAGGCTCTGATACCAAACTTGTGGCAACACATCCCGCTATCACACAGACAACGAGGTGTTACGCGAAAACGTGCGGAAATCACCATAACCACAGATTACCAAAATACAGGTTAATTAAAACCGATTGCGGAAAATAGATAAACCATGAAACTTATTGCATATAGGTCCTCATCCTAAAAGGAAACATGTTATGTAAACATATACAAGATCTGATATGTGTCCACAGCTTAGAGGAACAACTGTCTTGTCATCACATGAGTTCATCACCTGTTATAAACATAAGGCTCACAACCGGCCAACAACAGGATATACAAAACATCAACGATCATACATCATGAAACAACGTCAAAACACCGCCAAGGACCTGAGAGTACAGGGATGACTCTAGACTTCTACTACAAAACACCAAAATAGCAACATCTCCATCTCTTGCCTTCTACTGCTCTTCTTGCTGCTCGGCCGCAGCCCCGTGACCACCACCACACCTAGCTCGACCACCTGAAAACCAGCGGAGTGAGATAATCGAACATTGTCCCAGCGAGAAACATAACTCCCCGCCGCAACTACAGAACCTCAGAAAGATAAAGCTATAACAACAGATAACTGATAACAGATATAACAAGAGCAATTTTATGTAAAGTAAAGCTATTCTTACCGACAGGCTTACCAACTGTACATAAGGCATATAACTAATATTTCTCTATGCAACATGATTAGCAAGATAAGATACATTTCTATGTAACATGAGGAACATATGGGTAACTGCAAGATATAAAAAGATTAACTACACAAACAAGGCCTCAACCAATGTTTCGTGTTTGACCTTAGTAATTTCTATACGGCTGAATTACTTATTTTATTATGCCCCGAGGAAGTGAACCGTACCGTTCAAATCCAACCTTCGGCTGTGAAGCCCATAGCCGGTGCCATACAAGGTTAATGGAAGAGCCGGACTCCACAACCTTCCCCCTCGTAGTCAGGGTACGAGAACAACACAAGCAGGACCGCAATCTCATGCTTAAGTGGCCTCAGCCACAGGGTCAGCTCCTCAGGCTACCCTTCCTCTAGCCCGCCTCGGTACAGGTCACGACGCTAGTATATCTGAGCCACAGCCTGATCACCGTACTCTGAGCCATGAACACATTCATGCCCTTTTTATCACATAATCGGAGCCATGGGCCTGTTCACCATGCTCATCACATATCCGAGTCTACAACCGAAGTTGCACTCTTACCTTCTCACTTTAGGCTAGGAGAAACCTCGCATATTCAAATATATGCGCTCCGAGTTAACCCGCAGGAGAACCCGTTTCACCATCACCAGCTCCTGACGATGATGGATCTATGGCCAGGGCAAACTACATGATATATTCCACTATGATTAATTAGTGTCTTTTATACGGATTGCAAGATTCAACCAAGTTGTATAACATGCAAACTATAACAAGAAATAAACGACATAAAACTCAACATTATGCTTATATTGTAATCACATCAACCTGATCCATCTCAAGGATCCAATCATCACAGGTTATCACTTTGCCTCTTTCCAATCATCCAGATCCATCTCCAGGATCATCACATTCCATGGGATCTCAATCCCTCATCACATAGTGTCACTGCCTCTCAAGGCTTTCATCATCATCATGGAACAAATACTTCATACATGCAATCTCTTAAACAAGAGTAATTATTAAAGTGATGTTACTCATCACATATTTCTCATAGCCTTTTCATGACTAATCATTACCTGCATGGTCAGTGTGCACAATAATCATAGTCAAAACATATCATTTAGCAAACCATCTATGTGCTTACCATTAGCTCAACTTGTAATTAGGTGTATGAGGCACATTACTAGGTAACTCACACTACATACTTATCATTCATACATCATTTGGTGATCATGCACATAGACACATCATTAAGCAAACCACTATGTACTTATCCTTATCTCATCATTATATAGATAATCAAGATGATCACTTCATGCAGATAGTCATGCTGGATATCAGGAACAAGCGTTATGATTACCACTACCATTGTCATCATCATTAAGTAAACCACTTATAAACTTACCATTATTCTTCTTATCATTAACAGATAATCACTTTCATATGTGTAGCCAGGCTAAGATAAATGAACAAGCTTATGATAACGTGCATCATCATCTATATAAGGAGTTACTATCGTTTGAGCAAGGACATATATAACATCCTACTTCTATGAAAGGTGACACCCTCACCATATGCGCTACAGCCCTCACTAGAGGTACCAAAGATCCTCACAAAAAGAGGTGTATCGGCCACCTGCTCTCACCAAAGAACAACAACCAAACGGTCAGTATACAAACAAGCAGCAGCGCTGCGTTGCCACATAAAGCAACCAAGCATGCAACGCACAACGCGCGTCAGGGGAGATGTGTCGCGCGTCAAGGAGGTATGTCGGGCATCCAGCATTATCGGGAAACGCCCGTCACAGCATGGGGTGTCAGCCGATACCAGGGCATGTGACGCCCGTCACGACTTGCTCAGCAACGCCCATTGCAGAGCCTACCTCGGCCAGGTCACCACCAATCACTAACAACCAAGAGAGAGAAAACTTATTCCACATCTCATGCAACAACCTGGTCGAGGCCTAATGGCCGATACAAGCCAAGAAAAAGGGCGTGACGTCCGTTACAGGAACAAGCATATCGCCCGACACAAGGGTAGGGCATAACGCCCGTCACAACAGCCTGTCGCCCGACATCCACCCAAGGCCTATCGCCCAACACCCACTCAGGGTCGTCTTCCTCCTCAAGCACAAGGTACTCAAAACCCTAGAGGGTCAAGAACACCAACTCGCCAAGAAACTCTAAACCACAAGAGGATCGGCCAGCAAGAAACTAAAGCAAGATGTAAAACTAACAACAACATATAGGCAAGAAAGGAGATAGTGTAGCTAGGGTTAGAAGTTATGCAACCCGACTCAAGCAAGCTCCAAGGAAGAGGAAGACACTCCAAGGGATATCGACCACCACTTGCTCCTTCAAGGGGGGTATCGTCCACCAAGCTGCCAAGGAGAAGAGGTGCCGGCCACCAAGCTGCCAGGAAGGGAGTGTGTCGTGCACACCAAGGTGGAGAAGAGACTAAGGGACCAAAAGGGACCCAAATCAAGGAAATGAACCACTTATATAGAAGGAAAGGGAGGAGAAAACAAGGTAGAGCAAGGCAAGGTGTCGTCCACCTAAGGACACTTGTCCTGGAGCACATGCCAACACTCTAGCAAGCCCTAAACACATGTCCAAGGTCATTGCCACATGCATGCATCGTGAACCAAGTGTCCACTAGTGGTGACACAAACGAGGTCAAATCTAGGTCAAACACCATGGGCGACACAACCACTTGCACCATGGGCGACACAACAAGGCACCATGGGCGACACACACTCCTCTTGGGTGACACAAGGCTCAACCAGGACAAAACAAGGCACCTCAAGGCCCAAACAAGCTCAACCAGGCCCAAAAGAACTCAAACAACGAGCCCAAGCCTTCCTCTCAACCCTAGAGTAAGCAAAGAGAGAGAGGAACACCTCACAAGGTGGCAAACTTGCCCACAAAACCCTAAACTTGGGTTATTGCAAGTAGCCCCTCTAACTCTCAACAAAGCACAACCAACCCTAATCACCACTAAAGGTGATTAGCAAGCACCAAAGCATCAAGGTTAAGCAAAACAAACAGGGTAAACCCTAAACGAAGGTCAGGGTCCTTACAATTCCCTTATACATGATATTTCAAGACAAAAATCTTTTTGTTATTGATACATTGTTTATGTTTTCCTCTTAGCAAAATGTCATTTATCTTTTATGATGTCATCAACTGTTTCTTACAAAAAGAATATAATTAATAAAGTCCTATCTTGTCAAAGGTATACTGATACAATAATAAAGAAAGAGATTCCTTGTGCTATCTTCCAAATGTTTCATCCCAACAAGAGTAAGGAGTGAAAAAGAATATGAGAGACATCCCATGAGTTCAAAATATTAAAACGATGTAGCGCTACACTCATGAATGCAAATATGTTGATTTTATTTAGTCTCTATAACCTCTACCTCACTCTAATGGAGTTCATTTAAAGGTATTGCAATCTAGGACAGTGATACTTAGGATGTGCAATCACTTCTCTAAAACTATTTGGTTTGGAATGCAGGGATCACTCACCTATTTAAACGAACATGTACATGAATGACCCAGAGGAAGAAAGGAATATCCATAAGACTATCTAATCTTTCCACATAAGTACCTAGACAAAAGTGAAAGTTGCTTTGACAAAGTGACAGATATACATGAGACAAGCATTGGGAAAAAACAAATAAAGAAAGAAGTTGTTGACATAATGACATCTATATAAAGATCATTTTTGTTAAGAGGATTGTATAAACTTGTGTTTTCAGTAATTTCTAGATTTTTTCTTTGTTTGATTGGTTAAAGAAATAATAATTCCATTATCCTGAGGACAAGATAAAATGTAAGTTTAGGGAGTTGATAACATCAGTTTTGTTGCAATTTTAATAGCATTTTACATAATAAAAGTCATTAGAAATAATGTTTAGATGTTTAGATTTACCCATTTTTATTTTAGTTCACTTAAATAATAAGTTCTAATTCAATTTTGGTGATATTTGAAGGAATTGGATGCAATTCAAATGAAATCGATGAAATTGAGCAATTGTTCAAAAGACCTGGCTTTAGACAGTCAGTCAATAGGTCGAAAAAAAGTAATGACCAAGAGGATCGACAAATGACTATCAACACAGGCTTGAAAGACTTATCAAGCACCAACCAGATGAATTGAAGAACCTCATCAGCCACCTATCGAGGGAAGGAGTGTCGACCAAAAAGGAAAAGCTCACCTCTGTCAATACACATCGACAACCCTGTCCATCAACACTGACAAACACTTGTTGGTATGAAGCTATCAATCCATTGCTTGACACACATATCGAGTAGAGGACCTTTGATAGTCCCATCGATTATTCCACTGATAGACTACGTTGACAACATTATTGACATCCAAAAGACAATTGTCGGGGATTCATCTTGACAGACCTATCGATAGTAAGGTTGGCATATCATTTGCAAGGAAGAACTCTGTCGACAACGAGAAGAGATCGACATACATGTCGATCAACAAAGATTGATAATAAGATCCATTGTCGACCTTGACATCGATGTTCCCAACAACAGGAAACCATCAACATCGATGGAGAGGTACCGACAACCTTGACCCTATAAATATGCCCCAGCGCAGCCGTACCACACATCTTGAATCTTTGGAGCCAGAGCGCCGAGAGGCTGCCACCAAAACTTCTCAAGTTCTAGAGCTAGAGGACGAAGCCTGTTGACCTACCTAGATCCCTTAATCTAGACCTATCGACCCTAGTCCTAGACAGTTCCTTTGCCATCATCGTTGATCTAAAGGACCATCTTGCTTCAAGCCAAGATCAGAAATGAGGAGAAAGACTATCGACACCACTGTTGACCGCTAAGATATCAACCGAGAGGTTGGTAGATTGATCATTCAATCTACCCTTGTATCGATCTTCTCTTTCTCTTTTCTGCATCATGAGTTGTTCTAGTTGTACTCTTTTTGTTTCTTTGTCCATGTGTGGATAAAACCCTAACTTGGTTTGAGAGTAGCCGTCAGGCCGTCCCAACCATGAAATTGTTCATCTTTCTATTTTATGACATATATTCTTTGAAGTTTTGTTCCTTTACTCTTCTTTAATTGTGCCGATTGATGATTAGCTACCTTCCTTCAACATTTGATATGAATGTTGTTCGAGAGAATGAATTCAATGAGATATGGAGTATAGGATAGTAACGATACATGAGAGTGGAGAGTTGCTATTACAAAGGTTGTATTGTTTTCCCTTGATCTTTCAAGTATTAACCCGAGAGAGAGAACCCCATTAGATAGACATCTACCCAGATCTCGAGAGAAGGAAGGGACAAATATTTTCTTATGACTGTTTGCAAAATGAGTAGAGAATATATATAAACTAAGAGTGAAGGTTTTACGTGGTTGAGGTTGGCTTGATTGGTGAAACCCAGTACAAGTCCCTTTTTATCTTGATTTCTTGATTCATCTTTATTTCTTCTTTGATTTTCCATAATTTAGGTTTACTACTTAATTAGTTTAAATTTGTTCCTTAATCGGAATACCCACAAGATTTCTTTTGGTTAGGCTAGACTAAGCAAAGATTTCATGTTCTTATTATACTATTCTCCTTGTCCCTGCGTTCGACCCCGCACTACTGCAAGGATTTCGTATTGAGTTGTGGACATCTCTATTAGTTGGATATAAATTCAAAGTCTGATTTCTTTAACTAGAACAATTGTGTTTACACTTTTGGCCCACAAAAAATAGTGATCAGTGGCATAGAAAGATTAACATCATTCTCAGGTGATCAAGCATAGTTAACATCATGGGCATAACTATCATCATGATTCTAACTAGCATCATGAACATGGCTTAACAATATTTTCATGTTTAACATGATAAGCATATATACATCATAAGCAATGCTAACATCATAAACATAACTATCTGCATAAGCATGCCTAGCCGTATAAGCATATCTAACTACATAGGCATGGTTAGCAACATGAGATAACTATTGTCATAAAATATGACCAACAATAGCAATATATCTAAGAACATAAGCATGGCTACTTCTTTTATTGCACTAAACATCCTCTATATGTGAAAAGAGAAAACAAGGGTTATCATCAAATATGAGCGATGTGTATAATCCTAACAAATATACTACACGACTTCATTGTGTCTTTTATTAAGCCCTGGGGAGAGTGAGATATACCACTCAAACTCCAACTGACCACTACTAAGTCAAAATCAGTTCTATACAAGATCAAGGAGTACCAAAGTATAGGTCTGCCGCAATGACACATAAGGTCAAGCTGCAAAACAACCTAGTCTGCCCTTGGTATATAGGTCACGACACTAGTGAACAACCTAGTCTGCCCTTATAAAAGTCACCGTACTAGTGTAATCGAGATACAACTGCAGTTTTTCTCCTATCGAGGTATGATCACAACCATCCTCAAAACATATCACATATATAGAATCATATCATCCGAGATATGACCTCAACCGTTCTCCTTCCAGGGTATGACCGCAACCATCCTTGTGAACACACATATACTCAACATGTATATGACTCTGAGCTTCCATTAGAGGAATACTCGTTTCACCATCTAGCAAGTCCTGACATTGGAATGGATCTACGATACAAGGTCCTACATGATTAAGGTTTTACTTGAATAGTTAACTCAATTGGGTGAATAAAGGATGCATCAAACACGTGGACTTACAAACCCTAATTCATTTCTAACAAGTATTTATATATAACAACTCCAAAAGATGTAAAACGTGTGAGACATATTCCTGATCATGATATAATAGAATATAAGTTCATTGCCATCCATGAGACTATACTTGTTATCACACCATCACATGATACAAATCCTTATCAAATTATCCTAAAATACCAACCCTTGTCAACATAAAGAGGATTACACCTCCATAAGGGCTCAAGAAACATCTAAAGGTCATTAAGACCATCACATCATCTCCTGCAAGAACGTCGTTATCTTTTCATACCTTATAACAAGGCTCATACTTGTGATACATAGGTTCAACGTAATGTTGCATTAAAGAGCTAAAAGATGTTCACATGATAATGTAGTAGGGTTATATTAGTATTAAGAGCATTCCTTCATCATATCATCATAGATGAAGTCTAGGTACGGTTGACCACCATCATACTTACAGTGTACAAGTTAGCATAGGAAAGTATCAACCATAAGGGCCACGATAACCACCAGTTAATGCATTAGGGTTACAATCAACATTGAGAGATATTCTATTATCATAAAATTCACACAAGGAAGTTAAGTATGATCAATCAGCATCATTGGATTGCATTAAGGTTAGATTCAACAATGTAGATCAAGTATGATTACCGACCATCACTTAGTTGTATTAGGGTTATAACCATCATTGGATTACATTAAGGTTAGGTTCAACAATGTAGATCAAGTATGATTACCCATCATCACTTAATTGTATTAGGGTTACCCATTAGCTCTTTTGCTAGCTATTAGTTTACATTCATATGAGAGAAAAGGTAAGACTACAAAGTTAAGGGCATAACACCATCGATTCTACATTATTAAAACCAAACCATCATGACATGAGCTTCACCCCAAGACCATAGGATGTTGAGTAGGTAAAACCATCAGTTCCACACAAGAAAACACCTTCAACAAATCATCTAGAGAAACCATCAAATTGTGACCTATGAAGAGTCACCAACTTAACCTAATCAATCCATCATGTGATAACTCAAAAAGCAGCATCATTTGAAACATAAGAAGCACCATCATTTTCTGACTCAAAGGACACCATCGGTTGTGACACATAGGTTCACCATCAGTTGTGGTGTCTAGGGTCACCATCTGTTGTCGTGTACATGACTACCATCAGATCATGAAGTTAGAACCTTCATTGGTTGACACCATCAGGTGTTGAACTACTACCACAATCAATTGATGATCATGGGTCAGAGAGATGATGGAGCTAGGACTTACACCAAAAGATTTTCAGTCTTCCAATGGGAGTCCCAGAATTCTATCACCAAAAACCCTAGAGAGGATTGATGTCTTCCCTAGGTTTACCTAGAACTGGTGCTTAGATAACAACTCCAACCCCATAAGAGTATGGAAGCCTTATCATAGTACAGATTTAGGATCGAACCCAAAAGACAGCAGTCTTGTTGCAAGCAACAAGATGGAAAACGTACAGCACTTCACTTAGTTATTTTACTAATTGGCACTTATATCAAAAGGTTGGGTTTTGATTGGTTTTTAGACTAAAGCATGAAAAGTAAATAAAGCAAGTAAAACTAAGATTTAACAAATGATGATGAATTACTGGGGTTAAGCAGGTATTTACCACCGCTACACATGCATTGTATATGTACTAAGCAAGCAAGACTTATAAGCTAGATGCATGGATGTTCCACAAGACCGATGCCTTATAAGACAAGAGCGATGCATTGCATCCAAGGATGTTCCACAAGACCGATGCCTCGTAAGACAAGAGCGATGCATTGCATCCTTCGATGTTCCACAAGACCGATGCCTTATAAGACAAGAGCAATGCATCGCATCCTTCAAGGGTTAAGTAGCTCTCATTCGGTACATTTCTACGTGTCAATGAAGATATGTAGTCTCCCAAAGAGAGAATCTTACTCAACCTCATGAAACGTGCATCTAAAACTAACAAGCGAGCGATAATTATCAAATCGAATAGTATCTTTGTAGGCCTAGTCTCCTATTCGGATAACCTAGCTACGAGAAGTGCGGGAATGTTGCAACGCCAGCCATTCCCGATCAAATGGTCACATGCTTTACATCATTCCCCTCACAAAGCGTGTTCCTCGACTTACCAAGGTTACTTCCATACAGATGGAAGTGCAACGGATGATAGTGAGTTTACTCCACTCTTTGAGATACACTCCTAGACACCGAAACGGATGCGTGGTGGATACACACACCAGAAACCAACACTAAATCGGTATTCGAGTCTCGAGAGCGGTCGTAGACAAACCACAACAAAAGACAATAGATGCATACAAGAACGTGGCCATCATTCAAGCATGTATGGAACGATTTAGTATTAAAACGAAAGGATAACATCTTTTTAGTACAAAGTACAAGACATGGGCAGCGGGGCTAGTCCCCGCGCCCCAGTGGATGGAACTACTCGCTCCTCATAGAGGGAGCAACAAAGGAGGAGGCAAGAAGAGATAGAAAGAACATCATATCCACTGAGGAGAGAAGGTTGAACCCTTGGTGGAGAGGGCAACGATCTCCACCCTTCGTGGCTTGCTTGACGACGGATCTTCTCCTCCCACCTTCTTTGTTGATGAGAGAGAGTGTAGCTTTGTAATGGAACGTGAGTCTCAGACCGGCAGCCTCGGGCGGTGGATGGAGTTGTTCTGGTACTCGAGAGGCAGCCTCTGGACGTCTGGACTCTCCTCAGGGATGGCCCTTGAGGTCTTATTTATAGGCCTTGAGTGAGGTCAAACGGTCTGGAGACCGTTTGGGTTCAAACGGTCTTGAGACCGTTTGGCGTCAAACGGTCTTGAGATCGTTTGGCGTCAAACGGTCTTGAGACCGTTTGGCGTCAAACGGTCTTGAGATCGTTTGGCGTCAAACGGTCTTGAGACCGTTTTGGCGTCAAACGGTTTTGAGATCGTTTGGCGTCAAACGGTCTTGGGACCGTTTGAACTCCATGCGGTCTTGGGACCGTTTGGCTTCATGCGGTCTCGGGACCGTTTGAACTCCATGCGGTCTTGGGACCGTTTGGCTTCATGCGGTCTCGGGACCGTTTGAACTCCATGCGGTCTTGGGACCGTTTGGCTTCATGCGGTCTCAGGACCGTTTGAACTCCATGCGGTCTTGGGACCGTTTGGCTTCATGCGGTCTCGGGACCGTTTGAACTCCATGCGGTCTTGGGACCGTTTGGCTTCATGCGGTCTCGGGACCGTTTGAACTCCATGCGGTCTTGGGACCGTTTGGCTTCATGCGGTCTCAGGACCGTTTGAACTCCATGCGGTCTTGGGACCGTTTGGCTTCATGCGGTCTCGGGACCGTTTGAACTCCATGCGGTCTTGGGACCGTTTGGCTTCACTCGGCCTTGAGGTTGGTTTATTCTTTTATGATTTTTTTGTGCTTTTTCTACAAGTGTAAAAGGAAAAAGTTAGTTTGATGACGTATTTACAAAAAGGGGTAAAATTAGGTTTATGTACCGTATAAACGTAAAAGGAGTATGGAAAACTAAAGAAAAAGACTAAGATAAACTACTAAAATAGGAGGTTATCACCCCCCCTAACTTAGGGTCTAGCTTGTCCTCAAGTTAGATAGAGCTGAGACATGAAATGGTGAGGCGATCTTAATTAGGGTCTCCATACTCTTGCTTCAATTCTTGACCTGAGTTCCCCAGGGGTTATATCGAGGCTTATTGCATGCCTTGATTCTTTTGGATTTCGAGAGTTGCTTGGATCTCAGGGTTTTCCGTATCTCAAAATTTGCCTTGGGACCACATTTATTTTGTGCATGCCGTTGACTCTAATCAACTTTATACCTCTCTGGAAACCTACTGGAAGCTAGAGAGGGTATGAGGGTTGGCTAAAGGCTTTGAAGTGTAGCTCCCCTTTGAGTGGGGGAGAGGCTGTCTATGCTTTTTAGGATCTCACTACCGGGCACGACACATCTGCCTTTATGAGGGCAGCTGAATGTACCGGCCGGGCAAGTCCTTTATGAGCCTTTTCATATACTTGGAACTTTTAGGGTTTCACTACCGGACGCGACACATCTGCCTTTGTGAGGGCAGCGGAATGTGCCGGCCGGGTGAGCCCTTTATCAGTTCTTCATATAGGTCCTTATGCGTGGCACAACTCTCATGATTTTATTCGTCTCTCTGGCTTTTATTCAAAAACTCACAGGCTTGGGTTTTGGAATGAGGATTTATTTTGGGCGGCCAAGCCTCTTTTATTTTGAAGAGAGGAAAGCTGTTCTTAAAGTTTTTCAGCATGCACTTATTTGGTTTGTGGTCCACTTGTAGAACTTTTTGATTTGGAAGTTGCCTAATTTCCCTCTCATCCTCGAGATCTCGGCTTATTTCTGCCCTGATTTTGACCTGTGGAGAGTCAGATAAAGAATTGAAGCAAAAATATGGGATCCATAGTAGGTGGGAATTGATAAATCGCCATTTGATGTCTGAGTGCTATTTATTTGTAAGACTAACATGATTCTAGAGTTAGTTGAGGTGACTATTTAGGGAATTGTAAAAAGGAAAAGGGAGTATAGAAGTTGATACCTAGCCCTTGTCTAATGAATCCCCCCCTAACTTATCACACACTCTGTCCCCAGAGTGGCAAAGTGATAGGTTGAGAAGTCATTAGAACAAGGGCTGCGAGTTAAGGCAGATTTTCGGTAGCCCCTGGAGATCGGAGTAGAGTGGATGCGAATTGCCCTCGTAAAGATGGGGGCATTTATGGCAGAAGGCTGGGCGATTGAAGTGCTCTTTGCTGTATGCCTTGGAGTGCTAACTCAGGAGCTCCATTAATTTCGCAGCGCACTCTTTTGCAATTTTGTCTTGATATTGTCTAGCAGATTCTTTGCTTGATCATACTTCAAGTTACTGTGGTAGCCGCTGCCTTCGACATCAGTTTCCTTGGGATGTCCTACTTCATCATCCATGGATTAAGTCAGGTAGCTGCTATTCTCAATATTGATTCCATCTTCCATGTTGCCACTAACTGGAGGATGGTCTTTGTTGCAAGTGCTGCTTGATATGTGCTGCTTGGTTACACAAAAGTGCATGATATCTTTGTCCTTCAGAAGTAGCTCAAATACAAATACATCTCCAATCCTCAGATCGTTTTATATCTGAAAGTCATACCAACCAACACCCATTTTGGATATCCTACGGTTCCCATCCTGATAGTGAAAAAGTTTTACGGGAAACTGCTTTGCTGAATAACTAAGCAATGCTCGACCAATTCCCCAAATGTTGTTCAGCTTCTCAAATTGAGAGGGAATGCGCAAGTAAGTATTTTTAGAAAAGACGTGATGTTGCAGCCTTGCGCTTTCCCTCTATCTCTTGGGCAGAGGAGGCTTCATCGGGGTTCGGTGTGTAGTCCAAACCTTCATCATCGTTCGAAAAGATGTGCTCGACGTCTTCTTCAGGAGCCTCACCCAGGCATTTGGTGAGGCGGGTTATTTTACACAGGACGTCAATGATCTTGGTCTTGGGAGGGAAGGCTCTTCTACTCCCTTGTCGGAGCAGGGGCAGTTCCGGATCCGGAAAAAGTATGAGTTTCGTAATTTAGAGAAGATTTGAAACAGTTTAAATTTGATATGTAGTTATATCTTTTACATTTTGTGAAAGCAAAAAGGAAACGAAGACCGAACGGTTTCAGGACCGTTTGGTTCCAAACGGTTTGAGGACCGTTTGGCCCCAAACGGTTTCAAGACCGTTTGGTTCCAAACGGTTTGAGGACCGTTTGGCCCCAAACGGTTTCAAGACCGTTTGGTTCCAAACGGTTTGAGGACCGTTTGGCCTCAAACGGTTTCAAGACCGTTTGGTTCCAAACGGTTTGACGACCGTTTGGCCTCAAACGGTTTCAAGACCGTTTGGAAAGCGAAGAGTCGCAGGTCGCCGGTGCGGGAGAAGGTGGAACGGCGCGAAGGTGAAGAACGCGCCGGCGCCTTCGACAAAGACGAAAACGATGAGAGAACGGCGACGGCGATGAAAGCGGTGGAAGAGTCGGTGAAGTCTTTTGACAGCGACGGCGATGGAGAAGAGAGAGACGTCATGCGATGGTAAAGGAAACGGCAACTGGCGCCATGATGGTGATGACAGAACGGCGCGGCGATGAAGGCGATAGAAGAGTCGGTGAACTCGGTCGATAACGACGGCGATGGCAACGTAAGCAGCGACTGGCGATGGAATGAGCAGCGTGGAGTCGCCGGACTACCTTGCGGAAGGTGGACGGAAAGGTGACTTTGCGCGGATGCAACAGGAGCAAAAAGGGAAGCTCTTCGCACGAAAGCTCTGGAGAAATCGAAGGTTCGAAGAGAGAAAGACGGAGGGGTAGGGTCGATATTTATGGTGACCTTTTGTATTCCAAACGGTTTGAAGACCGCTTGGTCCCAAGCGGTCTCCAGACCGTTTTGGTCCCAAACGGTTTCAGGACCGTTTGGTCTCAAACGGTTTCAAGACCGTTTGGTCCCAAACGGTTTCAGGACCGTTTGGTCCCAAACGGTTTGAGGACCGTTTGGTCCCAAGCGGTTTGAGGACCGTTTGGTCCCAAGCGGTTTGAGGACCGTTTGGTTCCAAACGGTTTCAAGACCGTTTGGCTCCAAACGGTTTGGAGACCGTTTGGAGGGGCACAAAGGGTTTGTATATTTTTATGTTTGTTTTTGAGTATGTATATTATTTTTTTGTATTTTGGTTTATGAATTTTTATGTTGTTTGTTTTATGTATTGTTTTTGTAGTTTTGATTATGTAGATCTTTTTGTATTTTTAGATTAATGATGAAAGAACTTAAAGAAAGCAAAACAAATTCAAAAGAAAATAAAAGACTAGAAATTAGAAAAGGTGATACTCAAGTCTTGGGTTGCCTCCCAAGAAGCGCCTTGGTTTAACGTCACTGGCTCGACGAAACTGTAAGGTTGTTATGCTGTGGGCGTAGCATCTCTGATATCGAGGGTTTGTTGATGTGTTTTGTCTTCCTGAGTGTAGTATCTTTTTAAACGGTGCCCGTTAACCGTTCGTTCTCCTCCGTTGTTGTCAATGATAATGGCGGCTCCAGTTGGGTAGATATGTTTTATGGTGAAGGGTCTGGACCATTTTGTTCGGAGCTTTCCGGGGAATAATCTGAGCTTGGAGTTGAATAAGAGCACTTTGTCGCCAACGGCGATATCTTTTCTCTTAAGATGTCCATCGTGCCACATTTTTGTTTGCTCTTTATAGATTCTGGCACTGTGATATGCTGTCATTCGGAGTTCTTCTAGCTCCTGTAGCTGGAGTTGTCTGTTCTCCCCTGCGCTTTTAAGGTCGAAGTTTAGTTGCTTGATGGCCCACCAGGCTTTATGTTCCAGTTCTACTGGAAGATGACATGATTTGCCGTACACCAAACGAAACGGAGTTGTTCCAATTGGTGTTTTGTAAGCAGTACGGTATGCCCAGAGGGCGTCAGGAAGTTTGGTGGACCAATCAGTGCGGTTTTTATTCACTGTTTTTTCAAGAATCGCTTTTATCTGTCTATTGGATACTTCTACCTGGCCACTAGTTTGTGGGTGGTAAGGTGTGGCAACTTTGTGATGGACTCCGTATTTTCTCAGTAACGCTTCGAAACTTCGTTCCAGGAAATGGGTCCCGCCATCAGATATGACCGTTCTTGGAACTCCAAATCTCAGAAAAATAGTGTCTTTGAACAATTTGACAACAGGTTTGGAGTCATTGGATACGGTGGGTACAACTTCGACCCACTTTGATACGTAATCCACTGCGACCAAAATGTAAGAGAAGCCATATGATGAAGGGAAAGGTCCCATGTAGTCTACCCCCCATACATCAAACAGTTCAATTTCCTGCCACATGGTAAGAGGCATTTCATCCCTTTTTGATATGTTGCCCGAAAATTGGCATTTATCACAGGCTTTGACAAAATCATGTGAGTCTTTTGATATGGTGGGCCAAAAGAAACCAGATTGTAGAACTTTTATGACAGTTTTCTTGGCGCCCATGTGCCCCCCCGTGGGTCCGGAGTGGCAGTGTTCCAAAACCGAGGTTATTTCTTCTTCTGGAAGGCACCAGCGAAAAAGTCCGTCGGCACAGAGGTAAAATAAGTAGGGTTCGTCCCAATGATAACGTTTTATATCATGAAGGAATTTCCTTTTATCCTGATATGAAGCAGACGGGTGGATGATCCCTGTGGCTAGATAATTGACGATATCAGCAAACCAAGGAAAACTATGAGTGGCCTTCATAAGCTGATCATCAGGAAGAGAATCCCTGATAGGGATTTTATCTTTTTCTTCAACCTCGATTCTACTGAGGTGATCGGCTACAACGTTCTCTACGCCACTTTTATCTTTGATTTCTAGGTCGAATTCTTGAAGCATTAATACCCAGCGGATGAGCCTGGGTTTGGCGTCCTGTTTCTGGATCAGATGTCGGATAGCAGAATGGTCAGTGTAGACGATGACTTTAGAGCCGATCAGGTAAGAGCGGAATTTTTCGAAGGCGT
This sequence comes from Alisma plantago-aquatica, assembly GCA_963693085.1. Lineage (NCBI taxonomy): Eukaryota > Viridiplantae > Streptophyta > Magnoliopsida > Alismatales > Alismataceae > Alisma > Alisma plantago-aquatica. Next base: position 1,203,338,045 of record OY856411.1, on the reverse strand, counting down.
AGATGATAGCCAAAAACTCTTTTTCCGTGGTCGTGTAGTTTTTCTGTGCTTCGTCAAGCGTTTTTGATGCATAGTAGATGACATAGGGTTTCTTATCGATCCGTTGTCCTAAAACGGCTCCTATGGCATAATCACTTGCGTCGCACATGATTTCGAATGGTTGCGACCAGTCTGGAGCCCTTAGAATAGGTGCAGAAATTAATGCTTCTTTAAGGGTGGAGAAACTTCGCATGCATTCTTGGTCGAAAACGAACTCGGCATCTTTTGTCAGGAGTTGGGTCATGGGTTTAGCTATTTTCGAGAAATCTTTGATGAACCTTCTGTAGAACCCTGCATGACCTAGGAAAGCTCGAACGCCCCTTATGTCCTTCGGAGGTGACAACTTTGAGATAACATCAATCTTTGCTTTGTCGACCTCAATTCCCCTATCACTTACTCTATGTCCGAGGACGATACCTTCTGTTACCATGAAATGACATTTTTCCCAATTCAGGATAAGGTTCGTTTCCTTGCAACGTTGCAGGACTCGTTCAAGATTATTTAGACAGTTATCGAAAGAATATCCATAAACAGAGAAATCATCCATAAAGACTTCCATAACAGATTCGGTTAATCCGGCGAAGATGGCAGACATGCAGCGTTGGAAAGTAGCAGGAGCGTTACATAGCCCGAACGGCATTCTTCTGAAAGCATATGTCCCAAAGGGACAAGTGAAGGTGGTTTTTTCTTGGTCCTCTGGATGTATGGGTATTTGGTAGAACCCGGAGTAACCATCAAGATAACAGAAATACTTTTGGTGGGCCAAGCGCTCTAGGACTTCGTCAAGGAAGGGTAGAGGGTAGTGGTCTTTTCTTGTAGCTTTATTCAACTTCCTATAATCGATGCACATTCGCCACCCCGTTACAGTCCTAGTAGGTACAAGCTCATTTTTATCGTTGATCACTACAGTAGTGCCCCCTTTCTTTGGGACAACTTGAACTGGACTGACCCACTGAGAGTCAGAAATAGGATAGATCATGCCAGCTTTGAGTAGTTTGAGGACTTCCAAACGGACTACCTCTTTCAAATTTGGGTTCAGTTTTCTTTGATGTTCACGAGTGGGTTTAAATTCTTCAACCATAGGAAGCTTATGCATACACAGAGCCGGGTTTATGCCTGTGAGGTCGGTTATTTTATAACCAATGATCTTTTTGTGCCTCCTTAGTTTGTCCAGAAGCCTGACTTCTTGGTCTTCGGTAAGGGTGGAGCTGATAATAACTGGGCATAATTCTTCCTTATCCAGGAAAACATATTTGAGCCCTGTGGGTAAAGTCTTCAATTCAGGGGTTTTTGGTGGTTCTGCTGCTTCAATGGTAGTGATGGCTTTAAGCTCTTCAAAAGTAGCCTTTGGTGCTTCTTCTATCTTTTCTAGGTATTGGATACATTGCTGGACTAGTTCATTTGCAGAGAACTCAACTTCTGGATTGATAAGAGCATTTTCAAGTTCGTCGATTGGCTCGGAGATTTCTAATTGCGACATTTGTTGAATTGCGTCTAAAAGAAAGACCTCTTCTTGGATGCTGGGGCCTTTCATACTATCAAGGACGCGGAATTGAATTGCTTCTTTTCCGAGCCTAAGAATGATGGTTCCAGCTTCTACATCGATTAGTGCTCTGGCTGTAGCTAGGAAAGGCCTGCTGAAAATGATCGGATACCTCAAGTCTTCTTTGATATCCATGATGACAAAATCACATGGAACGTAGTTATCCTTCCCTATCCTTACTGGGACATCTTCGATGATTCCCAACGGTGCAGTTATGGTGGAGTCGGCTAGTTGAATAGTCATTGCTGTAGGCAGCAGGTCAGTGAAACCAAGGCGTTGGCACATTGAGTGGGGCATAATGGATATACTAGCCCCGAGGTCAGCCAATCCTTTCTTTGTGGATGCATTTCCAATGCAACATTGGATTCCGAAGGAACCTGGGTCCTTCTTCTTTTTGGGTAGTTTGTTCAAGATGATGTCAGAAGTGGTTTGAGCGAGCTTGACGGTTTCCTGCTCTTTGGTGATATACTTACGTGATAGCAAAGTTTTGAGATATCTTGCCCATGCTGGTACTTCGGATAGAGCGTCAAGGAGTGGGATGTCAATATAAAGTTTCTTCATTGCTTCCTTGAATTTCTGAAACCTGGCGTCCATTTTTGTTTCTTGCAGTCTTCCCGGATACGGAATCCTTGGTTTGAATTGCGGGACCTTGGATTCTGCAGGTACATGCTCTTTGTTTTTGTCCTCTGTGCCTTCGAGGGATTTCCCAATCTCTTGTTGCGAGATCTCTTTCGTCATAAAAGTGGGCACATCATCATCATCTAGAGTGATCTTGATGGGTTCAGGAAGAATGCGTCCCGACCTTGTGGTGACGGCATTCAGCTGTTTGTGTTTATTTTGTCCGTATTTAGAGTTTGGATCAGACTGCCCATCAAAAGTGCCTGTTGGGGGTTTCAATTGTGCAGCAATCTGGGCAAGCTGTGCTTCAACTGCCTTCTGTTGAGCTTGTTGGTTGGCCAGCATGGTTTGCTGAGACTGAAGCATTTGTTTTATCAAAGATAGCTCATCTTCCGGTTGTGCAGTGACGTTTTTCTGAGGGTTTTGTTGTTGAGACTGTTGAATATGCAATTGCGGGTGAAGCGGGGGATGAGTGTACTGATAGTAGGCTGATTGATTTCTAGGGTAGTTAGCCCTAGGGAAATTGTTCCTTGGGTTCCCTTGATTTTGGTTAAAATTGTTTGGAAATCCAGGAGGCAGCCTACTGTCAAGTCCCCCTTGTGTCTGATGTTGCGGATTCGCAGTTCCAGAGGGGTTCCCATACTGGAACCCAGGATGGTTCCTTGGTTGACTGGGATTATAATAAACTTGTCCGGGAATAGTATGGATGGAGTTGACTTGCTCTGGAATCTGATCTTCAGCCTGATTAGTGATGGCCTCATAGGATTGTGGTGGTGGATGCAGATCCATCATCACATTATAGAGCATTCCGCAGGAAAGAGTTGGATGATCCGAAGCATGACAAGCTTCACAGGATCCTGTGACGGCTTTGACTTGATGAACCAGCGGGGTTTTCTTCTTATCAATTTCCCCTAGGGTTGTTTCAAGGGTTTGCTGTTTATGAGCGATTGTCTTCAAAGCCTCGGCTATTGACTTTAGTTCCATAGATTCCTCAGCTTTAAAGACTTTAAGGACGCCTTTTCCGGCTGACCGCCCCCAGTTGGACTGGTTTTCGGCTCCTAAGGTAACGATCTTCCAGGCATCTTCATAGTTTTTCCTCATGAAATTTCCTCCAGATGAGGAATCTAGGAACTGTTTAATGTCATCGCTTACCCCCCGATAAAAAGTTTCAATCAATTGATTCTGTGAAATTCTATGATGAGGGCATTTGCGTAGAAGTTCCTTGAATCTTTCCCATGCCTCAGCGAGGGTTTCTCCAGGTAGCTGGGAGAAATGGTTAATCTGCCCTCTGATTTCATAGGTAAGCGAGGGTGGAAAGAACTTCTCCAAGAATTTTTCCTCTAGAGGGGCCCAAGTGGTTATGATGGGTTCTCTGTCCAATGAGTTGTACCAACTCAAAGCCCTTCCAGATAAGGTGAAATGAAACAGGTGGAGCATTATTGCGTCGAAAGCAATACCAGCTTGCGGGACCAGGCGACATAATGCCTTAAACCGTTTCAAATGGTCCATGCAATCGTCTCCTGAACCTCCTGAGAAGGAAATTCCTTGCATAATCTGGATCCACTAGGTCCGAATCTCAAAGTTTGGGATGTTGATGATCGGAGGCCGGACCGGGTGGTTGTCTTCGTAATTCTTCAGGACAGCATAGTCCCTCAGTTGCTTATTTCATAATTCGAGCTGAGCAGCCTCGGTCTCTGCTCTTATGCGGGCTTGTTCTTCTGCTCGTATCTCCGCTTGTATTTGGGCACGGGTGTCTGCAATGAGTTGTGCCCGTTGTGCGGCGATAGCAGCATTGACTCTCTCCATCACCAAAGCGGCTTGATGCTGTTCGTCAGCCATTTGACTAGCGCGTTGGCGATTGAGACGGATTCTGCGGTGGAAACTTCTCTCTAACTCGGAGTCGAACTCCGGATCTGGGGAGAATCCTCGATTATGCGGTGATTGCATATACGGGTTCTACCTGAGTAAAGAAAAGAGAACACCTTTAGATAATAGAGACAATATGAAAGCTTCAAGAAGATGATGAGTTATGATTCAAAAAGAAAGTGTAAAATCCTAACCAAATAGAAAAATAAACTAAGTGAAATACTAATGTTCCGTTGTCCCCGGCAACGGCGCCATTTTTTGATGGAGCTAGGACTTACACCAAAAGATTTTCAGTCTTCCAATGGGAGTCCCAGAATTCTATCACCAAAAACCCTAGAGAGGATTGATGTCTTCCCTAGGTTTACCTAGAACTGGTGCTTAGATAACAACTCCAACCCCATAAGAGTATGGAAGCCTTATCATAGTACAGATTTAGGATCGAACCCAAAAGACAACGGTCTTGTTGCAAGCAACAAGATGGAAAACGTACAACACTTCACTTAGTTATTTTACTAATTGGAACTTATATCAAAAGGTTGGGTTTTGATTGGTTTTTAGACTAAAGCATGAAAAGTAAATAAAGCAAGTAAAACTAAGATTTAACAAATGATGATGAATCACTGGGGTTAAGCAGGTATTTACCACCGCTACACATGCATTGTATATGTACTAAGCAAGCAAGACTTATAAGCTAGATGCATGGATGTTCCACAAGACCGATGCCTTATAAGACAAGAGCGATGCATTGCATCCAAGGATGTTCCACAAGACCGATGCCTCGTAAGACAAGAGCGATGCATTGCATCCTTCGATGTTCCACAAGACCGATGCCTTATAAGACAAGAGCAATGCATCGCATCCTTCAAGGGTTAAGTAGCTCTCATTCGGTACATTTCTACGTGTCAATGAAGATATGTAGTCTCCCAAAGAGAGAATCTTACTCAACCTCATGAAACGTGCATCTAAAACTAACAAGCGAGTGATAATTATCAAATCGAATAATATCTTTGTAGGCCTAGTCTCCTATTCGGATAACCTAGCTATGAGAAGTGCGGGAATGTTGCAACGCCAGCCATTCCCGATCAAATGGTCACATGCTTTACATCATTCCCCTCGCAAAGCGTGTTCCTCGACTTACCAAGGTTACTTCCATACAGATGGAAGTGCAACGGATGATAGTGAGTTTACTCCACTCTTTGAGATACACTCCTAGACACCGAAACGGATGCGTGGTGGATACACACACCAGAAACCAACACTAAATCGGTATTCGAGTCTCGAGAGCGGTCGTAGACAAACCACAACAAAAGACAATAGATGCATACAAGAACGTGGCCATCATTCAAGCATGTATGGAACGATTTAGTATTAAAACGAAAGGATAACATCTTTTTAGTACAAAGTACAAGACATGGGCAGCGGGGCTAGTCCCCGCGCCCCAGTGGATGGAACTACTCGCTCCTCATAGAGGGAGCAACAAAGGAGGAGGCAAGAAGAGATAGAAAGAACATCATCTCCACTGAGGAGAGAAGGTTGAACCCTTGGTGGAGAGGGCAACTATCTCCACCCTTCGTGGCTTGCTTGACGACGGATCTTCTCCTCCCACCTTCTTTGTTGATGAGAGAGAGTGTAGCTTTGTAATGGAACGTGAGTCTCAGACCGGCAGCCTCGGGCGGTGGATGGAGTTGTTCTGGTACTCGAGAGGCAGCCTCTGGACATCTGGACTCTCCTCAGGGATGGCCCTTGAGGTCTTATTTATAGGCCTTGAGTGAGGTCAAACGGTCTTGAGACCGTTTGGCGTCAAACGGTCTTGAGACCGTTTTGGCGTCAAACGGTCTTGAGACCGTTTGAACTCCATGCGGTCTTGGGACCATTTGGCTTCATGCGGTCTCGGGACCGTTTGAACTCCATGCGGTCTTGGGACCGTTTGGCTTCATGCGGTCTCGGGACCATTTGAACTCCATGCGGTCTTGGGACCGTTTGGCTTCATGCGGTCTCGGGACCGTTTGAACTCCATGCGGTCTTGGGACCGTTTGGCTTCATGCGGTCTCGGGACCGTTTGAACTCCATGCGGTCTTGGGACCGTTTGGCTTCATGCGGTCTCGGGACCGTTTGAACTCCATGCGGTCTTGGGACCGTTTGGCTTCATGCGGTCTCGGGACCATTTGAACTCCATGCGATCTTGGGACCGTTTGGCTTCATGCGGTCTCGGGACCGTTTGAACTCCATGCGGTCTTGGGACCGTTTGGCTTCACTCGGCCTTGAGGTTGGTTTATTCTTTTATGATTTTTTTGTGCTTTTTCTGCAAGTGTAAAAGGAAAAAGTTAGTTTGATGATGTATTTACAAAAAGGGGTAAAATTAGGTTTATGTACCGTATAAACGTAAAAGGAGTATGGAAAACTAAAGAAAAAGACTAAGATAAACTACTAAAATAGGAGGTTATCAAGAGACCATCAAATATTTGAGTCAAGATATACATTAGTTGATGGAGCAATGAGGCCATTGAGTGTTGGACCCAGTGGAGCCTTCAGTTGTCATCAACTGGTGGTGAAACAAGTCAAAAACCACAATGAAACCATCGTTTGGTGGAAGGAAATAAACCATCAATTGAAACCACAACAAGAGCACTAAGACCATTGTTTATTGAGAACAAAAGAGTCCAAAACAGAACTTAAGACATGACCATCAGTTGTCATAGGCTAGGCAACCAAAACCACCAAGAACAATCCATCAATTCTTGCAAGAAAGCACACCATCAGTTGATAAGACAAGAAGGAAAACAACCCCAAAACCCTAAGTAAAACCCATTGTTTAGAACCACTTGAGGAGAGAATCAAAGCCACCCACTTGGAGGAACATATCCATTGATTCTAGGCACTAAAAGAAGGTTCACCAAGGTACCCACCATTAGTTGTCACAAGGGCCCAACCATCAAATCATAAAACCAAGAAGAAAACAACCTGTAACACACAAGAGAAACCATCGTTTGTAAACCCTAAGAGTACGTAGATTCATGGTTATGCAAATTTTGGATCTTCCTATACCAAGTAAAGGTCAGACACAAGTTTTAGGGCACATCCAAGAAGATAAAACACCAAAGAACTAGCACCTAAGCTCAAATCCAAGGTAAAGATGCCATCTTTATGCTTACAACTTCATTTTAGAGCAAGAACATGTACATGCAAGCTAGTAGTAAGCAATAAACGTGAAGAAAGTTATATAACTCACCTATAGGATGAAGAAGAAGCTCCAAACAACAAGGAAGCTCGAGGAAAAGAGAAGAAAATCCTAGCTTGAGCTCCTCCACTCGACCAAACTAGCCCCTTCTCCAAAGAGGAAGCAAACCCTAGGTCAAATAAGAAAGAAAGGGGTGTTCTTTAAGCTCTAGAACAAGTTACACAATGGAACACCATGGTTATGAAATAGAAGAGTAAGGAGGTAGGAAAACAAGAGAAATGAAGGAAAGAGGGAAGAAATTACCTGCTTAGTAAGAACAAGAAAAGGAAGCGCTACAAGCCCAAAAGGGGGGTAGATCTGAACCCTAGCCACACACGCAAGGAGATTGACCACCTTCTTCTACCTTGGGCATCTTATTCTTGAACAAGCAAGGGAGAATGACATTCTAGATAGAAAGGAAGAGAAAGGAGGTCTAAAGGGTTCGTTTGCATGCTAGAGGGAAGGTATAAGAAGCAAAGGGTGAGAGGGGAGAGGAGGTTAAGGTGTCCTACTAGGTTTGCCATGTGTCCATGGACTAAAGGGTCACATACATGAAAAGAAGCATCTCCACCGGTTGTGGGAGTATTAAGAGCCATCCAATATTGAATTCCTAGGGTGGCTATTGAGTTTTTAAGTAGGGTGACCATCAGTTTTGGAACCCTAGGTCACAAGGGCAAAAACCATCATTGGAGCACCTCTCTAGGTGAACCAGAAACCTAAGGAGCCTCAAGAGGGGAAACCATCAACTATCACACTTCAAGGGACCCTTAAGTAACCAAGATAGGATTCCAACACCATTGGATCCCATCCAACAAGGAGGACCATTGAGTTTTGGCCTCCAAGATAGCTCATCTATGAGGGCAAAAACCCTAACTAAACCCAAGAAAGGTATCTCCACCAAACCAAGGTGTAAAAAGGTGCTACATGGCACAATAAGCTCAAGAATGATAACAAAACATTTTAGGTACCATAAGCATGTGACAATGTAACATCCCAGGATTTGAGGCCTCAATTAAAACACTCTTAAAAGGAATGATTGGACTACCCATATCACCAAGGTGCACCTCCTTTTCCGGGAGCCCATCGTTAAAGAACTCCATAGTTAAGCGTGCTCATCTTGGAGTAGTACTAGGATGGGTGACCAGTCGGGAAGTTGACCCCGGCTTGCGTGTGAGTGAGGAAAAAGTGTGCAGTTAAGGCTAGTGGTGGTCTGTGGGGCCAGTCGTCAATCCTGAAACTCTACTAGAGCCTTGGGCAGTGGGCCCGGACATTACAAATGGTATCAGAGCCATAACCCCTCTAGTAGGTGGGGCCCACATGGGCATGGCATGCCAATCTTGATCTGTGCGGTCCAGGCATGTAGGAAAGGGCTGTCCATGGTTGACGTAGCCACCCTTGCACTGATATTCTGTGATCGGGAGCTGGGTGTCCATGGGCCATTGTGGGTCTGCACTGAAATGGGGAAGAGGTTATAAGGCCTTATAGTTGAGCCTTGATGAGGACATCAAGAGTCTAAGTGGGGGAGATTGTAACATCCCAGGATTTGAGGCCTTAGATAAAATGATCTTATAAGGAATGATTGGACTACCCATATCACTAAGGTACACCTCCTTTTCTGAGAGCCCATCACTAAAGAACTCCATAATTAAGCGTGCTCAGCTTGGAGTAGTGCTAGGATGGGTGACCAGTCGGGAAGTTGATCCTGGCTTGCACATCAGTGTGGACAAAGTACTTAGTTAAGGCTAGTGGTGGTTTGTGGGGCTAGTCGTCATTCCTAAAATCCTGCTAGAGCTTTGGGCAAATTGTAACATCCCAGGATTTGAGGCTAGTAGAGTTTCAAGATGACGACTGTCCCCACATACCACCACTAGCCTTAAATGCGCACTTTGTCCTCACTCACGTGCATGCCATAATCAACTTCCCGACTGGTCACCCATCCTAGTACTACTCCAAACTAAGCATGCTTAACTATGGAGTTCTTTAGTGATGGGCTCTCAGAAAAGGAGGTGCACCTTGGTGATATGGGTAGTCCAATCATTCCTTATAAGATCATTTTATCCAAGGCCTCAAATCTTGGGATGTTACAATCTCCCCCACTTAGACTCTTGACGTCCTCGTCAAGGTTCAACTATATGGCCTCATAATCTGACCCCATTTCAATGTAGACCCACAATGGCCCATTAACACCCAGCTCCCATCCACGACTACCAGCGCAAGGGCGGCTCCATCTCGTCTCTGCGGATAGCCCTTTCCAACTTGCTTGGACCGCATGGCTCAAGTCTGGCATGTCACATACCCATGTGGGCCCCACCTACTGGAGGGGTTATGGCTCTGATACCATTTGTAATGCCCGGGCCCACTGCCCAAGGCTCTGGTAGAGTTTTAGGAATGACGACTGGCCCCACAAACCACCACTAGCCTTAACTGCGCACTTTGTCCACACCGACGCGCAAGCCAGGATCAACTTCCCGACTGGTCACCCATCCTAGTACTACTCCAAGCTAAGTACACTTAACTATGGAGTTCTTTAGTGATGGGCTCCCAGAAAAGGAGGTGCACCTTGGTGATATGGGTAGTCCAATCATTCATTATAAGATCATTTTATCCGAGGCCTCAAATCCTAGGATGTTACAATCTCCCCCACTTAGATTCTTGACATCCTCATCAAGGCTCAAGTATAAGTCCTCATAACCTCTTCCCCATTTTAGTGGAGACCCACAATGGCCCATGGATACCCAACTCTCGATCACAGAATACCAGCACAAGGGTGGCTATGTCAACCATGGACAACCCTTTCCTACATGCCTGGATCACACGACTCAAGACTGGCATGCCATGCCCATGTGGGTCCCACCTACTAGAGGGGTTATGGCTCTGACACCATTTGTAACGCTTGGGCCCACTACCCAAGGCACTAGTAGAGTTTCAGGAATGACGACTGGCCTCACAGACCACCACTAGCCTTAACTACACACTTTGTCCTCACTGACATGCAAGCCAGGATCAACTTCCCGACTGGTCACCTATCCTAGTACTACTACAAGCTAAGCATGCTTAACTATGGAGTTATTTAGTGATGGGCTCCCAGAAAAGGAGGTACACCTAGGTGATATGGGTAGTCCTTACATTCCTTACAAGATCATTTTATCCGAGGCCTCAAATCCTGGGATGTTACAATAGATGTTTACTTTTATGTTTAGATTTCCATGCTTAGGAATGTTTAGACATGTTATAGAATTCAACCATAGTCTCCTATGTAAAGGACAATGTATGAATCTCAATGGTGATTCATGTATTTATTTGCTATGATTTCAATAATGTTACATTCCTCCTCTAAGATGAAAGCTTCCGCTTAGTTATGTTGAATATCATAAGGAGGGGTGTTACTTTAATGGTATTATACCCTTGCTTTCTAGGCCCAAAATGCTTAGGAAGATAACTACTGTGGACTACCACTTTTTATAAATATCATTTGTAACGCTTGGGCCCACTTCCCAAGGCACTAGCAAAGTTTCAGGAATGACGACTGGCCCCACAGACCACCACTAGCCTTAATTGTGCACTTTTTCCTCACTGACACGCAAGCCAGGATCAACTTCCCAACTGGTCACCTATCCTAGTACTACTCCAAGCTAAGCACACTTAACTATGGAGTTCTTTAGTGATGGGCTCCCGGAAAAGGAGGTGCACCTTGGTGATATGGGTAGTCCAATCATTCCTTATAAGATCATTTTATCTGAGGCCTCAAATCCTGGGATGTTACAATCTCCTCCACTTAGACTCTTGACGTCCTCATCAAGGCTCAACTATAAGGCCTCATAACCTCTTCCCCATTTCAGTACAGACCCACAATGGCCCATGGACACCTAGCTCCCGATCACAGAATACCAACACAAGGGTGGCTACATCAACCATGGACAACCCTTTCCTACATGCATGGAATGCATGGCTCAAGACTGGCATGCCATGCCCATGTGGTCCCCACCTACTAGAGGGGTTATGGCTCTGATACCATTTGTAATGCCCGGGCCCACTGCCCAAGGCTCTAGTAGTGTTTCAAGAATCATTTGTAATGCTTGGGCCCATTGCCCAAGGCACTAACAGAGTTTCAGGAATGACGACTGGCCCCACAAACCACCACTAGCCTTAACTACACACTTTGTCCTCACTGACATGCAAGCCAGGATCAACTTCACGACTGGTCACCCATCCTAGTACTACTCCAAGATAAGCACGCTTAACTATGGAGTTCTTTAGTGATGGGCTCCCAGAAAAGGAGGTGCACCTTGGTGATATGGGTAGTCCAATCATTCCTTATAAGATCATTTTATCCGAGGCCTCAAATCCTGGGATGTTACAGACAAGTTGCAAGAAAATCCTCATCTATATGTAAATTGCAAAAAAAGTCCAAATCAAGCATAAAATTGCATAACTTGCTCAAACAATGTTCGAATTGGACCAAACTTGAAACTTAAGCTTGTCACATGATATAGAAGAAATTATTAGGATTATATTAAGGTTTTAAACATGAAATTAATGTAATAAAGCATAAACCAAAAAGTAAGGTCAGGGGTCTCACAACCACAAACCCCTAATATGGATTTTGCCCCTAAAATCCAAGGCAAGAAAAGATGGATACCTCCTATGAACCTCATCCATTAACCTTCGCATGGTCACTTCCATACCATGGTGATGTCACAACACTCTTATAGTAATCATGATTTTGTTCCTCAAGCCATGTATGCGTTATCTTGGATCGACATAGAAACCTTCCCATAAGAAACATCCTCACCCAACTCCACCTCCATCGCCAACATCCCTTATCATGTACTAGGATGTCACTTCCTTGTTGTGGAACATAGAAACTACTGTGCAACTCTAGTGGCAACTCTGACTTGGAACTCTATATATTGTCCTAATATGTCTCTATATGTTTCTGAATCACTATGTCCTTCACTGTAACCTATTGTATCAACACACACTCAGATGCTACTTGATTGCTTTTACCAATCATGTAATGTCCTGTATCTCTTACCATATGTAACTTCACAAGGTACCCCCCTAACTATCAAGAACTATAAGGAATATGTTCTTATAAGATTCTCCCAATTGTATGAATGGTTGAATGACCATTGGTTTGCCACCTAATGCTATGTTGAAATTTCAGTGTATCCTTATTTCTACAGGCTTCTAATATTTCTTATTGACTGACTAACAACTGTACACTTGACGATATCTATGCCATTCCCTATTCCATACTTGGCTTCCATTGCACATTCTTCACCTTATGATACATCTGTGTCTTTACGAAGTATATCATATGTGTCAAAGATGAGTCTCCTCAAGTGCTATCTCACTCAAATCATCTGGTTGTAGAATCATACACTGCATTGTCACCTGACTTATGGAAGCTATCATGCTCCCTACTGTGCTACTCTAATATGATGTCCTATGTCATGGTACCACCCACCTGTACTTCTCTATCCTATTGTAGAAGCAATGATTTGCCCTATAGTTGTGTCCATGATCCTGCTAACTGAGATACTTACAACTATACACCCCCTGCTGAAGTGATGTTGGTATGTCATGTTTCATGATATGTTAAATGTCGATGAAGTTGACTTCCTAATTGACCATATATTGTATCGACACACATACTGAATTGGCCCTTGAAGCACTATAAAAGGTGATATTATTCTTCCTTTTGTTCAGGCGGCACTAACACTAAAATACTTGTCAATTTCTCCTTCCGCATCTAGAAAGAATGTTGACACCAACACTGACACCTGACATTCCATAAAAGAAGGAACACCTTTCGTAGTCAACCTTATTAGGGTTAAAGCAACAACACTGACATTTTGATTGGACTTTCCTATAGAGTCCTTCTAGGCTTAAGAAGATGTAGATCTCAGTCGGTGTCTGGGCTGCTCCCATTCCTGTACTATCTTCACCTTACTTAGATTTACACAACATACTTATCAGACATATCATAACCCCGAGAAGACACTTTAGTCAACTCCGATCTCACTCTTGCTGAACTTGACACACAGTTATTGCTGCTCCAACAATCCTACGACTTAGTGAAGACGGTGTCCATGCTACTTTCCATCTCTGAGGTACCTTGAGATGTTATAAAAAAAACTTGCCACAACTCATACGAACTTGACTTGAGTACTCTATTCATCAAGTCCATAAACACTGCTGATGCATTGATTAGTCTAAACGACACAACCCATAACTCATAGTGAGCATACAACTTATGCCATCCACATTGATCTTCATTTGGGAACATCCCAACCTCAAGTTTTTCTGAAGAAACAATGTAGCACACATTGACTAGTCAACAAACCATCTGTCCTTGGTAGTGGTCTTGTCTAGCTGTTGGTAACCCATATACAACATCACAAAATCACTCTACTTCTTTCCAAACAACACTTGAAGGATCTCAACATCAAACTCTCCCTAGCCAAAGGAAAAAAATCAATGGGAAGCTCACCTGATAAACACCTTCAAACTCATGTACTAATGCTACACCCTGGATACTAGGACTCGTCACCTTGATATCTGCTTCACATTCCAAGAAGAATTCACACCCATGTCTCATCCACTTCTACGCCATCATAACTAACTAAAAATGTATAAGAGTCTTCCTAACTCTAGGAAGGCTAAAAAAGTGAGCTTGTCACAAAACAACATGATCTTGGAATTATAGTCCAAAACATCCACGTGTCACACCAAGGTATCCACTCTGAGATATCGAATCCACATGTACCAAGTGGCATAAGACCCACTTGAAAGATGCACCTCAAAAAGATAGAACAAAAGGAAAACACACTTCCTACAACCCAATAACACTGTTCCATGATTACTAACAAGGGGTTACCGATCCTATCTTCATCATGCAAGTTATAACTTTTATGTATCACTTTACCTTTATCATTTGGGTTCCTTGTTATCAATATATGAATTATCATGACTATCGTACTTCATTGCTTTTTCTTGTCGATGACGTATTGTAATTATGTGTATGTCCACTCATATTATCTTATTCTTCCCCCACTTATCAAGGATAGTTCATCGTATTTCACATTTTCTTCACTTATCCAATATGATTTCTCTTTAATTTCTTATTTATGTCATGGTGATTTTACTTTTATCACTTTCTTAGACACATGGTTTGGTATGAGATTAGCTCAGGTTCCACTTAATTCATATGTCATTTTTCTTATTCATCTTCTCATATCACACTTATCCCAGGAGTTCCCTTATTCTTAGGTGAGCTTTATACCTTGAATATTTTTAATAGCACATATTTATTTGTCTTTTACTTCATTATCTTCTAGAATTACAGATTCAAGAACTCCCCTTTAGCTTATTTGTATTCAGATTTAGGTTTCATGGTGTCGTATCTTTCTCTTTAGTTACCAGACATTAAGATTTTTGCTGAGAATTGATGTGATTTTCACCTTCTTTAGGGTAGGATTAAGATAATTTAACCATGATTTCTTATCCATTATGCTCTTTAGATTGTTTCAAACCAACTACTTGATCAGAGTAATCAGAAAGATAGAAATCCAATAGTTCCACACTTACCTTTTCTTCAATAATTGAATACCTGACCAGGGCATCCAAGTACTGAGATTAGGCGGTATGCATCATGTTCATATGTCATGTTCCTTATTTAGTCATCATCCTAGTCCTAAGTCCTAGTGTCCCTATAGACTCAGTGAACCTAAAGCTCTGATACCAACTTGAGAGAGCCCATCACGCCAAATGAGATTACTCAAAACTCAAAAACATGATTGATCACTAATTAACCACATAGAGAAAAAGGGAAAATTAAAACCAATTTAAACATTCCAAACATGTCCAAGAACATTTGCAAAGAAGCCCAAAATTATGCATATATTCATATATAATGCCAAGTATCTTTTACAACTGCGGCCTTTACCACAACATTTGCATATATAAGAACATTATCCACATATATCACATATATAAGCATCAAAATGCCACCAAAACTTGATTCGATTGAAACATCATATACAAACTTTCCCTCCCAGACCTGAGAGTACAAGGATGACTCTAGGACACACTAGACATCTAGACAACCTTCTATAAGGTCCATCATCCAAAACTACTCCTCATTTCCATGGTGTCCTACCGCTGCTACCATTCACCTAAAAATATGTGATGACCCAGAGGTGAGACCCATGTCCCAGCGAGAGATATAACTCTAAAAAATGCTTATTGATTATGACAAATAATTCATTTAAATAAGTTATGCAGATTAAACAAATGAAACAGATACAACATATTATATAATAGAATAGAAATACCAGTTATAAAACTTCTTGGGATCAGTTCTAATGAGAGTCTTATTTGTAGCATAGAAAGATTAATACAATTTTCAGGTGATCAAGTGTAGTTAAAATCATGGGCATAACTATCATCATGACTCTAACTAGCATCATGAAAATGACTTAACAATATTAGCATGTCTAACAGGATAAGCATATCTACATCATAAGTAACACTAACATCATAAACATAACTATCTGCATAAGCATGACTAGCCGTATAAGTATATCTAACTACATAGGCATGGTTAGCAGCATAAGATAACTATTGTCATAAAACATGACCAAAAGTAGCAATATATCTAAGAACATAAGCATGGATACTTATTTTATTGCACTAAACATCCTTTATATGTGAAAAGAATAAACAAGGGTTATCATCCAATGTGAAGGATGTGTATAACCCTAACAGATATACTACACAGCTGTATTATGTCTTTTATTAAGCCCTGGGGAGAGTGAGGTATACCACTCAAACTCCAACTGACCACTACTAAGTCGAAATCAGTTATGTACAAGATCTAGGAGTACCGAAATACTAGGATCTCATCCACCCCCGATACATATGGGTCCGCCACAGTGACACATAAGGTCAAGTTGCAAAATAGCCTAGTCCACCCATGGTATATAGGTCACGGCACTAATTAACAACCCACTTTTCCCCTATAAAGGTCACTGTACTAGTGAAACTGAGATACGACCACTGTCGTTATCTTGCTGAGGTATGGCCCCAGCCATCCTCAGAACATATCACATATACTGAATCATATCATCTAAGATACAACCTCAACCATTCTCCTTCCAGGGTATGAATGGAGCCATCCATGTGAACATGCATATACTATACGATATACGACTCTGAGCTTCCATCAGAGGAATACTTATTTCCCCATCCAACAAGTCCTGACACTGGAACAGATCTATGGCATAGGGCACTACATAATAAAGGTTTCACTTGATTAGTTAAGTCAATTGGGTGAATTAAGGATACATCAAACAAGTGGGCATACAAACCCTAATTCATTTCTAGAAAGCATTGATATATAACAAATCCAAAAGTAAAAAAACACGTGAGACATATTCCTGATCACAATATCACAATATACAAGTTCATTGGTATCTATGACACTATACTTGTCATTACACCATCACATGATACAAATCCTAATCACATTATCCCAGGGTACCAACCCTTGTCAACATAAAGAGGATTACACCTCCATAAGGGATCAAGACATGTCCAAAGGTCATTAAGACCATCACATCATCTCCCGCAAGAACATCACTATCTTTTCATACCTTATAACCAGGCTCATACTTGTGATAGACAGGTTCAACATAACATTGCATTAAAGAGGTAAAAGATGTTCACATGATAACATAGTAGGGTTATCTTAGTATCAAGAGAATTCCTTCATCATATCATCATACAAGAAGGCTTGGTATGATTGACCACCATCATACTTATAGTGCATAAGTTTAGCATAAGAAAGTATCAACCATAAGGGCCATGATAACCACCAATTAATGCATTAGGGTTACAATCAACATTGAGAGACTATTCCATTAGCATACAATTCACACAAGGAAGTTAAGTATGAGAAATCACCATAATAGGATTACTTTAAGGTTAGGTTCAACAAGGTAGATCAAGTATGATTATCCATCATCACTTAGTTGTATTAGGGTTACCCATTAGATCTTTTGTAGCTACTACTTTACATTCATATGAGGGAAAATGTAAGACTACAAAGTTAAGGGCATAACACCATTGATTCTACATCATCAAAGACAAACCATCATGCCATGAGCATCACCCCAAGACCATCAAATTTTGAGTAGCTAAAACCATCGATTGCACACAAGCAAACACCTTGAACAAATCATCTAGAGAAACCATCGAGTTGTGACCTAGGATGAGTCACCAACTTAACCTAGTCAAGCCATCATTTGATAACTCAAAGAGAACCATCCGTTGAAGACATAAGAAGCGCCATTGTTTGTTGACTCAAACAACACCATTGGTTGAGACACCTAGGTCCACCATCAATTGTGGTGTCTAGGGTCGACATCGATTGTGGTGTACATGACTACCATCAGATCATGAAGACAGAATCTCCATTGGTTGAAACCATCGAGTGTTGAACCAATACCACCATCAGTTGATGATCATGGGTCAGAGAGACCATTGAATATTGGAGTCAGGACATCCATTGGTTGATGGACCAGTGGGACCATCGAGTGTTGGACCCAGTGGATCCATCGGTTGTCATCAACAGGTGGTGAAACAAGTCAAAAACCACAATGAAACCATCATTTGGTGGAAGGAAAGAAACCATCAATTAAACCACAATAAGAGCACTAAGAGAATAATTTATTGAGAATAAAAGAGTCCAAAATAGAACCTAAGAATGACCATGGGTTGGCATAGGCAAGGAAACCAAAACCACCAAGAACACGTCATTGGTTCTAGCAAGAAAGCACACTATCGATTGATAAAATAAGAAGGAAGACAACCCCAAAACCCTAAGTAAAACCCATCATTTAGAACCACTTGAGGAGAGCATTAAAGCCACCCACTTAGAGGAAAATAGCCATCGGTTCTAGGAACTAAAAGAAGGATCAAACAACACCAAAGTACCCACCATCGGTTGTCACAAGGGCCCAACCATCAGATCATAAAACCAAGAAGAAAACAATCCATAACACATAAGAGAAACCATCGTTTGTAAACGCCAAGAGTACCGTCAGTTCATGGTTATGCAAATTATAGAGCTTCTTTATAAAGGAAAGGTCACAAACAAGTTTTAGAGCACATCCAAGAAGATAAAACACCAAAGAACTAGCACCTAAGTTCAAATCCTAGGTAAAGATGTTATCTTTATGCTTAGAACTTCATTTTAGAGCATTAACATGTACATGCAAGATAGTAGTAAGAAATAAACATGAATAAAGTTATATAACTCGCCTCTAAAATGAAGAAGAATCTCCAAACAACAAGAAAGCTTGAGGAAAGAGAAGAAAATCCTAGCTTGAGCTCCTCAACTTAGCCAAACTAGCTCCTTCTCCAAAGAGGAAGCAAACCTTTGGTCAAAGAAGCATGAAAAGGGGTGTTCTTTAAGCTCTAGAAAAAGTTCCACCATGGAACACCATAGTTATGACCTAGAATAAGGTGGAAGGAGGTAGGATGGAAAGGGAAACAAAGGAAAGGGGGACGAACTTACTTACTTAGGTCAAGAACAAGCAAAGGTAGCTCCATAATCTCAAAAGAAGGGTAGAATTGAACCCTAGCCACACATGCAAGGAGATCGACCACCTTCTTCTACCTTGGGCACCTTATTCTCAACCAAGAAAGGGAGGAAAAATATATATATATAGAAAGGAAGAGAAAGGGGGTCTAAAGGGTTCGTTTGCATGATAGAGGGAAGGTATAAGAAGCTAAGGGTGAGAGGGGAGAGAAGGTTAAGGTGTCCTACTAGGTTTGCCATGTGTCACTAAAGGGTCACATACATGCAAAGCAACAACTCCATCAGTTGGGAGAGTATGAAGGGCCATCTGATATTGTCTTCCTAGGGCATCCGTCGAGTTTCAAAGTAGGGTGACCATCAGTTTCGCAACCCTAGGTCACAAGGGCGAAAACCATCATTTGAGCACCTCTCTAGGTGAACCATCAACCTAAGGAGCCTCAGGAGGGGAAACCATCAACCCTCAAAGTACAAGGGACCCTTAAGTAATCACCATAGGATTCAAACACCATCGGATTCCATCCAACCAGAAGGACCATTGAGTTTTGCCCTCCAAGGTAGCTATCTATGAGGGCAAAAACCCTAACTCAACCCAAGAAAGGTATCTCCACAAAACCAAGGTGTAACAAGGTGCCCCATGGCACAAAAAGCTCAAGAATTATAATAAAACATATAAGGTACAATAATAATGTGATAAATTGCAAGTAAAACCATAAATATGGGTAAATTATAGAAAAAGTCCAAAATAAGCATAAAATTACAGAACTTGCTCAAACAATGTCTAAACTGGACCAAACTTGAAGCTTAAGCTTTTCACATGATATTAAACAACATCATAGGGTTAAATTAATATTTTAAGTATCAAATTCAGTTAAGAAATCATGTTTAACAAAAAAAACATGGTCAAGGGTCTAGCAAGAGATATTCAACAGAGTTTTGTGGAAGGAGCCAAACCAATTCTCTTCTCCATCTGATGAATTTAAAATTAGAAGTTTAGACAAAAAATGACTTCAAATTCAAGCACTAACTCCTAGTGTAAAAAATAATGGGATACCGATAACACCCAATTTTGTGATGTTTTTGACACTGATTTTGTTATCAAAATTGCCCTTTTAACTGTTTTCCTCTCCTTTTATATGTACTTTTGCAATAATTGGCCAAACGACTCTCTTAATTCAATATTTCCATCTTTTGTAGAGTTTTCCTTCATTTTGGACTCATTTATCATCAGTAAGGCCATTCCGGCCCACAAACAAGTTCCACCTGCATCAACCTTCCGGATGGCCGATACACGCACTGCCTGACAGAGTAGCACAACAGACTGACGCGCGACATGAGGATGACGCAC
Organism: Alisma plantago-aquatica; assembly: GCA_963693085.1. Classification (NCBI taxonomy): domain Eukaryota; kingdom Viridiplantae; phylum Streptophyta; class Magnoliopsida; order Alismatales; family Alismataceae; genus Alisma; species Alisma plantago-aquatica. The sequence continues at coordinate 1,203,317,809 of OY856411.1, read as the reverse complement.
AGAAAGGAACTAGTGGGCGACACGTCTTTTACCCGACAGGGAGCTGAGCTCGTCACAACAACTAAAGCTTGTCGCGCGACACAAGCCACCTACCGGTAGGCGCCACCCGTCACATCCACCGACAATCGACGTCCTTATGCTGGGCGATACCGATATCAGCCATCCACAATTTCCGCGATGATAAGGAGGACATGTGGCGCCCTGAGCACCATAACTTCCCCCAAACACTGCCTATAAATAATAGCTACAGAAAGCCGAAAAGACAGGTCAGAACCCTATGCAAGCCTTCTCAGGAAAGCCGCAAGAGTGAGTGTATCGTGCCTCAGTGGTCGTGACGAGCGATTCTAGGTGAGCAATTCCCCATCCCGAGAGGGAGGGAACAGTTCACTTAGTGTCATCCCGAGCACCACTGTAGGCCGATACCGGCCGACATAGATCCACGATACGAGCGACCGATACTAGGGGCATCACCCTAGTCCGGCACGATACCGAACCTCGATGCGTATCGCCCATCATGACATATCGCCCGAGAGGGTGCCACCTGACATGATCGCATCGGGAAAGGTTCCTCGCACGATACAGTCCACCCATCACGGCGTGCCTCCTGAGACGGTGTGCCGCCCAACACAGCTGTACCAGGCTAGGGTCCTGCCCGGTATCGGGCTGGATGGTCCGCTGTAGTCTGTCGTCCTTCCACATCAAGAAGGCGACATTTATCTTTATTGTTTTAGTCATTTATTTCTTTTACTTATGCAATGTAACCATACCTTTATTTGTTTATGGAAATAGAAGAGTTTAATTATCTGCTTCTCTATGTTTGGTACCCTTGTTGGATGTTTGCTAAGTTTAACATCTGAACTCTAGCTTGTACGTTTGGATCACGTTTCGATTAGCTACCGAATCATGTTTTCCCATCGCAACAGCCTTGAGAGAGGTGTTGTGTCTCTAGTGTTTGGTCTGATTCTGGAGTACGAGAGTGCCCAGAATCGGAGTTGCTTTAGTAACCTTTCCACTCTAATTTAAGTCCAGCAACCTCGAGAGGGGTGTTGATGCTTGATTAGAGGTACCCGCTCTGAGAGGAGGGGTATGGGACGTTTCTGCTGCCGCTTGTTTTACCGAAGTTTTCTCCTTAGTACCTTGCTTTAGCCTTAGTATTATCTCTCTGTTTCCATTGCATGAAAACCCCTAAAAACTGATAAATGCCTAAACCCTTAATCTTTCTTGTAGCTCCATTTGAAGATAGGGTTTTCTTTTGTTTTATCGATCTTGTTCTGCTGTTCCCTTTTTGGGAATTTATCATCTCCTTACCTCTCTGCCGGAGTGTAGCGTGTCGATTCTGAGTTCTCAACACTACCGCCCTTGTCCCTATGTTCGACCTTGTCTATCTACTTCAACCCCGTAAGCAAAGTTGCGGGGGCCTAGAAGGTTTCGGGTTATAAATGTAAAAGCTCGACTACCTCAAATCCGCCTCCAATTTTGGGACGCGCGATTTAGGCCGGTCAACTTTTTGGCGCCGTTGTCGGGGACAAGGCAAAACGGCACTATTGACGAATCTGAATCCACTATACTACACTCCTATGCCTCAAGCTTAGAAATGAGCTTGACAACACTCTTTTCTTTCCTTTGGTTATTATTAATTATTCTTTGCCTAAAATAAATAATTCGATTTCCTAAGCTTGATTTTCCATGCTAATCCAGGTACTCTGACAAATGGTGATCTGTTCCACCGAGCACTAACAACATGCCACCTTGTATTGAACAACCTCTTTTAGAGGGCAAACGTCAAAGGAGGGCTAGACCTAACTCCCCTCCACCGGAAGAAAATGACCACTACGACGACCATGATCAACAGGAAGATTCAGAAGGAGAGCAGTTAGAGGACGACCAAGAACGAGATAGACGTCGTCACCATCGAAGGCACAGAAGAAATCACGACCAAGAACATCGCCGAGAAGCCAACGACAGTGAAGATTCAGACGAAGAGGAGAAAACTCTAAGTGAATTAGCATCCACGAAGGCTGACAATTCCCGGTGTCCCGTCATTGTCCCGTGTTTCAACGCCGCAAATTTTGAGCTCAAGCCATCCGTGATCTCCATGATCCAAAATAAAAGCTTCAGGGGGAGTTCCAAGAATGATAACCCTTACCACCACCTAGATGCCTTCAAAAATATCTGCGACACCATAAAAATGCGGGGGGTTCCCGAAGAAGTCATCTACTGCAAGGGCTTCATCTTCTCCTTGGAAGACAAAGCTCTGTCATGGTACCTTGGGTTGCCTCACCAAGCTCTTAATGGATGGGGGGCACTGGATGACGCGTTCATGAACAAATTCTATCCCACTGAGAGGACTGTGAGGAACAGACAGAGGATAACCTCCTTTATGCAGAAGCCCAATGAAAACCTCCATGATGCCTGGGAAAGATACCAAGAATACCAGAGGGACTGCCCTCACCATAACTACAAGAAGGGTTTCCTAGTCACTACGTTCTATAATGGTCTAACTCCCGATGAAAGGGTGTCACTGAATGCGGCAGCAGGGAGTGACTTCCTAGGGAAGAAACCAAGCAAGTCTGAAAGGATCATCAAAAACATGGCCGAGCTGCAAGCCGACACTGAGTATGATAGATATGACAGAGGGCAGGCTAAGAAGGTCAGTGATGGACCCTCTCTTGAATCCAAGGCTCTGGAGTCTATAACTTCTCAGATACAGAGGATAGAGACTGATGTCAAGTAGTTAAAAGAATTTGGTAGTAAAGGGAAGAAACCAGTCGAAAAAGTAATGAAGTGTGTGACCTGCAGAGAAGGAGGGCATGGGGTAGATAGTTGCATCTACACCTGATCGAATGCGTCAAGTGATTCTGACTCTGAGGCCGAGGAGACAGAAAATGTCTCTTTTGTGAACTTTAAAAGGCCGGACCACCCCGGTTTTAGCTACAGCAACAAGGACGCAACTGAGAATTCACATCAGTTGCATGGCTCGTCTAAACCACCCCAAGCGTTCGATAAGAGAGGAGGACTGAGCTAGTACACCAAGAACACCTCCTTCCAGACGAACAAGGGGAATTTCCAGGGTCAGGCTAAGTACCAAGGATCTACCAAGGAACAGGATAAAGGTTCCCGCCAATCGGACGTGGTTGGCCAATTATTTGACTTCATGAAAAGACATGATACTATTAATAATCAGCTAGCACAAAGCGCACTATCGAATTCGGGCATTTTGAACTCCTTGCAGGTACAGTTGGTGGATATGTATACGCATCAATGCCAGATTGATCAACAATTGGCTCAAATGGCCGAGTTCGTAAAGAATCCGTCAGGAAAAATACCATCAAACACCGAGACTGCCAAGAAGGTAGGGCTATGACCAACATAGGCAAGGATCAAGATGCAGGGAGACGGGTGATGCTGAAGACCAAGAAGTGAAGGAGCTGAGGCCGTCAAGCTGGAGATGGAAACCACAACGCTTCTCGGGAGGCAACCCGAGTTTTCTTTTCCTTTCTTAGAATAGGATGCATTTACTTTACTGCAAAATGAACATTACAAACATTATGGACTGTAATAAGGCCCGAGTTAGTGCATGCGCCACATGCGCTGACTCTTCTATGGGCCACCGCTCAGTTTTATAGACTGAGATGGGTAATACCATCTGAGGCTGGGATCTTAACCTTAGGCCAATGATGTTTTGCTCATCGATCGCTTTTTCCAGCTTTGTTTTAAGTTTTTCTCCTTGGTTTTTCTCTGAAAAGTCATATCGGGCAGCAGCTCATCCGTCACGTTAAACGTGCCCATTCTGGACAATGGTATTTCGGGCATCACAAAGGTCGGGACGGATGGCATGCCTGGGTGGCGTACACTCTTATCGCGCAAGTGGAGTAATTACCCTTGTGTCGACAGATGGATTGCTTGTCTCGGGAATGATTTATCCCAATGGCCGCGCGCGAGGATTACCAGATTTACCCCCGGTTGGGTTCGCTATATAAGGGACAGAGATATTACCGTGTTGGGCTACTGCCTTTATTGTTTTACCTACTCGTATCGTGCAATGTTTTCTTGAGCTCGCTCCCATGTCGTGCAATGATCCCCTGCTCTCGTTTCGTGCGACAGATTAAGAAGACAACAGAGGTATAGACCGATAGACCATATCGTCCACCTTGCCCGACACGACCTACCTTTCACGAATAACTTGTCGGGCTTGCGACTTCTTAGCTGAGCAACCTTGTATCGCCCGATACATATATCGCCCAACGTACCTGTTTTCCCGATACACCTTATCTCCCACCACCTCGCCAACTTTGCTATCAGGCTACACATGGCTTCTCTTTCAAGAGAACCATGTCAGGCATTTTGTCTTTCGCAACGGTGTCGTCCGATGCACCCATGACCATGTCGGGCGAATTTCCTAACGCGATGTTCTAACTGATTCGTCTCAACATGACGGACGATACCCATATCTCGTATCAGGCACGAGCCCTAATATCTGATAACATCGTCTCACCTGATACAGTGGTGTGGGAACATTTTGTCTCGAGTCATACCTTATCGCGCATTCAGTTTCCTAACATCGACACATTTAGTTGACCAAATGAATTTGTTTTATGGTTAACAGAAATGGCCCATATTAAGCAGACTGTCGTCTGGGTTGACGAGAACGGTAGGAGGATATACACCGAGCCCGCGGATGAAGCACCCACTGGCGGGCAAAAGCACCCGAATCCAGAAGCATCCGGGCCGTCGACGGTGGAAAAGAGGACGAGGGTAGGAGAAGTGGCGGCTCCAACACCTACAACAACGGCAGAACCCCTGGAATACACGCCAGGAAGGTTCGTACCGAGGGACGACGAGCATGCATGCCGTTATACTGAGATGGCAACCAAGGTCTACAGACCGAGCATGTTCTGCCACCGGGCTTCGTTCGCTGAGCTGGGCATATTTGAAAGGTTGAAGGGCATCCTTGCTGCGGCAGGATTGAGGAAGATCTGCCTCAGCCGATCTTCCTCTTACACCGAACTTACTAAGGAGTTCATGTCATCCCTCCACCGAGTGAAGAACTCAGTTGCTGAAAAGAAAGAATACGGCGGAGCAGATAGACTCCAAGCTCGGCTATACAACTCGGAGCACGCCATCTCCGAGAAGCTGTTGAACGGGATCTTCTCTTCCAGCGAGGAGGAGAAGAATCTAATGGATAAAGGTGAGAGAATAATAGAAGGAGACAGGTTCAATCCCGTGGAGCTCTGGAATAAGCTAACCGACGAATCATCATTTAAACCGGGTAGCAAGGTGGCAACAGTGCACTCCTACTTTTGGAGAATAGTGCACAAGTTGGTGGCGTGCTTGCTGTTCAGCAAGAATGAGTCCAACAATATCTACACAGAAGAACTCCATGTCATGTGGCACATGATGGAGGGACGAGTGATCAACCTCGGGCGGTTTTTGCTGAACAGACTGCACCCGATAAAGGATGCCACCAAAGAATACTGTATGGGTGGCATCGTCAACTTGATTGCGGCAGGGCTCGGGTACCCAAAAGAGCCGCACATCCTTTTGAGGAAGAAGGGCGATGAGCTGATCGACATCAAATACCTGATGAGGGCCAGCATCGTAAAGAAGGAGGGAAAGGACTACTTCTACAAGTTTGCAAGGACAAACATCCTCCTCCCGCTCCCTCGCTACGCCACCTACGACGCAGAAAAGCTGGTCTTCACCACAGTAGAGATAGAAGCTGTGGCGGTAGACGCAACTTACGCCACCACCACCCGAATTCAGGAAAGGGCGGCTGCGAGAGGAGAATCGATTCTTCTCGACCCAAGGTGGGAAAAAGCCTCAACGACCCGCACCGAGCCAGTTGCGATTCCAGAGCTATCAACGACAACTGCTAATAGAGCTGTCGTCGCTCCTGCTGTACCAGCCACAACCACAACAATGACTGGGGTGGCTAAAAAAGAACCAGTGATCGTCAAGGTCACCGAGACAGTAACTACGGGAGCTACCGTGGGAGAGACAACCGCAGCCCCCGACATCCCTGTAATGCCTTTAGAGGCAGAGGAAGCACCTCAGCCGGATGCCAGTAATGGGGTGTTCGACGAGATCCTAGGAATGGGGCTCGAAGATGCACAACTGACACCGACACCGCCGCCGGTGTCCCCGGTTACAGTTGCTGAGGGGATCGCCGACAATGTAGAGGTGGAGCAGCATCCGCCCACACCACTTCCATCTCCACCACGACGAGAAGGTGAAATAGGGACGGCAGCAAAAGTGTCGACACCTCGCCCGGCGACATCTGCATCGCGAACAATTGAGATAGAATCTAACTCGTCTGGTAGACCATTGCGTGAGCAAGGTGTTGTGAGGACAGAAGGGAGACCCGCAGGGACCCCTCCGTCGCTCGGGAAAATGTTAGGGCATGAGCTCGACTACTTGTGAGAGGTATCAAAGAACAACTCAGCTACATTATTTTCCTTAACCCGCAAGTTTGCATCTTTCCAAAAAAGGCTGAATAGCCAAGAATGAGAGCTGCTAACTCTAGCTAGCCTTCTCGACGGACTAGAGATTTTGACCGCGACGCTTCAGCAAGTTCTCCAATGCCTCGACAAGATCGAGGAAAGGCTGGACAGGAGGGATGACCATCCGCGCCAAAGGCAGCCGAGAAGGTCATCGTCGCCCCCTAGCCGTGGCTCTCCACCTTCTTCGTCAACATCCCCCTCAAGATCGGCATCCTCTCCCTCATCCAGCGGGACGTCCACAATGCCCAAGGAAGGGACGCAACCAAGGTGGACCGACAGAGCTCCAGCAAGACAGGAGAGCTCCCTAGGCCTGGAGGAAGAAAATCCCTCTGTCCCCCTGGATGAAATTGAAGATGATAACGGAGATATCAACATCGGGTGGATTCTTCTGATGAATCAGAGGGAGAAAAGGGGAACGTTTATACCGCCAATGAAAGACACCTTCCCCGAGGAAGACGCTCAATGGCAGATAAGTTCGCAGAGCCATCAGAGATACCTTCCTTTGAGATGACTGACTTCGATAGAAGGGTCATCGACTACCTAACGATCAGAGACTAGAAACTACTAAACAAGGTCCTAAGATCGCAGGCAGATGAAGAAGACGTCGTCTGGAGCGACGACTACTTCTCCGTACGACGGGGAGCAATGTTCCGCTCACCAGCCGTCATTGGAAAAAGGGTGTTCAGGGTCTTTGAAAGTGCGATCATCGAGAATATCAGCACCAGGACAAGTCGGAAGATGATATACAATGCCACCCCGACCTTGGCTAGAAGACTGATGTAGGGAGAATCAGACTCCATTGTGGTGACCAACATGCTGCAATTCATAGATACGCATAACCCTAACCTCGTGTTGGCACCATATAAGCACCACAACATATGGTTCCTCTGCGTGGCAGACCTGAGGAGCCACGACGTCCGTCTACTGAGCTACAACAACAACGAGGTGCCATGCTCCGGGCTTGTTTTCAGTCGTTCAGAGGACAGAAATCTGAAGCTTCTACCGCTGCGTCTCCTACGAGCTATCAAGCAAGGAAGACAATGTCACCAAGGCGTCTGAAACTTCTTTTCCATCCGAGACTTCCCCGTCCAAGCAGAAGAGGGAAGCAGAAACATCGCCTTTATCGTCTTGCGTGCCATGGAGCTGCTCAATGTATGGGGATTCATGGGACACCTCCGGGACACTAACTTTTACCAACTCAGGAGCATATATGCCATGTTGCTAATAAAAGACGGGCGCTATTTCCGAGACATAGGGGTACCTGATAGGCTGCTAGACATCGACCAAGAAGACGAATCTTCACAATCCAGCAGCTCTTCAGAGAAAGAAGCGGAAATAGAAACTAACACCTACAGGGCAGGCAAGCAGTTGGAGATCCTGAGGAAAATGCATGGATTTGAAGATCCTGCTTCGGCAGTAACTCTAGAAGGACTAATCAACAATTTCGACCGCTTCTCGTGCGCTACGCTCACATTGGAGCAGGTAAATGAAATCCTTCTGAAGTTAGCAGATTCTACCTCGGCAGATGTCATTTACAAGGCAGGCGATGTCGTAGTCCCGGTTGATGATTTAAGGGACATGGTAAAATAAGGGGGATGCTTGGCTGTATCTGTGGTAGCTGCTTACATCCAAACATTACAACCAAGGTTCAAACACTCATACATAGCTCATCCTATGCTATTCAATGACGTTTGCCTCGCCGATGAAACAGGAGCAAAGCAGCATTTTTTGGTAGAGTTGGAGAGCGGGATCCCTAGCAAAATTTTTCTGTCCATCCTGCATTATAACCATTGGATGCTCCTGACGATGTACACTCACCAACGAGCTGGAATCTTCTACAACAGCTCGGACAGCAACAAAGATCATCCAGTGCAGTGTACATCAGCAACGTTGACACCCCTCGAACGCTTAGTTTGAAAATTCTATGACGAGGTGTCAAAGCTGATCCAACCATTCCTGGACACGGCACCAAGCAAGTGGCATGAGCTTCAGTTCTACCACCAAATTTCGCAGCAACTTCCCCTATCCAACGACTGTGGCATCTTTGTCCTGGAATGGATAGCAAATGAAGCAACGCCTGACCAGCTCCACCACATCGACTATCACAACAAAAGAGGAGAATATGTGTGGGATCTTCTATCTGATGCAGGCGCGCTCATCAGCTAACCTCACTGGAGTAACATTACCTCACCTTATCTACCTCACAACTCTGGGACAGAGTGTGGAGTAAGTTTGGGGGGGTACCATGTACCAGTGAGGGAGGTATAAAAATTTTGAATAATTTTGAAAAATTCTCAGACTCAAATTCTTGATTCTTTCATTCTTCTTCTCTATATCATGTGTACATATATATATGTTCATACAAAAACTTTGAAAATTTTTGCTTATTTTGTCTCCCTGCATATGTACAAAGTCGCTATATTAGTAAAAACCCGATACGACTTCTTGCCAAGTTTTTTTTTCTATGTGCCTAAGGAGATACAAGTTTTGTTATGTCTTTCTGATAATGCTGCCTCAAACAACAAGAGACTATGAATTTCCATGCCAAAAATTTCGAAAAAAATGAATAATCTCGCAACAGCTAAGAGACGAGTATGGAGAAGGAAAAAGTTGCCCAAACAGCAAAGATCCCTCTTGTTTCCCCTTACCCAACAAAAATCCCAAAAAGAGAAAACAACCTTATGAGAGTGAATAAAAGCATGAGAGTTGTGCCCAATAAAAGAAAAGAAAAATATATATACACACACTTGTTTTCCAAAAGTACCCATCTTTAGGCATGGTAGATCCGGGACAGTGGTACGTAGGATGTGAAATCACTACTCTAAAGCGAACTGGCTTGGACTGCAGGGACCACTCACCCGTTAACGGACCCTTACCTGGATGGACTGATGGGAAACAAGAAGAAAACCCAAAAAGCCTTAGCCTTACCCGACACACAACTTTCTACCCCTAAACCTGTTTGGTGTGAAAGCTAACTTCGGAATCATACACCAAAGTCTCGCTGAAGCTGTAGAGAAATTTTTTATTGAAATAATAAGGCAGGAATGCAAGGTCTTTTGTTCGTAGTGGGGCAGTATTATCTCTAAAGACGTCACGATACTTGTCTTACCTCTTGTCCTGAAAGCCACTCCGCGCAAGAAGGAGCATCACAAAATAAAAATCTAGATATTGATTGAGGACAATCAAAACGCTAAGTTTGGGGGAGTTGATAACACCAAATTTTGTGATGTTTTTGACCCTTATTTTGTTATCAATACTGCCCTTTTAACTGTTTTCCTCTCCTTTTATATGTACTTTTGCAATAATTGGCCAAATGACGCTCTTAATTCAATATTTCCATCTTTTGCAGAGTTTTCCTCCATTTTGGACTCATTTATCATCAATAAGGCCATTCCGACCCACAAACAAGTTCCACCTACATCGGCCTTCCGGATGGCCGATACGCGCACTGCCCGACAGAGTAGCGCAACACACCGACGTGCGACATGAGGATGCCGTGCAGAAAGGAACTAGTGGGCGACACGTCTTTTACCCAACAGGGAGCCGAGCTCGTCACGACAACTAAAGCTTGTCGCGCGACACAGGCCACCCACCGGCAGGCACCGCCTATCACCTCCACCGAAAGCCGACGTCCTTATGCCGGGCGATACCGATATCAGCCGTCCACAATTTCCGCGATGATAAGGAGGACACGTGGCATCCTGAGCACCATAACTTCCCCCAACCACTGCCTATAAATAGTAGCTACAGGAAGCCAAAAAGACAGGTCAGAACCCTGCGCAAGCCTTCTCAGGAAAGCCGTAAGAGCGAGTGTATCGTGCCTCAGTGGTCGTGACGGGTGATTCTAGGTGAGCAATTCCCCATCCCGAGAGGGAGGGAACAGTTCACTTAGTGTCATCCTGAGCACCACTACATGCCGATATCGACCGACAAAGATCCACGATACGAGCGACCGATACTAGGGGCATCACCCTAGTCCGGCACGATATCGAACCCCGATGCGTATCGCCCGTCACGGCATATCACCCGAGAGGGTGCCACCTGACATGATCACATCGGGCAAGGTTCCTCGCACGATATAGTCCACCCGTCACGGTGTGCCGCCTAAGAGGGTGTGCCGCCCGACACAGCTGTACCAGGCTAGGGTCCTTCCCGGTATCGGGCTGGATGGTCTGCTGTAGTCTGTCGTCCTTCCACATCAAGAAGGCGACATTTATCTTTATTGTTTTAGTCATTTATTTATTTTACTTATGCAATGTAACCATACCTTTATTTGTTTATGGAAATAGAAGAGTTTAATTATCTACTGCTCTATGTTTGGTACCCTTGTTGGATGTTTGCTAAGTTTAACATCTGAACTCTAGCTTGTACGTTTGGATCACGTTTCGATTAGCTACCGAACCGTGTTTTCCCGTCGCAACAGCCTTGAGAGAGCTGTTGTGGCTCTAGTGTTTGGTCCGATTCTGGAGTACGAGAGTGCCCGGAATCGGAGTTGCTTTAGTAACCTTTCCACTCTAATTTAAGTCCAGCAACCTCGAGAGGGGTGTTGATGCTTGATTAGAGGTACCCGCTCTGAGAGGAGGGATACGAGACGTTTCTACTGCCGCTTGTTTTACCGAAGTTTTCTCCTTAGTACCTTACTTTAGCCTTAGTATTATCTCTCTGTTTCCATTGCATGAAAACCCCTAAAAACTGATAAATGCCTAAACCCTTAATCTTTCTTGTAGCTCCATTTGGAGATATGGTTTTCTTTTGTTTTATCGATCTTGTTCTGCTGTTCCCTTTTTGGGAATTTTATCATCTCCTTATCTCTCTGCCGGAGTGTAGCGTGTCGATTCCGAGTTCTCAACACTACCACCCTTGTCCCTATGTTCGACCCCGTCTATCTACTTCGACCCCGTAAGAAAAGTTGCGGGGGCCTAGAAGGTTTCGAGTTATAAATGTAAAAACTCGACTACCTCAAATCCGCCTCCAATTTTGGGACGCGCGATTTAGGTCGGTCAGATACATGACTATCATGGTTAAGGTGATTGACTGGTAAGCTTGAGTTTTTGGTGAGACAACCAATACATGTGCAAAGTGACTACACTTTGACCGTCAAAATTTACTCAATGGACTTGGTGATTTAGCCTTAGCCTACATGTTATTATAATTTAGAATTGAGGGGTGAGAAAGTGGATGATTGATGACTCATCTAGATGGAGCTAGCCAATGTGCTCATGTAGACATAGATGTCTTGACCTATAAAGTACTCTTTCAATGTAGAACTCATGTTGCACATATGAGAGATATATGAATATTGTAGAATTTTAGAAACATATCTTCCAATATAACTAAAATTTGTGTGGAGAAGAAGAAGTTATAACATTCCTTATCCAAAAATATTAAAGGACAAAGATTTGATTGTAGATTTGAACAATAAAGTTCCCTTTAATCCTATAAACTAGACTCAAACTCATCTTATTTTGGCATCTAAACATTAAAAGATGATACAAATGCAATTTCTAGATCCCCACTAAGTAGCGTTTCTTTCCTTGGTATGAGTCCATTATATGGTACCATTTCTCTTGCAAATATATATTCTGGTTATGCTTACATCATTACTTCTTCAATGTACTCTACTTGTTCCTATCACTTGACATGCTCCACAAAGGTCTAGTATCTGAGAAATAGTTATTCTAACTTTGTACCAGAATAGAATACAAACAATATACATGATTTCTACCACAAACACTAGCCACATTCATAATAAGAAAACTGTTCTCTATTTTTGGAGCAATATTTATGATAATTATACTTTCTAATGGAAAATCTTCTCATCTCCCAAGATCTAGTAGTTTGAATAAGAATTTGTCAATAGAAACTTACTGAACCATAAACATTCTCATCAAGTGGTCCCATCAAGCTATAGGACACACACAAAAATAATTGAAGATGTAGAAGCTCTACCAATTAGTCTACATATAGTAACCAAACTACTTCATATTACAACACTAACAAAAGCAAAGGATACATGAGGTTTTTTGAGAAAGGAATGTGAAGGCTAGAAAAACAAACCTAGATTTTATTTGGTTGCGGGCCTTCCCTTCAAAACATAGTTGGAAGGCTAAGAAGGCCTCCTTTTGGATGAGGGAAGCCATCAATGAGATAACACTTTTAAAGAGCTAGAATTCTAACCCAGTGCAAGGACATGTGGGCTAAGGGACATAAACAATTCTATGCAAGAATTGTGATAATTTTCTCATGAAAGACAAATAATCTATTTCATCCTAATTATTTGTAATATTTGAAATTCAAACTAACACTTTTTGTGATCCATCGAAGATCTAATATTGTAGATAAAAAATCTTGAGAAGCTTACCCTAAAAATTTGTTCAAGTTGATGTCATCAAGAGCATATAAGGTTTGACCTATTGGTGAGCTAATCAGTTATATATGAGCACATGTATATATTTAGTTGTTTTAGTAAAATATTAATCGATTGAGTGCAATAAAAATATTAGACATATATTTTAAAAAGGAATAAAATACCAAGAAAAATAAAAATATGCACAAAAAAGAACTAAAGACAAAAGACACATACGTGGGGAGGCCTTACCCAAAAAGAATTAAGCATAACCTATGATATATGAAAGGATAATTTTTTTCTTCCAAAGATAGTGAAATCATAATTCCCGCTAGTCATATTGTCTCTCACTTTTATATGTTCATAAGAAAACATTCATCAACTAAAACTTTATGAATCTAGTAAATTAGATGCAAGACATCAATCATTTAGAAATGATTGTTGGTAATAATTGACGTGGATAATTTAGGAAATAATGATGCTCATGTCCTCAATCTATTTTTGTTCTTTAAAACTGAGCACAAATATTGACATTTCAATAGTGAATGAAAAACTTTTGTGATAGGAAATTGATCTCTAAGAAGTAGGAGAAAAGTAATATTCATGGAAAAGGTGTCAAGTATAGAGGAAAAAAGACACATATTGGATAAAAAACATTGTAATGTAAATTTGTGCTAAATATATTAGGTATTCATAGCATTGATCAGAGCTTGAAAAGTAATTGGTAATCTACCATTATAATATATGAATCCATACTTGGTGATGATATTTCAATATATGTGCTAGTATAAAAAGAAAAGTCATTGACCAAATTGAGCTATTAGAGTTAGAGAGATTCCACATTTATAAGTGTGAGGTTGCAAGATCCAACTTAAATGAGTGTATTTTTGGTTGCCCTTGGAAATATGATAAGCACAATAAGAAAGAAGACAATAGTTGCTCAACTCATGAAGTTATTAACAAATTGTATTATATTATATGGATAAAAATAATACCTACAACTTAAAGTTTAGGTGGTAATTTGAACCTTAACACTCTCTTGTTATCAATAGAGATTGTATGGTATCTGGACCCCTAAAACAAAAAAAAAGAGACTACAAATGATGCAAGTATAAAAAGGCACAAATTGACCTATTTCTATATGTAATCAAAGAGAAAATTTCTATATGACTAGGTATATACTAATGCTTCATTTGGCAAAGTAGTAGTGATGTTCATGCAATGAGGGAAACTATGGGAAAAAATACCAATCACATTGTTAAATATGTGATCACGAATTGCACTTATTTTACATTATTTCTTTTATTTGCAACAATCCACTATCTCTACTTATTGCTCATTTCTCATATTGAGACATTGCTGTGATGTGTGATCGATAATGAAAATCAGTGATGGAAGCAATTGCTTTCCTAAATGCTACATAAGTACTCCAACCAACACTCTCATTTTACAAGAGGATATATGTTGTTATATATACGTTGACAATGATTACAAAATGAGCATGTTTTCTAAGAAAGAACCATTTTATTTTCAAATTTTATTTGATTTAAAACATATTATGAAATTTTTTTACATTAATTGAAGCCATTAAGAACATATCATGGCAATAAATCCCCATGCAATAAATTTTTAGTATATTGAAATGAGAAAGGCTTTAGATTATAACTCACAATGCAAGTTACTTTACAAAAAAAATGGAGTTACATAATAAAAAATTAAGAGAATAGAGACATTTGTAGCTATTCTATAGAAATAAGTGGTTTGTAACTTAGGTTGTGATGAACACATAAATATTAATATTGATATTCTTAATAGATATCCTACTCAATTTGTCTAGGATAAAGAGAAACTTGATGTAGAAATTTCCATTTTACATGGGAACCTAGAGGGCACTCTTTAGCATTCCTAAAATTCCCACACCAGAATTGAGAATGATACTTATGACATCAATAGTTCCACAACAGAAGACTAAGACATGCAAATAACCAATACAACATTCAACAAATGATAACACCAAATATATTTAACTTTACACATATATTTAACTTTACACATATATTTAACTTTACATAACTTGTTATGGAATTAGATTATATCTTTATAGAGAATATTGTAAATGAACGTGTATAAAGATAAAGATGGTCTACAAAATTTGTCCACCTAACTCTTGATCACTCAACAAGTATTCCCATCAATGTATTCATATACTAAAGTTGAACTTGTATAAGTTAAAATAGAAAAAAAGTCAGTACAAATCTGCTGAGTATATGTTCTCCATAAAGGACATAACTACTAAAAAATGAAGGATAACTTGCATTCTTAACAAAATATATATTGGTAGAATTTATGAAGAAATAATAAAAAAGCAATAAAAATGCCATTTATTTGACAATATATGTATTTTGAGTTTTTATTGTATCACAAACAAAAGGTAATTCACTCAATCTCACACTTTTAAAGGTGAGAGGACATGGTCTCATAGATACCACTTAACCCAAAGGGGAATGTATATATTCAAAGATAGCATTTAACCAAAGGAAAATGCCTTTGTTCATAGATATCACTTAACCTAAAGGAAAACACCTCTATATATGAGATACCACTTAACTCAATACTCAAAGATAAAAGGAAAGACAATAAATTAAAATAAAGAGATAAAATTGGGTTTACACTAGCATCATTGTTGATGTTCATGTTCATTTTTAAAGTATATATAAAATTTGAAATAATTACCATAGGGAACATGCTAGTTCAAACAATAGAATATTGCCAAGAAACATAATATTACATCAATCAGTTTGAAAGAAAATAGTTCATATGAAAATTATTCTTGTAAAAGAGTGAAATCACCCCTTTACTATTTTTTTATTGAAGAA
Organism: Alisma plantago-aquatica; assembly: GCA_963693085.1. Classification (NCBI taxonomy): domain Eukaryota; kingdom Viridiplantae; phylum Streptophyta; class Magnoliopsida; order Alismatales; family Alismataceae; genus Alisma; species Alisma plantago-aquatica. The sequence continues at coordinate 1,203,302,087 of OY856411.1, read as the reverse complement.
TTGACATCCATTCCAAACACACTCAGAGGTATGATGGAATGGGCATAAATTTTCCAATTTATTATAATGGTATGTAAAAGACTAAAGTGTTGCAGCGGAATTAAACAAATGACTATATTCAATTTTCACAAAAGATTACACAAGTACATCAAATTCTCCCATTAGGGTTTACATCAAGACACATAATCAGGATCTAGATAGAGGGAAGTCTAAAATACTTCAAATCTTGTCTCCAAACAACATCTCCATCAACCGAGTCCAAGCCAAAAGCTAAGATCTTCCTTGTCTTATCCATCACCTTGCTCAACACCTGGGTGGTTAGGAAGGCACCCAACAAAAAGGGAAAGGGAAGAAAAGTATGTGTCACAAAACTAGTCTAGGATATCAAGATAAGTAAAGCAAATAAAAATATGATAGGGTTCATCATATGATGAAGATAACAAGAGTATGAGGCTATATAATAAAGAAACTTGCCATTAACAATTATATCAAAAAGGATTTGCATGTAAGATAATTATGCCTACCTAACTAAGTAGGTTTGAAGCACCTACCAACCTCTAACCTTAGGTGAGGGGAGAATAAGACATTCCCAGTCACCTACAATATTATGGGGAGAATAAGACATTCCCCATGGCGATTATTTACATGCCCTCTGTGGGTGGTTGTACATAAGTACCGCTACTTTAAATTAAATATAACATAAATCTACATGCTAGAAAAGTAGTCATGGCAAGAGTAATCATATGAATCAATAAGCATGGCAGTGGGGTACCAAGACCCAATAATAATGTTCCAAAACTGATTTATGAGGCAAGTATAGCAAAAGATTCAAGAGTATATGAAATATGGTTTAATAAAGCCTCATTATAGAAAAATAGGTTAAGGCACAATTATTCCCAACTTAAGGTGCATGCATAAAGAGGGATTGCACATACCTAGAACATACCTTTCATTATGATTCATATTACCCACTTTCATCACTTGATTGAGTCCATGACCAATTTTTCCCATTTTCAATTCGTATACATGTATTAGAATGATATATATGCATTAAGGTAGAGAAAACCCATATTTTTACTTTTTTTAGAAAAACCTCGATTTAGACTATGAAAACATCACCATAGACTTAGTTAGGTTCTTCTTGTTAAGAAAACATATAATTTTGCATATTTTGGAGTCACGATGATTAGAGTGTATTTTTGGTGATTTTTAAGTAATTAAATCATTTTCTAGAAAACCACCATCGAAAAAACTCAAAACCAATACTTAGAAATATTATTATTGAAAATAAAATATTTTTCTGAGTTCATAACGTATTTTACTTTAGTTTTTGGACAAAGGAATCAAACGTTATGAATTATTGAAATTCGGCCAATAAAAAACCGACACATCATCAAACAAAACGAGATAAGCAAAGAGAGAGAGAGAGGGAGGGAAAACACCATTCTACCTAATATCAAGTTTGAAGTTGCATAGGTAACCAAAATAGAGCTTCTAGAGAAGGTAAAGCAACAAGAAATCAAAACCCTAGAAGAACATGCTAAAGAGAGATGGAAATCATCGATTTTAAGCATAGAAGCATGAATTTTAAGCATGTACTAAGCAATATATGAGAAGGGGGTTAACAAAACTTGCCTCTAGGGAAGATAAGAAGGTCCAAATAGCAAGGATCCGAGCTTAGAAGGTCTGGTTGCTCCAAGACTAGCTCCTTTCCTGGACAAAGATCACCTTCTCAACTTAGAGGTGATAAACCCTAGCAAAAGAGCATAGAGATGAGGTGTTTTAGGGTTCTAGGTGGGGTTTCACCATGGAATTACATGGTTACGACCTGTAATAGGGTGTAAGGAAGACTATCAGCATGAAAATAGGGATGGAAGGGAGGCAACTTACTAGTTTTGGTCGAATTCACCAAGGAGGAGCTTTAGAAACCCTAATAGAGCAATTTGGAAACCCTAGGCGCCTTCTTCACCAAGCTAGACTCGCTCTATTACCTTGGGACAACAACTTCGTGGCCAAATACAAAAGGAAATATTCTATAAGCTAGAGGAAATAAAAGGAGAGCAAGAGTTTTCGAATTGTGAGTTGGGAAGGGGTAGACATGGCTATATAAAGAAAGAGGTGAAGCATGAGGGTGTCTAAGGGACTTTCCATGTGTCTTTAGCCTAGGGCCTGATGGCCATGTAAGAGGACAGCTCATGGACTCTTATTGGATATCAAAAGTAGGTCCTAAGAGACCCTAGAACCTTCTAGGCCATCCCCACCGTTTTTCAAGAAAGAAATAACCTCATTGGTTGATAGCTTTTAAAGATAAGCACATTTATAAAGAGGGTAATCCCTATAATGCCCTTGGAAAGAAATACCATCAAACCAAGGTGAAACTAGGTGCTACAATGGTTTAAAATCTATTTAATAGTAAGATAATATCTAAGGATTAAAATTCAGGTGATAATTTGCAAATAAAACCTCCCAATTGGGTAAATTGCATAAAAGTCCAAAATGTACCTAAAATTGCATAACTTGCACAAACAACATCCAAATCGAACCAAATTTGAAACTTAGGCTCATTTTAAGTTTTCAAATCATATAAAAAAGTTATATTAAGGTTTAGAGTACTTAAATATGGTAATTAAGCTTTCACTGAGGTATTTGTGCATAAACCCTTATATTGGTACAATTAGTGAATACATGTTCACTAAGCCACCATAAATTCCACTAATTAAATAGAAAGGCCAACAAGGATAGAAATGAAAGGAAAAGATGGGAAATAGGGTCAAAAGAAAAAATTTCAAAATTTGTTATGTTACAAAACTCCACCCCTTAAAGAGGATTTTGTCCCCGAAATCACAAGCAAGAAGAGAAGGGTGAGTGTGCAACATCTCATCACAAAACTTCAGGTTATTTCTCCAACCTTAACTTCCACCAAACAACTCATCAACATATACTCCACAAGCATATTGACATATCTCAGGTTCTCAAGGATCACCTAGGTTCCATTATTTAGATATTCTTTTTAGGAGATTTAACGTTATTTACATTTTTGGCTCATTAACATTATATTCATTATGATATAACATTATTACCATTATTTTAATTATGTCATGTCATAATCTTTATTACCAAGGAAGTTATATTTCATTGTCATCCATGAAACATCGTATATATATATTTCTCATTTATCTTACTAAGAATTTTAGCAAAATTATGGGTTACTCAATTCTCTCAATATACTTATCATTATCCTTAATATTTTGAGCTTCGACTTCATTATCCTTATACTATCACCACATTATGTTATAACGAATTATTTTGCATGAAATATTCAATTTTTCATTAAGTCTTCGTTCAATACAAATTATGTCACGTCAATTACATATATTTATATTAAACGTTATCTCATTACCACATTATCTTTATTGCTCACATTAATGTCATCATTAATCATTTTATCATATTTATTTATATTATTGATTTGTACATTTATGTGAATCAAATCACTTCATATTCATATTGAAGCCATTACATGTATTTTAATGATCAAGGTGAGGCACATTACAAATTGATTCACATTAAGTGACTAATCATGTGTGTATTAGATAATAAGGTAACATACCATGCATTTCATATTGATGACTTGATTAATATGTGATTAGATGATTATATATATCATTTATGTGTATCAAAGTATGTTAACTGATTATGACACCTAATGTCATTAATGTATCATGAAAGGCATTAAGGATGTATATGTTAAGGTTAGATGATTACAACTTAGGGTTTAGGTTAACATGATCATTATTCTTCGTCTATACAGTCTTAGTATGCATTAAATACAAGATTAGGTTACACTTATCTTGCTCGTCAATCATTAGGGTTTATTGGTTTATGACATGGTCAACATCATGCCTATCCATTATTAGTATTAAAATGTGAGTTACTCTTATTATGTGCATTAGATATTCATTAGGGTTCAAATATATGAACTATTCATTAGATGATCGTTATATGTTCTTTTAGATATAAATAAACATGTGGTTACAACTATAACTTGTTTGGTCAAAACTAAGGATTCAAACACACTAACTTCTGAATCAGGGAGTTAGGGTTTCTAAAGTTAGAGTAGCTATATTTTAGTATGTTACATGACTCCATTCCCTTGGAAATGATTTCATCCTCAAAATCTAACTGCCCAAACATCATCAAACCAACTACCCTCCACCCCTTAAAAGTTTTGACCTACCAAGCCAAACTAATCTAGAGGTAAAAGGGTGAGTCTAACTAGACCATATGTAAGATACATCATGCTTCACTGCGCACTCTGATTGCTTACTAAACACCAAACTTCAAAGTCTAGGTTCTAGGCATAACTATCCAAACATGTGGTTATATGGGTCATAAGGGAACTATATTGGGTATCCATCCTCAAACAAGTCATCATACACGTAAAACTTAGGGTTCCCAAAGATATACAACATAGATGTCTAAGGTCACTATTGCCTAAAAGCAAACTATTTCGGACAATCCATTTCATCTTAGGCCAGGCCGGTATCATATGGATCTGGGAGTCCTCATAAACCAGGCAAGTGGCGTGGAGGAAAATATTGCCATCCCCCAGAACCTGATCCTTTCTAGACACCTTTACTTCAACTTCATGCCCTAATAGTTGCCTAAAGGCAAACCTAAACAACATTAAGTCATGCATATTTTAGTTATGAGTATTTTAGGGTTTTATTCATCATGATACTAATGTGGAACTATAGGGTCCTAAACCAACCTTTCATCATTTATAGAACAACTGTAGGGAAACCATGTCACCTAGAGGAACTATGTAAGGTAGGGATTCTAATTAGGGAGACAAAACTGAAATAGTCAGATTCCGACTACCATGGGCTCTTATACCATTTGTAACGCCCAGGCCCACTGCCCAAGACTCTAGTAGAGTTTCAAGAATGACGACTGGCCCCGTAGACCACCACTAGCCTTAACTGCGCGCTTTGTCCTCACCCACATGCAAGTCGGGGTCAACTTCCCGACTGGTCACCCATCCTAGTACTACACCAAGATAAGCACACTTAACTATGGAGTTCTTTAGTGATGGGCTCCCGAAAGAGGAGGTCCACCTTGGTGATATGGGTAGTCCAATCATTCCTTTTAAGACTGTTTTATCCGAGGCCTCAAATCTTGGGATGTTATAATATCCCCACTTAGACTCGTGACATCCTTGTCAAGGCTCAACTATAAGGCCTCAAAATCTCTTCCCCATTTCAGTGCAGACCCAAATTGGCCCATGGACACCCAGCTCCCGATCACAGAATACCAGCGCAAGGGTGGCTATGTCAACCATGGACAACCCTTTCCTACGTGCCTGGACCGCACGACTCAAGACTGGCATGCCATGTCCATGTGGGCCCCACCTACTGGAGGGGAATTGGCTCTGATACCATGCTGTAAAAGAGTGAAATCACCCCTTTACTATTTTTTTTTGAAGAATTGACATCCATTCCAAACACACTCAGAGGTATGATGGAATGGGCATAAATTTTCCAAATTTATTATAAAGGTATGTAAAAGACCAAAGTGTTACAACGGAATTAAACAAATGACTATATTCAATTTTCACAAAAGATTACACAAGTACATCAAATTCTCCCATTAGGGTTTTACATCAAGACACATAATCAGGATCTAGATAGAGGGAAGTCTAAACTACTTCAAATCTTATCTCCAAACAACATCTCCATCAACCGAGTCCAAGCCAAAAGCTAAGATCTTCATTGTCTTATCCATCACCTTGCTCAACACCTGGGTGGTTGGGAAGGCACCCAGCAAAAAGGGAAAGGGAAGAAAAGTATGTGTCACAAAACTAGTCTAGGACATCAAGATAAGTAAAGCAAATACAAACATGCTAGGGTTCATCATATGATGAAGATAATAAGAGTATGATGATATATAATAAAGAAGCTTGCCATTAACAATTATATCAAAAAGGATTTGCATGTAAGATAATTATGCCTACCTAACTAAGTAGGGTTGAGGCACCTACCATACCTCTAACCTTAGGTGAGAGGAGAATAAGACATTCCCAGTCACCTACAATATTATGGGGAGAATAAGACATTCCCCAGGGCGATTATTTACATGTCCTCTGTGGGTGGTTGTACATAAGTACCACTACTTTAAATTAAATAGAACATAAATCCGCATGCTAGAAAAGTAGTCATGGAAAGAGTAATCATATGAATCAATAAGCATGGAAGTGGGATACCAAGACCCAAGAATAATGTTCCAAAACTGATTTATGAGGCAAGTATAGCAAAAGATTCAAGAGTATATGAAATAGGGTTTAATAAAGCATCCTTATAGAAAAATAGGTTAAGGCATAATTATTCCCAACTTAAGGTGTAAATGCACATGTATAAAGAGGGATTGCACATACATAGCACATACCTTTCATTATGATTCATATTACTCACTTTCATCACTTGATTGAGTCCATGATCAATGTTTCCTATTTTGAATTTGTATACATGTATTAGAATGATATATATGCATTAAGGTAGAGAAAACCCATATTTTTACTTTTTTTTAGAAAAACCTCGATTTAGACTATGAAAACATCACCATAGACTTAGTTAGGTTCTTCTGATTAAGAAAACATATAATTTTGCATATTTTGGAGTTACGATGATTCGAGTGTATTTTTGGTGATTTTTAAGTGATTAAATCATTTTCTAGAAAAAACACCAATGAAAAAACTCAAAACCAATACTTAAAAATATTATTATTGAAAATAAAATGTTTTTCTGAGTTCAGAACATATTTGACTTTAGTTTTTGGACAAAGGAATCAAAAGTTATGAATTATTGGAATTCGGCCAATCAGAAACTGACGCATCATCAAACCAAATGAGATAAGCAAAGAGAGAGAGAGGGAGGAAAAACACCATTCGACCTAATATCAGGTTTGAAGTTGCATAGGTAACTGAACTAGAGCTTCTAGAGAAGGTAAAACAATAAGAAACCAAAACCCTAGAAGAACATGCTAAAAAGAGATGGAAATCATCGATTTTAAACATAGAAGCATGAGTTTTAAGCATGTACTAAGAAATATTTGAGAAGGGGGTTAACAAAACTTTCCTATAGGGAAGATAAGAAGGTCCAAACAGTAAGGATACGAGATTAGAAGGTCTGGTTGCTCCAAGACTAGCTCTTTTCTTGGACAAAGATCACCTTCTCAACTTAGAGGTGATAAACCCTAGCAAAAGAGCATAGAGATGAGTTGTTTTAGGGTTCTAGGTGGGGTTTCACCATGGAATTACATGGTTACGACCTTTAATAGGGTGTAAGGAAGACTAACAGTATGAAAATAGGGAAGGAAGGGAGGCAACTTACTAGTTTTGGTCAAGTTCACCAAGGAGGAGCTTTAGAAACCCTAATAGAGCAATTTGGAAACCCTAGGAGCCTTCTTCACCAAGCTAGGCTCCCTCTATTACCTTGGGACAACAACTTCATGGCCAAATACTAAAGGAAATATTCTATAAGCTAGAGGAAAGAAAAGGAGAGCAAGAGTTTTTGAATTGTGAGTTGGGAAGGGGTAGACATGGCTATATAAAGAAAGAGGTGAAGCATGAGGTGTCTAAGGGACTTTTCATGTGTCTTTAGCCTAGGGCTTGATGGCCATGCAAGAGGACAGCTCATGGACTCTTATTGGATATCAAAAGTCGGTCCTAAGAGAACCTAGAGCCTTCTAGGCCATCCCCACCGTTTTTCAATAAAGAAATAACCTCATTGGTTGATAGCTTTTAAAGATAAGCACATTTATAAAGAGGGTAATCCCTATAATACCCTTGGAAAGAAATACCATCAAACCAAGGTGAAACTAGGTGCTCCAATGGTTTAAAATCTCATTAATGGTAAGGTAATATCTAAGGATTAAAATTCAGGTGATAATTTGCAAATAAAACCTCCCAATTGGGTAAATTGCATAAAAGTCCAAAATGTACCTAAAATTGTATAACTTGCACAAACAACATCTAAATCGAACCAAATTTGAAACTTAGGCTCATTTTATGTTTTCAAATCATATAAAAAAGTTATATTAATGTTTATAGTACTTAATTATGGTAATTAAGCTTTCACTGAGGTATTTGTGCATGAACCCTTATATTTGTACAATTAGTGAATACATGTTCACTAAACCACTATAAATTCCACTAATTAAATAGAAAGGCCAATAAGGATAGAAATGAAAGGAAAAGATGGGAAAGAGGGTCAAAAGACAAAATTTCAAAATTTGGTATGTTACAATTCTTCTAGTTCCAGTGGACTATACAATCATAATGGAGGATAGTTGCACGTACCTAATTCAAATCTCCTATCAATTTTAGAGTTATACCACTCAAATGACTTGAGCATATCCCCACAAATATTTATTAAGTACCATATCTATAAGATTAATATGACACTATTAGTTTCTCATATGTGGTTATGACCATTCTAGTCCAAATCCATCAACTCATGATTATATCTTACAGTCATCATTAGCTTATCATACTTCATTAAATGTTAGGATTTACATCATGATCTAGGGATAATTTTAGATAGAATTCCTTACAAACTTGTTAAAATGTGATAACATTGATATTTTTGAAATTTAGCTGTAGGGAAATACAAGCACAAAGTGAGACAACGAAATTTTTTTTCTCTCTCTATATTCCCCAAAACAGTAAGATCATGCCAACTACTATAAAATAGGAAAGATGGTTTTAACGAGTTTATACTTAGTCCTGGAGTAAGTCCAGTGAGAAGAACTCGTTGCAGTGCAACTATCTTGTAGTTTCTCTTGGACGGTGTCTGTGCAGCTCCTGGTCTTCACTACAAACAATAGACTCGAACAACGTCTATGGAAGCTCCTGCGGTCTTGCCATAGACTATTGGCTGACGACGTCCTCTTAGCGACAGGCAAAGGCCACCTCACCTCTATGTAAGTCCACACGAACCACCCAAAATTCTTGTCGTCTGGACAATAAGGAGTCATCCCTCCCATTAGTGTACTAGTCACCAACCTACTCTCCCATAATGATACTCAATTATTCTCTTCCTCGCTATCCCTCCCTAGTCAGGTAGGAATTGCTCAGGCTCTCTCGGTTATCGCAACTAGAGAGGTTAACAATTGTTGGAGCAACTGATTCTCAATTATATGTGTTGGGAAGCCCCAATAACCCTCTATTTATAGGAGGGGTAAGGGTCAGGGTACCCCGTCATTACAGGAATGGAAGGGACTGAAAGATCATTAATTTTTACAACCTACTAGTGCCGAACCGGTCTGTCCACACGCGAGATGGTTAGCTCATACAATGAGATGGTCATTTCAGTATGCTTCCCAATAACATATGATTGGCAATTCAAATTCAATTAATACACAACATGACGTCAACACTATTTCTTGATGTAATCGAATTTCTTCACGAACTGAGTAATCTCACTCACATGAGACAGTGGTCTCACTCACCCAGACGGTCGTCTGGTGGGCCAAACCGATCCGAGCTGATCGGTTCACAGAGTGAACTAGTCGGTTTTCTTCTCAGTTTGGCAGAAGTTAGCCAATTCAATTTCTGATCAGCCTGACACTCCAAATGACCATCTCAACACTTGAGCCGGTCAGTTGGCAGTACAGTCAGATGATATGTTTCTCTAGTTGACTACCTAAACAATTTAGTAATCAATTCAATCACAATTCATGACAAACTCCTCTTCTAGGTGAGTTCCTATGTGTGTGACCTTATAGGTCCCATATCATGTTGGCAGTGGATGTCCATAACTAACTTATGACATCACAAGTAAAGAGCGGTGCCTAGTCACACATCAATTCTACCTAAGTGAATGAAAAGTTGGAGAATAACTTCAACCTACAATCCGTGTAAGGTGTTGTAGTAATTGTATAATTCCTTTGTCTCTAATATTCAGAATGAACTTAAGGCATGGATTCGTCATCCTCTCAATGTTCAATCCATGTTCCTTGAACCAAGAGCAGACTATATAAGATATATGTGACCTCGATATCATGTTTTTTTTCACATGTGTACATACATGCATTTCTCAGTCTCACTAATCAAGTGGCCATGGATATCAAACTCCAGTAGGAGGGAAAAATCCCATCTACATCACTCTCAGTCTATCCCCATGTGTCACAACTACCCAATCATGACCTTTGTGGCAATCCATGTTTCAGGGTTATGTTTGATGATGTCAAAGTATATTGAATGACATGTGATGAGTGTAGTGACTTCATGTCTAAGAATCACAATCACCACATTCACTATGAGAAATGACTATGACTTACCAAGTATACTTTCCTTGTGTTACTCTCATGGTGGGTATGTCCGATACACTATTCTCTAACATGTATCTGCGTGCTTGGTTTGATATTTCCACATCATGACTAATGGGATTCTATCATCAACCAACTTACACTCCAATCTTATGGGTTATTGTTGTCTATCTTCCTTCATAATAACATCCAACCAGGGACATAACAAGAGTGTACATACTTTTAATATCGGTATGATCTCATTCTTCTAAGGCACATACTTGACGACATACATCATTGAATATTTATCATTCTTTAGAAATTCATTATGCTTCCTCATTATCTCATAACTGAGTGAATAAAAATGAATTGTAAGCTTACCTTTGTTATTATTAATCAAATCCTTTATGTAATATGCCTTTGAAATCATCATATGATTGGCTATCAGAGCATGCTTACCAACATTAGCAACATCATCAGGGTTGAAATAAATCCACCTATGACATTTTAGCTTGAACTACATCATCTAATATAAGGACCCCTGGATAAAATCTTATGGATCATATCTTATAAAATCAGACATATAAAAAGTTCAAATATCTATTCTAAGGTGCTAAATGTGTAGATCTCATTCCGCTGATCAAAATAATATATTTATATTTATGCATATTATTCAGAGTTTCCTAACAATGTTTAAGTATTTTGTCAGCTATACCTCAAATCAGGCCATTGTTGTTTGGTTAGTGGGCCAGAAAGAACTCCAAGCGGTTCACTGGGAGGAGTGTGTGCACTCATATATGGGACCTGATCACGCCTCTTCTAGAGGCTGGCTATGCCCGATATTTGGGTGTGAATCAGTCCAAACGACCCTCACTAGGGCCAACATGCCACGATGAGGGTTGAGAGTCCCTCTCCTCACTTCAAAAAGCTATGCACCATATGTCATGCGTAATGTGTTAACAATTTCATAAAGTTATGCATACACATATGAACCGTGTTATGTGCCTCCTAGCAATGTTTAATAACTTAGAAAAATATACCTAAAATTAGACTATCATGCCATTACTATTTGGATGGTGGTCCAGAGAGAACTCCAAACGATCCATGAGGAGGGGTGTGCACAATCTGATATGAGACATGATCACACCTCTTGTATAGGATGTCTATGCTTGAGATTTGGGTATGTAAATCAACCCAAATGGCCCCCACTAGGGTTATCATCCAAGCAAGGAGGGTCGCAAGTCCCTCTCGCGCTTTCAAGAAGTTATGAGCACATATGTCACACGTCGTCACTTGTAAGAAATTTCTAAAAATTATGCACACATATGTAATGTGTTATGTGTTTTCTAATAATCGCTTAGTCAGAAAAGACAGGGGGTTGAACTAGATAAAAGTGATATTGATAATAAAAAGGGGTCTGGATTAAATAAATTTATAAAAAATATGTTGTGAGTGTGACTTGAACTTGAGCAATTTGTGTAAGAGGCAGAGACAATACCAACTCAACTAGAAATTTACATTGTAATGGTATGTAAGGCTATTTGTCCATATATATACATATATATATATATATATATATATATATATATATATATGTGTGTGTGTGTGTGTGTGTGTGTGTGTGTGTGTGTACCGACAAAGAGTGGTTCAAGTGGTCAAACATGATGTCTCCTAACAAAGAGACTTGGGTTCAGATCTCAGTTTCCGTCTTGATTTACCACCCTCATGGACGTTTAGTTTCCACCACAGGCATGGGAGAGGGGGAGAGAATATTTCTCTTAATCTCATATATATATATGATCATTCATTCGCTACCCGCATGAGAAACTAATCTTAGTTACCCATGAATCTATTTTGTAATAGGAAGATATATATTTGTAATGAGACAAACATTATTTTTAATGAGATGATCAAATTTGTAATACAAACACTCATTTTGTATTACACGTCTGATTACAGTAAAAATGATATTTATGACAACAATTTACGTTGTAATACAAAATGAGTATTTGTATTACAAATTTGGTCATCTCCTTACAAACATTGTCTGTCTCATTACAAACATGTACCTTTCTATTACAAAATAGATTCACGAGTAACTAAAATTAATTATCTGCACATGTAGTGAATATATATATATATATATATATATATATATATATATATATAGTCAGGCTAGAATACACTCGAGTGTACAGATCGCACGAATACACTCAAGTGTGTTTGCATATCAAGACTATTTTTTACAAAATGTAAACCATTGATCTTCACCGTCATACTGTAACTAGGCTACATACCAATTTTGAGCCCATTTAGATGAGTGTAAGTCACTCATCCAAGGGCAACAAAATCGACGCGTGAAACTAATTTAAAATGTATAATTTTTGCGGTCTTTATAACATGACCTATAAATGTCCAAATATGCTCAAATTTTGTGTATGAGCTAATCACAAGATGTTTAAGAAGATCAACAGATTAGATTTTTGAAAAAAATATTGCATCATGAAAAACTACTTGAGTGTATTCTGCTCTGAATACACTCGAGTTTATTCTAGCCTAACTCTCTCTCTCTCTCTCTCTCTCTCTATATATATATATATATATATATATATATATATATATATATATATATATATATATAGCGAGTCAGGCTAGAATACACTCAAGTGTATAGATCACAATGTACACCCCAATGGTGATTGCCTATCTAGACCATGTTTTTCAGAAATCAAATCCATTGATCTTCATGGTTACAATAATAATAGGCCACATACAAAATCTTAGCTCATTTGGATGAGTGTAAGTCACTCATCCAAGGACAATAAAATCAACACACAAAACTAATTTGAAATGCATAATTTTTGCCTCCTTTAGATGCACTTCCTATAAGCATCCAATGAGCTTAGATTTATTATATAGTATGTTCTTAAGATATTTAAGAAGATCAACGGTTTAGATTTTTCAAATAGTTGTTGCATCTTTAAAAACGACCGAGGTGTATGGTGCCTTCGGTACACTCGAGTGTACACTAGCCTGACTCTATATAAAGCGTGGCTCACTGGTGATCGGACCGTGAACGCAGGCAGATGTCTCATATTTAAATCCTCACGGGGACGAATAAATTGGGATTTATGTATGACATACTTTACGCCGGAACTAATAGGTTGCACACTTGATTTACCATATTCCTCGACCTGTATCGGACCTCCACAAATTTACCATACTCCTTGCGGTCCATTAGAAGCGAAGGGGTGTGCACACTCTAACATGGGGCCTGGTCACGCCTCGTCCAGAGCCCGGCTCTGCCCGAGATTTGGGTATGTGATTATTTGAATCATCCCAGACGGCCCTCACCATGGTCTCGGACTCTCGTCCGCCCAGCAAGGAGGGTCGGGAATCCCTTTCCCTATTCTATCGCACGCTGCCGCAGGAAGACGTGGGAAGCGGTACCCCCGTCTACTGCTAGCTGTCTGACCCCAGCGGAAAGGGCTGCTAGCCTGCTGCTGCCCCCCGAGATCTGACATTGCCATGATGGAGGAGGAGGAGGATCTATGGCCGCCCAACGAAGGTCATTGTCCCGCTTGAAACTATTTCCTTCGTTCACACCAGGCCCCAGCGTGACCGCGCCAAGGAGGCACAACACGCAGGGCAAACATGTTCAACGCTAGGAATGAACATCAAATTTTTAAATGAATCGGGCCAAGGCTAAGGTAAACTCAAGCCCGAAACCCAGATATTTAGATTAATTACATATTTGGGTATATGTAACCATATACTTGCATATGATATGTATCTTTTATAAGTACATGTGACTATATATTTTCAAAATTATATTCGACTAATAAATATTTTGTCGATCATGTTAATAAGACTAAGAGGCTATAAATTCACGGGGGGATTGCAGTTCCATACGGTATTCTAAATACCGGTGATTATAAAGACATTGTTTGGATATTCAGTAATGTAGTCGGCGATCACCGGTATTTCAGGACTGGTCGCGTTCTGAATCCCGCCAGGATCGGCGCTATTCATAATGTATGCGGCAGGCACTCTTCTCAGAACCCCGTCCCTACTTGTCCTTCCACTCTCCCGAGGCTGCATATCCTTCCCCCGTTATCTCTCCGTGTCGTGCCGCCTCCGATTCATCCTCTGCCTCCGTCCCTCCCTTCTGTGTTCCTCTCCTCTACCCTTCATATCCTCTTTGCCTATGGACCTATTGCCAGCAGACAGAAGTCGCAGCCGCCCCCAACCCCCCCGGCACAGCCGATGAAGATCTGCAACTTTGTTGAACTATCGCACCTCCTCCTGATCCCCATCCTCTCCGTCCTAACCTCCCCCATCCTCCCTGTAAGCATGCTGATTCGACCGGGCTTCTCCACAACCACCGAGGAGCCCCAGAAGAACGCCCGTATAGCTAGGCGAGCGAACAGTTCCCAGATCAGCCCGACGAAGCAAGCATACTCCGCCCAAATGAGGAATTCCCGAACGGCAGCGTTCCACTTTGTTGCACTTAGACTCCTAAAATTTAGGAATACAAACGTATTCATGAATGTGTCATCCAAGCGGGACCTAAAGGGACAATACACTAAAGTAAATATAAAATATGCACATTCATTTCATATTTAACGTGTTTATTATAATTTACAATAGCATATAATTCTAAGAGATTTGATTTATGCTACTTAAAAGTATTTTATAAAATTACCTCAGTTGGGATATTATTTGACTATTAATTGAAATAAAAAAATCATCTTCCACTAAGTGTTAATTGTACCAATCCCACTAGTGGTTGGATCATTTTGTTATATTACATAAATAAATGGAAAATATGATTTTAAATTGTGCCTTATCTATATTCTATTGTTCGATTGATTGAATTCATATATCAATTTGTATGTATATTAGTTCATATGATGATAAATATAGATTACATGTAGTTAGTTGTACACATTTCAAAAGCTATTTTGATATGTTGTCTTATACATATGTCAGAAATATTTTCAGTTACTATGTTATTTGGCCGGCTATAAACAGATCTGAAACCCAATTTTATTATGTGTAGCAGATATGGACTAAAATTTTTAAACATTATCCGGGCCTAAACCCGGCCCGAAAACCAGTTATGCTAAATTCCGTAGTGACTTGATCCAATGCTCATCCCTATTCAACGCCATTGAGCCATAACAGGCTCTGTGCTCCTTTGTGTTGATTGAAGGCAAAGGCATGAGTCCCTACTTTTCTGTCCTTGTGCTGGACGGCTCTAAAGAAGCCTGCTCCTCTGTTTCAACATGCTGCCATCTCCTCCAGGGTCCACATGGGTTGAGGATGGAGGAAGAAGACTACTCTAGCCGCGGCCTGAGATCTGGAGCATCTACACATCCATTGGGAGAAGGAACAGAGAGAGTGAAGAGAACGAGATGCCACTCGAAGAGGATCGTGGGAAGAGGGAAAGATTCTTAATTTCTGTCAGCGTTACAAAAAGAAGGGAAACATCTACTGGTTTCTTTCTACGTCCACACATAAAAGGCACCTCCAATTTTGTTGTACTAGACTTGCCATCCCCATCATTCCAAAAAAATCATATCATATATTTATCCAAAAATCCATACTTAAAAAAACTTAATGAAACGTATGTATGACTGATATTAACAGGGACATGTCAGAACAGCAAGTTCGGGACACCAAATTTTGTTGAAAAAAGAAAAGGGATCAACTCATGTCTTAGTTGGATTTGGACTTGAGTAGGAGTTGGCTTGTGCTACCAATCCTAATATGAGACAAATGTACAAGGGAAAGAAGATGATTTCCTATGTGCAACATGATATTGGATTAGGTATTAGAGTAGAATTCTTAGTTGCAACCATATATCATGAAGGCCTATAAATAGAGACTCTAGTGGAAGCCATTGGGATCATCCCTCCAGTTTCTTGTTGATGCTTTATGTGGTAGAAGAGTTGAAAAATAAGAACAACTAGAGGAGCTCTCTTAATTGATAAGAGAGGATCAATGACTTTTCCTTGAAGTGAAATGGGAAATGACAGCTGGTGATACATTGGGTGCATCGACAGAGCAGTTCTCTTGGTTGATAAGAGAGGGCCAACGACTTTACCTCGAAACAAAGTAGTGGTTGACGGTTACAAAAACAATGTTGCCATAACGCCAATAGTCAACCCAATCATCGGTCGTAGCGGCATCAATCGGTCCCCAACAATGACAACAACATCGTGAGGAGATAAAGTAAAGGGGGAGGTCTTGTACATATTGAGTGTGATTCTCTTGTTTCTCATCTTTGTTCTTGTGTGGAGAGGGTTACCCAGACTTGGGGGTAATTAAATCTGGGCGACATGAGTTGTTATTTTTAACTACATAGTGCAGTAAGTATTTTCCCATGGTTTTTATCTTTTCATGTTGAGGAGAGTTTTCTACGTTAAATCTGATGTTTCTTTTTTGGGTTTACATGCTTTTCGGTAACACTTTCGTAACATGTTCTCATCACATCCAAGACTGTATCGGTACAACATTCCCAACAAGTGGTATCATAACAAAGACTGTAGATACTGGTCTAGACATAGAAGGATGAAGTTGCGATGATGATAAAGTTGATAAGAATAAATTGATAGATTTAGAAATATAAGATGGAGGATATTGTCTATTGTAAATATCTGTACGATCTGATAGAGGACAAAAGTTAGAGAGTACGTCTGATGCAGATTGGAAAAAATTAAATAGGAAGACCGTCTGAACAGTGCAGAAGTGACTCAAAATTTCAGTGTTCTATCACGTCTCAGAAGAGACCAATACTAAAGATCTACTGGAGAATCTCAAGAAATTATATGAGTGGTATACTGTCACAAATAAAGCTTTCTTGATCAGAAAATTGGAGAACCTCAAGTACCGGGACGATACAAGCATCACCAAGCATATGAATGAATTCCAAAGCCTTGTAAATCAACTGAGGTCCATGAAGATGATTCTTGATGATGAACTCTAGCTCTACTTCTTCTAGGATCATTACCTGATGGTTGAGAGATGCTCGTAGTGATAGTCATCAACTCTGATCAAGAACAATCTACTTAATGAAGAGACACGACGATGAGCCTCAGGCGACAATAGATCAGAGGTGCACTTCATAGAGAGCATAGGAATTGATAGAACGATAGATCGTGGAAGATCCAAGAGCTGCGGTGAGTCCCAGGACCACAGAAAGTCTTGTGGTATATCTAAGTCAAAGAGTAGTAGAGGGTGCTTTCATTGCAGCATGCCATGATATTTAGAAGAGATTGCAAGGTTTGGAAAAAGAACATAGGTCTGAAGCCAAATACAAGCAAGATGACAATAAGAATACTATAATGACAATGTCAGATGACAGGGACAATGATGACAATGCGGTCTTGACAGTCCAAGAACAATGTTTTCATGCTAAGGATGACGATTCTGAGTGGGTGGTGGATAGTGTAGCTTCGTATCACGCTTCACCGAGTAAGGAATTCTCCGCTTCATATAGGAGGAGAGACTTTGGGATGGTGAACATGGGAAATTCTAGCTTCTCTAGAATTATCTGGATTGGAGACATTTGTATTCAAACAAGTGAAAGTTACACATTCACACTACAGGATGTTTGTCATGTTCCAGATTTGCGGCTGAGTTGAAATCTAGTTTATTATGTGATAAAGAAGGTTGTCATCTAGATTTTGGTGGTAGAAAATGCAAAATCACCAAGGGGGAATCTTACGTGCATATCTTAACTTAGAATCTTAGAACATTAGATGACATAATGAAATAAATATTTTTTATCAATAAGAAATGTGTAGATATGCTGAGATAAATAAATCTTGAATACTCATGGGCATGGATAACTTGCCTCTCTCTTCAAGAAGATCATATTTCTCTCCTTAGGTTAAAGAAGAATTAATCACGTTGTTAGGGTTGATTAAATCCCACCTACTCAATAAATAATATTTTCCATATCATTTTGTATTCAATTCATCCCCTCAAACCCTAATATTACTTCTTAATAATACAAGGTTTATTTGATAGGAAAGTAGAATCTTGACTTATATATTCGAGTTCCTTATTCAAAAACATGTCCAACAAGTATTTTTATGAAATTTTCTGACATTTGATGATTTAGATAGGAAGTTTCAAATCTTGAACCAACATCAGAAATCCATGTATACCTCATTATCCACTACTAGCCTCTTAGT
The DNA here is from genome assembly GCA_963693085.1 of Alisma plantago-aquatica. Taxonomy (NCBI): domain Eukaryota; kingdom Viridiplantae; phylum Streptophyta; class Magnoliopsida; order Alismatales; family Alismataceae; genus Alisma; species Alisma plantago-aquatica. Next base: position 1,203,283,578 of record OY856411.1, on the reverse strand, counting down.
GGTTAATGAAGTGGCCCAATCAGGCCTCACCACTTTGATAAGGCATGCCCCATCAAAGTACATAGACAACACATGTGAGAACCCTAAAATACTCATGCATACAAAAAAAGAAACATATCACTGACTATGTAAGGGTACAAATGCCAAATTATACCATGTGTTCTATGTATTCTCTGTAATGAACCAACATTTTAATGAACCACGATGAATCAGGGGGAAGAGTCCTTGATACCCAAAGCCCTGAGATCAACACAACACAAGGAACCAAGGACAGAAATAGGTTGTCGCATTATACCAGAGATGACGAGCCCTTACTCAGCCTATATAGTGGTTAGGTGGTCAACCACCTACTCTTTCTATGGCATAAAGAAGACAAGATTGAGAGGGAGTACGAAACCAAACTGCCAAGAAACTAACAACTCTAAAAGATTTGCAGTACCCTCATGAAGGGGTAGAAGTTTTAGAACAACATCTAAGGAAGACCAAAACACAGGAAAAGATTCCACCATGGTAAAATAGTAGCTAAAAATGAAAGGGGAGAAATCGGCACACATGAAATCTTAAGAGAACTCCTAATTTAAAGCTTCTTGGTAAAAATGTGAAGTATTGTGTGGATCTAGATGTAGTGTAGACGGTTAGAGAAGCTTTGACATAGACAACCTTGTGGCATAAAACCTATAGAGAAAGGGAGGCTAGGGTGAGGGTGCTTGAACACAAAGGGTCTCTAGGGTTTGGTACCTTGATGTCTGGGGAACACTGTTGGAGTCCTGTATATATGTTTCAGGATCTGGAAAGGGAGAAAGTCACTACTGAGGTTGGAAACAAGGGATAGAGGAACCCCTTCCATGATTGGGATGTCTAGGGAATTGAATCCTATCATGTTTGGGATGGGTACCCTTAAGGTTGAGAGAGGAAACTTATAGGGAGATTATCTCTTATTGAAGAGGGGTGAAGAGAGAGATAGAGACTGAAGGGGTAAAGGTCCATTGTGGTGTCCTAGATGCGCTAGAATCAGGTGAAGATGGTAGTGCCTTTGTCAGTGGATGGATCTACATCCCAAAGTTTGACCTAGAATGGGAATCTAAGGTATCGTGATAGTTGATTTAAATGTGTGTCACACTTAATAAACCTAGAACTTATATGAATCAATCAATTAATGGTATCTTTTTGTGTATTTGAGATTTAAACTATATAGGAACTTTCTAAAATCAATTAGGCAATCACATAAAGTTCAACAAAATATAATTTTGAAACACATGTTGATTAAGGAGTATAGATTCTTCCTATATGGTTAGATTTTAATTTTGATCATTTGATGTTCAATTAATTGATGTATGTCATTTGTATTAGTGTTTATGTATTAAAATATGAGATACGTTCATCATCCCCTCCTAAGATACTTAATTGAGTTCAATTTTGAGATTGAGAGTGGTTGTCTACTCAAGGGCCTACTCATTATATTTTTATGTATATTTCAAGGCTTTATCATAGGAGAGAGAAAATAAAAGAGTTGTATCCCATTAATTTTCATACTAAGATAATGGTGGATTATTTAATGCATAAGGGAACAAACTATACTATTTCTCCTTAATCAAAGAAAAATATTATAAATTGGGACTATCTCCATTTAGTCCATTAATTAACTTTCATAAACTGAGGTTATTGCAAAAAGAAGATGGCGAGTAAGGGTACATGAGCGAGAGGCGGCAAGGGGATGGTGGCTTGGAGAGGCCAAGGTGGAACGGTCGAGGAGTCCTCTAGAGACATGGAAAATGAGGTAGTTATTAGGGAGGGGGGAGGAAAGAACCCGATAAGATAAGGTAAGGGAAGGGAAATAACCAGACGACAAGTGTTAGGGTTTGATCCCTCTTGTGGGAATAGATTTCTGATTCAAATGAATGAGGAGGGACTAAAACTGGGGTAGTCCTACAAAAGAGGAAAACTCTACCGAATTGTATGGAGTTAGAAGAAACAACAATCAGAATTTGAACTCCTAGACGCACCCAGGACCCGAGGATGCTGGTGGCAGAGCAGAAATGGTGGAAGAGTGCCTGACACAGACACCTCTTTCAACAATGTCGTCGGTGGATCTTGCAGTCGAGGGCGAACACATGAGGATAAGAAAACCTTCTTTCTGAAGCATGTTGAAGGATGCATGGTGATCTTCATCGATCCAGATACAGAGGACGATCTAACAGGACCTTGGAAACACACTATAGTTATTAGACTATTGGGGGTAGATGTGGGCTTCATGATGATGCGAGATAGAATTAAACTCCTCTAGAATCCTAAGGGGATGTTTAATATGTATGAACTGGACATGGGTCATTACATGGTGCAACGTTCATGTAAATACGACTGTGAGATGTCCATGACCGGTGGAACTTGCAAACTATTTGGTCGCTGCCTTGCAGTCTGGGATTGGTTCCCAACCTTCAAACCCAACGAACAGATACCTAAATTTGGGGAAACGTGGGTCAAGTTCATGGATCTACTGCTACACTTGTATGTATCCAATATCTTCGAGGTCATAGGGTTGGCATTAGACAGGATCATCAAGGTGGACAGTCATACAACCTTTAAAACCAGAAGCAAATTTGCTAGGTTGGCGATAGAAGTGGATACTACCCATCCCTTATGCAATTTGATCCTAATCAACAAATCGAGTATAGGGTCAAATATGAGGTAGCCTCTAACACACGCTCATCGTATGGTAAATCAGGACACAACTCCCAAGTATTGTAGAACCAGTCTAGCCAGCCAGACAAGGAGCGAAGAACAGTCAAGAGGGGCAACCATGAATGGAGAAGTTAATAAAGGTGAAGACAAATGGCAACGATATATGGGGAGAGGTTTTAGGAAGAGGAGGAACCATAAAAAAATCAATACAATTTGACAAGACGTCAGACATACCTCCATTCAACAATAGATTCAAGAACCTACTATTTGAGGATAATCAAGAGGATCATGCTACTACAAATGAAAATGAAATTAGTTCACAGAGCCAGGACATAAATGTTGAGAGACCACATAAGGTGTGGAGACCAAAGAGTAAAAGAAACATTATGGATATAGAATCTGACAAGTCAAAGGAAAACTACGGTAATCTAAAGGGGAAGGGCAAGGAGGTGCGTTCTGAGGCCAACATTGTCAGGACTACAAATACCATTGAAGACCTCATTGTGGTACACCCATAGGTGGATGAGGTAATCTAGAAAATGGATATCGAAGCTATAGACAATGTTATCTCCGTCGAGGAGGACAAACTGCCACCAGTAGCCATAGTAGGTCCATAGGCGAGTAAGGAAGAACATGAGACACCAAAGATGAATAGGGGTAGGGAAGGTGAGCCAGACACACACAATATAACGAGAGAGGTAGACAATACCACAAGTAGAGAAGTTGAGAGAGAAGGCAAACTGAGAGCATGGTGTTCGACACAGTCAGCTCTACAACAACCATCCCTCCAAGAAGAAAACTTAAAGGGAGTGACACTGAAATGAAGAAAACTAGGGCGACCCCCCCCATGAACACAAAAGGAAGAATCCAAGGCTGAATTCCTAGACCAGAGGTGAACCAGTAAACGCAAAGGACGATGGAGAGGACATTGAAATGGATGCTAATTTGGAAGGTCAGAAGGCCTGATTCCCACCTATTTTGTTATCCATGATTGACTTCCTATGTTGGAACATGAGAGGCATTAGCAATGGAAAAAGGTGTAGGGTCCTGAAAGAAATCATGGGTATCTATAGACCAAAAATTGTTGCCATTTTAGAGCCCAAAATCCTTGTTGAAAATGCATCTGCTACCAATTGAAAACTTGGGTTTCTTAACTCATATAGGGTTGAAGACATATGCTTCTATGGTGGAATCTAGGTGTGTTGGGATGCAACCCAATGCAAGGTGGAGATTGTCTGTAGCCATAGACAATTCATAGAGTGCAAGGTAAATATTGTTTGTTTTATAGCATTTATCTATGCTAGTCCTCATATCAGCACATGACAGCTCTTATGGAAGCATCTCACCCATATGGGTAAAACTTTCAAGTCCCCATGTATCACTTTAGATGACTTTAATACTATTATTGATCTAAGAGAAAAGAGTGGATGCAAGACATTTAATCATGTTGAAGTAACACCCTTTCAGAACACCCTGATGGAGGCTGATCTAAGTGAATTAGGTTTCTCTAGGATGATTCACATATAGACATGGCCTACTCTAGGAAAGTTTGAACAGAGGCACATCTAACACTGCTTTTATTAATAGGTTCCCAAATGCAGTGGTCGAACACCTCCCAAGCTTAGGATCCACCACTTACCCTCTCTTGGTGAGATTCCATCAGAACAAAAATAAACCCAACAAATTTATAACTAAAGCTTTGTGGCAAGAGAGGTTGGGGTTCACTACTATGCTTAATAATGCATGGGATCAAGATCTTAGATTCACAGAAGCCTTGCAAGTTGCATGTAGCAACATTAGTAATTGGGACAGAAAAGATAGAAGAGGGATGAGAAGACAGAAAGATTGCCTCATCAATAATATCAAGAGATTACAAACTGAGTTGGTAGTCTAGTATAATGAAAAATCCAATGCGCTCTACTAATATCTTCAAGTAGAACAACATAGAATAATTAAGGAGGAGGAAATTGATCTAAAGCATATGAGCCACGTCAATTGGCTTAAGGATGGAGAAAACAACTTGGTCACAAAACTTTAGGATCACAACTATGGCGTATGTTGCCAAACATTGATTAAGATTAATGCGGAAGCGGTCGTTAGCAGTGGAATTACTAAAAATTACTAAAAATTAAAACTTTTTACAAAGAGATCCATAAACTAAAAAAACTCTTTCATAAGGAACCAAAGTATCTCCAGTACATTCTGATTTGCTAGTACATCTCTTATACCCGTTCTTCTCGAGAGTTACAGACATCAGCTGCCCTGTTAGACTATACATAGGCAGTATAAAAATCTCGAGGCATCAAGCCAAAATCTCATATCAATATTAAACTAACTACTGACTCCTAGGACCCGAGAGTACAGAGATGACACATAGGACTCTCTCTATATACAGGACATAACAGCCAGTGTCTCCACCTAAGAATTCACTACTGTCCTTGCTGCTGCTGCTGCTGTTATTCTTCCCTTACTGTAGGGTTCCTGCCTCTTCTTCGGTGTCTACCAAAAAAGTTGGATTCCATGGGGGTGAGATAATTGAAAATTGTCCCAGCGAGAGATATAACTCTCTGCCAGAAACATTATTATTGCAACTAATGGTATATAACTGAGCAGAAGATTCATAAGTATTTAACAGTAGATAATTCAATATATAAACAAATTAGAGCAATATTCTCTATCAAATTCCTTTCAGCTATATTTTTATAAAGTAGCATGTTACTTATCCAATAAGGAATTGAAGAGCAAAACAACATTTTTCTATTTATAACATATTATGCAAAATAACATCAACCAATGATTCTTGTATTTCAACCTTAAGCAAATATGCTACACGACTGATTACATTTTACAATCATATTTAATGCCCTGAGGAGATGAGGTATACCTCTCATACTCCAACTGACCATTGTGAAATCGAAATCGGTACCATACATAGGTCAATAGAAGAGTCGGATTTCCATTACCTCATCTTCCTCAGTCAGTGTGAGGACCAAATGCAGGACATCTTGTGTCTCTGCTAAATAGCTTTCCAGGGTATACTGACAACTTCACTATTAGAGTTATAGTGGCATGCTGTACTCTCTTCGCAATTGAGGGATATTATAATTATCTCACATCGATTCAGTATTAAAATCATCGAGAGATTAATGATACATCCATCCCGGTCTTTGAGAGATTAGTGATACATCCATCCCAACATATATAATGAAGGATTGAGAGATTTGATGTTTACCTCACATCAATTCCTTCATTAGGGCGTAAGGATATTCATGCCCATAACCCCCACATACTCAAAAGTATGCCCTCCAGGAGTTCCCGTAGGAAAACCTATTTCACCATCACCAAACTATTGACGATGATGGATCTATGGTTAGGGCTCTACATGATACCATTTCACTTGATTAATTAAGTACATTACAATATTCTTTTAGCATCAAACATGTTTTTCAAACATAAAACATTATAACAGTTGCTACAAAGAATGAATACTATTTCTATCAAATTCTTTTCAAAGCTTTGATAAACATTGGAATCTCAATCCCTTTTCACATCAGGGTATTCTCATCCCTTATCATATCATCATCATGTTATGAAACATGGGTGTCTAAACCCTTAGTTCATCAAAACACTTGTTACCACTTTATCAGGTAACTTAATGCCTTCAGGTCATTTAATCATTGTAAACATATTAATTGTAGTGCAGGTATTTCACATGGCTCTTAAAGCCCATTAATATCTTTTATTACCTCTCACTAGGAAACACAACATATTATGGCTTACAAGGCCCATAAAGCAATTTCAATAATAAAACATCATAGCTCATACCTGGCTATGTCCACCATCTCATGAAACCTGCATAATTAGTGCACATGATAACAATTATATCAATTACAAATCAACACTATGCATTGTGAGAGTAACATCATTATTTCCTCCTTTGAGTTAGGATTTCCCAATTTATGTCAATTAGGAATACTATATCTCATTACCCAGATTTGGGTCACGATTTATCATCATATTTCCCAAAAATAGGGTTTCATATCTTATATCCCAAGATTAGGGCTCCACATATCTTATCCCATATCAGTGTAGGATTTTGTATCAAAGTGTCACATACCAGTATATGGACTTACCTTGAATTAGATTTTACATCACATTATTATGATTTCATTTTGACATCACCCTTGTCTAGGGTTTCACATGATATCACCCTCACTTAGGGTTTCATATGGCTTCACCCTTGATTAGGGTTTCTCATAACATCATCCTCAATTAGGGTTTACTATTTACATTAAATCAAGGTTTATTATTGAAATACCCTGAATTAGGGTTTCTCATGTCATTACCCTAAATTAGGGTCTTACCATTACCATAGATTAGGGTTTCACCTATCATTGCCCTCAATTAGGGTTAAGGTACATTAACCTTCTTAATTAGGGTTCATGATCTCTTTATCAAGGATCATACCCTAGTTACACACTCATTCATGTTGGAAGTGTTGAGACTTAACCACTACATGATTATCATTCATGTAGGAAGTCCTCTCTCTCTTATCCTTTATAAGGTGATATTTACTTAAGACTTGATTAGATTAGGTCAACTCAACTTGATTAGAGAGTTGACACCATGTATTGTGTCATTACTTCCATAATCATCAAATATTAATCATTCAAAAGGTTCTAATCACCCTATCTTATTAAAAGTACAATTACCATAATCATCCTTGAATTACATTAGAAATGATCAATTAAACAATTGACCTTTAATCACCTTAAGTGTCCATACAGTTTTGGTTAATTACTTCCAAATGGTCTTGGTCACTTAGACCCCAAACGGTCTTGACCAACCAGACCTCAAACAGTCTTTCTTGAAATACCTCCAAACGGTCTAAGACCATTTAGACCTCCAAACGGTCTTGGTCTAACGGTTTGAAACCGTTTAGCAAAGTTGATACTTGAATCCGTTTAGAAATTTTATGCTTAAAACAGTTTAACCAAAACGTTCTTGAGATCGATTGAGTCTCAATTGGTTTGGGATCGTTTGGTCCCAAATGGTCTTGAGACTGTTTGGACTCAAACGGTCTTGAGACCGTTTGGTCCAAACCTCCTCAAAACTGATTGGACCAAAAATGGTCTCAACCACTCACATTGATTTAGGGTTTCCAAGATTAATTCCTTCATCAATAGAATCCATGTAATTACTCATTAATTGAACCTAAGAACCATACTTAAATTGAGCTTAATGAATCATATTTCAATTGATTAGACTTTCAATTGATCATCAATTAGGGTTTTGAACCCAATTGAATTAGGGTTGAAATTGATGAACTTTCAATATTAGTCATTGTGGAACTAATTGCTTTGAAATTATTGGACCATTATTCATATTGGGCATGACCTGAACTCAAACGGTCTTGAGGTCATTTGGATGACCTCCAAATGATCTTGAGACCGTTTGCCCCATCCCATCACTTAAAATTGTGAAATTCAATTAGGGTTTGGATCATTATATTGATCAACAATTGAACTATTGATTGCATTACCATTTACTACCTTTGGACCTTCAAATACTGAACCATACTCAACCCTAGACCTCAAAATGGTCTTGGTTGACCTCCAAATGGTCTTGAGACCGTTTGGGTGATCTAAAAATGGTCTTGAGACCATTTGGGTTAAGCAACCCAAAGATTTAATTCATTCAATTACAAAATCAGCACTTAACCCGATTAGGGTTTCAAATTGGATGATTGTCCATATATGATTCAATCAATTGGAACCATTAGATCCTCATCCAACATGTACTAGGGTCCTGACCTCAAACGTTCAACCCATCCAAACAGTCAACTCATCTAAACGGTTTGGGGTTCAAGACTCTAAACAATTTGCAATCCGTTTAGTCTCCAAACGGTTTGGTGAAACCATTTGGACCAAAGTCTTAAAACCGTTTGCAAGAGAAACTTGTTGGAATATATGCCTAAGATGATGTCATCATCATATACCTTCGTTCATTCAAAATCTACTACCGTTTTCATGGTAATTACAACAATGGATCAAGGGAATTTCAAATAGAACAAAACATTCAACAATTAATGGAGATTTGAATGCAATAACAATATTTAAGGGTTTGAGTTATATAACCCGCCTCCAATTGAGCTTCAAAGCTTGGAGATTCAGCATCAAAAATGGTGAAGGAAGCTTTTGCAACTCTCCCAAGGCTCGTCCTCATGCTTTGGAGTGAAAAGATTGGCTAGGATTGAAGATGGAGTGAAATAGAGAAGAAATCATGCATTGTTTTGTGATTTCCACCATGAAATCAAGGTGAAAGAGGATCAAGAAGCTTACCAACAGGTTGGGGGGGTTGTCCTCCTTCTTCTCCTAGCCCCCTTGGTCATTTTTTCAAGCAAAGAGAGGAAGTGGGTTCGAAAAAGCCATTGATTTGGGTTGAAAAAGGTGTTTTTATAAGAAAATAAATGAGAGAGAAAATGCCTTATAAAAATCTTTTAATTCCAAAATTAGTGCCACCTCTTCCCCCTCAATTCCTTGTCCAAGAAGACATCTTCTCACACTTGCAAAACTTCTTCATTATCCAAGAATTAAAAGAAAAGAAATTAAGCACCTTAAACATATATACTAATATCCCCTTTTTAGTGGATATTTCTTTTTATTAACTTAATGTGAGTGGGCTCTCCACTCACACAAGATATTTTCGTGCCTTTGCAAGGCACAAGCTCGTCCAACCCTTTGAAAAATCATCCCTCACATTTTGGTTGAAAGTCTTCTTTAATTAATATATTTCTTTTTGCATTAAATTGAAATAAAGTTCCTTTTATGCTTAAATCTTGATTATTTTGATACCAAGATTCTCTCTCCTCCAAAATAATTCAAATGAGGCGCCCCTCTCATTTTATTTTCTCTACATGATTAAAATAAACATGGGGGACCCTCTAGAAGTGGTATTTTGCATATTGAACCCTAAGTTTTGGGTAAATTACACATTACACCAAAACTAGGTTTTAATACACAAGGATTGCTCAGCAAGCTTTATCTTGGTTCTCAAGCTTGTGGAAACCATACCACTACATCATTCTCATTATTATGATGCCTCAACATCTGAGGAACATTATATCATGTACAATTTTCAAGTTAACCCCTCAACTTGGGTAATTTGCACTTTAGTCCAAAATAAACAAAACAATGTTTCAACATTATTCAAAAAGGACCAAAATTGAAATATAAGTTCCTCTTGAGCCTTAATTACTTTCCAAGAAATATGAACAAGCATCTAATCAACATTATTAAGCAAAACATCTAGGGTTAGAGCATAACCCAGGTCGGGGATGTTACAAATTATCCACCCCTTACAAGGATTTCGTCCCCGAAATCATCAACAAAAACATTTAAGAGAAAAGAGTAGGGTATTTCCTCCTCATCTCTTCCTCTAGTTCCCATGTAGATTCTTCAATGCCACGATGATTCTAGAGGACTTTTACAAGACAAATGTCTTTCTTTTTCAGCTTTTTAATTCTTTTATCAAGGATCGTCACAGGTCCTTCAACATATGATATATCATTATTTAATTCTATCTCCACAGGTTGTAGAACTAATTCTGTGTCAGGGTGACACTTCCTCAACATAGTGACATGGAACACTGGATGCAACTTATGCAACTCAGGTGGTAACTCCAGTTTATAAGCTACCTTTCCAATCCGTTCGATGATTGGATAAGGCCCCATAAATCTAGGAGCTAACTTTCCCTCCCTTCCAAATCTAAGGACTCCTTTATAGGGTGAGACCTTGAGATAAACTCTATCTCCAACTTGGAATTCTAAAGGTCTTCTCCATTTGTCGGCTTATGATTTCTGTCTATCCTGTGTAGTCTTTAACTGTTGTTGTACTACTTTAATCTTCTCAGTTGTCTGCTGCACTAGCTCAGGACCCAAAAGTTAATTTTCTCCAATTTCATACCAACATAAAGGAGATCTACATCGTCTACCATATAATGCTTCATATGGTGCCATGTCAATACTGTGCTGATAGCTATTATTGTAAGCAAATTCTATCAAGCTCAGGTGTAGATCCCAACTTCCTACAAATTGAAGGACACATGCCCTAAGCAAGTCCTCCAAAGTTTGTATGGTCCTTTCAGATTCTCCATCTGTCTGAGGGTGAAAGGCTATACTAAACCTTATCTGTGTACCCAAAGCTTTATGAAGTTGTTCCCAAAAATGACTCATGAACTGGGGACCTCTATCAGAAACGATAGTGGCTGGAATCCCATGCAACCGCACTATCTCATCTACATATAATTGTGCCAGCTTCTCAGCAATGTAGGTTGTTTTGACAGGTATGAAATGTGTTGTATTTGTCAACCTATCGACTATCACCCATATGGAATCATGACCTTCGGTTGTTCTAGGAAAACCAACCACAAAGTCCATGGTTACATGATCCCATTTCCACTGTGGTATAGGCAAAGATTGCATTGTTCCTGTAGGCTTCTGATGTTCACCTTTAACTTGCTGACACACTGGACACCGCATAACAAACTCAGCTACATCTTTCTTCAATCCAGGCCACCAATACATGTCTTTTAAGTTATGATACATCTTGGTGCTCCCTGGATGCATAACATACATCGAAGAATGAGCTTCTTCCAGAACTAACTTTCTCAAGTCATTGGCATCAGGTACTACCATCCTACCATGGTAACAGACTACCTAATCCTCTGACTCATGAAAGCCATCTCGTTTCTCACTACCATATTCTATCCTAATCTGCTGAACTACAACATCAGCTTGTTGGCCTTCTTTAATCTACTGTCTCAGAGTTAGTTTTATGTGCATCTCAGCTAACAACCCAGCTAACAATGATACTTTAAACTGTACATTATTTTGCCTCAAGGATATAAACATATCCCTCTTAGAGCACACTAAAGAATTCAATTGTACTTTATCTAAGGCTGGTGTTTCTGATTTTATGCTTAATGCATCGACAGCCACATTATCCTTTCCTGGATGATAATCAATTGTACAATCATAGTCCTTGATTAACTCCATCCAATGGCGTTGCCTCATGTCCAGCTCATGCTGTGAGAAAATATACTTTAGGTTCTTATGGTCTGTGAAAATTTGGAATGTCTCTCCATAGAGATAATGTCTCCAGATATTCAAAGCATGGACCACAACAGCTAGTTCTAGATCGTGTGTAGGATAATTCTCCTCATGTTTCTTAAGCTGTCGAGAAGCAAAAGAAATCACTTGCTTATCCTGCATCATCACACATCCTAAACCATTCTTAGATGCATCACAGAAAACTATGTACCCTTTTCCCTGCTCAGGTAACACCAGCACAGGTGCACTTGTCAACCTTTCTTTCAACAACTGAAAGGAATGTTGAAACTTGTCATTCCAGACAAAAGGAACCTCCTTTTGGGTCAACTTGGTTAGGGGTAAAGCTATAGAACAGAAGTTCTTAATGAACCTCCTGTAATAGCCTGCCAACCCTAAGAAACTACGTATCTCTATCGGTGTTTTATGCTGTTCCCATTGCAGGACAGATTCTACCTTCTTAGGATCAACACGAATACCTGAGGCAGATATTATGTGTCCTAGAAAAGAAACTTCTGGTAGCCATAATTCACATTTGCTAAACTTAGCATACAACTTATGCTCTCTTAGCAAAGTTAGAGCCCGACGGAGGTGTTTCTCATGTTGTTGAGCATCTCTACTGTAGATCAAGATGTCATCTATAAAAACTACTACACACTGATCAAGAAAAGGTCGAAAGATTCTATTCATGAGTTCCATGAATGCAGCTGGTGCATTAGTTAGTCCAAACAACATAACTATGAACTCATAGTGACCATACCTTGCCCTAAAGGCAGACTTAGGTATGTCACTTTCCTTGATACGCAACTGATGATATCCCGACCTTAGATCTATCTTAGAGAAGATAGTTGCACCACGTAACTGATCAAACAAGTCATCAATCCTTGGCAAGGGATACTTGTTCTTTATAGCTACTTTATTCAATTGCCTATAATCAATGCATAACCGCATCGGTCCATCTTTCTTCTTAACAAATAGAACCGGAGAACCCCAGGGTGAAGTGCTCGGTCGGATAAGCTCGGTCGGATAAAGCCTTTCTCAAGCAACTCCTAAAGTTGCTTCTTCAGCTCTGCCATCTCAGTAGGTGCCATCCTATATGGTGTTTGTGCTATAGGTTGCGATCCCGGAATTAGATTAATCTCAAAATCAATCTCTCTGGGTGGAGGTACACCTGGAAGTTCCTTAGGGAATACATCCTCAAACACCCTAACTATCAGAACTTCGGAAGGATTAGAACTCTCCATGGTGGTATCTACCACATGTGCCAAGAATGCAAAACACCCTTGCCTCATCAACTTCCCAGCTACCATAGTTGACATAAGATAGGTTGGAAGAATCTTTCTATCTCCTCGAAAGATCCATGTATCACTATCATCTGTGATCACAACTTGCTTGGACTCACAATCCAAGACAACCTTATATTTTTCTAAGGTATCCATTCCAAGAATTATATCAAACCCATGCATCTCAAGTGGTATAAGATCCACTTGAATGCGATGTTCAGAAAAGAAAAGAGTGCAGGAAGAACACACCTCTCGCAACACTGCAGATCCCATCAAAGGAGTTTCTAACTTCAAACTCTCTGCCCTATGACCAACTGTCATATTGCAGTCAAGAATCACTCTTTTAGTGATGAAAGAATGCGTAGCACCCGGATCAATTAAAACAGATACGATACAGGATGTAGACATATCAGAATAAAATAGTTCCATCTGACATGTCACAACCCTAGGGTTGACTACTGCATCATGCTGATTCATCACATAAAATCTCACTGTCGCCTGCGGTTGACTCGGTGCTCGATTACTGGGTGCCGACGATCCAGCTTGGGACGCTTGTCCATGTCCACTTGCGCCACTTGGAAACTGTCTCCTCTGAGAGCCTTGCTGACTCTACCTCTGAGGTTGAGTCACACTTGCTTCTCTGGCTCGACAATCCTTCATAAGATGCCCCATCTTTCCACATATAAAACAACCTATGTTCCCTGGTTGTGGTCTAGATGGTCCTATTACCGATACTGATACTGTGTTGTGGGCTCCTTCTAGTAGTAAACTATGGCCTCTACCCCTATTAGACGTCCATGGCATCTGGGTATTAAACCTTGGTGGTGCTATTGGTGCAGAAAACCTCAGTTTCTTAAAACTTTTGGATCTTTATCCATGAAACTAAGTATACACCTTCTTTCTCTTAGTTTGTCACTTCTCAGTCACAAACCTCTCTATGCGTCTGAAAAACTCTACAAAAATAGCAAACTTCTCCCTGTTCTCTAAAGCAGACATAGGAGTGGTCAAATCAGCGTTCAATCCCTTCTCAAAACACCGAATCCTTTCTTCATCGGTAGCTGCCATATGCGGACAAAACCACAAAAGCTCCATGAACTTAGCCTCATACTCGCTAATGTTCATTGGTCCTTGCCTTAATCTCTCAAACTGAGAGATTTTCTCATCAAGGAACGTCTTAGGTAAGTATCTATTGATGAATTCTTATTGGAATATTTCCCATCCGATCTCCACACCCACCCTCTTACCTTCTTTTATGGTCCACCAATGGCCAACACTCCCTTTAAGAAGGTACACTACGTGTCTAACCATCTTAGCTTTTGGGATGTTAAGGATTCTAAAGGCCTTCTCTAGTTCAGTTAGCCACATATCTACGTCTGCTGGGTCAGATGTGCCAGCATACTCCGTGGCCCCGACCCGGTGAAGTCGTTCAAATGTCTTGTCAGCTCCATGTCCTTCATAGTGAACTGGTACCCTAGGTGCAGGTAGTGGCATCCTATCTATCATATGAGTCATGGCCTCCATAAACTGTCCAAACATGTCTTGGAAGGCTGAGTTCCCCATATCTACTTGATTGAACTGGGGTTGTTCAGGTACGAGTTCTTCCCTATCTTGGTCTCTTGCACCTCTTCCTGGTGCAGCAACGCTGCTCTCAGCAGCATGTTCATTGTGTGGTCCAGATATCTTTAGTTTTTCTTCTCCTCCCATATGAGCAGAAGACAATATCAGATAAATTGGAAGACATTAGAACAGACTCAACAACCTTAATTCTATGTCTCTATAGACTCAGCGAACCTAGAGCTCTGATACCACTAAACTGTGGCGTCTGTTGCCAAACATTGACTAAGATTAATTCGGAAGCGGTCGTTAGCAGTGGAATTACTGAAAATTACTAAAAATTAAAACTTTTTACAAAGAGATCCATAAACTGAAAAAAAATCTTTCGTAAGGAACCAAAGTATCTCAAGTACATTCTGGTTTGCTAGTACATCTCTTGTACTAGTTCTTCTCGAGAGTTACAAACATTAGCTGCCCTGTTAGACTATACATAGGAAGTATAAAAATCTCGAGGCATCAAGCCAAAATATCAGATCAATATTAAACTAACTACTGACTCCTAGGACCTGAGAGTACAGAGATGACACATAGGACTCTCTCTCTATATACATGACATAACAGCTAGTGTCTCCACCTGAGAATTCAATGTTGTCCTTACTGTTGCTGCTGTTGTTCTTCCCTTACTGTAGGGTTCCTGCCTCTTCTTCGGTGTCTACCTAAAAAGTTGGATTCCACAGGGGTGAGACAATTGAAAATTGTCCCAGCGAGAGATATAATTCTCTGCCAGAAACATTATTATTGCAACTAATGGTATATAATTGAGCAGAAGATTCATAAGTATTTAACAGTAGATAATTCAATATATAAACATATTAGAGTAGTATTCTCTATCCAATTCCTTTCAGCTATATCTTGATAAAGTAGCATGTTACTTATCCAATAAGGAATTGAAGAGCATAAATAACATTTGTCTATTTAGAACATGTTATGCAAAATAACATCAACCAATGATTCTTGTATTTCAACCTTAAGAAAATATGCTACATGGTTGATTACATTTTACAATCATACTTAATGCCCCGAGGAGATGAGGTATACCGCTCATACTCCAACCAACCATTGCAAAATAAAAATGGGTACCATACATAGGTCAATAGAAGAGCTGGATTCCCATGACCTCATCTTCCTCAATCAGTGTGAGGACCAAATGCAGGACATCTTGTGTCTCTGCGAAATAGCTTTCCAGGGTATACTAGAAATTTCGCTATTAGAGTTACAGTGGCATGTTATACTCTCTTCTCAATCGAGGGATATTTTAATTATCTCACACCGATTCGGCATTAAGATCATCGGGAGATTAATGATACATCCATCCTGGTCTTCGGGAGATTAGTGATACATCCATCCTGGCATATATAATGAAGGATTGAGATATTTAATGTTTACCTCACATCAATTCCTTCATTAGGGCATAAGGATATTCACGCCCATAATGTGGCAACACATCCCATTATCACACAGATAATGAGGTGTTACGCGAAAACATGCGGAAATCACCATAACCACAGCTAATCAAAAACACGGGTTAATTAAAACCAATTGCGGAAAACTGATAAACTGTGAAACATATTACATTCCAGTCCATATCCTGCAAGAAAACATGTTATATACATATCCATACAAGCCTAGATACATGTCCACAGCTTAGCGCAACAGCTGTCATGTCATAACCATGAGTTCATCACCTGTTATATACATAAAGGCCCACATCCGGCCAGCAGCAGGATATACAAACGATATCGGTCGTACATCGTAAAACAACGTCAAACACCGCCAAGGACCTGAGAGTACAGGGATGACTCTAGACTCTACTACAAAACATCCAGAACAACAACATCTCCAAAGCTTGCCTTCTATAGATCTTCTCGCTGCTCGGCCGCAACTCCGTGACCACCACCACGACAAACTCGACCACCTAAAAAGGGTGAAAGCTAGCGGAGTGAGACAATTGAACATTGTCCCAGCGGGAGGCATAACTCCGCACCAAAACTACAAAACCTCAGATAAGATAAAGCTTATCTCAGCAGATTATTGATAAAGAATATAACAAGAACAGTTATAAGTAACAAGCCATCCAGAGTCTTACCAGCGGTATCAAAAGGGCATATAACCACTATATTTCCCAATGGAACATCATTGACAAGATAGATTATATGAGACTCACCACAAAAGAGTAATGCATAAACAACTACAATATAATTAAAGTTAACTACACAAACAAGGCCTCAACCAATGTTTTGTATTTGTCTTATCAATACATACTAAACGGCTGTATTATGTTTTATTATGCCCTGAGGAAATGAACTGTACCGTTCAAATCCAACCTTTGGCTGCGAAGCCCATAGCCGGTGCCATACTAGGTCAATGGAAGAGCCGGAATCCAAGACCTTCTCCGCCTCATGGTCAGTACATGAGAACACAAAGTAGGACCGCAGTCTCGTGCTTGAAGTGGTCATAAGCCACAGGGTCAGCTCCACAGGCTACCCTCTGCCTAGTCCGCCTCGGTACAGGTCACGACACTAGAAACTGAGCCACGTGTCTAAACACCGTGCTCGGATCCATGAACACATTCATGCTCAACATATCACATATCTGGAGCCATGGGCCATGTTCACCATGCTCGTCACACATCTGAGTCTGCAACCGCAGCTGTACTCGTTTCACCTCTCTATTTTAGGCTAGGAGAAACCTCGCATATTCAAAAATATGCGCTCCGGGTTAACCAGTAGGAGAACCCGTTTCATCATCACCCTATCCTGACTGGTGATGAATCTATGGCCAGGGCAAGCTACATTATAGATTACACTGTGATTAGTTAGTATCTTTTAGATGGATTGCAAGATTCAACCAAGTTGTATAACATGCAAGGTATAACAGAAGTAAACAACATAAACTCAACATTAGGTATTTACGTCATACTGATTCATCACAAGGATCTCACATCACATGTTATCACTTGGCCTCTTGCCATCCATCTAGACCCATCTCAAGGATCATCACACATCATGGGATCTCAATCCCTCATCACATAAAGCCATATCCTCTTAGGGCTTTCAACATCATTATGAAATCATCATTCATAATACACATGTCATCACAGTGTTCATTTACCCAATTCTCATAGCCTTTCATTGGGCTAAGCATTACCTGCATGGTTAGCATCATTCAATAACCAGATGAATAATCAAGAGACTACAATTACTACCATAGGGTGACAATTAGGGTTAAGTGCATTGTCAGCTCATCATGACAACAATAATCATATTCATGCCTCATCTCAAGGTCACACATGTAAGCACACTATCAAGTAACCCTAATGCATGCTCAAGATCACATTGTCATTAAAGAGATAGAGTAGTGACATTAATACACATGTACTTTAGCCACAAGAACATAATTCTCGTTATTAAGCAATGAATCGTCATAAGAGCATCATAACAGGCCGTGCCCTCACTAAAGATGTCAAAAACCCTCACTAGAAGTCACCCCGGGCAGACCCATTCCTATCTAATCCCTAGCGGGCGAGCAACTCATGTGTCGGGCGAGCAGACACACTGAGCGGGCAGGTTAGCAAACGAGCAAAGCAATGAGCCGGGTACTGAACCGTGCAAGGCAAACGAGCGAGTAGGGTAAAGCATAGGCGAGCAGCCCTGTCGGGCGACACGCGCAGAGGATGTCGGGCATGCACTAGTATCGGGCGAGCCAACTAGAACCGGGTGAGCAAGGTAGTCTCGAGCGACATGGCTGGGGTCGAGCGAGCAGAGCTAGGTATTGAGCGACACGCGTGCCGGGCGAGCCAAGACATAAGCGAGCAGGGCGAGTCCGACCGAGCAACAACACTGGGCGACACAACTAGTGTCGGGCGATCAAGACTATCAAACGAGCCAAAGCTACCGGGCGACATAGGGGCGTGCAGGGTAAAAGTAGGGCGAGTAGGGTTACTGAGCGAGCAAAACAGAGTGTGTCGAGCGAGTGAGAACTGAGCTTCACTGGGCGAGCAGCCCTCCGGGCGAGCAGAAGGAAAACTTGACTCACTCAAATCGTGCATGAGAGAACTAGGGCAAGGGCTATCGGGAAGCACCTCCCCACACATCTCAACTAAGGTTCAAGCCATCTAAACGAGCTCACCATCTTGCCCAAGGTGAGAGGAGAGTCTTGCTCAAGTCACTAAGTCATGTGCTCACCTCAATTGGGTAGGAAAGAGGGGTGTTGCTCATGGCATTAGAGCTCAAGCTCACTCATCTAGACCAAGGGGAGAAAGGAGTGTTGCTCTCCTAAACCCTAGAACACAAGGATCGGCCAACATGCAAGATAGCTAAAGAACAACTCTAAACGTGCAAGGGCAATATTAAAGCAAACATATATGCAAAGAGAGGAGAGTAGTTAGGGTTTAGAGTCATGCAACCCGCCTTAAGCTCCAAGGAAGAAGATGCACTTGAGCTCCAAGGGTTGTCGACCACCAAAGCTCCTCCAAGAGGGGTGTGTCGACCTCCACTCCTTCAACTCCAAGGGTGTATCGGCCTCCAAGCTGCTCACACAAGGGTGTGTCGGCCACCTTAGCTCCTTCTTCAAGGGTGTGTCGGCCACCAAGCAAGGGGAAGAGAGGGTGTTTCGTGCACAAGGAGAAGAGGAACTAAAGGGACCTCAAGCTAAGGAAGGGACAACCTATATAGATGAGGAAGGAGGAGAAACCAAGGTGAACCCTTGCTAGGTGTCGTCCACCCAAGGGACACATGTCCACCAACTCAAGCCACCTCTCTTGCAAGCCATAAGACACTTGTCCAAAATGAGCACCATGGGTGACACAAGCCCACTCTAGGCCGACACAAGCTCTACTTGGCCGACACAAGGCCCAAGAAAGCCCAAACAAGGGACTCCAAGGCCCAAACAAGCTCAAAAAAGGTCCAAAGAACTCAAACAACAAGCCCAAGCCTTCCTCTCAACCCTAGAGGAAGCAAAGAGGGAGAAGAACACCTCTCAAGGTGACAAACTTGCTCCCAAAACCCTAGACTTGGGTTAATTGCAAGTAGCACCCTCAACCCTCAACAAAGCACAACCAAACCCTAATCACCACTCAAAGGTGATTAGCAAGCCTCAAACCATCAAGGTTAAGCAAAGCAAATAGGGTAAGCCCTAAACGTAGGTCAGGGTCCTTACAATCTAAACCCCTTTAAGGGATTTCGTCCTTGAAATCCGAAGAGAAAAGCGAGGGATACTTCCTCCTCATCTCTTCCTCAAGATCCCACATGGCTTCCTCAACGCCACGACGCTGCCAAAGGACCTTAACAAGAACCAGGTCCTTCCTCTTCAGCTTCTTGATCCTTTTGTCAAGAATCGCCATAGGACCTTCCTCGTAGGTCACATCTGCATCAAGATCAACCTCAACTGGTTGTATCACTGTACTTGAATCTGGATGACTTTTCTTTAACATACTGACATGGAACAATGGATGTAACCTGTGCAACTCAGGAGGTAACTCTATCTTGTAAGCTACCTTGCCAACACGTGCTACGACTGGGTAAGGCCCCATATACCTGGGTGCCAACTTACCCTTCCGTCCAAACCTCAACACACCTTTCCACGACGAGACTTTAAGATATACTTTGTCTCCTACCTGGAACTCCAACGGTCGTCGACAATTGTCCGCATAAGACTTCTGCCTGTCCTGTGCCACTTTCAACTATTGCTGTATTACCTTGATCTTATCTATCATCTGCTGCACTAACTCAGGACCCAAAAGCTAATACTCACCAGACTCATACCAACACAAAGGAGATCTGCACTTTCTTCCATACAGAGCTTCATAAGGAGCCACATCGATGCTTCACTGATAGCTGTTGTTATAAGCAAACTCTATCAAACTCAGATGAACATCCCAGCTGCCTAGGAACTGCAAAACACAAGCTCGAAGGAGATCCTCGACAATCTGAATAGTCCTTTCAGACTGTCCATCTGTCTGTGGATGAAAGGATGTACTGAACCTCAACTGCGTTCCCAACGCTCTGTGCAACTGCTCCCAAAAATGACTGGTAAACTGAGGACCTCTGTCAGAAACTATTGTTGCTGGCACACCATGCAAACGAACTATCTCATCCACATACACTCTAGCGAGCTTCTCCGCTATTACCCAAATGGAATCATGAATCCTAGTTGTCTTGGGTAGACCAACTACGAAATCTATGGTTATATGATCCCATTTCCACTGCGGTATCGGAAAAGGTTGTAACGTACCTGCCGGCTTCTGATGCTCAACCTTCACTTGCTGACATACCGCACATTTAGCCATGAACTCAGCCACATCTCTCTTCATACCAGGCCACCAATACAAGTCCTTCAGACTATGATACATCTTGGTGACACCTGGATGCATGGCATACATTGACGTATGTGCTTCCTCAAGCACCAACTTCCTCAGATCGTCAGCATCTGGAACCACCATCCTGTCACGATAGCAAACTAGTCCCTCCTCGGACTCATGAAACCCATCACACTTGTCACTGCCAAACTCTAATCTGATCAACTGTACCGCCTCATCTGTCTGCTGTGCATCCTTGATCTACTGCCTCAACGTAGGCTTGACTTGCATCTGTGGGAAAAGACCAGATAACAGAGAAACTTCCATCTGCACATTCATCTGTCACAGAGAAACAAACATATCCCGCCTATGGCAAACCAGGGAACTCAACTGTGCCTTCTTCGAAGAAAAAGAAGACTTTCTGCTAAGCGCATCAGCTACCACGTTTGCCTTACCAGGATGATACTCGATAGTGCAGTCATAGTCATTGATCAACTCCATCCATCGCCGTTGTCGCATGTTCAACTCGTGTTGCGTAAAGATATACTTCAGGTTCTTATGATCCGTAAAGACCTGACACACTTCCCCATACAGATAGTGTCTCCAAATCTTTAATGCATGAACTACTGCTGCCAACTCCAAGTCATGAGTCGGATAGTTCTCCTCATGCTTCTTGAGCTGTCGCGAGGCAAAAGACACTACATGATCTTCCTGCATCAGCACACAACCTAAGCCTTTCTTGGAAGCGTCACAGAAAACAACATAGCCTTTCCCAGGCTCTAGCAAGATCAACACTGGAGCACTGGTCAGCTTTTCCTTCAAACTCTGGAAATCTTGCTGACATCGATCATCCCAAACAAAAGGTACATCCTTCTGGGTCAACTTTGTCATCGGCAACGCAATCACACTGAAATCCTTGATAAACCTCCGGTAGTATCCTGCCAAACCAAGGAAACTACGAACTTCTGTCGGCGTCTTCGGTTGTTCCCAATCCGCAACGGATTCTACCTTCTTCGGATCTACTTTGACTCCTTCAGCAGATATCACATGACCCAAGAAAGCCACTTCATCCAACCAGAACTCACACTTACTGAACTTGGCATACAACTGATGTTGACGAAGAAGAGTCAACGCTTGACGGAGATGTTGCTCATGCTCAAGCCTACCCTGACTATAGATCAAGATGTCATCTATAAAGACTACAACAAACTGATCTAAGAACGGATGGAACACTCTGTTCATCAGATCAATGAAAGTTGCAGGTGCACTGGTTAACCCAAACGGCATAACCACAAACTCATAATGACCATACCTTGTCCTGAAAGCTGACTTCGGTATGTCATCTGCCTTTATCCTCAGATGATGATATCCGGACCGTAGATCGATCTTCGAGAACACTGTAGCACCACGCAACTTATCGAACAGATCATCTATCCTCGGCAACCGGTACTTGTTCTTGATCGTGACCTTTTTCAACTGTCGGTAGTCTATACACAACCGCATCGAACCGTCCTTCTTCTTGACGAACAACACAGGCGCACCCCAAGGCGACGTACTGGGTCAGATAAAACCTTTATCTAGCAACTCCTGTAACTATTTCTTCAACTCTGCCATCTCTGCTGGAGCCATTTTGTACGGTGTCTGCACAACTGGCTACGTTCGTGGTACTAGATTGATCTCGAAATCAATCTCTCGGGGTGGGGGAACACCAGGAAACTCCTCAGGGAACACATCGGCAAACTCACGAACAACTGACACCTCCTCAAGGCTAGGACCTTTCTCCTTGGCATCTACTACGGTATCCACTACATGAGCTAGGAACGCCTCACATCCTTATCGTAACAACTTATCTGCCACCATAGCTGATACCAGACATGTCGGAAGAATCTTCCTATCTCCCTGGAAGATCCACTTCTCTCCAGCAACATCAAACACTGCCTGCTTGGAACCACAGTCCAAGACAACCTTATACCTCTCTAAGGTATCCATCCCAAGGATAACATCGAACCCATGCATATCAAGTGGTATGAGATCCACTTGAATGCGGTGTCCCAAGAAAGACAAGACACAAGATGGACACACTTCTCGAAGCAAAGAGGAACCATCAAGAGGGGTTTCTAGCAATAAGCTATCCTTCTTACAGCTAACAGGTAAACGACAGTTTTCAAGCATACTATAGGCGATAAAAGAGTGTGTAGCACCCGGGTCAACCAGAACAGATATAAAGCAAGAAGAAGACATATCAGAATGAAATAACTCCATCTGACCTATCACCACTCGCGGGTTGACTATCGCCTTCGGCTGATTCATAGCATAGAATTGAGTCGTAGCTTGCTGTCCATGACCTCTGCTTCCTTGAGCAGACGATCCAGCTTGAGACGCTTGACCGCGTCCTCAACCTCTGCTACCACTGGGCTGTTGTCTCTCAGACTTCTGGAAACTCTGCCTCGGCTGCTGCATCACTTCAACATCTCTATTCGGGCAATCAAGCCTGAAATGCCCGACTTGTCCACAAAGATGACATGCCTTGTCCTCAAACCGTGGCCTAGCTGGCCCTGTCACTGCCACAGAAGCTGAACTGTGCACCTTAGATGGTGAAGAAACATAACCTATCCCCTTACTCGGAGACCACTGAGATGGTCTACCAGAACCTCTCATCGCTGCCGGTGCCGAAAACCTGGGCTTCTTGAAGCCACCAAACCTCTGACTCTGAAACTGAGAAGGTCTTTTCTTAGCCATAGACTCTCTCTCTTCTCCCTAACAGAACGTTTGATCCTCCGAACAGATTCCACGAATGTAGCGAACCGTTCTTGATTCTCCAACACAGCGACTGGTGTCGTCAGCTCAGCACTCAGACCCTTCTCGAAACGTCTGATCCGTTCCTCGTCTGTCGTCGCCATGTGAGGACAAAACCTCAACAGATCCATAAACTTAGCTTCATACTCAGTGATGTTCATCGTTCCTTATTGCAAAATCTCGAACTGACGGATCTTCTCATCCAGATACGTCTTGGGAAAGTATCTGGTGACGAACTTGCGTCGAAACACTTCCCAACAGATCACCTCACCAGGCCGCTTCTCTTCCTCGATGGTCCACCAGTGACCAGCACTACCTTTCGGAAGGTAGACAGCATGCTTTACTTTGTCTGCTTCGGGGATGTCGAGGATCCAAAAAGCCTTCTCAAGACTTGTCAGCCACAGATCTGCATCTGCTGGATCAGCCGTTCCAGCATACTCTGAAGCTCCGACTCGGCGAAGCCACTCAAAGGTCTTCCCAATACCCGATGCTTCTCCATGGGGAACATGTGCTCGCGGAGGAGGCACTGGTAATCGCTCAACCATGAGATTCATCGTAGCCATCATCTGCCCCATAAGCTGTTGGTAGGCAGGGTGTTCAAGTATGGCTGGGTTAGGTTGGGGGACCTCAGACACCCGATCTTCATGTGCCTGTCCTACTGCTCCATCAACAAATGCAGCATCGCTGTGCTCAGCAGCGAGTTCTTCATTGTTTCCAGACATCTTGGCTTTTCTTCCGCTGAGGGCAGAAGATTTCTATGAGAAAATCTGGAAAACACATAAGAACAAACACAACCTAGTCCTAGATCCCTGTAGACTCAGCGAACCTAAAGCTCTGATACCAAAACTTGTGGCAACACATCCCATTATCACACAGATAACGAGGTGTTACGCGAAAACGTGCGGAAATCACCATAACCACAGCTAATAAAAAACACAGGTTAATTAAAACCGATTGTGGAAAACTGATAAACTGTGAAACATATTACATTCCAGTCCATATCCTGCAAGAAAACATGTTATATACATATCCATACAAGCCTGGATACATGTCCACAACTTAGCGCAACAGTTGTCCTGTCATAACCATGAGTTCATCGCCTGTTATATACATAAAGGCCCACATCCGGCCAGCAGCAGGATATACAAACGATATCGGTCGTACATTGTAAAACAACGTCAAACACCGCCAAGGACCTGAGAGTACAGGGATGACTCTAGACTCTACTACAAAACATCCAGAACAGCAGCATCTCCAAATCTTGCCTTCTATAGATCTTCTCGCTGCTCGGCCGCAACTCCGCGACCACCGCCACGACAAACTCGACCACCTAAAAAGGGTGAAAACTAGCGGAGTGAGACAATTGAACATTGTCCCAGCAGGAGGCATAACTCTGCTCCAAAACTACAAAACCTCAGATAAGATAAAGCTTATCTCAACAGATTATTGATAAAGAATATAACAAGAACAGTTATAAGTAATAAGCCATCCTGAGTCTTACCAGCGGTATCAAAAGGGCATATAACCACTATATTTCCCAATGGAACATGATTGACAAGATAGATTATATGAGACTCACCACAAAAGAGTAATGCATAAACAACTACAATATAATTAAAGTTAACTACACAAACAAGGCCTCAACCAATGTTTCGTATTTGTCTTATCAATACATACTAAACGGCTGTATTACGTTTTATTATGCCCTGAGGAAATGAACCGTACTGTTCAAATCCAACCTTCGGCTGCGAAGCCCATAGCCGGTGCCATACCAGGTCAATGGAAGAGCCGGAATCCAAGACCTTCTCCGCCTCATGGTCAGTATATGAGAACACAAAGCAGGACCACAGTCTCATGCTTGAAGTGGTCATAAGCCACAGGGTCAGCTCCACAGGCTACCCTCTGCCTAGTCCGCCTCGGTACAGGTCACGGCACTAGAAACTGAGCCACGTGTCTAAACACCGTGCTCGGAGCCATGAACGCATTCATGCTCAACATATCACATATCTGGAGCCATGGGCCATGTTCACCATGCTCGTCACACATCCGAGTCTGCAACCGCAGCTGTACTCATTTCACCTCTCTATTTTAGGCTAGGAGAAACCTCGCATATTCAAAAATATGCGCTCCGGGTTAACCCACAGGAGAACCCGTTTCATCATCACCGTATCCTGACTGGTGATGAATCTATGGCCAGGGCAAGCTACATTATAGATTACACTGTGATTAGTTAGTATCTTTTAGATGGATTGCAAGATTCAACCAAGTTGTATAACATGCAAGGTATAACAAAAGTAAACAACATAAACTCAACATTAGGTATTTACGTCATACTGATTCATCACAAGGATCTCACATCACATGTTATCACTTGGCCTCTTGCCAACCATCTAGACCCATCTCAAGGATCATCACACATCATGGGATCTCAATCCCTCATCACATAAAGCCATAGCCTCTCAGGGCTTTCAACATCATTATGAAATCATCATTCATAATACACCTGTCATCACAATGTTCATTTACCCAATTCTCATAGCCTTTCATTGGGCTAAGCATTACCTGCATGGTTAGCATCATTCAATAACCAGATGAATAATCAAGAGACTACAATTACTACCATAGGGTGACAGTTAGGGTTAAGTGCATTGTCAGCTCATCATGACAACAATAATCATATTCATGCCTCATCTCAAGGTCACACGTGTAAGCACACTATCAAGTAACCCCAATGCATGCTCAAGATCACATTGTCATTAAAGAGATAGAGTAGTGACATTAATACGCATGTACTTTAGCCACAAGAACATAATTCTCGTTATTAAGCAATGAATCGTCATAAGAGCATCATAACAGGCCGTGCCCTCACCAAAGATGTCAACAACCCTCACTAGAAGTCACCCTAGGCAGACCCATTCCTATCTAATCCCTAGCGGGCGAGCAGCTCATGTGTCGGGCGAGCAGACACACTGAGCAGGCAGGTTAGCAAACGAGCAAAGCAATGAGCCGGGTACTGAACCGTCAAGGCAAGCGAGCGAGCAGGGTAAAGCATAGGCGAGCAGCCCTGTCGGGCGACACACGCAGAGGATGTCGGGCGTGCACTAGTATCGGGCGAGCCAACTAGAACCGGGTGAGCAAGGTAGTCTCGGGCGACACGGCTGGGGCCGAGCGAGCAGAGCTAGGTATTGAGCGACACGCGTGCCGGGCGAGCCAAGACATAAGCGAGTAGGGCGAGTCCGAGTGAGCAACAACACTGGGCGACACAGCTAGTGTCGGGCGAGCAAGACTATCAAACGAGCCAAAGCTGCCGGGCGACACAGGGGCGTGCAGGGTAAAAGCAGGGCGAGTAGGGTTACTGAGCGAGCAAAACAGAGTATGTCGGGCGAGTGAGCACTGAGCTTCACTGGGCGAGCAGCCCTCCGGGCGAGCAGAAGGAAAACTTGACTCACTCAAACCGTGCATGAGAGAACTAGGGCAAGGGCTATTGGGCAGCACCTCCCCACACATCTCAACTAAGGTTCAATCCATCTAAACAAGCTCACCATCTTGCCCAAGGTGAGAGGAGAGTCTTGCTCAAGTCACTAAGTCATGTGCTCACCTCAATCGGGTAGGAAAGAGGGGTGTTTCTCATGGCATTAGAGCTCAAGCTCACTCATCTAGACCAAGGGGAGAAAGGAGTATTGCTCTCCTAAACCCTAGAACACAAGGATCGGCCAACATGCAATATAGCTAAAGAATAACTCCAAACGTGCAAGGGCAAGATTAAAGCAAACATATATGCAAAGAGAGGAGAGTGGTTAGGGTTTAGAGTCATGCAACCCGCCTTAAGCTCCAAGGAAGAAGATGCACTTGAGCTCCAAGGGTTGTCGACCACCAAAGCTCCTCCAAGAGGGGTGTTTCGACCTCCACTCCTTCAACTCCAAGGGTGTATCGGCCTCCAAGCTGCTCACACAAGGGTGTGTCGGCCACCTTAGCTCCTTCTTCAAGGGTGTGTCGGCCACCAAGCAAGGGGAAGAGAGGGTGTGTCGTGCACAAGGAGAAGAGGAACTAAAGGGACCTCAAGCTAAGGAAGGGACAACCTATATAGATGAGGAAGGAGGAGAAACCAAGGTGAACCCTTGCTAGGTGTCGTCCACCCAAGGGACACATGTCCACCAACTCAAGCCACCTCTCTTGCAAGCCATAAGACACTTGTCCAAAATGAGCACCATGGGCGACACAAGCCCACTCTAGTCTGACACAAGCTCTACTTGGCCGACACAAGGCCCAAGCAAGCCCAAACAAGGGACTCCAAGGCCCAAACAAGCTCAACAAATGTCCAAAGAACTCAAACATAAGCCCAAGCCTTCCTCTCAACCCTAGAGGATGCAAAGAGGGAGAAGAACACCTCTCAAGGTGACAAACTTGCTCCCAAAACCCTAGACTTGGGTTAATTGCAAGTAGCACCCTCAACCCTCAACAAAGCACAACAAACCCTAATCACCACTCAAAGGTGATTAGAAAGCCTCAAACCATCAAGGTTAAGCAAAGAAAACAGGGTAAGCCCTAAACGCAGGTCAGGGTCCTTACACATAACCCCCACATACTCAATAGTATGCCCTTCAGGAGTTCCCATAGGAAAACCTATTTCACCATCACCAAACTACTAACGATGATGGATCTATGGTCAGGGTTGTACATGATACCATTTCACTTGATTAATTAAGTACATTACAATATTCTTTTAGCATCAAACATGTTTTTCAAACATAAAACATTATAACTGTTGCTACAAAGAATGAATTCTATTTCTATCAAATTCTTTTCAAAGCTTTGTTAAACATTGGAATCTCAATCCCTTATCACATCAGGGTATTCTCATCCCTTATCATATCATCATCATGATTATGAAACATGGGTGTCTAAACCCTTAGTTCATCAAAACACTTGTTAACACTTTATCAAGTAACTTAATGCCTTCAGGTCATTTAATCATTGTAAACATATTAATTGTAGTGCAGGTATTTCACATGGCTCTTAAAGCCCAATAATATCTTTTGTTATCTCTCACTAGGAAACACAACATATTATGGCTTACAAGGCCCATAAAGAAATTCCAATAATAAAACATCATAGCTCATACCTGGCTATGTCCACCATCTCATGAAACCTACATAATTAGTGCACATGATAACAATTATATAAATTACAAATCAGCACTATGCATTGTGAGAATAACATCATTATTTCCTCCTTTGAGTTAGGATTTCCCAATTTATGTCAATTAGGAATACTATATCTCATTACCCAGATTTGGGTCACGATTTATCATCATATTGCCCAAAATTAGGGTTTCATATCTTATATCCCAATATTAGGGCTCCACATATCTTTATCCCATATCAGTGTAGGATTTCGTATCAAAATGTCACATACCAGTATATGGCATTACCTTGAATTAGATTTTACATCACATTATTATGATTTCATTTTGACATCACCCTTGTCTAGGGTTTCTCATGATATCACCCTCACTTAGGGTTTCATATGGCTTCACCCTTGATTAGGGTTTCTCATAACATCATCCTCAATTAGGGTTTACTATTCACATATAATCAAGGTTTATTATTGAAATACCCTAAATTAGGGTTTCTCATGTCATTACCCTAAATTAGGATCTTACCATTACCATAGATTAGGGTTTCACCTATCATTGCCCTCAATTAGGGTTAAGGTACATTAACCTTCTTAATTAGGTTTCATGATCTCTTTATCAAGGATCATACCCTAGTTACACACTCATTCATGTTGTAAGTGTTGATACTTAACCACTACATGATTATCATTCATGTAGGAAGTCATCTCTCTCTTATCCTTTATAAGGTGATATTTACTTAAGACTTGATTAGATTAGGTCAACTCAACTTGATTAGAGAGTTGACACAATGTATTGTGTCATTACTTCCATAATCATCAAAGATTAATCATTCAAAAGGTTCTAATCACCCTATCATATTAAAAGTACATTTACCATAATCATCCTTGAATTACATCATAAATGATCAATTAAACAATTGACCTTTAATCACCTTAAGTGTCCATATAGTTTTGGTTAATTACTTCCAAACGGTCTTGGTCACTTAGACCCCAAATGGTCTTGACCAACCAGACCTCAAACGGTCTAAGACCGTTTAGACCTCCAAACGGTCTTGGTCTAACGGTTTGAAACCGTTTAGCAAAGTTGATACTTGAAACCGTTTAGAAATTTTATGCTTAAAACCGTTTAACCAAAACGTTCTTGGGATCGATTGAGTCTCAGTTGGTTTGGGATCGTTACCGTTTGGACTCAAACGGTCTTGAGACCGTTTGGTCCAAACCTCCTCAAAACTGATGGACCAAAAATGGTCTCAACCACTCACATTGATTTAGGGTTTCCAAGATTAATTCCTTCATCAATTGAATCCATGTAATTACTCATCAATTGAACCTAAGCACCATACTTAAATTGAGCTTAATGAATCCTCTTTCAATTGATTAGACTTTCAATTGATCATCAATTAGGGTTTTGAACCCAATTGAATTAGGGTTGAAATCGATGAACTTTCAATATTAGTCATTGTGGAACTAATTGCTTTGAAATTATTGGACCATTATTCAAATTGGGCATGACCTAACCTCAAATGGTCTTGAGGTCGTTTGGATGACCTCCAAACGGTCTTGAGACCGTTTTCCCCATCCCATCACTTAAAATTGTGAAATTCAATTAGGGTTTGGATCATTATATTGATCAACAATTGAACTATTGATTGCATTACCATTTACTATCTTTGGACCGTCAAATACTCAACCGTACTCAACCCTAGACCTCCAAACGGTCTTGGTTGACCTCCAAACAGTCTTGAGACCATTTGGGTGATCTCCAAATGGTCTTGAGACCATTTGGGTTAATCAACCCAAAGATTTAATTCATTCAATTGTAAAATCAACACTTAACCCGATTAGGGTTTCTAATTGGATGATTGTCCATATATTGATTCAATAAATTGGAACCATTAGATCCTCATCCAACATGTACTAGGGTCCTGACCTCAAACGTTCAACCCATCCAAATGGTCAACTCATCTAAACGGTTTGGGGTCCAAGACTCTAAACGGTTTGCAAACTGTTTAGTCTCCAAACGGTTTGGTGAAACCGTTTGGACCAAAGTCTTAAAACTGTTTGCAAGGGAAACTTGTTGGAATATATGCCTAAGATTATGTCAACATCATCTACCTTAATTCATTCAAAATCTACTGCCATTTTCATGGTAATTACAGCAATGGATCAAGGGAATTTCAAATAGAACAAAACGTTCAACAATTAATGGAGATTTGAATGCAATAACAATATTTAAGGGTTTGAGTTATATAACCCGCCTCCAATTGAGCTTCAAAGCTTGGAGCTTCATGTAAACAATGGTAGAGGAAGCTTTTTCAACTCTCCCAAGGCTCGTACTCAAGCTTTGGAGTGAAAAGATTGGCTAGGATTGAAGATGGAGTGAAATAGAGAAGAAATCATACATTGTTTTGTGATTTCCACCATGAAATCAAGGTGAAAGAGGATCAAGAAGCTTACCAACAGGTTGGGGGGGTCGTCCTCCTTCTTCTCCTAGACCCCTTGGTCGTTTTTTCAAGTAAAGAGAGGAAGTGGGTTCAAAAAAGCCTTTGATTTGGGTTGTAAAAGGTGTTTTTATAAGAAAATCAATGAGAGAGAAAATGCCTTATAAAAATCTTTTAATTCCAAAATTAGCGCCACCTCTTCCCCCTCAATTCCTTGGACACGAATACATCTTCTCCCACTTGCAAAACTTCTTCATTATCCAAGAATTTAAAGGAAAGAAATTAAGCACCTTAAACATATTATACTAATATCCCCTTTTTAGTGGATATTTCTTTTTATTAACTTAATGTGAGTGGGCTCTCCACTCACACAATATATTTTCGTGACTTTGCAAGGAACAATCTATTCAAAACCGTTGAAAAATAATCCCTCACCTTTTGGTTGAAAGGCTTCTTTAATTAATATATTTCTTTTTGCATTAAATTGAAAGAAAGTTCCTTTTATGCTTAAATCTTGATTATACCAAGATTCTCTCCCCTCAAAAATAATTCAAATGAGGATCCCCTCTCATTTTATTTTATCTACATGATGCCAAGAAACATGGGGGACCCTCTAGAAGTGGTATTTTGCATATTGAACCCTAAGTTTTGGGTAAATTACACATTACATCAAAACTAGGTTTTAATGCACAAGGATTGATCAGCAAGCTTTATCTTGGTGCTCAAGCTTGTGGAAACCATACCACTGCATCATTCTCATTCTTATGATGCCTCAACATCTGAGGAACATTATATCATGTACAATTTGCAAGTTAACCCCTCAACTTGGGTAATTTGCACTTTAGTCCAAAACAAACAAAACAATGTTTCAACATTATTCAAAAAGGACCAAAATTGAAATATAAGTTCCTCTTGAGCCTTAATTACTTTCCAAGAAATATGAACAAGCATCTAATAAACATTATTAAGCAAAACATATAGGGTTAGAGCATAACCCAGGTCAGGGATGTTACAACAACGACAATTGGGTCACTGAGGAGGAGTCATTGATGGAGATGGTGGTTTGCCACTTCGAGCAGATTGTCACTACGTCTGTTAGAGGAACTACCTCGACTCTTTATAAGATTCTTGGTTAGTTCACAATGTTGAGAAATGCATATATGGCTTCTATTGAAGCATTCCGGTCGGAGGAGGTGATACTTAGGGTTATCAAATCTCTAGATCCGGTGAAGGTGCCTGGGCCCGATTGTTTCATTGGGTATTTCATCCTAAAGGATTGGAAAATTGTAGGAATAAGTCTGATAAAGACAATGAGAGAAGCTTTAACTACACATGCTTTTCCTATTTCCCTCTACGATTCAACTATAGTGCTCATACCTAAGGTTGTTGAGCCAAAGAAATGCAAGAATTTGAGACCCATTTTGCGGAATAATGTGGCTCTGAAAATTAACTCTAAATTGGTGATGGAGAGGTAGAAGTCAATGATGCCTAAATGGATCTCATTATCCCAGAGAAACTTTGTGCCAGGGCATTGTATCTCAGATAATATTGCCCTGGTTCTAGAACTTATTCACACAATTAAAGCAGACATGAAGCTAAGTCTATGGCCATTAAGGTGGACCTGACAAAAGAATATGATAAAATATTTTGGAAGTTTTTAGAAGATACTCTTAACTGCATTGGGTTACCATGGAACATTAAGAAGTATATAATGACCTCCCTTACAGGTGGCGAGATAGATATCATGTTGAAAGAAAAAATTTTGAGGACCTTCAAGGTGAGAAGATGCCTTAGACAAGGTGACCCTCTGTTGTGGTACCTCTTTGTGATGTGGTTAAAGAGGTTGAGATACATAATAGAACAAGAGGTAATGAGTGGCAATTGGAAACCAGTGGGATGAGCCTTAAAGGTCCTAGAATCTCTCATGTGTGTTTCACAGACAATCTGATAATTTTTACTCAAGCTAGCATTGCCCAGATTAAAACTATTATGAAGTGCTTCAAGTCTTTCGAGAAAGCTTCTAGACAGACAGTGTCATTAAACAAGACAAGTTTGTTCTTCTCTAAAAGCGTGGATAGGGACCTAAGAAGAAGGATTAAGAGTATGCATAGGTACCATGTTACTAAGAACCTGGGTAAATACCTAGGTATTCCCATCTTACATAACCGAGTGAACAAAGAAACATACAGTGAGGTCCTTGAGAAAGTAAACAACAAGGTGAATGCCTGGTCATCAAGGAGCTTGTCGCTTACAGGCATAATTTGCCTTGAAAAATAAACATTGTCTGCCATACCAATGTATATTATGAAAACCGCAATGCTACCCCTCCAACTATGTGATAAAATTGATAGATCCATTCAACATTTAATATGGGGTGAGATCCACAAATCCCATCCTTTGTCTCTCTAAGCATGGGATAAGGTCTGCTGCCCCAAGAGTGAAGGAGGATTGGGTGTGAAGAGAATGTGAGAGTGGAACTTAGAATTGCTATACAAGCATGGTTGGGAGCTCATATCTAATCAAGACTCACCTTGGTGCGTTCAGATGAGAGAAAGATTCAAAAATATATAGAAAGGGTCCAATCGCAATCTATCAAGAATAGGATTTGATGTGGTTTTAGGGAGAGATTTCATAAAGGCCAATTCATTTATGATTCCCATTAATGGGAGGATTATTTGCTTCTAGACCGACCGTTGGTGGAAGGAAGGCCTGATTCTGAAGGAACACACACTAAAGTTGATACCTCCTGAGCTTTCAGATCTTAGAGTGGAATTCCTTATTAACCTCTAGGGAGGTTGAGATGTAGATTTCCTCCAAGTTTGGATTCTACAACAATTCGTGGATGACGTTCAAAAACTCAATGTACCTTGTAAGGATGATAGGGAAGATATCAGTGTTGGTATGTATGCCCTGAGAGCCAATCATGGGATGATTGGTGGGATACATTAAGATTGATTTGATAAACATCAAAGGAAAGCTTCCAATTCTTTCTGGTTCAGTCATATGAGAAAATGATAGAACAGATTGAATGTCTAGAGAATGACAATACTCAATGACGTATGCTTTCAGGTTGAGGACCTGAACGATGAGATCATACAGATGCTAAGAGTTTGTACATTCTTATTATGTCCCTAGTCGGATGTCATTGTGGAAGGTAGATAGACAACAATGACACATAAGACTAGATTGTGGTGTTGGTTGATGACAAAATCTCATTAGTCATGATATGGAGATATCAAACCAAACACATAGGTACTTGTTACCGGATAGACCCACCGTGAGTTTGACACATGGAACCATGACATGGTAGTCACAGTCAGTTCTCACAGTGATGGTGGTGAGTGTGATTCTTTGACCTAAAATCACTACACTCAACACATGTCATTGGGTACACTTTGACATCATCAAACGCAGTCCTGAAACATGGGTTGTTATAAAGGTGATGATTGGGTCGCTTTAACACATGGGGATTTTGAGGGGTGAGTGATAGATATGGGATTTGTCCCTCCTGAGGGAGTTTGATATCCATGACCACTTGATGAGTAGGATTGATATAGTAGTGAGCACGCATGTGTGAATCAGTATGTGATATTGATGTCATACATATCTCCTCCAATCTACTCTGAGATAAAAAAAAAAGTGAATGAACGTTGACAGGATGACTGTTCCATGCCTTGAGTTCATTCGAGATATCAGTGACAAAGGAATTATACATTCACTGTAACACCATTCATGGATTGTAGGATTGAAAGTTGTTCTCCAATTTTCCTTTTCACTTGGGTAGCATTGATGTGCGACTAGGCACCGCTCTTTGCTTGTGAAGTCATAAGTGTTATGAAATTTCACTGGCAACGTGAAATGGGCCTGTAGGGTCACACACATAGGATTTAACCTGGAAGAGGAGTTTATCCACAAACGATGTTTAGATTGATTGCTAAAGGAGTTTAGTAGTTCAATTAAACACTCAATTAATTGATAGCTCAATATCATAGTGTTCAAGGCGTTGGACCGATGGATCAGACTATCAGATTGTTTGAAACTGCAATTGACTGATTTTGCACAGTCTGCACTCCCAACCGATCGGCTCATATGATGAACCGATCGGCTTAGCTTGATGATCTGATCGGCTTAGTTTGGTGCATCGATCGGATCAGGACAGGCTGAATTGACCAGTTTAAGGATTGAACTGATCGACTAAACTAGTCCAAACGAGCAAGTCGGGAAAGTCAGGTTGGTGAGAAATTTCTCTTCGTTTCACTTGTCCAATTTGATTGGAACAACGATTGGTATTTGGATCAATTCGAAACAAAAGAGGAAAAGTTAATCGGGAACTGACTAGGGCAGTGAACCGACCAGTTCATAAGTGAACCGATCGGCTCAGGTGTCCCGACTGACCGGTTCCGGAGTGAACCGATCGGCTCAGGTCCCCAACCAACCGTTTCATGCATGAAATGATCGGTTCAGCTGGCGCAATTAGTTGTTTTGTGGGAATTCCAGACCCTTATACTCCTGCTTTAATCCCGAATTGCCTGGGGTAGAGAATAGTGTCCCATGACCATCATATATATATAGGGGTATTGGGGGCTTCTCAGGTACAACAACTCAGAGCACTAGTTGCTCTGTAAAGTTGTCGTTCTCTCTAGTTGTGGTAACCAAGAGAGCTCGAGAAAGTGCTACCTGATAAGGGAGGCACAACAAGGGAAAGACAACTGTAGAAAGGTGACTGGTGGCAAGAGAGTGTGTCGGTGACTAGTACGCCGACAGGAGGGTACGACTCCTTCTGCTGCCTTGTACGATAAGGCGATCGGAGTTCCAGGTGGTTCGTGTGGACTACTACAGAGGCGGGAGACTTCTGCCGCTCGGAGGACAGCTGTCAATCCTGACAATCTCGGTGAGACCACGAGATGCACAGACACCATCCAAGACCGGAGGTGAATACCACGCAAGCCACGAGGTAACGTCGCAGAGCACGCCTCGGAACAAGGTATGTATCTACAAACCATCCTTCCTATTGTATAGACGTTGATGTGATTCCTTTATACTGGGTTTGGGGAGAAGAAAATTTTTGTTTCCGCTGCCTTCTCTGTCTCCCTTAAAATCCAACAATCAGGGCATTGACACATACTAAATATGGATGTTACTCGACCATACTTGCATTCCATAGGATGAGACAAGTGCAAGGAATGCCACCACCAGGAAAATGATAAAAGGTCTAGAACTCAAAGATGTCAGCCTGCATCAAAGTTTTCTCCTGGCTTCTGGTGCACGAGGCCCTACTCACTAACACGAGGAGTGTCCAAAAATGGAATGGCTACTAACAAGATATGTCCAAGATGTAATGATGATAATGAGATAACATTAAATGCAATACATGATTGTAGGTTTTCCAAGGATGTCTGGACGGTGCTATGATAGGGCAGTAACACAACCACCTTCTTCAATAACACCAACATAGAAGACTGGATCCACAATCAGCTGAAGACAAATGATGAAGAATCAATGGGTTTCCTCATGACATGCTGGCAAATTTGGCTGTGTAGAAATAAGCAGATCTTCAACGGGTAAATGGTGCACCCTGTTCAGCACGCTCAGGTGATCAGGAAGGAAACTATAGTGTAGATGGAAGCCTTTAATAGAGACAGCCAAACACCTTCTCAGGATGTTATGTACAAATGGGAAGCACCATATCTAGGAAGCTTGAAGTTCAACTATGATTCTACAATTAAACATTCTTAGATGAGCTATACAGTGGCCATATGAGAAGCCTGAGTACAGTGGATGGGATGTGGTGGAAGCAGAGTTGTCGAGCATATACTTAGTAATGGAGATTACTGAGCGGAGTTCCATTGACTTGGATATTATAGAATCCAACTCTCAGATGGCTGTTAAAATGACATCGAGGTCCCCGCAAGAGTACCCTAAGTATGCTAAGTTGTTGGGTAAAGTTCAACCACCAAGGAGAACAAATGGCATGTAAAGTTCATTTGAAGAGAAGAAAATGTTATTGCTTATGGTTTACCATAGTTTCATAAAAACAACTATGTGGTATAGGAGCTATATTCACCCACCTGAAGAGATCCATGATCTCTTAGCTATTGATCTATGTAAGTGTAGTAATACTACCTTGTTTCATTCTGCAAACTTGATTAGTGAATGTAATATGCAGTTGCATTTTCTTGCAAGGGGAGGGTGGGATGAACAAGATAGCCCTCCGCCTTACCTAAAAAAACTTTCATAAACTCCATTAAGAACTCTAATTGATATGAGTGGAAATTTGGGATGCTACATACACCCACAGAGGAGTCAACTGATCTCAACTTGGTGTTTTTATCTTAATGTCTCCCATTGTGGCCCAAAAGTAAAGCCCTAAAGTGGGGTATATGTGGTGGCATCACAAATACAATAGAAGATGGCAAGGATGAAGTTTGGGTTCTCGACGCTGATTTTAGCATGAAAAAGTGTAAAATAAGAGAGAGAAGACAATCCTAAAGATGTAGAGGAAGTGGTCTTAGTTTCATAGATTTTCAAGAATAGTTTTTAGGGTTTCAAATATTTTTGCTACTCGGGATAGGAGGGAGTAGAATGATGGTTCATTCTTGGTGAACAATGTGTGGTTTGATGTCAAACCATCCATAATCCTATCTGAATCGGTGAGAGAAGATGATTGAGATGGAAAATATGAATGTATTGGTGATCATAGAAAGAGAGAGAGGTTATGATTGAGAAGAGAGAGTTATCTACAACTCTATTTGTAACTGTCAGGAGGTAGAAGACGAATTTTGGTTTGTGGATCTTTGGTCAAATGGTGCCCAGGCTCTGTGAGGAAGGATTCAACCCTAACTCTCTAAAGTCTGTTTGACATTTATCATTCTAAAATCCTTAATTTATTTCCAAACTATAGTCTGATTTAATATCAACTTGAATTTCTTCTACAATTTCTATAGGGCTCTACTAAAGTCTGATTTACTTGAATATTTAGGATAACCTTCCTAATATTGTTTTCTTGCTATAATATAAAGATGGCATTTGATTAGGTAACTCTCATGTAAATAAAGTTATCCTCAAGTGATACTAAAATAAATTCAAAAAATGGTATAATTATACATCAAAACAACTTCAAACTTATTCAAAATTTTTGTATGACTTGATGAGGAAATAACTAGACTAATGTAACTGGTGTTGAACAATATTTATCTTAACGAGTAACTTGCTTCATAAATTGAATGTACTCATATGGTTGCACCATAACTTCTGGATTATTGTCCCAAGGACTTGATAGTGAAATGTAGGGGTGGAAATTGGGTTTGGGTTGAGTGGGTTTTATTTCTGGTCATTTCGGGTCAAAACTTTTTTACTATACCCTAAACTTGCAAAATATAGATTTTTAGGTTGAAACCCTTGACCCTAACCCGACCCGCAAGTAAATTCTATCAGGTCTGACCCGTAAACCCAACACCAAGATAATAGTTTTAAAAAACTTCTATGATTTATGTAGTCATTGATAATTCCCAAGTATAATTAACAAATTCCATAGTGATAAATATACAATGTGATTGAGAAACACATATAAAGCCTATTGTAGTTTTTTTTAGAGTTTGAAACACAAATTCATAATATAATTAGTATAATAAATCATAAAATCAATACAAAACCATGTAGAATTGCCAAAATACTTCATAATTGATGGATTAGTAATTTAATGGGCCATTGGGTGTCCTAAAGCATAGTATTTATATATTTTTTTGAAAAATTAATTTTGAATTTGGGTCAATTGGGTCGATTTGGGTATAAATTCAAAACTTAGACCCGACCCTAATTAATTTTAGGTTCTTTGGGTTCTGTCAATTTTGGGTCGGGTCGAAAAACCTTAGATCCTAAAACTTTCTTAAAATTTCGGGTTCAGGTTGGGTCATTTGGGTCGAGTCTTGTTTTGCCATCCCTAGTGAAATGTAACCAACTTTATTTATTTAGAAGATTGTCTTTACTCAATTTTTTCAATTACAACATTTAAAAAGAGAGGATCCTCACAATTATTGAGGCAAATATGGGCACGCTTATCCTAGAGAAATCCATCTTCTCATATCTTCTCAATTAAGGACTACCCCTAAGCCATCCATTAGTAAATGATACACACTAGGCTTCTTATGCAAATCATCTCTTCGCAAATATTAATGATGAAACACTCTCTCTATAATGTATGTAGTTAGGAGAAATGGGAAAAAAATTAAATATGTGGAAAAATTAAAACAATCATGGGTGACTAGTAAATATTTTTTAATTATTATCTTGATCTACATCTTAATAATCAACTAAATCAACTCTTTATTTACAAACTGGAAGATCAACAAGTCCTATGAGGGGTGTGTGACTCAACACCCAAGAAAAGGATGATAAGAGATTACTACTATGATAACTCTCACTCTAACAGTGACAAGTACATGGATATAGGTGAATGGGAGGAAGAAAAGAAGATCATCTTAGAGTGCATGCATGCACAGACTTGATGGAAACCCATAGCAACCC
Source organism: Alisma plantago-aquatica (assembly GCA_963693085.1). Lineage (NCBI taxonomy): Eukaryota > Viridiplantae > Streptophyta > Magnoliopsida > Alismatales > Alismataceae > Alisma > Alisma plantago-aquatica. The sequence continues at coordinate 1,203,243,705 of OY856411.1, read as the reverse complement.
TTCACCATCTAGGTCCAACACTTAGATTGCCATTGGTGATTTCCTAGAACTTAAGCATGAAGCCTTTCATGTACAAGATTTAAATGAGGTCCTACATAAAGATAATGCATGGATCATATCTATTGAAAATGCCTTTACAACCGTTATATGTTTTGAGTGAAACAAGGTCACTTTTGCAACCTATAAACTTAGACTGTTCATAAAGTTGTGGTGGGAAATTATTTTTGTGCCCAATAACTTCTAGTTACTCTTATAATTTGGGAGGAATTCAAGGTGATTTTTACCACCCAGTTCATGGCCTTAGCTGATAGAAAAGAAAAGTAAAAATAATTAGTAACCTCACTGAAGGGTCTCTCTCCGTAGCTAACTACTATAGGCCCTTTATACTACTAGCACCATGCTTGTCTCCTTGATAAAGATGAAAATCTTAATATATTTGTTGATGGACTTAGCCATACTTTTAAAGCCTTTGTGTGCACATCCACCAACCAACCTTTCAAGTAACCCTCCACAATGTCATACTCAGGAAAGGACCATAGGATTAAGTAAAACACCTAGTTTGAGATACTTAGGTCAAATTGATGCATCCATTCCAAGGATAAATAAAAAGAGAAGTATCTGGAGAAGCCCAATAGCCATGGCAACGGAAGGGGAGAAGGGAATCCTCATGGATACCAACCTCACAAAGGATAACGAGACGGGTTGGTTCACACTAAGAACCATCATCAGATATGAACAAAAGAGGAATTGGAGGTGTACACTGGGGAAAATGCAAGTTTGAAAATTAAGTTTATTTCTATTTCAAAAGGTAAGGATATATGAGATCTAATGTCCTGATATATCCCATTGAGCACCTATAAAGAATCCATTATATTAACCTAGATCCCCACATGTTTGACATGATGCTTCACCAGCTCAACTACATTCTAATCATTTCCAGGGATGATTGTTTTCACTTCATGCAGAAGAAGCTTAGGCCAATGAAAATAATGTGATTCAAGTTAGAAATTTTAATGTGAACAATTTCTTTTATGGAAACCATCATAAATAGAAAAACTTATGGAAATCATAATGTAAGTATGATATATATTCAATAGCATCAGGTTATAGCAATGTTGATTTGAGATAGACTTATACCTTAATCTCCAAAAGCTTGCCTCTATGATCAAACTATAAATAAAGGATCTAGATTTTATCTTGTATGTAGAAACTTACAATGGTAGAATCTATAATTTGTTTCAGAACATTAAAATATTGCATATGTCCTATGAAGGTCATAAACTTAATCACAATGTAGGTATGATATATCTTCAATAGTATCATTTTATATCTTTGTATGGTCAAGATTGACTTAGACATTCATCTCCAAAATCTTGCCTCTATGATCAAACTAGAAATAAAGGATCTAGTTTTTGTCTTGTATGTAAATCCTTGCAATAGTAGAATCGATACTGGACCGTAGAAAATTGAAATCTTGACTATTTCCTATGAACTCATAATCTTTATTCTGATTTCTTTCTTCTTGATATGAAATATTTTGACCTAGTTTTGGGGATGGATTGGTGTTATGTCAGCTATACCATTCTTGATTGCCAAACTGAGAAAGTGATAAATTCTACACCCAGTATTAACCTTTGATATTACCGAAGAGACATGACAACATTGAAATTTGATTACCACTTCTATTAAAGTTGAAACCTTAATAGATAAAATATTGAGAGCCTATCTTGTAGTTGTATCGATGGTAGATTCTAAGTTGATACTTTTAGTGAGTTTGGCAGTGGTAAAAGATTGTGTGGGGTTATTTCTTGAGGATCTCTCTAGAATTCTTCCAGTATGTGAGTTTAATTTCTCAGTTGATTTGGCACTAGGTACTACTCCAGTCTCAAAGGTGTACCTTATATAATGGCACTTGCTAATCATGCAAATATAAAGCAATTAGTGAAACTTCTTGATAAGTGCTTCATCAGTCCTATTCCTTCACCATGGGACCTACCTATCCTTTTTGTTGAAAAGATATACAGATCAATGTAATGTGTATCGACAATCCCGTGATCAATCAATCCACCACAAAATACCCTCCCAAGCACTCGTGCCATTCTCATCAATTCTAGACTATATTTGTGAACAACACTAGTTCAAAGAAAGTCATATACCACATAAACCCTCTATTATAGTGATTCAAAATTTGAGGGAAGAAAATTTAGGGCGAGTAGGATGTGATGAAATGGAATTTCATAAACTTTTAATTAGTGTATATCTCCTATTATCTATATAAAACCCATAGTACTGCATATTATATCTAAAATGTTAGAGAATCTCATTGTGAAGTGACATTTAAAATTTCACTTCAATTGGATTATCATAGCTCACTCTACAATTTTTCAAAATTTTGACCAAAGCTATGACTTATTAATGATAAATGATTGGATATATACACATATGGATTTTTTATTTATAGGTCGTGACATGTAAGTGTCATGTGTCCATTGATCTAAACCATTTGTGAAAAAGATGACATGTCATGATATGAACCACTCAGCTATGTAAGTGTCATGTGTCCACCATGACTTTGGAAACATAGTTAAGGACACAATCCACCAAAAATATCTCCCCCTTCCAATTTCAAACCACCTTTAGGAACCTCAGTGGCACCTCTTCTACACTCTATGCTATCATATGGTTCTTATCCCCTTTTCTTTGGTCATCCTCTTCAACTAGCATGATGGCACAATGCTCCAGAGGGAAGCCATGTGATGGAACTTCGTCGTCCTGACCCAGAGGGACGTCTTGAAGGTGAAAGTGAGCTCAACCCTACATGAGGAGACCCTATTTGTACCCTTCTTCCTCACTAGAGTTGTATATGAAATGGCAAGAAATAGAAGAAGAGAACGAGGAGATGATAATCATCATGTTGACTGTGTCCTACATGGACCAATTAGGTTTTTACAACTTAGCAAACTTGAATACCCCATGTGTACCCAAGTGTGCTTATAACCATCAGATTGGTGCAACCCTATCAAGATCAATGGCCATGTTTTCTCTCTTTGATCGATTTGTTGTATATTTTGCTTTAATTCCAATAAAAACCCTGATCATTGAAAACCCAAAATAAATCATAGGAGTATCAAAAAATTGCAAACAAGTACTCTACTTTGATTATAATATTATGAAGATTGTGAATATTGCCTCAGTTATGAATGAGTCTCTAATCAATAGTTACTCCTATTATTCATGGAATTATCTTGTTCATTTATCCAAAAAATAATCATGCAGAAATAAATCATAAAACCCACTATCTAGCTTATGTACCAAATTAAATATCACATGCTCATTTCTGATTGTTTTTCTCCAAATATCTATAAACTTGTTTTACTATTTTACCCTATTTTAGAATCCCTAGTTTGTTATAAGTACATTCCCATCATATAAAAAGAATGAAAATAACCTATAAATGCTATTTTGATGTGATCTATCTAATTATGAACTCAAATCAGTACTATGACGTCCTATTCTTTCTATTCAGAGTTTGAGATTTTAATCATGAACCTTTTGGACAATTAAAGTGATACCAAAGAAGGGAATATTTATTTGCAAATATATATTCAAAATACTTCACATTATAAAACCCAGACTCACACTAACTCAACATCATGTCTGGACTCATACTCTAAGAACCATGCCCCCATAAAACTATCTTTCCCTAATTATGATTAATAATTACTCAAGCAATCTCACTTCTTATTAATTATGGATAAACCTCTCCATGATTACAAAGGTATAAGAAGTGGAAGTCGCAATTACCTCATACTTGTAATACTATATTGTATGGATGTATTGCATGTGCATAAAATATTTGGCATATGATATTGGATGAAATAAGTTTTCTTATATGTTACCTTGCTTGATTTTCTTTATACATAGTTTTCAACACATGAAACATAATATTATATGTTCCATTATATTGAAGCACTTCAACTCCTTGGTAGTCAAGGGCGTGATTGAAGTACTTAAACTCTTTGATATAATTAAAAGTGATCCAACTCTTTAGTAGTCTAATCAAATTATAAATTAATCCAACTCTTTGGTAATTGTCATAAGGACTTAAATACATCCAACCCTTATGTGATCAATGCATGGATGATATAATGAAAATATGCTTAAGATATGAGTTCCCTTTTGTAAATAATGTTCAGTTTATAACTACTTTCTCTTATATATTATTTCCAAGTCCTAGATTGATTAAGGTCATGCGTTTTATGATGCGTACTCAACATGCTCTGTTGACATTTATCATATTTTATGGTTTTATGTACTTTTTCAAATCTTGTTGTTGCAACTGAATTATGATGTGGTTTCCTCAACAAACCCGAACTTCATGGGGATGATAAAGAAAAATGAGACTCTTAATCTAGACCTTACCTTTTTGTAAGTAGTTTCTCATGAATTAGGTTTTCTTCTATATAACTCCTTATATTTGGATCCATATGTACACAACACTCGATTTATTAGCTGAAGCTTTATTATTTGGTGCATGTATACACTTGTATGTGTGATCCACTCAGATATGGGCAATTTATAAATACTTATGCACATGATTCCCTTTTAGGGTGCAATGTGTAGAACACGATTCCCTTTTAGGGTGCAATGTGTAGATTGGGATTAGAATTTTTAACACGCAAGATGTCACATGTGTGCATAACTTTTTGAATGCATATTTTCAAGGATAAATGGAGATTGCATCTCTTTAGTGATAAATGAAAATTTTTGTGTTTGGATTTTTTATAAGTTTATGTCCCAATTTTTTCAATAATCCTAAATTATTTATTTATACATTTTACTATAAAATAAGCTTTAGTTTCTAAATTATGATGTCTCTATTTGTAGTAACCCTGTCATATGTATGCAAGAGTTAGTGAATGTGTAGTTTTTCACCAAATGAGGTGTAATACATAGAACAAACTCCCACTATACAAAATAGATGGATATATAAGTTTAATTATAATGAAAAAAGGCAGATGGGAAACAAGTTGTGCCACCAACCCCTTTTGAATGGTGAAGTCTATCCTCTGGAACACTACATCCATAGATCTGGGAGTCATGACATTGTTGTGCATAACTTTTTGCACCCTCTTGAGAACCTCCATAGCCTGTGGTGCCAGGAAGTCAAAAGTATCAAAACTAAAATGTATGAAAATATGTTGATTGTTCTCATACTTAACCACTTTGGCTAAGGTAGATTTCAGAGCAATCTGTCCCACAGTAAAATCTCCACCTTTTCAACCCCATCAATTGACAAACTCTCTTTGATCCGCACATACATGCTTCCCACCAACCCAACCAAAAATTAACACATGTACTGGCCTAAGGTTGTGTTTGGTACGTGGTGTAAAAATTGATGGTGATAGGGATGGGGACGGTGATGGTAATGAGGAAATTGTTAAAGTGTATTGTTTGGTAAATGTGCATGGTGATGGGAATATAAATGGTGAAAAACTTAAAAGATGTTGTTGGTTACATGATTATAGGGACGAGGAGGGAGAAATTATTTATACCGTGTACAAGTAAGAATCATACTTGTTGAAATGTTTTCATACATATGCATCTAAATAAGTAGTGGAGTCTTAAAAGAAACTTATTTCACTATGATTCACCATGCCTTTCCATGGGGAAAAAAATAAACTAACGTTTACCATGGATTCACCATGATTCCCTATCACCATAGATAACAAATAACATTTTTTGTTTCACCATCATTCCCCTCCCCATGATTCACCATGTAACAAACACAACCTAAGAGTTGATCTCCCCTCATATGGATCAGTTCAAAAAATCATCATTGCCTCTTTCTTAGTAAAAATTCCCACATGTCCAAGTACATTTGAGGTATTATATGTTCTCATTTCTACATATAAGGTAAATTTCTTCAACACGTGTATTGAACAATGCATATATATGGCTATTATGCTTCATACTAGTGGATTCAACCATACAAAATATTTTATGAAAATGGATTTACAGAAGAGAAAAACAAAAATATTTTATAAAAATGTTGTCATCTAAGGTAAATTGATGTATTGATATTTTCCCGGTCAATGTTCGTCTAATAGGATAGGAGATGAAATTGAATATGTTAGGAAAATATTTGTTGTGATGGGAAGATACCCTAAAGGGATTGGAGAATATTCATGATGGGCATGCATTTTAATGTGTGCTTTATTGGGATGTTCATTGGGTCAATCAAACATTTTAGTTGACCAAGAAGGAGTTTACCCACTTTATTTGAAGGTGTACATAATATGTAGAAGTTTGAATGAGGAAGGTTGGAATTTCCAAACATACATTCCTTTATTTCCCTCTATTATCATGTGATTAGGTCCATCATCTTATATGAATCCCCTCATTTATCATGAGCGTGGTGATTAGGAATAATATAAGTTGCTACATATAATGAGGAATTATTGATTTGAGAAATTATATGTAGATTTGGAGTCTAGGGGCACGGTTAAGTGCTTGACCTGGTGATTAGGAATAATATAGGTTGCTACATATAATGATGAATTATTTATTTGAGAAATTATATGCATATTTGGAGTTTAGGGGCACAATTAAGTGTTTGACCCAGCAACAAAGTCCCATCTTTTTCCTTCCATGGAAATTGAATGACCTATCATTAGTTCCTAGGCAAGGGATGACAAGCCCAGATCATTTATTTGTTCAACTCATCCTCAGTCAAATGTTTGTGATTTTAGCCTTGTCATCATCGACCCAAAGGGAGAGATGAGACAAGGGAATTTTACGTCTTTCATAGTTGCCTTTCCTGGGTTCAAATCGGTTAGGGATGTTGTAGTGACACAGTCTCGGATGTGACGAAAACTTATTGCGGAAGTTTTATCGATAAGCGTGTTAATCCAAAAAAATACCAGATTTAATGTGGGAAACTCTCCTCAAGACGAGAAGAGAAAAATCACAGAGCAATACTGGCCAACAAACACTATGTAATTAAAGATTACAACTTACACCGCCTAGATTTAGTTACCCCTAAATTTGATTATTCCTCCCCACATGAGAACAAAGATGAGGAAGAAGAGAATCACACTCAGTCTGTAAAAAACCTCCCTCTTTAATTTCTCATGATGCTTCTATCATTGTTGGGGACCGCTTGATGTCACTGCGACCTTAGACTGGCCGGACTGTTGCCGCTATGGCTACATTGTGTCTATAACCATCAACCACTACTTTACTTCAAGCAAAAGTCCTTGGCCCTCTCTTATCAACTAAGAAAGTTACTTTGTTGGTGTACCTAATGTACCACCAGCTATCACCGCTACTTTTCTTCAAGGTAAAGTCATTGACCCTCTCTTATCCACCAAGAGAGCTCCTCTAGTTGTTCTTAGTTTCTAGTTGTTCTACCACAGAAGGCACCAACACGAAACTGGAGGGATGATCACAATGGCCTCCCATAGGGCCTCTATTTATAGGCCTCCATGGTATGTGGTTGCAACTAGGAATTCTACTCCAATTCCTAATCTAATACCATGTTACACATAGGAAACCATCTTCTTTCACTTGTAGATTTGAATCCTATTAGGATTGGTAGAACAATCCAACTCCTACTCAAGTCCAAATCCAACTAGGACATGGGTCGAATCCCTTTTCTTTTTTCAACAATCTCACCCTCTGGCCCATAAGGGAGACGTGGTCACAAAATCATCATTGGGAATGTATACCACAAAGCTCTTTGCAGAGCTTCAACTTATCTTGCATCACCACCTTAGTCATCATATCATAAGCATTTTTCTCAATATGATATTCTTCAAAACTAGTAACCTCTTATCAATCATGTCACGAAACTAATGATATCTCACATCAATGTGCTTTGTCTGTGCATGATGCATTGTGCTCTTTCTCAAGTCAATAACACTCTGATTATCACAGAAAATAGTCAAGTCAATCTAATATATGCATAGCTCTCTCATAAATCTCACAATCGAGATATTTATTTTCCTACTTCCATTAGTGTAGTGTATTCTGCCTCTGTCATAGAAAGTGAAACACACTTTTGTAACCTGGACTGTCAAGATATGGCTCCTATAAAAGTGAAAACATATCTAGAGGTAGATTTCCTATGATCAATATCACCTGTGATGTCAGCATCAACAAATCCCTTCAGAACTAGTTTAGAATCACCAAACATTAAACACATGTTACTCGTGCCTCTTAAGTATCTGAAGATCCACTTGACCGCCTCCCGGTGATCTTTTCTAGAGTTTGAGATAAACTTGTTCACAACACCAACCACATTAACAATATCAGAAAGAGTACACACCATTGTGTACATAAAACTCCCCACAAGAGAAGAATAGGGAATCTTAGTCATCTCCTCCTCCTCATCCATAGATGGGCATGACTTCTTACTTAGCATGAAGTGACCCGATAGCAGAGTACTCACAGTTTTGTCTATGCTCATTTGAATCGCTCAAGAATTTGTTCAACATAACCCTATTGTGTAAACCACAACATGTGTTGTTCCATTACATGTGTGATTTGCATTCCCAAAATATGTCATGTTGGTCTTGTATCCTTCAGCTCAAATGCTTTGGAAAGGTTTGTCTTCCGTTTCTTGATCACACTGACATCATGTCCCACTATCAGTATGCCATACATATAGAGTAGCAGAATAATGAATTTTCCATTGGGAAACATCTTAATGTAAACACATGGATCTGCACTTATATTCTGGTACTCATGACTATGCATAAAAGAATCAAACCTCTTATACCACTATTTGGGAGCTTGTTTCAAACCATACAAACTCTTCTTCAATCTACAGACTAAGTGCTCCTTCCCCTTGACCTGAAAAACTTCTGGCTGGTCCATGTAGATCTTCTCATCGAGGTCACCGTGAAGAAATTTTGTCTTCACATCCATCTTCTCAAGCTCTAGATCTAGGTTGGAAACCAAGCTTAGAACAAATCTAATAGAAGTCATCTTCATAATCAGAAAAAATATCTCATCAAAATTCAACCCTGATCTTTGACTAAAGCCCTTGACAACTAGTCTGACTTTGTATCTGATATCCTTGTTGTTGTCATCTCTCTTCATCTTGTAGACCTGTTAGTTCTTTAGTGCTTTCCAACCCTTCAGAAGCACCACAATCTCATATGTATCATTCTTGTGCAAAGAAGACAACTCTGCATGCATTTCCTGATGTCACTGTGCTCTATCTCTATGAGTTTGTGCCTCATGATAAGTATCTGGTTTCCCCTGATCAATAAGGAGAATATACTTCGATGCTAGAAATCTAGATGAAGGATGATGAACTCTGTCAGACCTCCTCAACCACTTCCCTGAGGACTCTACATGGTGATGATCTTGCTCCCCCTACCCAAAAGTCTCTGACTGTGAGTGTGAATCACTCATCTATGCATCTCAAACCGGAACACTCAATGTGCTATCACTCTGCTGCTTAGGAAGATCATGTTGCTCTTCTTCTTCATCTGAAGATTGAACCTATGAAGAAGCTGAAGCATCCTCATACTCATCATTAGAAGAACTATCAGCTGATCCTGCAACCTCTACATCATAACTCTCCATCTCTGTAATAGTATGACTCTTAGAGAATGTCAGATCTTTGTGTCTACTCATGGCCTTTTTTCATAGAGTCCCATAACCTATAGCCAAATTGTTGATCTCTATATCCAAGAAGGATACATGACACCACTTTATCATCCAACTTTTGCCTCTTTTCTTTTAGAACATGTGCATAAGCCTTGCACCCAAATACTCACAAATGAGCATAAGAAGCATCCTTGCATGTCCATACCTTCTCAGGTAATATCAAATCCCAAAGGAACTAATGAAGATCGATTAATCAAATAGCAGGCAGTACGCACTACCTCATCCAAGAATGTCTTTGAAAACTTTGTAGTCTTTAGCATGCATCTAACTTCTCCACTATAGTATGGTTCATTCTCTCAGGTGTACCATTGTCTTGTGGTGTGATGGGCTCTATCCTTTCATGTCATATTCCATGTTGTGTGCAGTAATCCTGGAACTCCCTAGAGGTTTACTCTCCTCCATTGTCCATGCTGAGACACTTCAGTTTTTTTTTGTCTCCCGCACCAGCATGGCATAAAATTTCTAGAAACACTAAAAGAACTGATCCTTGCTCTAACAAGAAGACCCACACCTTCTTTGATGCATCATCAAGTGAATGTGAAAATATCTATTATCAACTAGTGAAGCCACCTCAAACAGACAGAAGACATCCGAATGAACCAACTATAGAAGTCATGGCTTCACCTTTGATCTTGTCTTGAAAGAAACTCATTGATTCTTTCCTATCTGACATGCATCACATGAACTAAGACCAGTGTCCTTGCCATAAAGAATCAATCTCTGCTTTAATAAAAGATTCAAGCCTTTATCACTCATGTGTCCTAGCCATCTATGCCATAGATATGTTTAGTGATCCTCAATTGCATGTATATTGCCGCCTTTGAGCACTTTGAGCTGGGTCTTGTATAATGTGCAACACAATTTTCCTCATGATGTCATGGTTATGTCCTTACATGTACCTAATAACTAAAGTTTAGATATGTTATAAGATTTCTCATATGATTAAGATCTAAGAATTAAGTGCATGATAAGACTATAAGAATAGAATGCATTAAATTATGATTGAGTTTGTAAGATAAGATTTTATAAGATTCATGTTTAAGATTTAATATTTAAGCTCAGGTTGAGAACATGAGATCATAATGCATTAAGATTCATGTTAAGAATAGATTTAATAAGATGATATCAGAATGTGGAGTTAGACCCAAACCCTAGTGCAGGTCAACTCAAGAAGAACATGATGCAGACCCTTTTTGCAAGTCATATGACCCAGGCACCCTAATGCAGACCAGTAAGAAAGCATGGCTCATGCCCTTTGTGCAAGTCATGAGGCTTGGGTCCTTAGTGCATGTAGATTCAGATACATAACTCAGGCCCAGAGTGCAGGCACCTTAGTGCAGGTCATGGGACCCAGGTACTAGAGTACATGTCTCTAGAGAAAGACAAGTAAAAAGATAAAAATTAAGTTAAAGAAAGAAGAGATAATTATGTTTCAGATTTACTATAGATTTTAGTATTACTTCCATGTATATAGTATTTAAGAATATTTTGTAGCATCTTTTAATAAGTAATGTTTATGTTAGAATACTCATACCACATACTCTAACATCTATTTTTCCAATGCATGGCTGGGGATGTGATGTTTGTAGGTGAGGATTAGGATTAGAAGTAACACCCAGACTCTTGGAGCATAAAGATATAGCAGGATGAGATATGGTGGGGTGCCAACTATAAGATGATCCTCAGATTTATAGATTCAACTATATGTTTCAATGTTTAGAAACTTTAGAGTGAGACTATTCTCAAGATGTTAAGTTGGTTTTCCATGTGATAGCCTTTATGTTTCCTTCTCTAAGGACAATGATGAGATTATTTCTCTTTTGAAGTTTGTCTGGTTGATTACCGTGTTGAAATGAATGTCGGTTTTATATAATTCCCCCTTAAGTGCACGAGTTATGGATAACTTTGTGTTTCTTCCTCTACGTGTATGAGTGTGGTTATGGAGGTGTTATGGTGTACTAGACCCTGGTGCTACCTTTCTCTTATCCTCTAGTGATATCCTCTTCCTCGCCCATCTCCTCATCGTGAATGAGGCTCATCAAGGAGGAGAGGGGTAGGTACCATCTAATCAAAACCTAGTCCATGATGGTGTTGATATGTATGACCATAGAGCCAATCATATGATGATTGTAATGGGGCATTATATATCTGATTTGATAGTAGTAAAGGTAATTCCATATATTATGCTTGTCTCAATCATGAGATGATGAGATAGATGTAGTACATGTCTAAATAATTATGTTACTCGATGACATATGTCTTTAGGTTAAGGACCTGAATAATGAGATTGTATGGATGCTAATTTTACATACATTCTTGTTATGTCCCTAGTCAGATATTACTATGGATGAAAAATACACAACAATATACATAAGACTAGAGTGTGTGTTTGTTGATGATAGAATCTCATCAGTCATGATATGTGATATCAAACCAAACACATAGGTACATGTTAGAGAACATTGTATCGAACAAACCCACCATGAGAGTGATACATGGAGACCATGGAATGGTAGTTAGAATCAACTCTCATAGTGATATGGTGATTGTGCTTCTTAGACCTGAAGTTTCCACACTCATCACATGTCATTCCATGTATTTTGACATCATCCAATGTGAATCTGAATAAGGGTTTCCATAAAGGTGATGCTCGGGTACATTGTGACACATGGGGATTGAGTATGAGTAATGAAAATGGGATTTTTTCCTCCTATAAGAGATTGATATCCTAGCCATTTGATAAACAAGACTGAGAAATGTCTGGCTACACTCATGCGACTCAAGATGTGATATGTGAGCTCATATGCATCTCATACAGTCTGCTTTAGTTCAAGGAACATAGATTGAATGTTAAAAGAATGACGATTACATACCTTGAGTTCAATCTAGATATCAGATACTAAGGAACTATACGATCACAGTAACAAAGATCACAAATTGTAGGTTGAAGTTGTTCTCCAACTTTCTAGTTACTTGGGTAGAAATTATATGTTTCTAGATACCTCTCATTGTGTGTGATGTCTTAAATTGGTTATGGACACTCACTTCCAGTGTAATTTGGGACCTATAGGGTCACACACATATGATTCACCTGGAATAAGAGTTTACTCATGAATAAGGTTTAGTTTGATTATGAAAGTGTTTAGGTATACAATTTAAACAACACTATCGAAATTTGACTGACTGAGAGTGTGAGTCAACCGACTCAAGTGTCGAATCAATTTGAACAATGTTGGATGAACATTGACTAAACTAAAAAATGGATCCATCGATTTAAAATTTGAACCAACCGGTTCAGAGTCTGAATCAATTAGTTCAACATGTGAATCTCCCAGTTTAGTGATCAATAGAATTCGATCAAGGATTGATGTTGATGTCATGTTGTGCATTAATCATTTCATTGAAAGATAATATGTCTGTGAATAGGAAAGCATTTAAATTGTCTAATTCAAGTGTGGAGCCGACTGAATGGCCTATGAGTTGACCGGCTCAAGGGTTGAGTCAACTGACTCAAGAGGTTGAGTCGACCGACTCATGATTCACAATAGCCAAAATTTTGTGAAAATCTATCTCTTCAACTCATGATTGATTTGGAAACTCTGACCCTGGCTTCGTATAAATACAGGGATAGCCAAGGTTTTCAAGAGGAACAACAATAAGCCCTGAAAAACACTGTCCTCTCACAATTGTGGTAACGTGAGAGTCTGAGCAAGTCTTACCCATAAAAGGGAAGGACAACAAGGAAGAACAATTCAACGCTAGCACATTGACATCAAAGGGATAACTCCTTCATGTTGGCTCTCGGAAGCACAATGAGGAGTTCTCAACGGTCCGCATCGACTATGTAGAGGTGTGGAGGTTGTTGTCACCATGCTAGGAGGACACCAACCATCATCATTTGTGGTGCTACACCAGGAGGCCATCACTGACAATTGTCCATGTGTAACTTGCGAAGTGTGCACATCACCATTCAAGAGTAGTCGTTGGACTTGCTCCAGGACCAGATATACCTCTAGCCACCTTTTTTCCTAGATAAATTGTTTTTGACGCGATCTGCTGGTAAAGGAATAGGAACAAAAAATTTTCTTCTGTTACCTTCTCCGTCGTCCCTATTTTACAACAGTGGTATAAGAGCCACAACGAATTTATGGTGTATTAGGGATTTAAATTGATGTGACCAGATTTATATTCTTGTATGCGATGTGAATATTAAAATGATTAATGCACATAAATTATTAAATACCACATATATGATATGATAGATATACAAGCAATCTATACGTGTTGCCCTAAAATGCTATGATGGTGGATGCATGTGTAGTTATGGCTAAAACCCCTATGAATGTGTGTGCATGGTTGTTTGGTTTCTTTCTTGTTGTTACTTAGTTTGCATACTGAGCCTCTCTCCTCCTTTCCAATTGTAAATTAATGTTGTCCTTCCTATACTACCCTCAAATGTAACTCAAAGTTTCTTTTTTACAATGCAATACCGATAGGATAGTTTTAATTTCTATTTTTGGAAAGAGAAGATGTTCTACATCAGGCAAGTCGACCGACTGAGGATTGGAGTTGATCAATAGGAGGACTAAGGAGGCCAGATGATAGGAGGAGACAAATCATAAACTAGAGGAGTCCAGTTGACCGCTTGAGCCTAAGCAAGTCAACTGACCAATGAATCCAATCGACCGACTGGGAAGTCCAACCAATGGACTGGAGGGTCATGTCGATTGATCGACCTATTCCAACAACATGTTATCCAGTGTAGGATGCTACACATGATGTGTACCTTAGGTGGTAGCAATTCTTAGTGGCTCCAAAGAATTGTGTTAGTATGGTTATAATCATCGCTTGTATGTTTTTGATTGCATGTTTTTCATTTGGGGATATATCATGTATATGATGCATACCATGTGTATGTGGTGATTGGATATGTATATGTATTTACGTAAAGTCCCTCAATAAATATTAAGCCTTAGATGATTTCCATAATAAATGCACATGAAAAGCTCGATTGACTAAGTGTAGGCTACGCCAAAGCGTGGTACACTGTCTATCTCGTGAAAGTGTGATGGTAGATATGTAGATCTACCAAAACATGGTGCATATTCTATCGTGTTGGCCTTAATGAGATTAAGTTCCTAGAAGTATATATACAGAATATGACAAGGAGTTTTTCATACCATCTATGCATAAGTTTGCAAGAGATGTAATTGGTAAAAGTTGCCTACCTAAATAGTCAAACTAACTCATGATTTGATGAAATATGGATCTTAGCTCACTAGAGGGTTGTTCACTACAATCTTCAAATTTAATAATGAGGGCTATCGTTTTGAAAGAAAGAAAATAGTGGGAGAAAAAATCAATCAAAGGACTAATTAATATCATTAAATGTTATCACATAAAATCAAAAGTGTTTTGACAAAAGTTGTAGTATTTTCTTTTGTAGAATCTAATGACAAACACAAACACGTTTTCTTTGTTGTTGGTCCTTGAGAAGGACAAGCTGAATGGGAACAACTTCCACGACTGGTTTAGGATGTTGAGAATCGTTCTCACTCAAGAGCACAAGCTCTATGTCCTAGAAACACTAGAGTCGGATGAACCTGCTCCCACCACGTCTAAGGCTGATAGGGATGCTTACCAAAAGCACTCTAAAGATGTCGTGGATGTCAAGTGTCTGATGTTGTGATACCTGAACTATGAGTTGCAGAGACATCATGAGAACATGGATGTTATTGAGATGGTAATACATCTTATGAACATATACCAAGATCAGACAAGACAAGAGAGATATGATGTCTCAAAGGCATTACTCAAGTGCAATATGGATGATGGAGATCCATTAGATCTTCATACACTCAAACTGATTGGTTATGTGGATAACATTGCTAGACTAGGATTTTCCTTAGGCCAAGAGTTGGCCACATATGTGATTCTGGCATCACTGCCAAAATCATACATCCAGTTTTTCATGAGCTACAACATTAACAATTTTGACAAGCCATTGTCAGATTTCTTGGCATGTTGAGGATAGTTGAAGTGCATATGAAGAAGGATAAACCCAAATTTTTCATGATGATCAGCAGAGGCAAAGGGAAGTCCAAGGGTAAAGGTAAAACTAATAAGAGTTCTAAAGCTAGCCAGAAACCATAGTCTTCTAAACTGAAAGCTAAGGGAGGAGTGAATAAGGAAGGGAAGTGTCACCATTGTCACCAGTCTGGAAATTGGAAAAGGAACTTCCCTTATTTATATAGAGTAACTTAGGAAGAAGAAGGAGATAGAGATATCTACTTTAGGACCCAAGAAGAATTAAGCTAGAACTGTGCGGAGTAAGGGTTACTGCCACTACATTTGGAATTTGTCATTCATGGGCATGTAATAGAATTAGTGAATTTCTTATATACCTGCCATTAATGAAAAACATCATGTATCTTGCATGGACAAGAGCATTATGAATAATTGATGTTTTTTTTAAATAATATCTTATATGGTAGTGCCATATGTCTCGTAGTCTATACACAATAGTTCTAAAGACAAACATGTATATCACGTATACTGAATGACTTGACGGCTCAAACAATCAATACTTACAACATTTTCATCTAGAGTACATAAATGAGATATGCACTTCTAGAATCCATAAAATGGTTGTCTAGACTCTTTTAGTTTTTGAAGCAATAGAGACATCTGAGTCTTATTTGTTGCACAATATGACAAAAGAACCTTTCACTAGAAATAGTGGTAGAGCGAGTATTCTATTAGGCCTAATACATATTGATGTATATACACCTTTTAGAATAAATGCTAGAGGTGGTTACTAGTACCTCATTATATTTACTCATGATCTCAGTAGATATGGTAGGTTGCATGTCTTGAAGTTTCAATGAGATCATGAATGAAGTACATAACCAACTTGGTAAAAGTATTAAAGTACTTCAATATGACCTATGTGGAAAATATTTTGAAGCAAGAGTTTGAGGACCCTATGGGAGACCATGATAATGTATCATAATGAACTCCACCTGAAACATAATGATGTATCAGAAATAAGGAATCACACCCTTTTAGTCATGGTGCAATTGTCAATAAATATAGCTAATCTTCCAATTTCCTTTTTGGCACATGCTTTACACTAAAAAATATACCATCTCAATTGGTATGGCATGAGAAGTGTCCTGATATGTCTTTTATAAAGATTTGTAATGAAAACTTATATAAGAAAACAATTTCTTGGAAATGATTTGTCCACAAATCACATAAATGTTGTTTTGCCAAATACTATTTTTATATTCCAATCCAACAACAAAAGTGCTTGTTTCCAGGACTATTGTATTCTTAAAGGGAATTTAATTCCAAAAGAATCAGTGGGAGAAAAGTCGAACTCAAAAAGTTTGAGACCAAAAAGAAAAAAATGGGACCTAAAGAGGTATAGTGGGAACAAGGGGAGTCACAAATTGTTGTGGAATCTCAAGTTCCTTATGTAATACAAAACCTCATAGATCTAGTATAACACCACCTTGAGCTTGAAATATTAGGATATGGTGATCATAGAAGAGTTGACAACCTACATAGAAGGTGTTGAGGAACCATAGTATGTAAAATGGCTTGAAGCTGTAGTATCCAAGATGGAGTCTATATACACCAACAAGGTATGACCTTAGTGGACCCACCTGAAGGGGTAAAACCCATAGGGTGCAATTGGGTCTTCAAGAAGAAGACCAACATGGATGGTAATGTACAAAACCTATAAGGTAATATTGGTTGAAAAGATTTTCAAACAAGTCCAAGGTGTTTAACATGACAAAATCTTTTCAATAGTTGCCATGGTTAAATCCACCAAGATCATGCTTGCCATATAGCTTAGTAAGACTATGAGATTTGGCATATGGAAATTAAAACTACATTCCTTAATGGGAATAATTATGAGGATGTGTGCATGACATAGCATGAAGGTTTATAAATCCACATAATGAAAATAAAGTCTATAAGATACAAAGGTCAATCTATGGATTGAAGCAAGCATCTCAGACCTAGACTTTACAATTTGACAAGATAGTCAAAGAGTTTGACTTTAGTCGAGACAAAGATGAAATCTATGATTACAAAATATTTAGTGGGAGCATATTTTTATTCCACATAATGATGGTGAATAACATCCTTGTACTACAAATATTAAAACCTATCTAGGAAAGTACCTTCTCTATGTAGGGATTAGGCAAAGCATCATATATCTTAGGAATTAATATCTATAGATCTAGAAAGCTTATTGGCCTAAGTAAGAGCATATACATTGGCAAGATGCTAAAGGGGTTCAACATGCAGGACTCAATGAGAGAAATTTTGTCAGTGTTCCATGGAATTAGTCTCTCAAGACCCCAATGTCCAATTCTTGTAAAGAACGGGAACACATGAGTAAGATGCCATATGCATTCACAATTGGATCTGTCATGTATGTAATGTACTCATCTCGTGGTCGTGTATGCATTGGACATGATGAGTGGATATTAGTCAGATCCAGTGAATGTCACTATATTTCCATAAAGAGCATCCTTAAGTACTTGAGAAGCACTAAAGGTAGTTCTTGATTATGGAAACAAAGAAGAGTTGAGTGTAACGGGTTACACTGATGCAAGCTTATAAAATGAAAAATTAGATTAACCATCACAAATTTTTTACCTAAAACAGAACTGTAAGCTAGAAAAGTTCCAAGTAAGAGACAGTTGTTAATTATACAATTGAAGTTGAGTACCTTGTTGTTATGAACACAATAGAGGATACGGTATGGATCAAGAAGTTCATTTAGATGAACTTCTGGGAAGTTCCAAACATTACAACACAGTAAAAATATATTGACAACAATGCAGCTATTGGATAGGAAAAGGAACCCAGATATCATACAATGACATTTCCATCTCATACGTGAGATTGTAAAGTGAGAAGATGTGAACACGTGCAAAGTACCGACTTGAAGAAAATGTTTCTAACCCGCTACAAAAGCACTTGTGTAGCAGAAACATGGACATGTTGAGATCACTTGGAACAAGATTTCTGGGTGATTGGCTCTAAGTGCAAGTGGGAGTCCATTGTTATGCATGTCCAGAGAGACAATCATACCATGATTGTAATAGGCATCAGATGCCTAATTTGATAATAATAAAAGTGATTCTATCTATTATGTTTGTCTCAGTCATGAGATGATGACATAAACATAGTACATGTCTAAAGAATGATGTCACTCAATGACATATGTCTACAGGTTGAGGACTTGAAAAATGAGATAAAATGTATGATAAGAATACATACATTCTTGTTATGTCCTATTCAGATATTATTTTGGAAGCAAAATAGAAAACAATAATACATAAGACTAGAGTTTGTGTTGGTTGATGACAGAAACTTAGCAGTCATGATATGTGATATCAAACCAAACACATAGGTACATGTTAGACAACAATGTATAAGACAGACCCACTGTGAGAGTGATACATGGAGACCATGCTATGGTAGTCAGAACCATCTCTCAAAGTGATAGTTTTTATTAGACCTAAAGTCACTACACTCTTAAAATGTCACTTGATGTATTTCGACATCATCAAACATGACCTTGAATAAGGTTTGCCATAAAGGTGATGCTCTGGAACATTGTGACACATGGGAATCGAGTATGATTAATGAATATGGGACTTGTCCCTCCTATAGTAGGTTGATATCCTTGACACTTGATAAGAAAGACTAAGAAACATATTTCATACTCCTGTGACTCAATATGTGATATGTGAGCTCATATGCATCTCATACAGTCAGCTCTAGTTCAAGATCATGGATTGAACATTAGAGGACGACCATTACATGCCTTGAGTTCAACTTGGAAATCAAAGACAAAGGAACTATACGATCACACTAGCACTTCTCACAAATTATAGGTTGAAGTCATTCTCTAACATTCGAGTTACTTGGGCAGAAATGATTTTTTGCTAGATACCACTCATTGCTTGTGATGTCATAAATTTCTTATGGACATTCACTGCCAATGTAATTTGGTACCTATAGGGTCACACACATAGGATGCACCTGGAATATGAGTTTACTCATGAATAAGGTTTAATCTGATTACTAAAGTGTTTAGGTATTCAATTTAAACAACATTGGATGCAAATTGATTGACTGAGAGTGTGAGTCAACTGACTTGAGTGTCGAGTTAATTTGAACAATGTTGGATGAACATTGACAGAACTAGAAAATGGATCGACTGATTCAAAATGTGATCTTCAGATTCTAAATTGACTGGTTCAACATGTGAATCACCCAATTCAGTGATTAATGAGATTGGATCAGGGATTGATACTGATGTCATTATGTGCATCAATCGTTCAACTGAAATTTAATATGTTTGTGAATAGAAATCCTTCTAATCGGTCGATTCAAGTGTTGAGTCGACTGAATGGGGTATGAGTTGACCAAATCAAGGGTTGAGTCGGTCGACTCATGATTTGCAGTAGCCAAAGTTTCATGAAAATTCATCTTTTTGACTCTCGATTGATCTGCAAACATTGACCCTGGATCTTCTATAAATAGAGGGCTAGTCAAAGCTTTCAGGAGAACAAAAATAATCTCTAATAAATGTTGTCCTCTCACACTTATGGTATTGTGAGTGCTCGAGCAAGTATTACTCGTAAAAGGGATAGACAACAAGGAAGAGACAACAAGGGAGAACAATTCAACATTAGTACATTGGCATCGAAGGGACAACTCGTTCACGTTGACTCTGGAGAGCGCAACAAGGAGTTCTCGGTGGTTTGCATGGACTACGTAGAGCCATGGAGGCTGTTTCCGCCATGCTAGGAGGACAACAACTGTCATCGTATGTGGTTCTACACCAAGAGGTTGTCACCCATAGTTGTCTTTGTGTAGCTTGCAAAGTATGCACATTACCATGCAAGAGTAATTGTTGGACTTGCTCTAGTACCAGATATAACTCTTTCTACCTTATTTCCTAGATACATCATTGTTGACATGATATGCTGGTACATGAATAGGGACAGAATTTTTCTTTTTGCTACCTTCTCTGCCATCCCTATCCTACAACATATGGATCCTAGACCATGACCCAAATCTTGTAGGACCTCCATCCCCTCTCCCTCCCATAGGTACACATTTTTATGGAGCAAAGATATCATAGTTGCACGATCTTGCATGAAATACTATGATCCCAGATACACCCCTCCCCCTTTTTCTGTGAGTGAAAGGTATTGATCCCTCTCACATATAGTACAAAAAAATGCCTTGAACTATGATACATCAAATAAAATCAACCCCATCTCCAAGAATTGCTAACAATTACTTTAATTAAAAACATGAGGAATTCCATAGGAATAGTTATAGAAGATATTTATAATGGGGATTTCTAAACTTACTCTAATATTTTGATGACTAGAGATTAATTGATGACCTAGTACAATTATTATGACTCGATGACCCCCAATCTATGTCAGTATCTCTAATGTCGTATATGATCCTTTTGAGTCCTAATTCAGATCTAGTCATTTTTTCTTATGATACTTTCATGTGTGTTGAAACATGTAATTTAAGTTAATTTTTTAATATAGATCATTATGTGTTGAACCTTGGTTTGATAAGTGAGTATGATGTTCCCCTAAACTATGTATATAATGATGAAATAGAATATAATTTCAACTAGGATTAACCATATGGACAAATAATGATATCCTTGATGATAATATACCCCCCTAAGATAAATAAGAAAATTACTATAATAAGGTGAATCATGAAATTATGGTTCAGTACAAAATTTAGGTTTTTGTGAAGTCAAGCCATGATCTTCAATCCAAATCCTATATCAAATAGCCCTAATATCTAAGATCATTACTTAACCTCAAAACCCTAGTCATGGAATTTGAGAAGTTATTAACACCATAGTGTCGAGTATAGATTTTTCAGACTAAATCTTGATTGCACTTAAGTTTTAAGTTGATTGGACATCATCTTTCCCCTAAATGAGGTATGTGTGTTAACTACAAGTAAGTTCTCTTGAGAGTGGTTTGTTTTTTAAGATTCTCTGGGTTTACTTGAAGTTTATCCATTTTGTAAATTTCCTTGGTTGATTGAGTTTGTGCAATTCATTAAGATCTTATAATATCATTTACATAGTCCTATTGATATCTGAATTGAATAATCAATCACATAAGGGTGTTTTAGGTAGGTAATCTCTACCAAAACTAAGATATGATCATTATGAGAGTGACTACAAACAATATGATAAGGCAATAAGAGCCCACTGCTAGAACCATCACCATGGAATCCATTACAGGAATCAACTCCAAAAAGTCAATTGCTACACCACAGATGGCTACACTCATTGGGATAGAATGATTATGGATTGGAAATACCAACTAAAAATAAAAGTGCATTACTTTCCAATATTTGTAACTTTACTATTATAAACAACATTACATGTACTTTTTTATTGTACCCACATATACATCATAGTTTATGCTACCCCACATTTATTTGTTAACATTTTAGTTATGTACATATCTATAATATAAATAAATTGACTACAAAAGGAATAATCGATGAAGAGAAAAGCTAATGATACTCAGAGGATTATAGTGTTTATTCCATGAATATTTAGTAGTTTCCATTTTTAAAATTTATTTAACATCTATAGGAGATCTCATATTCCTACTCCTGTCAGCAACTCCTTATTTTAGAATTATTAGTGATTATTGGTTGTTTGTCATAAATACGGATCTTAAAATTTTTGGATAATGGCCCTTACCTCTCTGGTCCACCTTCAACGGGGATAATAGGAGGAGGGGCTAGCTACAATAACTATGTTGTCCAGGTAGGATATTCAAGATATTGGGAGGAACCCTAGCCATCACATAACACAAATAGAGGGTGATTATGTTAGAAATCCCCACAAGCACGATCCTAGACACCTTGATAATATATTGTGAAATATGGGTTACCTTAGGTTTAACGAAGGTTATTAAATTATTAAATGCACATACATTGACTGATATGTCATGATTTGGTACCATCTGTCACGAGTTAACAATTAAAACCCAAAAATCACATCCAAAAAGATTTACAAAATTTATCACCCCTTAGTCGATCAAACACAAAAGTATTTAAATTCACCAAATAACAAATATTCCATAAATAAACCAAGTGGTATGTACATATGGGTCCAAAGGCAAGGAGTTTTACAAAATAAAAATTAATACATGCAGACTACTTGTAGAAAGTTTAAGTCCTAAACTAAGAGTCTACTTTAGCTTAATCATCCTCATGGAGTTCTAATTTTTTTCAATCATTTGTATCATCATTAAGTTGCATCATCAACATTGGATATAGTATCTACAATTATAAAATATGGTAAACGTCAACAAAAAACGTAGAGTATGCATCACAAAAATCTCAAGGCAATAATTAATCTAGGACTTGGCAATAATATATAAGAAAAACCAATTATGATATTAACATATTTGTTTACAAATGATAAAACATATATTAAGCATATTTTACATTATATATCATCCATGCATTGACCACTTGAGGCTTGAATGCATTTTAAGGTCATATCATCGACTACCAAAGAGTTGGATCATTTTATAATGTGATGAGGCTACCAATGAATTGGATCTCTTTCACGTACTTGACCACCAATGAGTTGAAGTACTTAAATTTCAAGTAGTTGAATACCAAAGAGTTGAAGTGTTTCATTATAACGGAACAAATATATTATATTTCATGTTTTTACTATCTATAAAGAAAATCAAGTAATATAACATACAAGAATACTTATACCATTCAATATCAATTTCCAAGTCTTTTATACACATACATTACGATAGAAAAAAAAGTAATATAACATACAAGAATACTTATACCATTCAATATCATATGCCAAGTATTTTGTACACATACAATGCATCCATACTATATAGAAGACCAAGTAAGAGGTAAGTGTACCTTCAATTTAGAATTGGGAAGTCCACATATGCTCCTCATTTGTACCTTGGCAATCTTAGAATTTGAGAGGATTATCCAAAATTTATAAGGAGTGAGATTACTTGAGGTATTAATCATGATTAGGAAAATATAGATTTATGGGGAATGATTCTTAGAGTATCACTCCATATCATGATCTTGATTCAAATATGAGTATGATTTAAATGTGAAAGATTTTGAATATAATAGTGCAGAGAAAGATACCCTTATTTGGTACCAATATAATTATCCAAAAGGTACATGATTAGACTCTCAAATTCGCATCCATAAATAAGATTGTAAAATAGCAATTCAAGTTCATAATCAGATAGATCACATCAAAATAGGGTTTTGTGTGTGATTTTCATAGTTTTCATACCATGGTAGGTATTTATAAAAATTTGAGATTCTAAAATAGGATAAAAATATTAAATCTATTTACAAATATTTGGAGAAAAATTAGAAATGAGCATATGATATTTAAGTTGGTCCACAAGGTTTAAGAAAGACAAGTTTCATGGTTTATCTCTACATGGATATTTTCTAGATGAATAAACAAGCTAATTCCATTTATAAAAATAGATTAATTATTGAATATAGATTAAGAGGAAAAAGATATAATATTTTAAATATCTTCATACTTTTATGATTAACATAGAGTATTTGTTTGTAATTTTTTGATACTCCTATGATTATTATGATTTTTACAAGATCAATTTTTTTTATTGGAATTCAACCAAAATATATAGTAAATTGATAAAGAAGATAAAACATGGTCATTGACCTTGAGAGAGGTGCACCAATCTAATGGCTAGTTGAGTGGATGAGACCGTGCATCATCGTCTATCCATGGATCAATCGATTCATTGGCTATGTGGCACTTAAATGTCATAGACTAAGAGTAAAAGGTCATTTTAATATAGGACTGATCATATATCATTTTGATAAGTCATAACTTAGGTCTAAAGTTTGAAAATTCTATAGCAATCTAGGTTATCAAATTAAAGTGAAATTTGAAACACAACTTAGCATTATGATCCTACAAAAATGGAGAAGAAATTATGACTTTATTCCATCAGTATATATTGTATGTTGTAATTAGGATCTACAGATAGGAATCGTGGAGGGAAAAAACACAATAGAAACAAAAATTATCTATGCATATCATATCAGAAAATCTCATTGACAACAATATATTCGAAAGGAGGATGTGAGTGGTATATCTTATCATGGAGCAAGTCCAACAATGTCCTCCTTATGTGCTAGTGTGTGTCTCTCCTAGAGTGCATATATTGTCCTCCTTGGTGTGCTATGAACAAGTCGCTCGTTTCCTATTTCTCTACAAAGTCCATATGGATGGATTGGAACTCCTAGTTGTGCTGCCTGAGCCAACTGAAAGGAGAAGCCTCTCACTTGGTAACATACTAACATTGCAGTCATTCTCCTTCTTTCTATCCCGCTCTCGGGGATGATGACATCTAGGGTTCATGTACATGAGAGTGTCTCAGTGATCCGATCATCATGCCCCTTCAAATAGGAGAGAAAGGAATAACAGTTTCAAAAACCCTTGCAAATGATAGGATGTGGCTGCATTTGAAGCAATCCACTCATGGACTGCCAATCTAACACTTAGAATATTCTAAAATCACATAATTAATTAATTAATTAATCACATTAATATATTAACTAATTTTCTATCACCCAACTGTAAACTCTAACCAATCGCTCAGAGTTAGCCGATTGACCTATCATATAAGTCAATAATTTAAATCCAATAAATTGGGTCAAACATTTTAACCAAATATCTTGAATTATATTCAAATAATATTCTATTTGATTACCCAAAGATTTTAGTAATCAATATAACTTGGAACATTTCCAATTATGTCTACTATTATACTCATATTTCAGTGCAATCTATGAGTGTGACCCTATCAACTCCAAATTACATTGGTAGTAATGTTTATAATCAAACTATGACTTCACAAGAAAAGATTGGTATCCAACAAGACTTTATTTTCAGCCAAGTAATTGGAGAAGTTGGAGAACAACTTAGTCCATTAACCATTATTTCTATTAGAATATCATCCTCTAGCCCGTGCCAAAGAAGGAAACGGGTGTTGGGTTCGGGTGATGTTCAATGGTGATGTTTTTAGAGTCTAAATCAGAGTTTTATGCAAAAAGACCAAAAGTTAGGGTTTCCTTACCTTTATACATGAGTAAAACTCTAATACATAATTATACATTGTAATTAGGTAAAGTTGATCTTGGATCATCTAAAAGTGGTGAAAGTTGATAATTGAACTCAATAAGAGAGGTGTGTGCATTCTTACACCCTAAGTTGGGATATTTGCAAACCTAATCCTAGTTTTCCTAATGAAGCTTCTATAAAACCCTAATTTCTCTTTTGACAATTCCTTAGCTATTATTGGCTAAAAATCAGATTTGATATATTATTTCTTGGGTCTTGGAACCCCACTGCCATGTTGCAACTATTTGATGATTTACCTTGCCACTTTACTATTCCTTGAGCATGATGATTTATTTGACTGTTTAGCTATAGTAGAGGTACTTTTGTACAACCACCCATGGATAAGGCATGTGTTATTTTGCCTAGGGGAATGTGATACTCTCCCTAATACATGAATATTTGATAGGTGACTGGAATGTGTTGCTCTCCCTCACCTATTTGGTTGGCATCCGGTAGGTGCCTCAACTCTACTTAGTTAATGTAGTCCAATTAATATCATGCATGCTACTTCTTATTGTTTATTGGTTTTGGTAAGAATCTTTTGTTATATGCCTCATTATCTTGGCCTTCTCATCTTATGATGAATCCATATCCTTATGCTTTGTTGTGGTTTTTCTCTTTGTTTCTTGTTCATTATCTCTGACACATACCTTGTTTCTCTCTTTTGATGGGTGTTTTCCCAACCACCCAAGTATGGAACAAGGTATTGAACAAGATAAGGAGAACATAGCTTTCAACATGGACCTAGCTCCTGGAGATGTTACCTTGGAGACAAAGTTGGTGCAGTTTAGATTTTCCTCTATCTAGATCCTTTTGTTGTTGTAAACACCTTTATGGGAGATATGATGGAATTTTGTAATCTTTTATGAGAATTAAATATAGTCATGAGTTTATTCTGCTGATATACACTTTGGTCTTTTGTTTACCATTATATAAAGATTTGAAAATTTTACACCTGTTCCAAGATACCTTTGAGTGTGTTTGGGATGGATGTTTTCTTTTTCAAATTTTTAGTAAAGGGGTGATTTCAATCTTTTACAACATGGTATCAGAGCTAGGTCAGTCGAAATCTGACTATTTCAATTTTGTCTCCCTAATTAGAATTGTTTCCTTGCATAGTTTCCTTAAGTGACATGTTTGCCTTAGAATTGATCTATTCAACCCTTGAGATGATGAAAGGTTGATTTAGGATCCTAGTAGTTTCACATTAGAATCATGTTTAATAAACACCTAAAATATTTACAATTAAAAGATGTAAGTAACCTTAGTAACTTGAGGTTGTTTAGTTTTGCCTTTAGGCAGCTACTAGAACATGAAGTTGAAAGCAAAGGTGTCTAGAAAGGATCAGGGTTCGGGTGCTGGCAATATTTTCCTCCATGCCACTAGCTTGGTTTATGAGTACTCCCCGATCCATATGATACCTGCTTGGCCTGAGCTGATACGAAATGTCCAAAATAGTATGATTTTAGGCAATAGTAACCTTAGCCATCTTTGTTGGATATCTTTGGAAACCTTATGTGGTGACCTAGTCTTTCAGGTGTTACGACTTGTTTTGAGGATGGATATCTAATATAGTTCCCTTATGTCCCTTTGGACCACATGTTTGGTCATCCTAACCCTAAAACCTAGACTTTGAAGTTTGGTGTTTAGTAAGCCATTAGAGTGCGTGGTGGAAGCATGATGGATCTTATACATGGTTTAGTTAGACTTACCCTTTAACCTATAGTTTAGTTTGTCTTGGTAGGTCAAATCTTTTAAGGGGTGGAGAGTAGTTGGGTGTTGATGCTTGGGTAGTTATATTTTGAGGATGAAATCCTTCTATGGGGGATGGAGCCATGTGCCATACCGAGATCTAGCTACATAACTTTAGAAACCCTAACCCCATGAATAGGAGGTTAGTATGCTTGGATCCTTAGTTTTGATCAAACAAGTTATAGTTATAACTTAACACGCTTGTTAATATATTAATGAACATATAATGGTCATCTAATGAATAGTTCATATGCTTGAACTCTAGTGAATATCTAATGCACATAATATGAATAATTCACATATTAATAGTAATTGTGGATAAATATGATGCTAACCATTGTTTGGGAAATCAGTCCGCACGGCCGCATATACTCCCGCATATACCTATTCAGTCACCCTACCATATCGCATATTGCTAATCGGTCCACTAAGCGGTCATGGGCCACATATACTCCCGCTTGGCCGATTAAGCAGCCGATTAAACTCTTCTTTTTGAAAAGCCCACAATTTATGTCTATTCATTTCATAAATACATGCATACACACATTTCATTATATATTTAAATTTGAATATGTAGTCATTGATTTATATGTATACATTGTAATGCATACAAAATTTCCACACACATTTGTACATTTATATGAATACCTTTTGATATATTAACATGTATACATACATATACAATATACCTGAATATACAATCACATATTTGTATATGTATATATATATTTTGATTTATTCACATTTATACACACGCTCTACACATATTACATTTTAATATTTTTACATATATTACAAACACATTCCATATATAAACATATATACATATATAAACCCATCATACATCACACATACATGCATATTAATGTGTCTATATGTAAACGTATATACGTGCCTACTCTATACAATTAATTTATGATCTCAATATGTCATTTTCTATATAATTAGTTTATTGAAATATAATAATCCAAAACTGTATATACTCATGTATATACTCCCGCATACCACATATACTCTATGTAGTACCCTCTCCGCCTTTACACCGCATACCGCTTTCGTGAACAATGATGCTAACCATGTCATAAATCAATAAACCCTATTGATACGATGAGTAAGATAATTGTAACCCAATCTTGGACTTAATACATTCTAAGAAGTTATATGTGAAAATAATGATCATGTTCACCTAAACCCTAAGATGTAATCATCTAACCTTAACGTATGCATCCTTAATGTCATCGATGATACATTAGTGACATTAGGTGGCATAATCAGATAATATACCTTGATACACATAAATGATATATAATCACCTAATAATAGATTATCAAGTTATCAATATGCAATTCCTATCACCTAGTTCCCTAATACACACCTAATTAATCACCTAATTGTAACTTGATATGTGAATCAAATCATTAATATATAATATATTTCATCTTATTCACTTATATATGTATAATGACTCAAATATGGATAAAGAGTAATTGGATTCACATAAATGTGCATAATCGATAATAAGAAGTGAATAAATATGAGAAAATGATTAATGATGACATTAATGTGAGTAATAAAGGTAATGTGACAATGTTTAATATAGATATAAGCAATTAATGTAACATCAATTGAATTAGTTGTAGACTTAATAACAAATTGGATCAAATGTCTTATTTCATGCAAAATAATCTTTTATAATTCATTATGGTGATAATATGAACATAATGGAGTCTAATTCCAAATTATTAAAAATAATGATCAAGTATATTGAGGTAATTTAGTAAACCCTAATTGTTCTTAAAATCCCTAATGAGATAAATAAGAAATATATAAGGTTTCTTGCATAATAATGAAATATAACTCTTTTGGCAACAAAGAGAATATAATTGGATACAATTAAAAGAATAATAATTATAATGTGATATCTTAATAAATATAATGCTAATAAACCAAAAATGTTAAAAAGAATTCTTAATAGTGGAACCTTAGGTGATCCTTAAGATCCTGACCTATGAGGTGTTGCTAGTAGAAGTTTTGGTGGAAGTTTTGTGGTTGGAGGAACAACTTGAGGTTTAGTTTTGAGATGTTGCATACTCACCCTGCTCTCTTTGTTTGTGATTTTGGGGATGAAATCCTCTTTAATGGGTGGAGTGATGTAACATACTGAATTTTGGACATATTATCTTTTTGACCCTCTTCCCATGATTTTCCTTTCATTTCTATCCTTTTTGGCTTTGAATTTCAATTTGTGGAAATAATAGTGGTTTGGTGAACATTTGTTCATTATTATTGCCAACATAGGGGTTTACGCACAAATACCTCAGTAAATATTTTAATAAGGATCTAATATGCAAATTTATCACTCATGTGACATATTGATAAAATATATGTGTTCTAGATCATTCCTTAGACTTATGGTGCAAGGAAGAGAAAATGGAATGAATAATAATGCTTTAAACATGTTAACGTGCTATGGAGTTATTTAATATGTTAAATATTGGAAATAATGGTTAATGGACTAAAACTCATAAAGGGAAGACTAATTGGTTAAAGATAAGTTGAGATTCGTTTTCCTTGGGTTTGATTTGGCTTGGAGGCCAAGTTTCATAATTTTGGAATGATAATAATTATATCTCTTTTATTTTGAAAAGAAAAGGTGAGTTTTCCTCAAAATATGAAATGAAATAATGAATGACTCCAAAAGTGGAAAATAATCTTAGATTCGTGATCTACACATTAAAAATAGCCTTTCGGTAAACTTTCATGTAATTTGGATAATCTTTAATATACATGTCAATTTACGAGAGAGAAAGTGTGTAGAATATTCAAAATATTAAATAAATATACAAATAACTCCAACATGTAAAATTGATGGCAAATTCATATCCAAGGCACTTAATGTGACTTGTGGGTGAAGTTTCATCAAATTTGGAGAATCTTATCACCATCAATGTAGTAGGAAAGAGAAAATAAGTTTTGATTTATTTAACACATTAAAAGTTCCCAAAAGGCAAAACTAATTGTATATTCAGATTCCTCGTATCAAAAATAGGTTAGGTGTCAAATTCATTTAATTTGGGATTCATTTTCACCCACAAAAGAGGAGAGAGAAAAAGGAAAATAAATATGTTTGCACTTTATTCGAAATCTATTTGGAATAGAAATAAATGTCACTCTTATATGGTCTTGTGTCATGACCTGGACCATTGGATCCATGATCTAAAGGCTAGTTGATCATCCACTAGCTCACGCCAGAGAAGGAAACAAGTGTTGGGTTTGGGTGATGTTTTAACGTGATTTTCTCCCTTTGCACTTGATCTTTGTCCGAGATTTCTTCGCCAACGGGTTCGTGAGAAGATTTCGCACAAGCCTATACCTTACTTGAGATCTAGGGTTTTGTATTTGAGAAATGTGCAATATTTCTCTCCAAGATTCTCGAAGCTATCCCCCTATAAACCATAAAACCCAACCATATATATATATGATATCTTATGCTTGCCCTAGTTCCACCACCGCCCAAGGATCATTTTGCTCCTCTCAATTTTGTGTTGCTCGCATGTCGGCTGCCACCGATCGATTTGCTTCCCGACCTTGCGGCGCCTCCTCCCTCCTCCACAGTGCATCTCTGACGTAATTGTTTGCCTTGGTAATTTCGATGGGGTCTCCTCTTCCTTCCCGCCTTCTTGCTTTTGTGTTTGGTGGCCTATCTCATATTCACCCAAAACCACCCAAGCAAGCAGCTTCCTTGCTTGCTGTTATGGCAGACGGGTGAGAGGGTAAGATGTCCCCTGGTATTTTTACGGTTGTGCCCTCTACTTCTTCTTCTTTCTTACTTTCTTGCGCAAGGGTGAAATCGTCTTTTGGTTCTATTTTTCTTTTTGCTTTGATGGGGCTGATGCGACGCTGACTGTGACTTGGTGGCATGCTATTGGGCCAAGTCACATTGTCGGCCCTTCTCCCTCTCTCTCTCTCTACCTCTCTCGCCCTATATGATGAGGTGTCGAGTTCTGATTGGCTAATATTCACAAATTCATAACTTTTTAACTGTTTATCCAAAAATTAAAATAAAATATGTTTTGGAATCATAAAAATGTAAAATTTCTAATAAAAATGTTTTTGAGATTGGTTTTTAGTTTTATTGAAAGGTGTTTTCTAGAAATAGATTTAATAGATAAAAATCACCAAAAATGCACTTTAACCTTTATAACACCAAAATATGCAAAATTATATGTTTTCTTAATCAGGAGAACCTAACTAGTTCAATGGTGATGTTTTTAGAGTCTAAATCAGACTTTTGTGTGAAAAGTCCAAAAGTTAGGATTTCCTTACCTTTATACATGAGTAAAACTCTAATACATAATCATACGTTGTAATTAGGTAAAGTTGATCTTAGATCATCTAAAAGTAGTGAAAGTTGATAATTGAACTCAATAAGAGAGGTATGTGCATTCTTACACTCTAAGTTGGGATATTTGCAAACCTAATCCTAGTTTCCCTAATGAGGCTTCTATAAAACCCTAATTTCTCTTTTGATAATTCCTTAGCTATATTTGACTCAAAATCAGATTTGATATATTATTTCTTGGGTCTTGGAACCCCACTGCCATGTTATAACTATTTGATGATTTACCTTGCCACTTTACTATTCCTTGAGCATGATGATTTATTTGACTATTTAGCTATAGTAGTGGTACTTTTGTACAACCACCCATAAAAAGGGCATGTGTTATTTCACCCAGGGGAATGTGTTACTCTCCCCAATATATAAATATTTGATAGATGATTGGAATGTGTTTCTCTCCCTCACCTATTTGGTTGGGGTCTGGTAGGTGCCTCAACCCTACTTAGTTAATGTAGTCCAATTAATATCATGCATGCTACTTCTTATTGTTTATTGGTTTTGGTAATAATCTTTTATTATATGCCTCATTCTCTTGGCCTTCTGATCTTATGATGAATCCATATCCTTATGCTTCATTGTTGTTCTTATCTTTGTTTCTTGTTCATTATCTCTAACACATACCTTATTTCTCTCTTTTGCTAGGTGTTTTCCCAACCACCCAGGTATAGAATAAGGTAATGAAAAAGACAAGGAGAACATATCTTTCAACATGGACCTAGCTCTTAGAGATGGTGCCATGGAGACAAAGTTGGTGTAGCTTAGATTTCCTCTATCTAGATCCTTTTGTTGTTGTAAACCCCTTTATGGGAGATATGATGGAATTTTGTAATCTTTTATGAGAATTGAATATAGTCATGATTTTATTCCATTTCTATACACTTTGGTCTTTTGTTTACCATTATATAAAGATTTGAAAATTTGACACCTGTTCCAAGATACCTTTGAGTATGTTTGGGATGGATGTTTTATTTTTCAAATTTTCAGTAGAGGGGTGATTTCACTCTTTTACAAATATTCACATTAATATCCACCAAATAGGGACTAAGACCAGAATGAATACTCTTATCATACACATGATCTCATGTTCTAGTCCTCAACCTAAATTCACATGTTATTGAGTCATACATTCTTAGAACATTACTATATTTATTCATTGTCTCTTATTGAAACAAACATTATAATCAGAATTGCCTTTATTAATAATTAAATCAATTACAGATTTGTCATTACAATCATCATATGATTGTCTCTCAGGGCATATCACCAACATATATCGCATAATAGGAGATATATTGTGATTAAAAAATTTATGAAATTTCATTTCATCACATCATGTCTACTGTCGTTACTAAATACTCTGAATGTTTGCAAAATGAAATGCTTATGGTGTTGCCCCTTGGGAAAAAGAATAAAATTATTATATGTCTCAGTTCAACCGAATAGGTACTAAGACAAGAATGAATACTCTTATCATACACATGATCTCATGTTCTAGTCCTCAACCTGAATTGACATGTTATTGAGTCATACATTCTTAGAACATTATTATATTTATTCATTGTCTCTTATTGAAACAAACATTATAATCAGAATTGCCTTTATTAATAATTAAATCAATTATAGATTTTCCATTACAATCATCATATGATTGTCTCTCAGGGCATATCATCGACATCTATCGCATAATAGGAGATATATTGTGATTAAAAAGTTTATGAAATTCCATTTCATCACATCATGTCTACTGTCGTTAATAAATACTCTGAATGTTTGCAAAATGAAATGCTTATGGTGTTGTCCCTCGAGAAAAAGAATAAAATTATTATATGTCTCAGTTCAACCACTCGTGCAATCAAAATCTTATGTTATGACATGCCCCAAATCCAAGGCATTAGCAAGTTGTTAGGAACAGTGAATTTTCCCACAAACTAACATTGAAATCTTATTTGTGTTTTGGTCTAGTATCACATACCTAGTAAAGACTTCTTCCAGGTTACCCATCTATATATGAGTCTAATAAAACATGTAACTATGGATTCCTATTGACATTATTAGTGGAAAGGATATGCATCTTATTGATATGTGTAGATACCCCATTTTGGCAGCCTTAAAAAGTTGAGGTGATTATTAGAAAGGAGGTCAATATATTGACTTGCGTAGAGACCCCATTTTGGCAGAGTTGTAAGATTCCTTTGTATAGATCAAAGGTGTAACATCCCAGGATTTGAGGCCTCGGATAAAACACTCTTAAAAGGAATGATCAGACTACCCATATCACCAAGGTGCACCTCCTTTTCCGAGAGCCCATCACTAAGAACTCCATAGTTAAGCGTGCTCAGCTTGGAGTAGTATTGGGATTGGTGACCTGTCGGGAAGTTGATCCGGGCATGCGCGTCAGTGAGGACAAATTGCGCAGTTAAGGCTAGTGGTGGTCTGTGGGGCCAGTCGTCATTCCTGAAACTCTACTAGAGCCTTGGGCAGTGGGCCCAGGCGTTACAAATGGTATCAGAGCCATAACCCCTCCAGTAGGTGGGGCCCGCATGGGCATGGAATGACAGTCTTGAGCCATGCGGTCCAGGCATGTAGGAAAGGGTTGTCCATGGTTGACGTAGCCACCCTTGCGCTGGTATTCTATGATCGGGAGATGGGTGTCCATGGGCCATTGTGGGTCTGCACTGAAATGGGGTCAGATTATGAGGCCATATAGTTGAGCCTTGACGAGGACGTCAAGAGTCTAAGTGGAGGAGATTGTAAAATCCCAGGATTTGAGGCCTCGGATAAAACACTCTTAAAAGGAATGATCGGACTACCCATATCACCAAGGTGCACCTCCCTTTCCGAGAGCCCATCACTAAGAACTCCATAGTTAAGCGTGCTCAGCTTGGAGTAGTACTGGGATGGGTGACCTGTCGGGAAGTTGATCCTGGCATGCGCGTCAGTGAGGACAAAGTGCGCAGTTAAGGCTAGTGGTGGTCTGTGGGGCTAGTCGTCATTCTTGAAACTCTACTAGAGCCTTGGGCAGTGGGCCCAGGCGTTACAAAAGGCAGCTTTATTTTCTTGGGAAAGAATTATGCAACCCCCAAAACACAAGTTTCTTATTACTCCCCAAATCGATAATGATACCTTATATCTAATACACATTTTCCATCATTTGATCAGACATAATCAAATACAAACATTTGTTATCTTGTCATCTGCCCTTGAATGAACCATTATATGCACATACTTTTGTTGGATCTTCATCATAATTGTTCATAAAATTTTGTAGCAATACCTTCTTCATTACAATATCATAATACAACATGATTTCATGCAATACATGCAAACTCATGATAAAGTTGAATATTTTACAACTACCACAAAGAATAAGAGGTCGAATTGCTATTCAAATTTTGCGATTTAAAGCCTTATAGATAAATTTAGGTTTTTTTAGATAATTTATAACTCTTTGAGAAAACATTAAGTAACTGAGCTTTGTAAGCCCTAACCTTAGGACCCGACACTGAATTACGTATGTGAAAGGAACAAGTGATAACCTTACTATATCTCCTTCACTGAGCTAAACTTCATATAACAAGGTTAGTACAACAAAACCCTCAAATGGTAAATGTATAGAGTTTCCTATAAGGGCTAGAGTGATAACCCTAAAATGGTAAATGTAGAGTGTTGTTTGTGCAAGATAGGCTTTTAAAATGCAAAGTTCTTACTCGACATGGTTTCAAATTTAAAGATTGTGAATCGTGAGGTGCCTACTCAGAATAGGGCTTCCAGTGAAGAAAAAAATCATTACCTACCAGAAGAAGGATTTAAATGCAAAATGGTTTGCCTATACGAGATATGAATTTGATGCAAAATAATTTGCATACTCTGGATAGGGCCTGATGCATATAGAAAAAATATGTGGTTTGTTTGTATGATGTGTGCAAATGCAAGTGTAACGTCTCAGGATTTCAGACCTCGGATAATATGATCTTAAAAGGAATGATTGGACTATCCATATCACTATGGTGTACATCTTTTTCAAGGAGCCTATCACTAAAGAACTCCACAGTTATGCGTGATCGGCTTAAAGTAGTATTGGGATTGGTGACCATTCAGGAAGTTCATCCTGGCTTGCGCGTGAGTGAGGAAAAAGTGTGCAGTTAAGGCTAGTGGTTGTCTGTGGGGTCTATCATCATTCTTGAAACTCTGCTAGAGCCTTGGGAAGTGGGCCCAGGTGTTACAAATGGTACTAGAGCCATAACCCCTTCAGTAGGTGGGGCCCACATGAGCATGTGACATGCTAGTCTTGAGTCGTGCGGTCCAGGCATGTTGGAAAGGGCTATCCATAGTGATGTAGCCACCCTTGCATTTGTATTCCGTGATTGGGAGTCGGATGTCCATGGGTCATTATGGGTCTGTACTGAAATGGGGTAATATTATGAGACCATATAGTCGAGCCTTGACGAGGATGTCAATAGTCCAAGTGGGGGAGATTGTAATGTACCAGGATTTCAGACCTCGAATAATATGATCTAAAAAGGAATGATTGGTCTATCCATATCATCAAGGTACATCTCCTTTCCAGGGAGCCCATCAATAAATAACTCCACAGCTAGTGGTGGTCTGTGGGGTCAGTCATCATTCCTAAAACTCTGCTAGAGCCTTGGACAGTGGGCCCAGATGTTACAGTAAGGTTTTTCTTCTCTAACATGGCAATAGTTTAATTGCGTTTCTTAGATTATTTTGCACCTTATTTGGTCAACTATATCCCTTGTTTGGTTCAATTTAAGTTTTCTATAACCCGCAAGTCATTTTGTAGCCTTTTTGTTAAATTTTGTTCATTTTTTTCCTTTATTGTATGTCACACGCAATGGGGCTCACATTTTTTGTGCCTGGGGCAATGTGTCTGTTACATCCCAACCGCACACTTTATCATGGGGCCCACAAATCAATGGATCAGATGTTACGTGACAGAGGCGGGGACAGAGTACAAAAGATTTAAACCCCGCACAATGTGACGGACTCACCAATTACAACGTATCCAAGCAAGGGCATAAAAATATCTATTAAGGCCCATACCTTAAAGATAATATAGCATGCAGCTACCGAGCATGCTAATTCACACCAGCAATACTACAAATTCGATGAGGCCCGACCCATCAAGCCGCTCAGGTCAAGGAAGCCGCAACAAACCTTACCGAGACCAGGTTATTGAGGATGTGCCTCGGCATCGCGATTGAAACCTGCATTGTATGGCTGCGCACGACTGCCCCACAAACAGTCCCACAGGTGATCGAGTTTCTCTCCTGACTTCGCAAGATCGACTCATTCCACAAAGCACGACTAAAGCTGCCCACGGCGACATTCTTCCAAGTGATCACAGAGCCGTAGTCTCCCCACTCTTGCAAGCCGCTATCGACATCCCGACGCCAATGCTATCGAGCGCTGGCTACCACTCTGCCAAGACTGAGCACCCTCGATAGGCGGCGTGCATTTCTTGCCGTCAAGAGCGGCAACCACCACAAAGCCACGCCTTCGACATGGCCGTAGCCATCCATGAGTTTCGCGGCACTTCACGGACCACACGACAGCAAGTTCACTAAACACCGCTCGACTCCGACCGTCCGACGCCCTAGCCTTGATAACCATTTCTTGACAATAACCGATTAAACTGCATGTGGAAACTCCAGCCAACCTTCCGCTATATCTTGATATGCCTATCGTGCATCTCCATGACACACTCTGATCCTCCACGTATCCACATAGCCACCTGACAGGACACATACAAGATCAATGTTGACTCCATAATATAGAATATATTTATATTAAATTATGTATTCTCTTTATTTCTATTTATATTTTTTTATTTAAATTCCATGTAATATGTGGCTAAGTATAATAGGTCCATTAAGATTTTCATCGTTTTTTTTCCTCTTATTTATAGGAGAGGGTTTTGTTGAATATAATTTTTTAATTCGTTACATGCAGCGACAACTACTTATGCAATTAAGTTAACAATTGGCAAAAAAATTAAATAGTATTTTTTTCAATTTTTATTATCAATATAGTATGATTTATATTTTAATTCTTAAAATTGCATATTTATGATCCATCATGTTTCCAAATAGGATGTATTGCTCTCAATACGTCCCCACGGGACACATATTACTACTTTAAAAAATAATATGTTCTCAATAGAGACACATTGTCCCAGCAGAGTGATGCGTCCCCAATTAGAATATATTGCATTTTTTACTTTATTTTTTAATTATGACACCATGTATGTTTTCAATTATATATATTAAATTATTTAATGATCATAATATACTTCAACTTATATATATTTCATTACATATTTAAAATAGTACCTAAAATATTGAAATAATAAAAGCATACTAAATTTCATTAATACATAATATTTATAAATGTGAACAACACTGTCTAAAATTAGTAGATGCATTACTAAAATTAATATTTACAATGCTAAAATTATTTAATAAGCTACAAAAATTAAATAAATACAAGTCAATTTACAAAACATGGAAAAATAATAAATTTTGTATAATAAAATATAACACGCCGATATATGTAAAATATATAAAAAGATATTGATAGAAATTTAATAAAATAAATTTAATTACCATCTAATCATTAAAATAAAATATATTAAAAATTTACCTTTTTATTTAATTCAAGGGTAGATATAATGCCACAAAAATCAAATGTGTTATGATTTTTATATGTTGTATTTAAAAGAATATGTATTATATATCTCATTTTGATTATTTATTGTTATTGTTGTGTATTTAACTTTATATTGTTGGCATTTTTCTCATTTTTTGATATTAGATCTGTTGTCTTTAATATATATGTACACATTGTGTATCAACATGTGTTATTTTTACTATATTAGTTTTTTATATATTTTTAAATCTAAGTTTATATATATATTATATTTGAGTATTTCTTTAATTGTAAACTTTGTTATATAATTTTAATATTATATATGTTAATTTTAGACACTATTATTTACAATTAATAAATTATGTATTAGTAAAATATAGTTTTCTTTTTTATTCCATTATATTTGGGCATTATTTAAGTATGTAATGAAATGTATATAAGTTGATGTATATTATGATCATTAGATAATTTATTATGTATAATGAAAGTAGCATATTTGAAATTGACGAAAGGGGAATCGGGAAGGATACCAAACAAGACACTATTGGTTGCTCAAGAAGCTCCTCCAGGCCATAAAGAGTGAACTTGGGTCGTTAGCGGCGACCCAGATGGTCTCGATGTTGTCGGAGGAGTCACAGAAACCAACACTATCGTTTGGAATTGGGGAGAGCATATAGGGGCAATCGATACCTGAAGAAAGTTATAACTTGATTTCAAGGTTGTCGTGATGACTCTATAAGGTGCTACATATGAATCTTTGTTGTGGTCGGGAATCCTAGCCATGATGGAAAGAAAGGGAAAGGAGGATTCTGAGATGGGGAGGACTCCCTAGGGCTCAAAACCCACAAGCATTAGGACTCTTTGGAGTTAGTTTTGAACGATGAAGGTGAATACAAAATAAGAAGAGATTGCAAAATAGTGATATGAGCGAGTCGGTCAATCTCCATCGCCCTGTCTCTTTGACCCACTCTACCGAGCCAAAAGGAAGAACTGCCAGAGCAGTAATTGGACATGAGGTAGGAGAAAGGCAGATGACCTAAATATCTTCTTCTCTAGTCCAATTAGTATAGCTATCATTGTCTAATCAAGATATAACTTGACTCCCTGAGTAACTACAACTTATAGAATCTGATTATTAACTTATATTTTGATTTTAAGGTTATCTTATACAAATTTTAGTACAATTAAGTTTTAATCAAATATGTCATTATTTATTATTATATATCAACATTATCCTTAATATTTAGGAATTGGGGTCATGTTATCATGTCTTGCTACTATTTGAGTCTCATGATATTATCTTGCACGACTTAACTTATTTTAAGTAATTACTTAATTAGCCCATTAATGTCAGCATTAACTCAAATAATGACACATTAGTTATCTCAATTTATATGAAAAATCTATTTATTATCACATTATTGTCCACATGATTCAATTATTCATATGTATTCACTATTTGTTACTAATTATACATTTCTAACCCTATATTATCATTTTATGCATATCTATGTAAATCCAGTTACATGTTGCCTATATTTGAGTCATCATATGTGTAATGGTGTACAAGGTGACACATATTACATATTTAATGAACTCATTTACATGTTAAGACATGATTATGTGATTAGGTCCAATCTATGTGTACAGAATTATATATATGATATATAATTATGACACCTTGTGTCATTAATGTATAATGAATTCCACCAAGGATGTACATGTTAGGAGTAGTTGGTTATAACTTAGGGTATAGGTCAATAGGATCACATATATATCACATACACCTTATTAGCATGCATGAAGGCCAAGATTAAGGGTAAAATTGAGTTATTGGTGTTATGCACATTACATGTTCATTAAGCAAGACGTATACGAGTTTAGATATATCCTTGTTTGTCCAAATCTAAATATAAAGAATACTAATCTCCTAATCTTGAGATTAGGGTTTCTAGATTCTAGATAGCCAAATTTCAATATGTTACACACTACCTCTCTCTCTCTCTTTGTATTTGATGCACTCTTTCTCTATCCACTATCTCATTCTTTTATTTTTTATATCTTCTGTCTCCATCCACTCTCATTCTTTTTGTGTATTACATTGTATCTCTCCATCTAATATCTCCTTTCTATTAATTACATCCCCTCTCTACAAAACCACTATCCCCCTCTTTTTTTCATTCCACACTCTCTCCATGAACTAATGTTTATTACATTATCTCTCTCCAGATGCAAACCAACTATATGCACGTTAAAAATCAAGACACACTATTCTAATAGTGCTCATTGCACATTCTCAAGATATGAGTGTAAATCTCAGTGGAGCTTGTGTTGAATAAATAAGTTCCCTAGCATGGTTGGGACTAAGGCTTAGATGAAGATGATGATGATGATGATGATGATGATGATGATGATGATGATGATGATGATGATGATGATGATGATGATGATGATGATGATGATGATGATGATGATGATGATGATGATGATGATGATGATGATGATGATGATGATGATGATGATGATGATGATGATGATGATGATGATGATGATGATGATGATGATGATGATGATGATGATGATGATGATGATGATGATGATGATGATGATGATGATGATGATGATGATGATGATGATGATGATGATGATGATGATGATGATGATTATGATGATGATGATGATGATGATGATGATGATGATGATGATGATGATGATGATGATGATGATGATGATGATGATGATGATGATGATGATGATGATGATGATGATGATGATGATGATGATGATGATGATGATGATGATGATGATGATGATGATGATGATGATGATGATGATGATGATGATGATGATGATGATGATGATGATGATGATGATGATGATGATTATGATGATGATGATGATGGTGATGGTGATGGTGATGGTGATGGTGATGATGATGATGATGATGATGATGATGATGATGATGATGATGATGATGATGATGATGATGATGATGATGATGATGATGATGATGATGATGATGATGATGATGATGATGATGATGATGATGATGATGATGATGATGATGATGATGATGATGATGATGATGATGATGATGATGATGATGACGATGACGATGACGATAATGATGATGATGATTTGTACAAACAATTGTTACTGTTGGTTTGAATAAAAACTAGGCAACACATTACATTAATCATATTGTATTAGTCTGATAGGAGGCATAAATTAATCTGTTTTCACACAAAAATAGTCAATTATAAGGCGTCACTAGAGCTCAACATTTTTTTGTGTGACAGACATTTCCATCTCATTCCTTCTTTCTATGCTATTGATTGTGGATCTTGCAGTAGATTATCTGATAGGGGCCCATTGATGAAGTTATATTAGTATAAGT
The DNA here is from genome assembly GCA_963693085.1 of Alisma plantago-aquatica. Lineage (NCBI taxonomy): Eukaryota > Viridiplantae > Streptophyta > Magnoliopsida > Alismatales > Alismataceae > Alisma > Alisma plantago-aquatica. The sequence continues at coordinate 1,203,201,543 of OY856411.1, read as the reverse complement.
TCATAGGAACGTAAGGTATTATTGGTAAGGTATGCTCATAGAGCCAATCATACGATGATTGACATGGCATGTTTACCTAAAAGGAGATTAATAATAACATATATAAAGGCAAGCTTCCAATTCATATGTTTCACTCAGTTATGGGATAATGAGGATACATAGTGAATGTCTAGAGAATTATATTACTCAATGACGTATGTATTCAAGTTACTACCCTTATGGATGAGATCATACAGATGTTAAGAGTACATATACATATTATCATTATGTCCTTGATCGTTTGTTATTATGGAGGTTCAATAGAAAATAATAACACATAAGATCAGAGTATGAGTTGGATGATGACTAAATCTCATTAGTCATAATATGGCAATATCAAACCAAGCACACAGATATATGTTAGGGAACAGTGTATCACATAGACCCACCTTGAGAATGACACAATGTGGTGGTCACAGTCATCTCTCATAGTAAAGGTGGTGATTGTGATCCTTAGACCTGAAATCACTGCACTCGTCACATGTCGTTGGGTACACTTTGATATCATCAAATGTGGTCCCAAAACATGGGTTGTTATAGCAATGATGATTGGGTGACTTTGACACATGGGGATAGAATGTGAGTAATAGAGATGTAATTTGTCCCTCCTACTGGAGTATGATATCTTGGCCACTTGATAAGTGAGACTGAGAATGCATGCGCATGCACATATGAATTGATATATGATATTGATGTCACATTATCTTAGACAGTCTGCTCTTTGTTCAAGGAACATGGATTGAACATTAATAGGATTACCTTTCATGTCTCGAGTTCATCCTGGATATCAGAGACAAGGGAATTATACAATTTTTGCAACACCTTACACATGATGTAGGTTGAAGTTGTTCTCCAACTTTCCATTCACTTGGGTAGCACTAATGTGCAACTAGGCACCACTTTCTACTTGTGATGTCATAAGCTAGTTATGGACACTCATTGCCAATGTGATATGGGATCTATAGGGTCATACAAATAGGAACTCATCTAGAAGAGGAGTTTGATCTTGAATGATAATTTGATTAATTACTAAAGTGTTTAGGTATCCAATTCATGCAACATATCGAATGATTGGTTGTTTTCACTACCAGACGACCATCTCACTGAGTGAGTCAGCCATTTGGGTAGCCATACGGGCGTCTCAAGTGTTGAGATGCATGTTTGGGTTGTCAGGATAATCAAGGATCAAATCGGCTTAAGTTCTGCCCAAATTGAGGAGTGAATTGACTGGTTCAAGTTGTTGAACCGATTGGCTCGAATCAAATTCACCAAATGACTGTCTGGGAGAACAAGAAGGGCATCTCACATGTGTGAAATGGCTCGATTGGGTCAAATGAAGGTCTGGGATGTTTCCCGAATAGTTTCAATTATACTTTACTTGGGGTACAAGCAAATTAATATGTGATATTAATTAGAATCAAAACTGCAAAATTCGTATCTAATTGGGAAACTTCCAGACAACCATATGGCAGTACGAAACAACCGTCTTGCACACCATATGATCGTATGGGTGTACCTAATGACCGTTTGGCATCTTACAGGTTGTGAAAGTTCAAGTTCTTATGGTCCCTTCTACTCCGACACAATCCCATACAGATAGGGAACCCTGGCACAAAATCTTCTTATAAATAGAGGGGTATTGGGGGCTTCCCAAGACACAACACAAACAACTGAGAACCAATTCCTCTGACAACTATTGTCCTCTATGATTTTGATAACCAAAAGAGCCTAAGAAAGTCCTACACGAAAGGGAGGGATTGCTACAGGAGAGAAATAACTAGTGATCGTTGTTGATGGGAGAGCAGGTTGGTGACTAGTACACCAATGGGAGGGGAAACTCCTTCATGTCCATTCTTGGTGAATGACATGAGTTCTAGTTGGTCCCCATGGACTACTCTAGAGGCATGAGTCCTTTGGTTACTGCTCGGAGAGCAAAGACAACCTGCATTATGTGGCAAGACCACCGAAGTTACTGTAGAGTCTACGCAGATAGCTATTCGTGGTGAAGACCAGGAGTTGTACAGCCACCATCCGAGAACAACTAGTCGGCAGTTGCAAAGAAGTGAGTTTTGTCATTGTACTTTCTCCCAGACCAGGTATAACTCACTAAAACCATCATTCCTATTTCATAGTAGTTGATGCGATCTTACTGTTATGGGGACTACAGATAGATAAAAAAATTTGTTTCCGCTGTTGTACTAGGTGCCTATATTTTCCAACAGTAGTATCAGAGCCACATCAATTTACTATATTTTAGGATAATCGATATGATCAGATTTTTGGTTTATCATTTATTTATTGTATACGATGTGAATATTTAAATTGCTCTCATATGTGTATATGATCAAAGACCACATAATCTCAAACTAATATACAATACAATAATATATATATATGTACAATTTAAACGCGACGCCCTAAAAGTGGTTTTGATTGTGGATGTGTAGTGTGGTTATGGCCTAAACCCTATATCTGTGTGTGGTTGAATGGTTTGGTTTTTCTTATTTATCTCGATCTGCGTACTAAGCCTCTACCCTTCTCTGCTTAATGTAAAGTAATTCTTTTCTACCTTTGCTCCCCTCGAATTTAACTCGAGGTTTCTCTTTTTCATGTAATAAAGTAGCAATAGGATAGTTTTTCTTTATGCAACAACAAATACGACGATCTTCATCGGGGGAGATGACCAGTTTGTGAGATGAGCTGACTGTCTGGGGGACCATGGATGACATAATGATGGAGCCAGACAACCACCTGGAAGGTCCAGCTGACCGTTTGGAAGGATTCCAAACATCGGTTGGATAGGAGACCATTTTTTATGACCAATCGACCAGCCAAGAGGCAAGACGATCGGTTCAAGGGTTGAATTGATCTACCCAGATTGGCAAGCACAAATCTACATCAACCGTAGGTTCATATATGTGATGTGATGATGGACCTAGATGGTAGTAATTCCTTGTGGCTCCAAGTAATTACAAGTAGACATGGCCATAACCATCACTTTATGTTTTATATTACATGTTTATGTTGTGGGATATAGCATGTATATGATACATAGTATATATGTGGTGATTGGATATAGTATGTGTATATATATGATATATATAAAACCCCTCAATCAAATATATTAAGTCTAAGATGCCTTCTAATAGAAATACACATGAAAAACTTGTGTGACTAAGCGTAGGTTACGCCTCCTCATGGTGTACCGTCTACCTTGTGGGAGTGTGATGGTAATGATATAGGTTCTGCCTCCGTGGGGTGCATTATTATCATATTGGCTATTGGGTCAGGCTTAACTTATTATTTTTAGAGCGTCTAGGCCCACATGCATAAAAATGATTATGGAAAGAGTTGAACATATCGTCTATCCAGAATTGCATATGATGCAATTGGCAAAAGTTTCCTACCTTGATGATTAACTATATTTTGTGGTGTTGATCGGGTCATAGTTGAATTATCTTAGGTCTGGCTCATTAGAAAATTATTCGCTGCAATTTTCCAAATTGATACTTGAGGGTTATCAATTTGAACAAAATAATGAAAAAGTTAATTAAATTAAAGACCTGATGATTATTGACCAAATTTTAATCAAATCAAATCAAAATGAGTTTTTGACAAAATTGTAAATTCTTTTATAGAACCAAAATGGCTACAACAAACAAACACTTTTCTCTGCGATCAGTCTTTGAGAAGGACATACTTACTGGGAACAACTTCCACGAATGGTTCAAGACGCTTAGAATTGTTCTCACATGGGAGAACAAGCTCTATGTCCTGGAAATGCTAGAATCAGAGGAACCGCCTCAGAATGCTCCAAGGGTTAACATAGATGCTTATAAGGATCATATTGAAGATGTCGTAGATGTCAAGTATCTGATGTTATGCTCAATGAACTATGAGTTGCAGAAGAAGCATGAGAGCATAGATGTGATTGAGATGGTCACTCATCTCAAGGACATGTTCCAAGATCAGGCAAGATAAGAGAGATATGATGTCTCCAAGGCAATGTTCAAATGTAACATGGTAGAAGGAGATCTAGTAGGTCCTCATGTTCTCAAGCTCATTGGATATGTGGAGAACCTTGCTAGACTAGGACTCCCCTTAGGCCAAGAGTTGGCCACTTACATGATTTTACAATCTCTGTCAGAGTCATATAGTCAGTTTGTTATGAACTACGACATGAACAACTTTGACAAGTCATTGACAGAGTTGTTGGGCATGTTGAGAACAGTTGAGACACAAATGAAGAAAGACAAGCCCAAGTCTGTGATGGTTATCATCAAGACAAAGGGCAAGTCTAAAGGCAAAGGCAAAGCTGAGAAGAGTTCTAAAGCTAGCCAGAAGCCCAAGTCTTTAGATCTCAAGGCAAAAAGGTGGAGTAAAGAAATAAAGAGGCGATTGTCACCATTGTCACCATCCTAGACATTGGAAGAGAAATTGCCCATTCTGGTTAGAGGAACTAAAGAATAAAAAGGATGGCAGTGAGGCCTCCACTTTAGGTATAACCAATATAAGATAAATTTGATTACTTATTCATATTGGTATATGATACTAGATTAGAGATCTGACATACTAATGTTCAGGATTTAACAAGAAGCAAAACCCCTCATAGAAGGACAAAGATGGACAGGGCAGAGCAAGTGTTGCGGAATTCATAGTCTACATTTAAATTTATCTTAGCCCAATGGGCATGTAATAGAGTTGTTAGAACTTCTATTTTATTATGACATTTGAATAGAAACATTTTCTTTATGCATCGTGTACGGACAAGGATGATTGTTAATAAAGAATTATTAGTGCTTCTATTTCAAAGATATGATCTTTCATGGCATTGGCCCTAAAACATCTTACAATATTTATGCATAATGATCCAAAGATCAATGTTTATAATGTTTTTACCAAAGGATTATAATTGATAACTCAAGACTATCATTAGCATCAATCATCTTGTATGAATATGAGAGGTGCATGCCTAGAATACATATCGATGTTGATCTAGGTTCCCTTGGTTATTAAACCTATGGAAACATGCAAATCTTATTTACGCACAAATATGACATGACGTCCTTCACTAGATATAGTGAGAGGATAAGATTTTATTAGACCTCATACATATGATATATGAAGATCTTATGAATGAATGTTATAGATAATCGATTATACATCATTTCATTTACTGGTAATATAATGATATGTACTCAATAACATGAATATTTTGAAGTATTCAAGGATATTATGTATGAATTATAACCTTGATGTAAGTATTAAGAAACTTTGATGAGATAAAGCGTAGAAATACTTTTACATCAATACCTTGAGTACCTTTAGGAATGAACTGTGATAATGTATCACAAGTCAAATCCATTTGAACATGATGATGTGTCAGATTGAAGGAGTTGTACTATGATAAGTCATGATATAATTAATCAATTAATCTAGTCTTCTTACATTCTCATAAGTATATACTATCACTAAATGATGTACCATCTGAATGGTTTATAAAGACATCATGTATGATATGATTTGGGAATGTCCCAATATGTATGAGGGATAGAAACCCAACTTGAGAAAATAGTTTCTTGAGAAGGTTTATCCATGAACCATGATTTTTGAACATTACTATTGATCCCAATCCAATAGCAAAATTGTTTTGTTAATAGGATAATAGAGTTCCTAAAGATTCAATGGGAGTAACAGTAATACCCAAACTGTTTGAGGCCAACAAAGAGGTACAATGAGAATAATGAGAATCACAAATTGTTGTGGAATCTCAGGTTCATCATGTAACATAGAACAAAACATTTCTAGTAGAACACATCTGAGATTGGAGGATTGTGAATCCAACAATTCAGATGGGTTGGTCATATAAGATGAGCCAACTAGTCAACTAGAGCTATTTCTGAGCTATATGGAATCCATGTAAGCTAACACAGTAGGACCTTGACAGAACCACCTAAAGGGGTAAAACCTAAAGGGTGCAATAGGTCTTATGATCAAGACTTGCACGGATAACATAGAAGGACATATTAGCTGAATAATGATTTCAAATCAACTTCAAGTTGTTGGACATGATAGAAATTCATTTACCAATTGTCATGCTTGTTGTTGTAGTTGAAATAAACTATGAAATTTAACATATGAATATAGAAATCAGATTCCTTAAGGGAATACTTTAGAGGATGTGTATGTGACACAACCTAAAAGGTTTCACAACTTCATGAATGCAAATAAATTCTATAAACTACAAGGTTCAATTTGGGAGTGAAGCAAGCAACTCAGAAGAAAGATCTTTTACCTTGACAAGGTAGTCAAAGAGTTTGACTTTAATCAAGATAAAAGATGAAATATGTGATTATAGAAGATTTAGTGGGAGAATATATGAATACTCCACATATGATGAGGAATAACATCTCAATATTGTGAATACTAAGAACTGACATGAAAACCCCTTCAGCAACGAAGATATAGGTGAAACATCTTATAAGATTAGGATCAAGACCTATAAAGATAGTTCTTGAAGATTTCACAATGGAAGTATGAGCACATACAATAGCAATGTGTTGAAAGAGTTCAACATGGCTGAATACAATGAGAGAGAATTCAGATTAGTCTCTCATGAATCCTATATTCCTATCCTTGTGAAGAATGGAAATATTATAAATAAGATTCCATGGGCCAGCCCAATAGTGAATCTATCATGAATGCTATAAATGTACTTGTCCCTTATAATCTTATATGTATAGGACATAAAAAGATGATATTTAAATCCAATAAGCGGTATTGGTGTGTCACTAAAATATCCACTAGTACTTGTGAAGTGTTTAAGGATAGATTTCTAGTCAATAATAATAGCAATAAAAGGAAGAGTTTGATGTAAAGGGTTACATCGATGCAAGCTTCCATAATGGCCAAGTGATCGCAATAAAATATGTTTGGTTTTAAAAGAGAAAAAGATGTTATTAATTGGAGAGGTTCCAACTAATAGTTATTAATTTTTTCTAAAATAGATGTCGAGTATACCTGTGTTGTGAACACATAGTGATATTATATGGATCTAAAAGGTTCATATGATGAACTTATAGATGTTTTGACCATTAATGACTCTGTAGAGATATTGTAACAACAATGGAGCTAATTGTTAAGAATGGAATATCAGATACCATATTACTGTGGTTTCATCTCAGAGCGAAGAGATAAGAAACATGCAATATACTGACTATAAGAAAAGTGTTGCTAACCCGCTGAATAAGCACTAGCACAGCAGAAGCATGTTGGACATGTTTAGATCACTAAGGATAAGTTTGTGGATGATTGGCTCTAAGTGAAAGTGGGAGTTTTTTGGTAAGGTATGCCCATAGAGCCAATCATATGATGATTGACATGGCACAATTATCTAAAAGGATTTGATATATAATAACATATATAAAGGCAAGCTTCCAATTCATCTGTTTCACTCAGTTATGAGATGACGAGGATATAGAGTAAATGTCTAGAGAATTATATTACTCAATGACGTATGTAGTCAAGTTACTACCCTTGTGGATGAGATCATATGGATGTTAAGAGTACATACACATATTCTCATTATGTCCTTGATTGGTTGTTATTGTGGAGGGTTGATAGTCAACAATAATACATAAGATTAGAGTGTGAGTTGGTTGATGACTAAATCTCATTAGTCATGATATGCAATATTAAACCAAGCACACAGATACGTATTAGGGAACGATGTATCGAATAGACTCACCTTGAGAGTGACACATGGTTGTGGTGGTCACATCCATCTCTCATAGTGAAGGTGGTGATTGTGATTCTTAGACCTGAAATCATTGCACTAGTCACATGTCGTTGGGTGCAATTTGACATCATCAAACGCAAGCCTGAAACATGGGTTGTTATAATGGTGATGATTGGTTGACTTTGATACATGGGGAAAGATTGTGAGTGATATAGATGGGATTTGTCCCTCCTATTGGAGTATGATATCTTGACCACTTGATAAGAGAGACTGAGAAATGCATGCACATGCACATGTGAATCAATATATGATATTGATGTCACATTATTTCAAAAAGTCTGTTCATGGTTCAAGGAACATGAATTGAACATTGAGAGAATGAACTTCCATGCCTTGATTTCATCCTAGATATCAAAGAAAAAGGAATTATACAATCGATGCAACACCTTATACATATTGTAGGTTGAAGTTGTTCTCCAACTTTCCATTCACTTGGGTAGCACTGATGTGTGACTAGGCACCACTCTCTGCTTATGATGTCATAAGCTAGTTATGGACACTCACTGGCAATGTGGTATGGGACCTATAGGGTCACACACATAGAAACTTATCTAAAAGAGGAGTTTGATCTTGAACGGAAATTGGATTGGTTACTAAAGTGTTTAGGTATTCAATTCACACAACATATAGAATGATTAGTTGTCTGCACTGCCATACGACCGTCACACTCAGTGAGACGGTTGTTTGGGCTGCCAGACGGGCCTCTCAAGTGTTGAGATAGCCGTTTGGGTTGTCAAGATAATCAAGGATCGAATCTGCTTAAATTTTGTCCAAATTGAGGAGTGAACAGGCCGGTTCAAGTTGTTGAACCGATCGGCTCGACTCAGGTTCACCAGATGATTGTCTGGGTGAAGGAGACGGGCATCTCACATGTGTGAGATGGCTCGGTTGGGTCGAACAAAGGTTTGGGATGTTTCCTTAATAGTTTCGATTGCAATTTACTTGGGGTACAAGCAAATTAATATGTGATATTAATTAGAATCAAAATTTCTAAATTCTTATCCAATTGGAAAACTGTCAGACGACTGTCTAGTAGTACGAGATGACCGTCTCGCACACTATACGATCGTTTGGGTGTGTCAGGCGATTGTTTAGCGCCTTGCAGGTTGTGAAAGTTCAATTTCTTCTGGTCCCTTCCACTCCCACACAATCTCGTATATATTGGAAACCCTAACCCAAACCCTGCCTATAGAAGGAGGGGTACTGGGGGCTTCCCAAGACACAACATAGACAATTGAGAACCAGTTTCTCTGACAGTTATTGTCCTCTCTAGTTGTGGTAACCAAGAGAGCTCAAATAAGTCCTACTCGACAGGGAGGGATAGCTACAGGAGAGAAACAACTGGCGATCGTTGTTGGTGGGAGAGTATGTTGGTGACTAGTACACCAATGGGAGGGACAACTCCTTCCTGTCCGTTCTTGGTAAATGACAAGAGTTCTAGTTTGTTCGTTTAGACTACTCTAGAGGTAGGAGTCCTTTGTCTGCTGCTTGGCGAGCAAAGTCAACCTGTAGCCTATGGTAGGACCACCAGAGTTGATGTAGATGTTGCACAAACAGTTGTTCATAGTGAAGACCAAGATCTATACAACCACTGTCTAAGAGCAACTAGTCAGTAGTTACAAAGAAGTGAGTTTTGTCGCTGGACTTGCTCCTTGACCAAGTATAACTCGATAAAATCATCCTTCCTATTTCATAGTAGTTGACGCGATCTTGTTGTTATGGGAATACGACTAGTTAAAATTTTTACTTCTGTCACTATACTCTATGCCCGTATTTCCCAACAGGTGTCTTTGTCATTAATGACACGTTTGACACCTGAAAATGATTCCATAAGCGCAAAAACCAGTCACGCACGGTTAGGCACAAGGGCTAATGTGTTTTTTAGAGAGTTGAGAAGTTTTGCCTTTTTGAATGGTGGTTTTGGTAGGTTGACAGACGTGATGTGGAAAAAATTGGGGGGAAGTCTGATTTTCAAAGGATGATGTGGTGTGCAATAATTGAGTGGTTGGTGACGTTATGTAATGGAAAAATAAATTTATTTTACTTATAACTTTTGAACTATGATGATTTTTTTAACAAAATAATAACCATCGGATTCCTTATTAAAAAAAAGCTTTCCAACTAACATTCATATATATTGGAGAGAAAAATACAAAAGTGGTATGTAGAGGTGATGTGATGAGAGAGAAAATTATTTTTTTTATAATTTCTAAACCATGATGAAGTTCTAAATAAAATAAAAACCATTAGATTTATGATAAAAAAAAATATTCAAACAAGACTAATGTTGATATAATTTTGAGGAAAAAAAGCAAAAATAAAATAGGAGGGAAGTGATGATTGAAGATTAGAGAATCGAGTAGAAAAGTGATGGGGGATAGGAGGGAAGTGAGAGAAGTAATAAGAGATGGAAAGTGAGAGAAGTAAATGGAGGACATGAGGGAGGTAGATATGTAGTCATGATAATTAGACGTGTATTCACCGGTAAAATTGTCCAAAATTTAATAAATATGTGCTCAAAAATTAAGTACTTGAAAATGGTGAATATGCACCCAAAAATAGCTGAAGGCGCCTAAATATGACTATATAGCACCCCAAAAATGACGAAAAGCGAAAAAAATGGTGATATGCCCACAAATGCCTAAATGTCCAAAAGATGGGTAAAAGCGTCCAAAATTCACTAAAAGTGCCCAAAATTGATGGATATGTGCGTAGAAACAAAGTTTTTGAAAAGATGAATTTGCGCCTAGAAATGGTTGAAAAACGCCTAAAATGACTAAAAAACATCTAAAAATGTCTAAATATCACCTAAAATTTTGTCAGTTAACCATTAGACCCCATTTGATACGTGGATATGATAATAATGTGTTTGGTCGTCAAACAATTTGCTTTTAGTTGTCAATAAATCATATTTGGGCAAGTTGTTTTTGAGTGTCAATTAAGTTGTTGGGTGTGAAGTCCTCTTATACCTTATTTAACGCGTACAACCATATCTGGGAGTCATTAAGTTGTTTTTGGGTATCGAACAAACTTATTTATGTGTCATTACATTGTTTTTAGTTGTCAATTATCTTTAGTCATGATTTAACACATATAATATTTACTTGGGAGCCTTTTTTATAATTTTAGGTGTCAATAAACCTTTTTTGAGTGCTGATGAACCATCTCTAGGTGTCAAGTACTCATTTTTTGGCACAATTAACAAGTTGTTGGGTGTAAAGTATCCTTACATCCTATTTAATGCATATAATCATATTTGGGCGCCATTGAGTTGTTCTTGAATGTCAAACAAACTTATTTGGGCATCGTTACATTATTTTTTTATTATCATTTACTTAATCGTGATTTAATGTATACAATATTTACATGGGCGCCTTTTTTATACTTCTGGGTATCGATGAATCATTTTTGGGCGTCAATGAACCATCTGTGGGTGTCAATTAACAATTGGGCGTCAATTCCTGTGGATTTTTTATTGTTTGGTGCAAACAATCATTAAATTCCTATGGTGTTGAGCTATAAGCAAAATAAATTAGATATTTTGATGAAACAAAAATCATTGAATAAAAGCCTAATTAAATTTAATGATTTTTGTTTCATCAAAATAAATTTATTTATCTATTAGCAGTAATGCTTAATTAATGTCTGTCACGTCATCCTCTCAAAGCAGCTTTCTCAAACTTTTTCTACAATTTGATTTGGACAGTGTTGCTGCAAACTACCACGTGTCGATTGTTGATTAAAGCGGAAAAGGAAGTGGGAGGGGAGAGAACAACATGAGGGGAAGGCGTTTTTGAGCTGCTTGTGACGCATGCGTGACGAGCTGATCGAGTTGTGAGCGAAGTATCTTTTGTTTCCTATAGATATCCATTAGGAAACCAGGAAGCCATTAGAGAATTTTAGGACCGAACAATTGGCATTTTGTTAACAGGTTTCGCTAGGATTAAATTAAATAGAACCTATGGACTGGAAATTGGAACCCTCATGCCTTCATTTGCTACGCCTATTTTGGTTACTAGTCAAGCGGTTCAGATGCTAAAAATTGAAGCTGTTTTGGGCTTGTTGTCCCAACATATTCCTGTGTAATATATATACTTCATCAATTTTTTTAGGAGTGGGTTTTTAGGTAAAGAAATGTCAAAGATTTTTTAGGACGCATTACAGCATGCTTGGTACAACATATTTGAAGGCAAAATTTGAACGGATGTTTCATGTATGCATTGTCCATCTCTGCTTGCTGTTCAATATTTGAAGGCAAAAATTGAACGGATGTTTCATGAAGGCAAAAGGAACCAATAACAAACCACACAGAAAATGCACCAAGAAATTGCTCTGCGACGGATTCATAATAATTGATACTACATTGAAACTATTGCAAGTATTGCAGCACCGACGATGTAGAAAATTGGGAACTAGCACCCAATATGTGCGCGGTTCATTTTCCTGGCCTTGTCGTTCACACTTTCGTACAGCAACCGTTAATTCTGGAGACTTTTTTTGCTCCAACTGATTCAGTGACTGGTACACGTCACCGGCTATCATCTATATACATCACGGCTATTACAAGTTCGGAAGAAAATAGGTGTGCACCGTGAATGCAACCAGTAACAACAGTACCAAACATAAGAAAACAAAATAGATCACTTGGTTTTACATTGAACCAGACGTTGCTGTTGACTTGCAAGTCGCAACATTAGACTTCCTGTTTTAGAACTCACAATAAGAATTGGTTTTACGAGGAACCAGACGAGCCCTAAGCTATTACAACTAGCAAGGTGCACGGGATTGGCACTTTAAGCGCTAGGTTGGAACAAAGTAGTGTTCCTCTTCCTGAAAGAAGTTGACTACAGCCAACACAGCCATTGCGGCGCCGGACATCAGGGCAACGCTAGTGAAGATGCCACACTTCTTGAGGAATTTGGGCAGGACCTTCGGTTTCCGCCGGACTTTCCTATCCGCCGTTTCCAGTACTTGTTGCTCAGGCACTTGTTCGCTTTCGGGAACTTGTGGGAATGGCCCCGCCGGCAGCATCTCGTCCTCACTGGAAGAACTTGTAACGGGACGGCAGTCTTCCTCAGCCAGATGAGGTTCTTCTGCAATTTCATCCTCGTCTTTGTAACCAGGAACCGCCTCCTCTCCCTGCCCGCCGGTGTCCGTTCCAAAGCAAGACTCTGTACACGGACATGTGGACCGGCCAGCAAGGAAACCGGCTTCGTCGCCGACAGGTGCCTTGTCCTCAGCCCACCTCGCCAGCGCCTGTTGCAGGAACTCCAGCCTGTCCGCAAGGTGGAGCAAGTGATTGGGCATTTCTTCTATGGAATGATCCTTCATCTCCGCCGACAAGAGGTTGCGGAGAAACAGCAGCCTGCGTTGAACGGCCCCGTCTAGGCGTTCCCCATCCGCCATATTTTGCGATTCCAGATGGCTGTGGCGGAGGAGTTGTTCCAGATAGTACTCTGCATCCTGCATTCCCTTCTCCAAGGTACCGTAGGTATGGGTGATGGCGGGCGGCGTCCTCTTCACGCCGCCGAGCGGTGGCAGCGGGGGTGAAGAGAAGGAAGGCGGGGGAGGGCTTTGCATGGTAGCCTTCAGTGTAACTTCCGTCCTGTAGACGACTGCAGAAAAGCAGGATGAAGAGGATGGGATGGTAGTGGGCGGCGATTGAGGAGGCCTCACTCTCGAATCTTTATCATAGGAAAAAAAACGAAACTGACCTACTTTTGTCAACTTATTTACCAAACTAACTTAGTTTCTAATATATTTGAGTCAGAAAAAAAAAAGGGCAGCCGACACCACATGGCGGGCCTATCTTTGGAGACGCCACTCCATTTGGGTCTTCAATGAGAAGTCACCACGTGGCGCACTGGTATTTTTTTTATTTTTTTTGTGATATTATGATACCATATATTATTTGAATACACTATAATAACATTAATAATTGATATTTAAGTAATTATTTGTCTACGTTAATTTTTAATATGTATCACATATTATTTGACTACAATTTAAGTAATTATCCTCTAAATAGAAAATAGTACAATAAGATTAATAATGTAATATATATATATACACACACACATATATATGATATGTAACTGATATGTTAAATATATTTTATACATTTATATTTATGTATTCATATATAATAATATATTATTATGATTTTTGCATTCATGCTAAATAGATATGCTATTATATTATTCAGGAAAGCATATAATAGATATAAATATATTCTATATAGGGAATATATAAATAATAATTACATGCATGTATCACAGAAGTGATTATTTATTTAGAGAAATTTTAAGAAAAAAATCTTGTGGTATAAATATTAGATATAATTGTTCAATATATATAATCTTTAATAGATGAAACAGGAAAAGAAATTGACATCTGCTAAATGATAATATAGCATATTTATCTTTAAAATATATTTTATTAATATGTGCATGCTTATATAATCATTGTTCATATTGTATAATAGAATATAGTAATTTTATTTAAATTTTTCTGATTCACATTACATAAAATTTATAAGATATATTTTTTTACTTAATCATAGAGGCTATAGATTTGTAAAACTAACTTATTTTAAAATTAATCTTAGTTTTACTAACTTATTTACCAAACTAACCTCTCCTCCAATTTCTAAGTTTTAAAATTACACATTTATAACCTCTATAATTAAGTAAAAAATATCTTATAAATTTTATGTAATGTGAATCAGAAAAAATTACTATATTCTATTATACAATATGAACAATGATTATATACGCCTGCACATATTAATAAAATATAAATTAAAGATAAATATGGCTATATTATCATTTAGCATATGTCAATTTCTTTTCCTATTTTATATATTAAAGATTATATATATTGAAAAATTATATCTAATATGTATACTACAATATTTTTTTCTTAAAATTTCTCTAAATAAATAATCACTTCTGTGATACATGCATGTAGTTATTAGTTATATATTCCTTATACATAATATATTTATATCTAATATATGCTTTCCTGAATAATATAATAGTATATCTATTTAGCATGAATGCAAAAATTATAATAATATATTATTATATATGAATACACAAATATAAATGTATAGTATATATTTAACATATCAGTTACATTTCATATATATATGTGTGTGTATATATATTACATTATTAATCTTATTGTACTATTTTCTATTTAGAGGATAATTACTTAAATTGTAATCAAATAATATATGATATATATTAAAATTAACATAGATAAATAATTACTTAAATATCAATTATTAATGTTATTATAGTGTATTCAAATAATGCATGGTATCATAGTATCGCAAAAAAAATTTAAATAAATACCGGTGTGCTACGTGGCAACTTCTCATTGAAGACACCAAATGGAGTGGCGTCTCCAAAGAGAGGCCCACCATGTGGCGTCTGTTGACCCTTTTTCTGACTCAAACTAAGTTATTTGGGAAATATATTATAAACTATGTTAGTTTGGTAAATAAGTTAGTAAAAGTAGGTCAGTTTGGTTTTTTTCCTTATTGATGTAACAGAGTGTCACAGTTTCAGAACGGGCGGAAAAATACAAAATCAAAAGACGTGTACGTTCACATGCGATTAACGCTCACAAAGTTTGTGTGAACGATTTATTCTTTTTTCCAGGCGATCGAAAGTCATCATATCTCATGGGAATTCAAGACGAAACGTTAAATTTTCACTGTCATTTTTAGCTTTTTTCCCAATCCGTTGAAGTCTTATTATTAACGGAAACAAACTTTCACAAGGATTTATATTTTGGCCAAAAAACTGAAATTA